>OW203736.1:4636090-5836090 GCA_934045075.1 Yponomeuta sedellus | reverse complement strand
ACATTATTATGTTCGGACTAACTTAATATAATATCAAACACTTGAACTTTTAAGAAAACTTTTAGTAGTAGCATTGAAGTAGCAATGCTTTGAACACACGAAGATTCTTTTAGGTACACTTCATTTATCTCAAAGCCAGGTTGCTCTTGTGTGCGTAGATGGACAAGCAAATTGATTGCGTATGTGAACTGGAGAAATAGTCTCTCCACAACCAGAAAGTACGTTTCACCAGCTGACATGAGATAAAAACTGTTCTTAACTAGGGGGCTAGGTGGATTTGAAGAGGTGAACGTTCATAAGACTGAATAACAATATCAAAGTAAGACTTTGTAAATGTAAATGTAAATTAAAGAAAAAGCGGCAGGCCAGCCGCCAGATGCAGAGCCAGAGCAGGAGGACCTGCCCCAAGGATGGAGGAGGCTGGCAAATACTAAGCTGTGACGCTGGAGGAGACCTATGTTGAAGAACAGCCTGACAATGACACAGTGGTGGCGATGTTGAAAATAATCTTTATTGTGTTAGGATACTAAATAATATTTAAATTGGAAAGGAATAATAATTAATATAATAATTTTTAAATGTACCTAATTGTGATGTCAAGTCAGTCAATTATTTGACTATTTTAATTTTATTATTTTTAATTAAAGATTTTAGTATCATTCTGCATGGATTTCTTTTGTACTGGTCTTTGAGAGCAAAATTAGTAGGTTTTTTTTTTAAATAACCAGTAGTGAACATGTCTTACATAATGCATTTTAGAGAAGCCATAAAATAAGAATTAATTCATTGATATTTCTAAACTGATATTTTAAAAACAAAAGGTACCTAATAATAAAAATAGGTTTATATAGTGCGTTCACATTAACTTGACGCGTGAGAGAATTGGTAACAAGGACCTAACATGTGAATTAGCTTTTGGACCTAATCGAAAGATGGTAAAACAAGCCCTCAATCCTTTTATTTTCCCCAAGTAAAGGGAATGATTTCTGATTTAACGTGGTAACAGTAAACATCTCAGTCCTACCAATTCTCTCACGCGTCAAGTTAATGTGAACGCACTTTAAAAGGTACCTACCAAAGTCAGCCAACATAGGCCCCTCAGAAAAAAAAACTATTAAAAAGTAATCACAGCAATAGAAAAAAAAATAAACTGATGTATACATAACAACTATTCTAACTGAATTGATTGAGGTGTGTCTCACTGTTTACATGATCCTCAATACTCTGAAGGTTACAGACTATTTCAACATTGCATTTGTTGCAGAAGGCTTTTTCTTGATGCTCATTTGACAGGTAGGCCGCTATAGTGACATCTTGGTCTTCTATCAGGTCCTCCATTTCAGACAACCACTCTATATGTTTCTCGTCATCATCGATATGGTCCAATATGTTCCCAACTGTATTCTCAACATATGCATCACACACTTTGCACCAGACCTCATCATCATTCTCTATGGGGAAAATGCCATTGAGTAATTTGAGCTTCTCCGACAGGTTAGCTCTATGGTTGAAGCTGTTGACATGCTCTTCCAACTCTAACAGTGTACAGGTGATTGTGCACTTACAAACCTCGCATTGGATGTTCTCCTTATTTATATCTGACGTTAGGTAAGCGTCTAGATTTATGAACTCACCCTCTATGAGATCTTCGACGGCCGCCATCCAGTTGGCGTGGTCGTCACTCTCCATATGTTTCAGGACAGACTCATCTTCGGCCAGGACGCATTTGCAGGGCTTGCAGTGGAGAATGCCGTCCCTGAAGCTGATCCCGGTGCCGACCATGAGCTCAATATTCTCCTTATGCTTAATGCCGTTAGTGTGCTGTTCGATGCATTTGTTCGCCTTCGGAATGTGGACGCCGCAGAATACGCAACGCACCCGTGTCTTAGAGCTCGCAACTATACCGTAAAGCAAACCAGTTTTCATACTGTGGCCCGTTCTTCGAACGACACAACAGGCGTCCTTTTGATAAAATGAAAATGTGATCTCTAAATTAAATAGGGTACTTGGAATTTCGTACTTTCGTGCAAACAAAACTGGCCAAAATATTTTTCTCGTTTTCGTGCCTTCCTGTCAAATCGCTGCCAGTCAAGTCAGTGTCAATTCTGCCAAACAGAGAGAAGCTCATCAGTGTGACCAACTTCAACAAAATACGAATCCTGCCTTACCTAAGCTGAAAAACTGCCAAAAAATGCCGAACAACACCAAAGAAAATGCCAACTTTAAATTTTGTGTTTCAAATGATATTTCATGCGGTGAATCACTAAAAATGTTGCGAAATACCTACGGCGAATCGTGTATATCGAAAACAAGGGCTTATGAATGGTATAAGGCTTTTAAAGAAGGCCGAGAAGTAGTAGTAGACTTTAAAAACCTATTTAGAGGCTAAAAAATTTACCCATGCCGGGATTCGAACCCGCAACCTCTGGCTATCCGTGCCAGCGCTCTACCAATTGAGCCAATGGGCGACTCACGGCATCCGTGAAATTTCGAACCTCTACACTATTCTCTGTATACGAGTAAATATTCTGCCCATTGGCTCAATTGGGAGAGCGCTGGCACGGATAGCCAGAGGTTGCGGGTTCGAATCCCGGCATGGGTGAAATTTTTAGCCTCTAAATAGGTTTTTTAAATTTGTTCCTTAGCACGGGTTAGTGCCTTAAAAATAAAAATAGTATAGTAGTAGACTTGCCTTGTTCTGGTAGACCTTCAACCGCTATGACCAAAGAAAACATCCACAGAATCAAGAAGCTAGTGCTCGAAAATCGACGTATGAGTCTGAGAGAGTTGGCTAGTGAGGTGAACATTTCTTTTAAGTCCGTCCACAACATTCTCATTCACATTTTAGGCATGAAACGCGTCGCCGCTCGACTAGTTCCTAAAGAGCTCAATTTTGTTCAAAAAGCGCAGCGAAAGCATGTCGCTGAAGACATGGTTTCCCGAGCTTCTACGGATCCGCCCTTTATGAAACGTATAATAACTGGCGACGAGACATGGGTTTATGAGTACGACATGCAAACAAGCCAAGAGTCTTCAGAATAGCGTCTCGAAAACGAGCCGAAACCCAAAAAAACCGCGGCAAAGTCGCTTCAAAATCAAGGTGATGCTGACAGTTTTTTTTGACTACCGTGGTATGGTTCACACCAAATTCCTTCCAGAGGGAGAAACAGTGAATAAAGAATATTATTTAGGCGTCATGAAGCGTTTGCGTGAGAGTATCCGCCGAAAACGTCCAGATTTGTGGCAACACAACTCATGGATGCTGCACCATGATAATGCACCATCACACACAGCCATTATATTCAAAGAGTTTTTAGCGAAAAATTCAACAAAAGTTCTCAACCAAGTACCGTATTCACCTGATATGGCTCCGTCTGACTTTTTTTTATTTCCCAAGTTAAAATTACCACTTCGAGGAAAACGTTTTGAGTCGATAGAAGCCATAAAAACCAAAGACGTGGCAGCATGGTCTAAGACCTTAGCCGGTTCCTTGCGGGACGAACTAAAAAAAAAAAAAAAGAAGCCATAAAAGAAAATTCGCTGAATGAGATAAAGGCCATACCGCAAATAGCCTATGAAAAATTTAGGGAAGACTGGGTGAAGCGGTGGAAATGTTGTATTGCAAGCAATGGGGCCTACTTTGAAGGCGATAAAATAAATTTAGATGAATAATTTGTATTTTTTGTTTTATTGGCAAATTCCCGATACTTACGAGTAGTACACAGAATGTAAATGCAGTAGGCACAAGAACCCTATTTCGTGCGAGATACTTTGGGACTAGTAAAGGATGATGGGCGTTTTGGTCCTTATGTCCAATCAAGATGAGTCATATGTCGTTGGATAGCTCTTTTCAAGTGAAAAAATAAATTCTATGAAGAAGAATCCGTATGAATTGTCCATTTTGAAATATGCTCGTCGGAAAGTACCATTTTTTGCTCTAAATAGAAATTAGAAAAATTCATATCTCTGGTTTAACTCAACCGATGCTCATGATTTTTACGAAAATCACATCTATGCATACTCTGTCATAAATCATTAGAGCGAGACAGCGACATTGCGCTCTCTCTCCCACTCACGGTCACGGGTAACGCTGGAATTCGGTTTTGACCCCTCTCGCGCTCCGGGACACGGCGCGGGGGCAGGTATGTTAGGGTGAGGAACGCTTGGCCGCTTGCGCAGGTAGTCAGTCGTTTGCTGATATTGTGTTAAGTGCTACGTTATTACGCTCCTCATTGTTCACATCGACTTTGACCTTGGCATCATTTTGGACTCTGTTACCCGTTTTGTTTGTTGACCGTGGCTTTATATTGGACTTGGGTGCTTAACGATTGGATTGTTTCGTTGCAATGGAACGTTACCGTAACTGTGTAATGTGCCGAAGAGGGCTATACCGAGGCAGATATCAAGTACGCGTTCTGTCGGAAGCCTTGACAAGAACACACGTGGAGCTAGTAACATTTATACGAGAAAACGCTGCTCTGGAGGTTTGTACCTATTGCACTTTTTTTTTCCACTCGATCCTCACTGAACCTTCGATATAAAAGGAAACCAATTGAAATCATGTGCAACTGCATCCCAGATCTATTCTAGTAGTAAATGAGGTAACGAAGACGTAAAAGTGAAAACCGATTGATAAGTGATTCTGGTCGCTTAAAGAACATTCAAGTGATTCCTTTTTCACTTTTACGTCTTCCACGATGTATTTACCACCAAAACAAGGCCTACACAAAACCACAACCAATTACTGTGGTTGCGGTTTTGTGTGGTTGTGTGTATGCCTTGTTTTCGTACACACAACTACAGAAAGCCGCAACCAGATCTCTGAGAAATCTGTGAATCTGTGGCATATATTTGACGATTCGCACACCTTCTGACAGAAAAACAAATCCCTCCCACAAATGACCCCCAATGCGTTATTTTGTTAGGTATTTTTCGGAAACCAAAGTTGTTTTTCTTTTCCTTACATTTTCATATATCATTTTCAGGTCGTGTTTGACAACACCCGAAGAGTATGTTACCGATGCTGGCAAAGAGCCGAAAATGCGACTAGAGGTCATGCAAACCCTCAACCCGAGCCGGAGCCGCAAGAACAAGCAGAACCGCAAGAACAACTACAACCGCAAGAACAACTACAACCGCAATTAGAAGAAATGCTTCATATTCCTGAATATATGAGAGCACCTAATACCGCGACGCATTGTATCTTTCATGACTGCGCTAATGAAACCCGCCATCGAATTCCAAATGTTGTTAAAATCCACGTATTTTCTCAACATAAATTGTATATCCCCGACAGGGCCAGAGTATGTCACGATCACCTTAATGGGAATGATTGGGATGATTTGCCCCAACATTGCAATATTTCCCATGACTTTACGGCTGCCCACTTCAGGGATGTTTGTGACCTAATGCGAAATGCCTTAAACTCACCCAGATTACGTTTTAGCGACCGAGGCATGAATGAAGAAGAAATGCACTTTTGGACTGGACGTACTAATGATGAATTTAATGCCATCTTAGAGCAAAATCCATTATTAAGAAATAGAAGTGCAGATCCCAGAACCACTTTGGGCATTTTACTAACGAAACTACGCACAGGAGAACCCAACGCGAGACTTGTGACGTTGTTTAACATGTCTCGGAGAAAACTCAAACGCCAGTTGGCCATCGCACGAGAGTGTCTTAGCACTGACTACGTTGTGCGACACTTGGGAGTGGATCACATGAATAGAGAAGATATATTGGAGAGAAACTTGAGGATTCCAAAAGCACTGTATGGAAATGAAGACAACAATAAAGCCATTATTATTTGCGATGGTACGTATATTTATATATACAAGAGTTCAAACTTTTTGTTTCAGAGGCAATCCTACAGTTTACACAAGTTCCAAAACTTGTTGAAACCATTTTTAATCGTAACCACTGACGGATATATTATAGATGTTAAAGGACCATACGCTGCAACAAAAACTGATGCGCAGATAATGAGCGACTTAATGACTGACGAGGAAAATCCCCTTCATATATTGCTTCAGCCGAATGACGTATTTATTTTGGACCGCGGGTTCAGGGATAGTCTGCAGCATATAGAAGCATGTGGCTACGAATTTCACGTCCCCCCGACGAAGAACCGGGAAGAGTCGCAGCTCACGACTTCTCAAGCAAATGATTCCCGGCTGGTGACAATGTGCCGATGGGTAGTGGAAGTAGTTAACGGGCGTTTCAAAAGAGATTTCAAGCTGTTGCGCCAAAAATATTTTAATAACACAATGCCTAATATGTTCGGGGATTTTATGATTGCAGCAGCAATTACAAATCACTTCCACAGGCCTATTGTCGATAGCCAACACGCAGAAGCTTTTTTACAAAAAATTGTTGAAAGAAGGCAAACCCCAAACGTGTTATATGATTATGTAGAAGCAAAAAGATTAAACAACAGAAGAGCCAATTTCCAGAGATTGGAAGCAAATGACATTCAAGACTTTCCACGATTGAGGGAACAGGACGTGATTTTGCTGATATTGGGGACATATCAGTTAAAACTGGCAAAATCATATTGCAGCGAGCACCTCAACAACGGCTTATATCTTATAGAAACTTATAGAGAAACTGCTTTGGAGGATATCCATGAATATGGGATCCACGAAGATGCGTGGCTGTTGCGTGCACGCATACAGTCCCGACATGTACGATCAAAACAATATTTTTGCTATATATTATTAGACAGAAATAGTAGAAACATATTACAACATTATTGCACATGTTTGACAGTGCTCTGTGGACAGGACGCCGCACGATAGGTTCCTGTGCGCATATTATATCTATTGTGTGGTATTTAGGATATGCTAGACATGAAGGCTTTACTGAACCAGCACTATTTTTAAATAACATTATCATGGATGAAACACATTAAACGATAAAACTTACTCTGAACTTGTTTTATTTACTTCGATAATAAACAAACAATGATAATATAATAATCAATGCTGATCATTTGTAATTAAAATCGATATACAATGTCGAAAAAATATCAAAAAGAATTAAAACAACAGAAAAAAAAATTAAATAAAAAAAAACTTTTAACGTATGATTACTCAAATTGGACAGAAAATCGGGACTAGCGCTTCGATTATTCTTATTCTACAAAAAAATACCTTTCCAACGACGTATTACTCATTCCGATTGGTGCCAGGACCAGGTTCCATACATTTGTGCCCATCATCCTTTGGTCGGATTCGCGCTGTAATCGATTTTATCGCATCTCTGAACCATTCTGAACGCAGGGTCCGAGATGTACCTAGGCACAATACCCAATAACCTAGTCAAAAAAAAAAATTAAAAAACTATTTCGTGCGAAATACTTTGGTACTACTAAATTTGGACGGATTCGCGCTGTAATCTATTTTATCGCATCTCGGAACGCAGGGTATTTAGAAAACGATTGCTCACTCTAAATTAATATAGTTTTCCACAACGAACTGGCACTTTAGCTAGGTAGGTACTTATATTGTATAGATACTGTACTGAAACACACACACACTGAAACACTTTACTGCTACGCAGATGATCTAAATCGAGAAAAAAATATAAATAGGACAGGTTGCACTTTCAAATTTCACTGCGTTCTCAACAGCATTGTATTTAAAACTAATTTGTGATTTCAAACTTTTCCATTGCTACGGGCTTGCTCCTAATTGTTTTATTTGGATTTTCTGCCTTATTCACTTACAATAAAGTACATTACATGATGCTAACGCTTATCTAGCTGGTAAGTAGGTATCACATAACAATCGTAAGTATGAACTAGAAAGAAACCCGAAAAACCTTGGTTTATCTATAAGGACGAGGGATTTTTCTGAACCCAGGAAGATTTTTAGATAGGTACCTACGTTTTTATAAAACATCTAACGATTAATTAATCGTTGATTAATTAAGAAACCGTTGGTATATACTTACATTCCGTAAAAAAATATAAAGTACGTAAAGTACATCTCCGGGTGTTATTACACTTATCAAATATCTTTGTCCAATGTACGATTTGATCAAAGAAATTGGACGACTTTATCAAATGTCTTGGAAACACCGATATTTGATCAAATATTAATGACACTTAAATCAAAATGGCTGCAAACAAGATATCGTGGACGATTCCAATGACAATTTTTTTAATAAATACTTTTTTTTTGTTTTGACTTTTGGTTTTTATTATTAGAATAATGTATTGTATAGAATCAGGCGTTACTTTGCGGAAATCCATAATAGCATTAAAAAGTTAAAATTACTTTGCTGAATTCCGCCAAAAATTCCACAAGCACCATGCGGCTAGCTAATACACCGCCCTCCCTCCCACTTTTTCAAGCAGAAGCAAGACACGAACACACCACCACCAACACCAATACTTGTGTGAGAAAACACGCGACGCGTTTCGCCTCTAACACGAGGCATCCTCAGGCTCCCAAATGCAAGTGACCGTCTCCGCAAAAACGCTCCGTATTTATTTCCCCATTAATCGGTATATTTGCACAAAACAACAATAGCCCATAGGCGGTTGAAACGGTTTAACGGTCACCAGTTTAACGGTTACATTGCGTCATCGGGGGGAGGGGCGGCCTAGCCTATAAATGCGCAGCGTTTTTGCGGAGACGGTCACTTGCATTTGGGAGCCTGAGGATGCCTCGTGTTAGAGGCGAAACGCGTCGCGTGTTTTCTCACACAAGTATTGGTGTTGGTGGTGGTGTGTTCGTGTCTTGCTTCTGCTTGAAAAAGTGGGAGGGAGGGCGGTGCATTAGCTAGCCGCATGGTGCTTGTGGGATTTTTGGCGGAATTCAGCAAAGTAATTTTAACTTTTTAATGTTATTAGAATAACATAGCGATAATAATAGCACCACTTAAAGACGCAATAGCAGCCCATGAAGATGCTCCACGTTCCTCCATTTTCTTAAGACTATGCAAAAAATATTGGACAAAGTTATTGGACAAGCGGAATGGGCTTCAAAGAAATTTTATAAAATATTTGACAGCAAAATTGGACAAAGATATTTGATAGGTAAGTGTAATATCAGTATCACCCTAAGACACATCTACGATAATCGATATTAAATGAATATGTACTAGAATCGAATCCTTATTTGTTAGAGAATCGATTTTAGTACTATCTTACTTATCTGTGGCAATATTGCCAGCTGTGTCGATCTAAATACCCCATAATAAAGCTATCGGTTCTCTGACAGATGTCACTGCTTTACCACTGCCATACCTTAGTTTCGAGCACAGACGATATAGGTTTCGAGGCGAATTGACTTATTTCTGTTAAGATTAATCAAGGTGGCCACGAGAAAATCACGCTGCACCACTTTGAATTTGTTGTGATCCACCAATTCAAAGTGGCAAGTTCTGCTGTTATGCGTCTGTGTCTACGTTTCTGACAGGCGCACTTGTGGACTCTTGCCTATTGATACGAGTTACATATTCCTGAACAGCTACGACGCATAACCACTCTAGGGGCTATCTCACCAAAGTAGACCGGCTCCAGTTCGATTATGTCGTAGAACATGACATTAATATTGCTCACGTTCATGTTAAGGTTATTACATCTACAGCTATTTTCCCGTGATAAGAAGGACACGCATTTCTTTATAACCACGATAAGTTTTTTATTATTTAAGTTATTTTATTGTGGTTTTTTTACCAATATCTCCAGTGCCATTTTTAGAGATGGTGTTGTGTCGTTTGAGCTAAAATACATCGTTTTATTACCTTCCCACACATGCGAGGATTTGAGAGTTTCGTCAGGACGAGCATTGGAACTCCTGGATCTCAAACGCTAGAACCTTTTAGCCGTCGCTGGACTATATCGTTAATTAAAGTATCCATATCCTTAGTATTCATATAGTATCGATATCAACCCTTGTATGTCCCCACTGCTGGGGCACGGGTCTCATATTAAATAATTATAGGTTAATTTAGGATTACCAAATGTACTAAATGGTGAGCAGCTGAGATACTCTGTGAGCTGAGCACAGACCGGCAAGTGGCAACACTGATTGTATGTTGTCCAAATTCTATTGTATTCGTTGCTCTGAGCTCCGATTTTTCGACCACAGAGCATATAAACACTATTTTAGTAATATTGTTCTGTTCTGTGTCCGACAACCAAAGCAAAACGACCAAAACAAAACTTGCTGAATTTGTGGATTTTTGGCGTTTTCTAATCAAAGTACAAATCAATACGATTTGAAAATAAAATTAAATTATCGCCATGGCCAAAGAACTAGCTCAGGAGAATCACAAGAAAGACGTAGTGGCTTTATTAGAAGACTTGTCCGTAAGTAATTTTTGTTATAGATTTGTATTTTTATTTTCAGCCGAGACAATCAACTGCAACTGCAACTCAGCTCATCGCTCTCAGGCAGAGAGCCAGAGATTTTTATTGATCAGGTGTGAACGGTTCACGCACTTGGGTTTCCTCACAATCTGTTCTTCAGTGTTAGCCAGTGGTGTTGTTGTGTTTAGTTCAATTTTGTTAGCTAACTCTACAATATTGAGTTTTTTTCAAAAATAATCTATGTCGCAAATCTATGTCAAAATAATCCAACTTTACCCACCAACCCTAATTTTAAATGTTTAGTAAGTCTCAGTTTCTGTGCTATTTTGAATGAGGTACTTACATTTTTATATCATATGATAGTATAAAATCTATAAATTATATAGGTGGCCCTGCAAATCAGAATCAAAATCAGAATAGTTTATTCATGAACATAGGTAAAAAAATGTTAAATACAGGTCTTAAATATATTTCTTAATGATCATTCCATGTTCTACCCACTGGGCATATGAATATTGTTTTGTTTTAGTAATTAGCCTACGGCCTACTCCCAGACCTACCAATTATACACAAAAAAAATCATAAAAATCACAGAATAAAAACTGTATTTGCACGAATCATTACAGTGCGTTCACATTAACTTGACGCGTGAGAGAATTGCTAGCACTGAGATGTTTACTGTTACCATGTTAAATAAGAAATCATTCCCATTACTTGGGGAAAATAAAAGGATTGAGGGCTTGTTTTACCATCTTCCGATTAGGTCCAAAAGCTAATTCACATGTTATGTCCTTGTTACCAATTCTCTCACGCGTCAAGTTAACATGAACACACTGTACTTGTTACATTTTAAAAAAAATCTATGTTTTGGCACTTTTTCAAGTACTGTGGTCCTGGAAGACTTAGGTGACAGGCGTCTTTTTGGAAGCATTAACTGTTTAGTAGTTTACTAAATCATAGAACATTAGAAGGTCGAATTAGTCACACACTTGTTCACAAAAACACAAGAATTCTTCCTCCTAAACCTTCTTGTACCTTGTAAAACCTACTAATTTTATGAATTTAAAGGTATTTCAATGCATGTTACTCAAAGTAAATTAAAACTGAACTATGTTTATATGAGAGTAGCTTCATTATGGGCCTTCTTAAGTTGGGAAAATTCTGAATTTTCAAAAATTTATTTTTTATTTTATTTTAAGTTTATTTGGGAAACCAACAGCTTAAATAACAGTGATATCCTAAAGTAGTGCAGTAAAAATTTTTAATGCCAATAATAGGTTTCCACATAATAATATGTTAAGTTAATATTGAGCGACTTTTTTAACCTTATCATGTTATTATTCCAGCATGAACTGACAGATCTTTACACATTCAGAGATCTGTTCTTTGAAAATCATTCCATAGAGATGGCTAACGACAAAATGAAACTCATTGAAGAGAAAATGAATACTCTAGCTGAGAAATTCGATAATATTGATGGTAAGTAAAACTATTTTATCCCGTGTGGCATCAAGCATAAGAAGCGAAGCAAAGTATGCTGTTAAGTAAAAGAGTGTCAACCCACATGATCGCTATGTTAAAAGTTGTATAATTTGTGTTAAAAAAAATTAAGCATAGCTTATAATAAAGTACCCGGAATCGGTGTGCGTGCATGCAACAACTTATGAATGTTGATGAAGTGAAGGTGATCTGTCAAGATTGTGGCAAGTGGCAGTCCCTGGTCTCTGCCTACCCCTCTGGGATAGTATATTATGTATAATAAAATTGTTCCAATAGCTTAACATGTTTGAATAAACGTAGTTTATAGCCTAAGTGCTGGTTTTTAAATCCTCGTTATGCATTTTTAGTAGCTGTTATATTTTATTATTTCGTTTTAAAACAAATAACACTTCAAACTAACAGACTGCATGAAAATGTAAATTATTGGCATTTTGTGAGTTGACACTGCATTGTACCTATAGGTGTTGTAAGAAGAGACAAAGGGAAATTTAAGAAGTAGACAGCAGCATCTCTTGTGTACTAGATCATTTATCTACCTATGCCACTGTCTATTATTCTATCTTGTATTATATGAGCCTTGCGAGTCATTAAAAAATGCATTATTATGTTGATTACGGTCTAAAATGGTCAGTATGTCTCTGTGGAGTAGGAGTGGGTCGTTGTCCGATTTTTCGACGACGAAACGCAACTGTTTTTTCTGGAACGAAAACAGGTCCTCGAAACGGTCCTCGTTTGCAACTGGTTTCATTGTATGCGAACGAGCAAGGCGCAGAGGACGGTCAAACGAGTGCGAACGAGACGAAATCACGAAACATCGGAAATAATAAGTTATTTTACACGACATTCGACTGTATACTCATAGACATAAAGATTACTTTATTGTATCACAGACCAAAACGAACGCAACGAGCAAGGACCGGACGACGACGTCGCAATGATCTCATTACGTTCTAGGCTCTATTAATATAGCACTAAAGGACATAATAATATCCGCGTCAAACAATCTAAGGACTGCTCTCGCGACGAACAAACGCTGGCACTGCTTTAGAATGAAACGTAAAACGGTCCTATCGTCGCGGAACACAAAACGGTCTTATAAAACGGTTCGTCTTTGCAACGATCACGCCTACTGTGGAGTGATCTGAGAGACACCTACGTCCAGCTGCGGATGAATATTGACCGATGAAGAATATTGATGTGATGGCATCAAGAACTAAAAGTGTTTCAAATACTGTTTAAGGCTGTTTACGTCACGTAATGAGATGATTTATCAACCGACTGCAAAAGTTGAAACTTATAGTTTCATTATCACTTGCTACACTAGGATAATAATTTTCCTAGTGTAGCAAGTAGTGTAGGTGTTATTGGGCTACTCGTCATCTGACTGTTAATAATTAAGAGTCAGATGACGAGTAGCCCAATAACTCCTAGATGTTAAGTACCGTTGCAAATATAAATCCAGAATTGAAGTCAAAATACACAATTCTGTATGGGACCTACCATTCATTAGACTTAAGACAAACTGACATAGTAAGACCCGAGATTTCCGCACTGGGCCAGTATGTATCAAGCGCTGAGGTATGTCAACACTTCAGACACTGAGGTTTCCTTACGATGTTTTCCTTCAACGTCAGCGTGTGGCATTGCTACTATAACTTTACATATGTACATAACTTAGAAAATAAAGTCCTTGGTACATGCTGGGTTTGGAACCCAGGAGCTCCCGATTGACAAGCCGCGTCTACACCGCTTCGCTACCATCGCTTGAGAAATTGACATAAACTTGATTAAATATAAATTGAAAAGCATGTTGTTGGACAAATTTTATTAGAAAGTAACAGAATTTTTGACCGAAAGATAATGGCATAGATATACGTCTGACACAATTACTGACATGTTTATTTACTTTTTATTATTTAATTTTTTTGTGACATCAAATTTTTATTTAATTATGTATAATACCTACTTTTGATTTTATGACACAAAAAAAGTACAACATCCGTATGAAATAAATATCTTTTATATTTTGCTAATTTACCAAATAAAAAGAAAGATACACGCCAAATCTAACACCTGAATGATGCTATTCGATGTTTTAATTGATGCGATTACAATAGTGAGACATTTTAGTAAATAGTAAAAGTAGATAGATAATTAATAGTTCTTCTTCTTCTTCAGGCTATATTAGTCCACTGCTGGACATAGCCCTACCCTAATGAGCGCCATAGCGCAAGTTTGTGCTATCATCATTAATAGTTGTCTGGAAGAAATTGCTTTTAGCAATATGGCCGCAAATTGTACTTTGTATAATACTTTATAATAATATGTGTACAATAAAGAATATTCTTATCTTATCTTCATATTATTGTTTTGAAATGGGGGTTAAATGACTGATGATGATGATGATTCAAATTACAGAGGAGGACGTCCCGGTACCTCAGAGGGCCCAGTACCTGTACATGAAAGGTCGCTTGTACAATGTGTGCACTAAGTACGACCCGCGCGCCACGCAGTGCCTAAGCAAGGCCGTGAAACTGAATCCGCGCTTCGTCGACGCTTGGAATGAGCTCGGCGAGTGCTACTGGAAGAATAAGAACATACAAGACGCCAGGAGCTGCTTCGAGGGAGCTTTGAAACAGGTGAGGACGTACAAGACGCCAGAAGCTGCTTCGAGGGAGCTTTGAAACAGGTGAGGACGTACAAGACGCCAGAAGCTGCTTCGAGGGAGCTTTGAAACAGGTGAGGACGTACAAGACGCCAGAAGCTGCTTCGAGGGAGCTCTGAAACAGGTGAGGACGTACAAGACGCCAGAAGCTGCTTCGAGGGAGCTTTGAAACTGGTGAGGACGTACAAGACGCCAGAAGCTGCTTCGAGGGAGCTCTGAAACAGGTGAGGACGTACAAGACGCCAGGAGCTGCTTCGAGGGAGCTTTGAAACAGGTGAGAACATACAAGACGCCAGGAGCTGCTTCGAGGAAGCTCTGAAACAGGTGAGATCATACAAGACGCCAGGAGCTGCTTCGAGGAAGCTCTGAAACAGGTGAGATCATACAAGACGCCAGGAGCTGCTTCGTGGGAGCTCTGAAACCGGTGAGATCATACAAGACGCCAGGAGCTGCTTCGAGGAAGCTCTGAAACAGGTGAGAACATACAAGACGCCAGGAGCTGCTTCGAGGAAGCTCTGAAACAGGTGAGAACATACAAGACGCCAGGAGCTGCTTCGAGGGAGCTTTGAAACAGGTGAGGACGTACAAGACGCCAGGAGCTGCTTCGAGGAGTACGGAAACAGGTGAGAACACACAAGACGTCAGAAGCTGCTTCGAGGGAGTACGGAAACAGGTGAGAACACACAAGACGTCAGAAGCTGCTTCGAGGGAGCTCTGAAACAGTGTAGGTGACGATTGGAATTACTTTTGAAAGAGAATTTTGAAAGAGAAAACTAATTTTGGCTGTAGCTTGTTCAAAAGAGACATATTCGTCAGGTAATAGTCGTTTCATGCAGACTATCGGTATTCTAGTAACCAATCGCACGGCAATGGTACTTACTCGCTGTCTCTCGCGGTTCGATCTTCTTCGCGAGAGATGCCTATTTAAATTTGCACGGGTTATACCCATGACGGGTTATACCTATTGCATTGTAGACTACCAAATTGAGGCAAACATCAACAACTGTCGTGCTTATTTCATTCTATTAAAAAACTAGGTCAGTATTAGACTCTAGGGCCAGGACGCGGTTATTAAATTTCCATTGTCTCAATTCGGATCGTTGTCTATCTGTACGCCATGTTTCATGTAAATAGGAATAAATTTATTTTAAAAACATCTCAGTTCAGCTTTTATTGGATGATATTATGAAGTGGCAACTTTTATTGAAGTGGCAATTTTTTCTCTACCAAAAATCCTTTTACAATGTAACCTGTCGAAAACTCAGTAAAGTCACGCGGTAAAACGACGCTTCATACAAATCGAGCTCAAACTATGACATCACAACATGCATATAATTATGTTATTTTTATTTTTAATGCACTAACCCGTGCCATTAGCTCAGTTGGATAGAGCGCTGGCACGGATAGCTTCGAATGCATGGGTGGAATTTTTAGCCTCTAAATATGTTTTTAAAATTGTCCTCAGCACGGGTTAGTGCATTAAAAATAAAAATAGTATAATCATGTGGGTACAGCGATATAATTCCGATATAAAAACCTAACTGCATAGTAGGTGGTCGGGGCTATAAGTGATGCAATTGTCTTCAGCCAGATGTCGCTGCCTGTACGTAATACAGTGAATAGTGTAGAGGTTCGAAATTTCACTGATGCCGGTGAGTCGCCCATTAGCTCAGTTAGATAGAGCGCTGGCACGGATAGCCAGAGGTCGCGGGTTCGAATCCCGGCATAGGTGGAATTTTTAGCCTCTAAATATGTTTTTAAAACTTGCACATAGTTCTCAGTGGGATGCTCTAAGGGATGTGTTAATTTACCTTATTCATTTGTTTTTTTTCTATATGATTATTTTTCTGTGCAACTCATCCTGTTGTAACCACAACAAATAAAATCAAATATAAATAGTTGGGGCCTTGCAATGTAAGAAGTGTACATACATACAATACATAACCTCACGCCTGTATCCCAGAGGGGTAGGCAGAGACCAGGGACTGCCACTTGCCACGATCCTGACAGATCACCTTCGCTTCATCAACGTTCATAAGTCGTTGCATGCACGCACGCCGGTTCCGGGTACTTTTATCTTTCCCTTTGCTAATACATCCCGTATTTGGTCGATGTATGTCCGGCTGGGACCTCCCTTTCCCGCCTATGAAGTTTCTGTCAATAATTTGATTTATCTCGTAAAATAATGTTTTTTATACAAGTACATATTCGAGTATATGTGTTTTTAAGGAAACTTTTTGAATTCAATGAAGAAACAAAATCTAGTTAGTTTTTTTTTTGATTTCGAAAAACTGCAAAAAATAATTTATGGTTTTCTTTTCGCTTTTCCTTGGTTTTTGCCCATCTTCTTTGGTATAAAAGCAATGTCACTCCAATCTAAGTTAGGCGCAAGTTTCCCACTTCGCGTTTCTGAGGTAGAAGAAGAAGAAGTAAGAAACCATTTATTACATCAACAGAAACACACCACATTACACCACCACGGACATAAAATGTAAAGTAAAAAATATTTAGTATAAGGTAATTGGCAGTGTAGGGAAGAGAAGAGAAGAGCGAAGACCCATTATGTCCCCACCAAGGGGCACGGGTCCCCCTTGGTGGGGGCATAATGGGTTGTTGATGATAATTGGCAGTGTACAGTGTCTGGTGTCCCCCTTGGTGGGGACATAATGGGTTGTAGACTTTTAGTCCGGATCTACTTACGGGTGTTGTTATATCGGAAAGTCTACAATGTGTTGTGCTTACGAAAGTTTTAATTCAAAAAACATAATGGGTTGTTGATGATAATTGGCAGTGTACAGTGTCTGGTGAGCCCCACACTAGGTGAATCCTGTATCTTGGGCTTCTAATAGTAATAGTGGATTTCTTTGTGGATTTCTAATAGCAGAAAGTGCCAATGAGGCACGAAGGGTGTTGCACAAAAATTTAGGATATAGTTAAACTAAAAGAAACTAATTTATTACATTTTCCTCGTTATTGAGTAAAAGCCATTGTGTTTAAATAGTAAAGGGGATACTTAAATATATACAAATTTAATTGCTAAAACATTGTCCCGCGTTGTAGCTGCCGAGACAATGTATTGATGTTAATATCACCGGCATCTTTTATTATGTCCGCCAAATTCCAAAATGGCCGCCAAGCGACCCGCTTCTTTGAGCAGATTTAGCTCTCGCACTCACCACGCCGCAGTTATAATGCAGGTCGGGACATCAGGACGCAGGCAAATGCATAAATATGAAGATGAATAAATGTACAAAATACAAACAAAGAAAAGGTAGGTGTAACCTGTGTATGTCCTTAGGAGCGGAACCGTGTGGCACTGCGGTGTCTCTCCATCATCCTGCGACAAGAGGCAAGCCACGTCGCACGGCTGCCAGCCGAGCTGGCGCAGCTCATGCAGCGGAGCCAGGACCTGGCTAAGGAGGCTGTGGAGCAGGACACAAAGGTGATCAGAGCACCATGACCTTACTATTCTTCTTCTTCAGGCTATATTAGTCCACTGCTAGACATAGCCCTCCCCTAATGAGCGCCATAGCGCAAGGTTGTGCCATATTTGAAGGGTAATGCCCATAATCCCCAAGCTGGGCATGCGGGTTGGGGATCGCAGTTTGGTGTAATTGTACTGCAGGGGGCGCTGCTGTCCACCCCCCGGTTTGTGTCGCCTTTTACGACACCCGCGGGTTTTGGGTTGGTGCTATTCTTTAGGCCGACACCACACAGCAGCAACCTTACTAATACGTCTGAGTATGTTACGTTCCGCGACATCGGAATTATGCTGTTGGCAAATAAAAGTGATGCGAACATATAAAAAAAAAACCGGCCAAGTGCGAGTCAGACTCGCGCACCGAGGGTTCCGTACAAACCTGTATTATAGACCTGAGTATTTGGTATGAATTTCAATTTAATACCTCTACGCGTTTATGAGGAAATGGGTTTACTACCCATTTCCTCATAAATTATTAATGTTTAAAATTATTAAAAAAAATTATATTATGTGATGTAACTAAAAATTTATGGTTTTCGTAATTTTTCCTTTATCTATGCTATAAGACCTTGCTTCGTACCAAATTTCAAGATTCTGAGTTCACGGGAAGCACCCTGTAGGTTTTGATTCCCTTGCAAGTGTCGAAAATTTGCGGCATAAACGGCTGTATCTTTTGATTGCGTTGGCTTAGAAGTTTGATTTTTCACAGCTTCAAGGGACAGTAGACCTGAGTAATTGATATAAATTTCAGCTTCATACCTCCACGCGTTCCTGAGAAAAAGGGTCTTGACAGACGGATGGACGGACAGACGGACAACAAAGTGATCCTATAAGGGTTCCGTTTTTTCCTTTTGAGGTACGGAACCCTAATTATAAAAATAGCTTTATTGGCAGAACATTATTCGCACACTGGTTATAATTACACTGACTACCGCACAAGGTCGAGCCTGAACCGTGGCAGTCGGGGAAACGATTGCTACATCGATTAATATGTGAATGAACATTATTAATAGTAGATTGTTCATTAAACTTCATTTTTGGCTACAATATTAAGGAAGCGGTTCTTATAAAATATTGCAGCAGCAGGTCTTTGCAACACGAAGATTCCAAATCGCAGGTCCAATCGAAGTCCAATAGTATCGCTGAGGTCGTCTGTTTTCTCCCGTTTCGCAGGTAGGTTCGCTCGAAGTTCACTCTTCGCTAGTCCAAACTGAACTAACTCACGTTTTTTTTAACCCTATAAAGGGCACCCTCCGGAGGACACGGGGGAGGGAGGTGGTGAATGCTCATGCATAGACCCGGCCGTGCTGCCAATGTGGGATTCACAAGAAGTGCGCCTACCCACTAAACACCACCTTGGGACTGGTTTTGGTCCTAAGGACCCCTAAACCCACATCGGGAGCGACCCCCCTCGAGGCCGAGGAGGGCGCCGCGGAGGTCGCTATTTATATCCGCCGGCAAGGGTTCTGGAACATTCCTGCATGTCCCTTCCCTCGGTGCACGTGGCAACGACTCTAGAACAACTTCACGTCATAGAGTTGTGAGCCTTATGTTAGTAGATATACGAGTCTTTATTGCTTGCTTTGCGTTACTAAAACGAATCATGCGGCGACTAGCCGATAGGCTCCATTCTAGATGGTTCGCGATTGGACTGCGAAACTATCATTCTGTATAAAAAAATGAGTTCGTTTAAACAAAAATGTATTCAACGTGTTATGAGGTCATTTGTGTCAGATATGGCCCGGAGTGACTAAAATGGTGAATGATTTTTAATGATCGTATGAATTTTGTAGTTAATTTGATTTCTTTCTAAATAAAGATGACACTAACATTTAAATGATTATATTCTTTTTGTTTCATTAACCCGTGCTAAGGACAATTTTAAAAACCTATTTAGAGGCTAATAATTCCACCCATGCCGGGACTCGAACCCGCGACCTCTGGCTAACATTTAAATGATCCGTAACTCTATTATCAACCAAATCCTCACTCACTACATTCATAAAAAGCATACATCGTACAGTGACTAAAAATCATAACAACAGCATTAAACTATTCCCAGGACGGGCAATCGTGGTTGGTGCTCGGAAACGCTCACCTCTGCCGCTACTTTCTCGTGGCGCAGGATCCGGCCACTCTGCGAGCCGCCATGAGCGCTTACAAGCAGGCCAACGCTGACCCCGTGGCGCGGGGGCAGCCTGACCTGCATTATAACTGCGGCGTGGTGAGTGCGAGATTTAAATTTGTCCAAAGACGGCCATTTTAGAATTTGGCGGCCATAATCAAAGATGGCGGCGATGTTAACATTCTGAAAGAGAATGTAGTGACTAGAATTGAGAAAAGAATGTTGCGTTGGTTTGGACTTGTGGAGAGGATGAAGGAAGAAAGATTGACGAAACAATTACGAATATATTTGACGACCTCTGTGGCGTAGCGGTAGCGCGTCTGCCTACCATGCAAGAGGTCCCGGGTTCGAATCCCGGCTGGAAACAAAAAAAAGTCCAGGTCTTGGATGTTTACATGTTTGTGATGTCGTTGTTTCTGGTTCCCACGACACAGGGTATCCTAGTGTGGGGCCAGAAACAATGTATGTGCCAGTGTGTAAAATAAAAAAAATAAAAATATATATATATTGCGAATGTGAGTGGAAGGGCTGGTAAGGGACGTCCCAGGCGGACATACATCGACCAAATAGGGGAGGTATTAGCAAAGGGAAAGATAAAAACTACCCGGAACCGGCTTGCGTGCATGCAACGACTTATGAACGTTGATGAATAAGAATCATTTATTCATGAACATAGGTAATAATAAAAAGCTCATCAAAGATCTCGGCGCGATGGTGATCTCTCAGGATCGTGGCAAGTGCCAGTCCCTCTCTGCCTACCCCTCTGGGATACAGGCCTGAGGTTATGTATATATGTATGATAATTATAATGATCAATTCAATTCAATATTTTTTTTTTCAATTCAATGTATTTCAACGTAAAGTACAGTCTGTTAGCTTTTAGAATATACCTCGGGCTCTAAAGTCAAATCCACCGACTTAGTCAGTAAATTGAAATTTGCGATGTGACCAGTTTATGACAGAAAAATAATAGGGATGTACACAATCGACATAAAATATAGACTTAGCTTATTTTTTTTTCTTTTTTAGATTTATCCCACAACTCACGAAAGCTATGTAAGACATGATGAATACAAACTTTTTAGTTATATACCTTTGAACACTTTTATTTAATTTTCTTTACTAGAAAATGTGGTGATTGCCAACTTTGATATATTTTTGGTTGTTCGCAACCGCCATCTTTCACGTCAATTCCAGTTTGGCATAAAATGTTGTGTGTGCCTCAGTTCCGTTTCTACTACAGTAGCGTGAATGTGTTCTTGTGAATTTGGTGTTCTTTGACGACTTTGGCTTCTCACTTTGACACCGATTTGATTGCATGCTGACTGACTTTGGTATTTCATCTGGACTACCGTTGGATTGAACTACGATTGACCTCGGTTTCTCATCTGGACTTTGCGTGGATTGCATTACTTACTGGCTTACGTCTCTTGAACATCTACTTAAGATCTGTTATTGGGTTTTAAGGCTTGCCAATCATCACGCTTTAAATTCGGATTAAGCAGAATAAAGAAAAAAAATTAGAATATGAATATTTTAAATTATTCAGGTTACATTTTGTTAAAATTATCTCATAAATAATACTTCCGTGGTTTGTCACCAACAACAGTACTAAGAAAATAATTGATTATGTCGTTAAATCTGTCGACTAAAGCACATCACTATTTTTGCTGGCAACTCTTTTTCCCTAACATGATAATTCTATCTGTCAATTTACTGACTAAGTTGGTGGACTGAACTTTAGTGTAGGCTTCGGTTTTCGCCGAAAGGACACGAGTGTAATACTGTCACACAACATTAACTATAATAATAAACAGATCGCAGTAAGGAACCTTAGACTTGGCACGACTTTGTCTAGAGTTCATTACTTTTTAGAGATAAACGAGCAGCTCTATCGACACTTGGCTAGTTTTTACAGAATGTTTTTGGTGGGATTTCTATTACACAAATATATCCGATTCTATTCGATAGTAGCCGAGGTATATTCTAAAAGCTACACATTATTATCATTATTCCCCAGGCCTTAAAATACGACGAGCAGTACGCCGAGGCGTTGGAGAGCTTTACGCGCGCGTGCCGCCTCGACCCTCCCTGGGACGTGCCCTCCTGCGAGCGTACAGGCCTGCGCTCCTATTTGCGGCAGGTGGGGGCGCTCCTGCGCACCCGAGGCAAGATCAAGGCGAAAAAACTGCAACAGATGGTGCAGGTGGGTACAGTGCTACACAAGAAATAGGTCTCGCGGATGTACCTGCGCAGATGACCAAATTTTGGATGTGCGGCAAGTTGATCGACCAATCAGATAGTTTCATTTTATGGCAGGCCGGGCGCCTTTGTTGCTATGGGTTGATTCAACGTCATCGATGCAGGTGTCTATTAGTTTGGCAATGTTAGCGTAAGCGAAATAGGTAGCGCTACTGCGGCAATCAATTCTGCACCTTAACCGTATCGGTTAAAGATCACGTTGAATGTACTTATAGCTTCCGGTACTTTCGTTACACTTCTTCCTAGTCTGCGCAAACGTAGATTCCCGAAGGGACTTTTATGATGTGTAGTACTGTACCTTTGAGAGGTCTCGAACGGCCGGCAGAGCGTGCGCCTGCGCTCCTATTTGTGCCTGGTGGGAGCGCTTCTGCGCAATCGCGGCATCAACATCAACCCTTTATGTCCTCACCGAGGGGCACGGGTCTCTTCCCTGAGGAAGGTATAGGCCATACACCACAACGGGTGCTAGGTCCGGAATGCGGACGGCCTCGGTGGCGCAGCGGTTTGGCACGCGTGTAAAACCGAATGTCTCGGGTTCGATCCCCGGCTGGGTCAAATTAGGAAACGAACTTTTCTAGTTTGTCTCGGGTCTTCGATGTATTTATTGTATTAAATTTATCGAGTTAGCACTAGTTAGTACTTAGTATGGGGCTAAAGAGATCTGTGTGTCCGTGTGTCAGTGTCCATGAATATTTATATTTATGTTATAATAATGGTGGGGGCTTGCACGACTAATGGCTGGTCTCACTGTCAAAAGTTTTCAAGCCGCCCTAAGGCCTCTCACTTGGCTTAACGACTGCAATCTATCGTTAAAGTACATATTATTAATACTACATTTTGTATTGCTCTGAATAACCAATGAAATCTATCGACGGCAGCCGGCATCAACTGCTTAACGTGCCTTGCGAAGCACGGAACCGCTCGGAAAAATGCCACTAGCGTTAGACATAGACGGTCACTCATTCATGCACTGAACGCGCCCTCTGTTGTCTATAACGTTCGTGATCGTGTAAGATCAGTGAAGCAGCCGGGGCTACGAGCGGCTCACGGCATAACCTGGCTTAAAAATTAAATACAAATACAACGGCGGCATATCATGGCTTAAAAACAAAATAAATATGAGGTTGAGGGAAGAAAGATTGACGAAACAAATATATACTGCGATTTTGAGTGGAAGGGCTGGTAAGGGACGTCACAGGCGGACATACATCAATCAAATAGGGAATGTATTAGCAAAGGGGAAGATAAAAAGTACCCGGAATCGGCGTGCGTGCATGCAACATAATAATCCTGTACATTGTATTTATATTATGTCATTGTACTGTGTTTTTAAGTGAATAAATTATTTCAATTCAATTCAACGACTTATGAACGTTGATGAAGCGAAGGTGATCTGTCAGGATCGTGGCAAGTGGCAGTCCCTGGTCTCTGCCAACCCCTCTGGGATACAGGCGTGAGATAATGTAATGTATGTAATGTAAATAAAACTAATACAGCTTTGTACTAGCTTTTGTTACCGGAGTGGTACAACTCCGGCTTCTCAATCGGGAGCTCGTGGGTTCGAATCCCGGCATGCACCGATGACTTTTTTGTCTACATTATCGTTATCAACCCTTGTATGTCCCCACTGTTGGGACACGGGTCTCTTCCTGCATCGCAGGAACGTTAGGCCATACTCCACCACGGGGACTAAGTCCGGGTTGGTGGAGGATTGTAAGACAGTGGCGGGCCTTACTCTCTGAAGTTACCAAGCAGCCCGTAAGGCCTCTGACATGGCTTAACGACTGCCATTACATGACAGCCGGCACCAACGGCTTCGCGTGTATTGCAAAGCACGGATGTGCTCGGAAAAATGCTACTAGCGGTAGTCACGAGATGGTCACCCATCCAGTATCTAACCGCGCCTGTTGTTGCCTAATCCAAGTGATTGATCAATCCTCTATCAACCCGGATTATGTGGAGTATGGCCTAACCATAATGCGATACAGGAAGAGACCCGTGCCCCAACAGTGGGGACATATAAAGGGTTGGTATCGAATTTATTGATGGTAATAAAGATTGGTTTCTAACCACAATGAAAAGTTGATGAATAACATATCATGTGGGTACAGCGATATCATTCCGATGTAAAACCTAACTGCAAAATAGGTACTCGGGGCTGCAAGTGATGCAAATTATTCAGCCAGATGTCGCTGCCTGTAAGTAACACGGAGAGTATTGTAAAGAGGTTCGAAATTTCACTGGCGGTAGTTGCCCATCAGCTCAGTTGGGAGAGCGCTGGCACGGTAAGCCAGAGGTCGCGGGTTCGAGTCCCGGCATGGGTGGGATTTTTAGCCTCTAAATAGCTTTTTTAGAATAACATATTAAGTGAAAGTGAAAAGCATATTATTTACTTCCCCGCAGTCTATCGATCCGGAGCACGCTGGGAAGTATTCTGGAAGGCTGCTTCCGCGACCGTTGGCGGAACTGGTCGCTGGCGAGAATCGGGACGTTCTGGCTTTGGGCCGGGTCGTCGGTTCCGTGCACGGAGAAGGCGCTGTACCTTTGTGAGTCTATATAATCATCGTCAGGCTATACTAGTCCACTGCTGGAAATAGCCCTCCCCTAAAGAGCGCCACGTTGTACTATCATAGTGGGTAATGCCCATAATCCCCACGTGGGCATGCGGGTTGAGGATCGCAGTTCGGTGGAATTGTACTGCAGGGGGCGCTGATGTCCACCCCTCAGTTTGAGTCCCTTAGTCGCCTTTTACGACACCCGCGGGAAAAATAGGGTTGGTGCTATTCTCTAGGCCGACCTCACATGACACGTCCACCTAATAATGTTGCAGAATTCAAGAATGTAGTACTAAATACCCTGGGTAATTTTCTTTCTTATGTGCAATAAAGTATGCTCAATCTATATTTTAATAATGTAGCATCCTCAAGAATACGTCACTAAATATAGCCATTCCAGAGATATGGTAAAATCCAAAGACCTAGCACCCTCACTCACCAAATCACCTCACCCACCTCAATGTACCAAAACTGCATCATGTATCCGCCTAGAGAACAAATCCACTCTCTAAAAATGTACCACAATTCAAGAATGTATTTCCTCCATAAGTAAAGAATCGACCAGGAATGTAGCAAAACTCAAGAATGTATCATCCTCTAATAACGTACCACAAGTCAAGAATGCAGGGACCTCCAAGAACTCATCAACGTAACATCCTCATGTAGAACAAAACCACCACCCTCTAAGATTGTACCACAATCCAAGAATGTAGCCACCTCCGAGAGTGTAGCATCGCCCAAGAATGTAACACAAACCTAGAAAGTAGCACAATTCAAGAATGTAGCATCCTCCGAGAGTGTAGCATCGCCCAAGAATGTAACACAAACCTAGAAAGTAGCACAATTCAAGAATGTAGCATCCTCCGAGAGTGTAGCATCGCCCAAGAATGTAACACAAACCTAGAAAGTAGCACAATTCAAGAATGTAGCATCCTCCGAGAGTGTAGCATCGCCCAAGAATGTAACACAAACCTAGAAAGTAGCACAATTCAAGAATGTAGCTCTCTTGTGGAGCTTCGGAGCCAAAATTAGAATCCACCTCATTATTTTCTGTAGCTATCTCCGTCTCTTTCCAGCACGTTCGCACTAGTGGACGCAAGTATGGAGTGTGTGAGCGTGACGGTGTACAATTGGGCGGATGGCCGCGGCGTGATCATCGGCGACTGTGTGGCCATACCGCAGCCCGTGCTGACTGTACATGACGTCACTGTGGATGACGAGGTGAGCCCTATGTGTTTTTTTATGTAGCCTATACAGGGCGTCCCACGGTTATGCCACATGGAGGGAAAGTAGTACCTACCTTTAATATTGTGGATGGAACATTTTACTGAAAGAAGACATTATTTTAATTTCAAAAACAATCTAAACTGCATTCATAGATATTTAAATAATTACACGGTTGAACCGGGAATTGAACCCGCTACACGAGAAAATAAATTACCCTGTAGCTTTGTCACACCGATCGAAAGGCTTCATTATAAGGATTATTTTTTGCTAAATAACATGCTATCATAAGTAAAAGGAAGACCATGATTTTGTACATTTGACGTGAAATTTCGTTCAGAAAAATTAAAAGCTAACATTAACGTACATACAACTGACATTATCATAAGTACCTATTACTAATCAACGTACCCACTTGAGAAGTATGCATCACTTCTTTTGTACCCACTTGAGAAGTATGCATAATTTTCCTATTATAATTTAAGTGCATAATAAAATGATAACGTAATTAGTAGGGTTGTATGCAACAAATCGAGCCGTATCCTGAGCCGGAAATATTTTAAATTATTTCGCCCATCGCAATGCGGCTGTTTTTGAAATTAAAATAATGTCTTCTTTCAGTAAAATGTTCCATCTACAATTATATTAAAGGTACTTTCCCTCCCATGTGGCATAGCCGTGGTACGCCCTGTATACATCCCACCGCAGGCCATAGGCCTTCTCTCAGAGAGCCTTAGAAGGCACTGTTGTTAACGTTGTGAGCCCTTCTGCAAGCCCTTTAGGTCCATTTTATGGTGTCTGTATTTTGTTTTCGTATATTCGCTGACTCTAAAGTAAAATGTGGTGTGTGAACCTGAGTGTCTGAGGTGTCCAAATACCTCAGCGCCTGACATTGTCAATCCGTGGTGGGCACGCGTTGTAAATAAGCCCTCACCCTCTGAGAGAAGGCGTGCCCGGCACTGGGACGTTAATAGGTTCTTAAAGAAAAAAACCTTTCATCATCAATATTTGATGCATTAATCAAACAAGCCATATTCGTGTACTGCTGGACACAGGCCTCGTTTAAGGAGCGCCACTTATTTCCGTCCTCGGCCATCCTCATCCAGCCGCTGCCAGCAATCTGCCTCGATGGCCGGCCCAGCGAGCCGGTGGGCGTCCTACGCTGCGTTTGTCAGTGCGTTGTCTCCACTCGAGTACATTTGCATCGTCGAGGACCATCGGTTCTTCGGCATTATGTGACCAGGGCTTTAGTGTCTAATAAACGCATCATCTATATCTAAATAAAATTCAAAGTCCTGACCTCACTCATCAACGCCCAGCCGAAGCCGTCGGACCTAGGAAGCTGAAATTTTGCACAGAGGCTCTATGTATAGTGTAGGCAAGGAATAAGACCAGATTTTTTTGGAATTCAACCCCTAAGGGGGCGAAAAGGGTTGCCAAAATTTGTATGGGAGGTTTAAAGAATGTCTGATTTTCTTGAAACTTAAAATAAATACTCCTCAACTCAATTGATTGAACACGTGTTTCGCCGTTTTTCTAAATTTAACCCCTAAGAGAGCTAACGGGGTTTGCAAAAAAAGTCCACGCGGACGGAGTCGCGGGCAAAAGCTGGTTGTTCAATATGAGTTCAGAGTGATATTAGCAACAACTAACGTACGTAGCAAGCGCTAAGGTACATCAAAACATCAAACACTAGGGTTTCGTTATAGATAGATAGATAGATAGATAAAACATTTATTTAACGGCACAATACTTTAAAACATAACATAGGCATACATGAACATCAAATAAAACAAAAAGGAAAAATATTACATGCATACAAGAAAAGAAAAAGGACAAATAGAACACTTTCAAACATTGATTAGTAATCAATACATTTCAAATGATTACGTTATGTAAGGTTAAGTAAGTAAGGTTATGACATTTTAAATGATTACATTTCAAACGTATGTAACGCTTAAAAACAATAACATCACAAACGTATACGAGAATATTATCACGCTCAGGTTTAAAGTATTGAGCCACTAAAATGGTCGCGACTCAGCATGTGTCGTAGGAGCACCGAGGTACTCCCACAACGCTGATATTCTGTCGCGGCCATACTGCGGTTAGTCGTGTTTGTTGAAAAAAAAAAGAAGTAAAGATTTTTGAATTTGGAAAATGGGTGCCCAAATAATTGGAGTACAGAGTGTATGTGTGTGTAGAAGTGTAGTGTAGTAAAATGAGTGAGTAGTGCAAAATATCAGTGCAAAATATAAGTGTGTAACCGGTGTGTTAACAAATATAATAAATATATTATATCGAAGTGAAGTGCCTCACGGTCGGTGTTTTGCCGGTGAAATCTGCGGCACAGCTGAGAGCTATTTACCCACTAAGATGCAATAAAGTCTGAGGGACCAGCACGGCTTACAGGTACGCATACAACAGTACTATTATTACATATTTGCGCCTGCAACAGATGTGCTTTAAAATGTTTTTTAAAAGTATGTTTATTTTTACAGTGACGAAGAGGCGGTGGGATATTATTCCAACACTTGGTTGCAGCGTACCTAAGACTGCCCCGAAAGGCCGCTGTTCGGTGTGTTGGTAGACTGAGTGGCACAGAAGCTGATCTTACCCCTTCTGCGAGACGCGATTGTCTCCAGGTGAGTTTGTTGTATAAGTAAGAGGGTTCGTGTGTTTTAATGACTCCAAATAACATAGTAGCCAGCTGAAGCTTTTGTCTTGCTTCCATTTTCAGCATGTTCGCGCCATTAAGGAAGGGAGTTACATGAGTGCGAGGCGGAATATCCAGGCAGTAACGAGCACAAGCGTTCTGAACCCTTTGTACCAGAGTTTGCGTTTTCTTAAGCAGACAAGGGCCATATAAAATCGCACCGTAGTTCAGCTTGGACAGTACTAAAGTTTCACAAAGTCTTATACGCAGGGGAACGCTAATATAATTACGTATTCGATAAAGCATCTTCAGACGATAAAAACAATTTCTGACTAGTTCTTGAATGTGGCGTTCAAAGTGTAGCTGTCCGTCCATTAGAACACCAAGATTTCGGGCTTCCGTAACTCGGTCAATTTCGCTATTCTTTAAATGTATCCTTATATTTAAATGTGTTAGTTTATCGATTTGTTTTTTGGAACCCAGTAACATGTATTTTGATTTCTTCGGATTAAGCACGAGACAGTTCCTTTCGGCCCAAACTGATATTCTCTCTAGATCTTCATTTAGACGTGACACACAAGCATCAGCCTCTAACGGAGAAACCTTTGTATATACTTGCAAATCGTCTGCATATAAATGATACTGACAATTTTGTATGCCGTCGGTTATATCTGCTGAATAGATTATAAATAACAAAGGCCCAATTATGGATCCTTGAGGAATACCTCGCTCTATAGACTGATCTTGGGATGCTCTCATAGATCCATCTAATCTTTGTAGAACCACTCGTTGGCGACGATCTGTCAAATAACTTTTGAACCACTTAACAGTACCGGTACTGAAACCATAATAAGACAACTTACATAGCAGAAGGTTGATATTAATTGAATCAAAAGCACGTGAGAAATCTAACAATGTCAGAATACTGCCACTACCAGAGTCTTGTGCGCACAAAATATTATCGACAACATCAAGTAATGCGGTTGTTGTACTGTGGTTTTTTCTAAAACCTGACTGAATTTTGGGGAGAATGCCATTTTCCTCGCAATAACTAATTACCTGTTCATAAATTATCTTTTCGAGAATTTTGGAGACTATAGGTAGCAGGCTAATGGGCCGTAAGTCAGATATTTGAGTAGGGTTAGTTATTTTGGGTATCGGTCGGACAAGCGCGGTCTTCCAGTAGTCAGGGAAGGTTGAAGATGTTATTGACCGGTTCACAATTTCCGTAATAGTCTTTAGTGAATTGGGTAGTGTGGCTATAATCATGTCCAAGCTTATTCCGTCAACACCTTGCGCATTGGACGTTAAAGCTAGGATGGCCTTTGAGACTATCGTTTCATTCACTGGTGTCAACACTAACGTTGCGTCAGTGTATCTATTTAATTCGTAATAAGTCAGCATGGTGGGGCTGCAGTGGTTATTGCCAGGAATGTCCAAAAAATGATTATTTATTTTATTTGGGTCGTCAAAATGGTCAAGTGTGTGATTTTTTTTGTTAAATTGGGGCATAGCTATTTCTTTAAGGGTTTTCCATAATTTTTTTGGATTATTTATATTACAATTCACGTGGTTCTCAAAAAAGCAGCGCTTCTCCTGGTACAAGCTGACATTTACAAGATGCTTAAGGTCTTTGTACTCCTGTTTGTGTATTTCACATTTACTCTTATGATACTTGACGTGTGCCTGATCGCGCAGCTGCATCATATATCTAACATTGCTAGTGAGCCAAGGCTTCTGTTTCTCTCTGATCACTATAGTTTTTATCGGCGCGTGATTGTCAAAAACACCTATTATTATTCTGGTAAACTCTTTTACGATTTCGTTAACGTCCGACGAATACGACATTTTAGTCCAATTTATTGATTCTAATTCTAAATTAAATTTACAGATGTCAATTGTTTTTAAAGATCTAGTTGTAATTTTGCGATGAGGTATTTTTGGTTTTTTTATTTTTAATTCTGCTGTCACAATAGCGTGACTACAAAGGTCGGAGATATGGTCGACGGCCACTGCTATTTTAGAGGGGTCAACATCGGTACACACCAGGTCAATTGCGGTAGAAGAGTCACTCGTAAAATTGGTAGGGACGTTTATAAAGTTCTTTAAGAGGGTGCATGTCAAAAAATTATCTAATTTGATTTTATTCGTGCTAGGCAGCAGTGTATTTATGTTAAAGTCCCCTAATAATATTACTTGGTCAAAATTTACAAAGCTTAAAATGGACTCCGTTAAAGCTTCCAAAAATGTGTCACAATTGACCCACGGTGGTCTGTACGCTGTACCGATAGCTAGCCGCGTTGAGTTAACCCTGACCGACAGCCACATTTGCTCGACCTGCTCGGGCGCAGGCGGGTACGGCTCGGAGACGGCGCGCACGCCGTGACGTACGTAGAAGCCCACTCCGCCGCCCCGTTGCCGCACGGTGCGCGGTCGCGGCACGTGCCGCAGTCGGTATCCCGGTAACGTTGGCGCCCGCCCCTCTTCCCCGTCTCTCAGCCAAGTTTCGTTGATACAAATGATATCTGGAGATAGGTTAGCAAACGCGGCCTCGAACTCATCATGTTTAGTCCCAAGCGAGCCTGCATTGAGCAAACAAATTTTAAAACCGGTCTTAGGCATGGCAGAGATTGAAGTTTAATAGAGTGAATCTGTGTATTCTTGTGTAGTGTGCAATATGTATGTATATGAGTGTTTTAATAATTATATATAGCAAAAGATTATACGTATATGATAGTGTGAAGAAATGAGCTCCTTTATTTGAACAACCAGTTTCTACCAAGAAAAAATAATTGATTATTTTGACCCGCTGCGACTGAGTACTTAGCATATAATAATATGACATATATTTCATTATAATTAGGCAAGACGACATGACAAACAAAATTGACCCAATCAAGCCTTTACAAAAGTCTTTATATCATCTTCTGTGCGCAATGTGTAACGGGGAGAACTATTTTCCATACGGGCAAAGATGCGTCCTTCTCTGGTCCATATAAAGCGCCAGTGTGCCGCTCGACCCGCATCACGGGCCATGGCGAAGAGTGCTCTGTTAGCCTTCGTCAGCCGTTCATTGACGTAAAAGCGTCGCGGTTCGTGCGGTGGTAGTCCGAGCTCGGCGGTAGTAGCGCCGCGGCGCACGCGCGCACTTTGGATCAGCTGGTCGCGGAGCGAGCGCCGCGTCAGTCGCACCACGATGGGGCGCGGGGTAGGTGCCCGTGCTCCCTCAACCAAGCCACGCCTCGGCCCGACTCGCATCGCACTGACGATGTCGCGCTCCTCTAACGTCATTCCCAGTTTGGAAGCCGCCGTCATCGCGAGATGCCCCACATTTTCTCCATCATGCTCCGGGATACACGTTAACTCCACGTCATTACTGAGGAGATCTTGCTCCCGGTCATTTAACTGGGTGCGCAGATCTGATATGGCCTCAGACATTTTGGTCACATCTGACGCGCCGACCTTGCGCTCGAGGGCAGAAAAATCCTCGCGAAGTTTAGCGTTTTCGCTACGAAGAGCAGCCACTTCCTCGCGAACACTTTCACGAAGTTTCGTTAAAATAATATTAAACTCCGTCGTTATAGTCGCCCTGAACTGATCCAGCTTGGAGTCTAGAAGCTTGCCGAACATGTCGTATGTGATTACTTGTTGGCCGGTGATTGTAGACGCAGAAATGCCGACATCCATGGGGAGCGTGTCCACAAATGCTGGGGACGCCCTCGCCGGCTCAACCTGTGGCGCAGACGGGACCGTCCGCGGCTCAAATTGTTTCCGCGTCGGAGTCTCGTCCCCTTTTCTACGACTGCTGACGGTGTCGCATCCAGGGCATATCCACACCTTTTTTTTTAGCTCCCGATACGTAGCGGAGGTCATGTTGACACAGAGGTAATGGTAACCTTTGTTACATGAGCAGCATTTGAGCGCCTCATTACTAGGAGCAGGGGCTAGGCAAGCTTCGCACTTCATTTCGCGGAAGTGATTTTTAGTTAGAATCCTCTCAGTCTCTGAGAGACAAGCCGGCCGGTGTAGTGTCGGTTTTCGGCGGTCTTTGCCCACTCACCCGGCGCAGTCGATGAGTCACAATTGCCTACACGCGCCACTCGAGTTTCGACGTTGTGCCGTAGCGCCAACCGTGAAATTCGCTTACAAGGTTACGTGCGCAAAACCGTTAGGAGCAAACACCGAACTTAATACTGTAAACAGTTTTGTCTAAATGCACTTAGTGTGAGTAACTTAGGTGAATACTGAAATGTACACTGTGTTCACTGGCACTTATATTGACGAATAAACTATTTGTGACGCACTGAGCTACTTTTATACTATTTTTAATTTTAACTTTTAGGCAGAGATGACAAAGTAGATGCTTACTAGTAAACCGTCAAAGACAAAGTTATGATGTTTTCCTTCACAGTGAACGAGTGGTATTGCTACTATCACTTCGCAAATGCACATAACTCCGAAAACAAAGTCATCGGTACATGCCGGGGTCCGAACCCTCGACCTCTCGATTGACAAGGCAGAGTTCCCTGCTACCCTGCTACCATCGCTTCCACGTTAGTCGGGACTGGTATGACATTCAACCGTGTGTGTCGTTAATTCCAGAGGTACGAGTTCAAGTCGATACGAGTCAACAATCCGACCCTGCTTCTTGTGAACGGCAAGGGCGTCGGCCGAAACCAAGTGGCCGGTACACAGCTTCGGAGTACCTACGAGATACACTAATTGGGCAGGTGACAGGTTAGATAGACTGGCTTGAGGGGTTGAAAAGGGACTCTTGAGGTTCATTCGGGCCACCAATGACAGACAAGCATATCTTCTTGTACACATCGATTTTGCAAAGTGGCTTACAAATCCCTCGCGCCCAGTTTCTCGTACGCTAACAATCTGTTGATCCACTGTGCAAATGTACAGAAACACGCTTGTTTTTTGTTTGAGTATTTTAACAATGTCATAACAGATTGTTAGTGAAAGAAAGTGAAAGTGAAGTTATCTTTATTGCCAACAAAAAAGAAATGAAAAATTCTTAAAACATCTTAAACTTAATGCAGGAGAAAACGGGGGTGCATAATCAATGATTGAATGACTGAGTAAACTCACTGTGAGTTAGTGAGTAGATGAATGAATGAATGAATAAATGACTGAGGTGAGCGAGTGAGTGTATGACTGATGACTGAAAGAATGAGTGAACGAACGAATTAACGCATGAATGACAATTTAATGCCCAGAACAACGGTATTTTACCCTTCACTTATAAACTTATTAGAAACTAATTTGATTAGATGTTATTTTAGAAGCTCTAAAGTAGAAAACGTTTTTGTGTGACTCCAAACCATTTAAATTTATCATGTAGTAGATATTTTGGTTTCTTAGTTATGCACAACCGAGAACCTGCGCTCAAGAACCTAAGGCCAGACACAACTTAGACCAAAAACAGCCGTTTTTCAAAGAAATAAAATTTTTATTGTAATATCAACGGCTGTTCAATAAAAAAATACGTGGATACTTTGAACTTAGGAGTGTCAATGTATTATTATGCTTCCACATCCATCACCGTACTAGGCCAGCCAGTATCATGGCTGTCGACGCCTCTCATCAAATCTTAGATACATTTCAATGTGGTGTGTTGATAAAATTCTTTCTTTTCTTTTTAATCTGTCCCTCAATTCTGAGGATCGTGACCGTATACAATAGTTCTCCATTTGTCTCGGTCAAATGCGCAATGGGATGTGTGCTGAATGGATCCCCCAGCTGCCTTCTTTATGGCATCGGACCAGCGCATTGGGTTTCTGCCTCTCGCTCGTCTGCCCTCTAACTGGCCCAAAACGATCTGCTTCTCTAGGCTATGACGTCGTGACCGCATAATATGCCCAAAAAAGCTGAGGGACCTCTGGCGACAGACTGACGACAGTCGCTTCGTTATACCGAGCTCGTTAAGTATAGAAATATTGGTTCTGAAGGCTGTCCACGGGATTCTGAGCATTTTCCTCCCACACCGCATCTCGAATGCATCGATTCGGCTACAGTCGCGGCTTCTAACGCACCATGTCTCGGCACCGTAAGTGAAAATGGAGAACACCAGTGACCGAACCAGCCGCACCTTAGTTTGCTGACGAATGCTACGGTTCCTCCATATCTTGTCCAGATTCGTCATGGCGCTCTTGGCCATACCAGCCCTGCGGCGTATCTCCTCAGTACAGCTGCCATCATTAGTCACCAGAGAACCGAGGTAAACAAATTGGTTGACTTTGTCGTAGCCTTTAAGAGCGTCTGTTTGCGGTAGGAGTTGATAAAATTAGACGTGCCTAAAACATTGCTAAAGCTTATGATTATTAGTTTTGAAAAAGAGTTAGCTAATACAAGCTAAACTAAATCACTGAAGGAATTGCTAAGTAGTCCTCGGCTTAAGACACTTATCTTTACCTTAGGTAAATTGAGCTATTTGTAAGCCATCTTTTGCACAAACCGATATGTAAAATATGTCTTTTCATTGGTTAACCTTATGGGGCTCTTTAAAGGAGCTGTGAAGTGATCAGTTGCAATTGTCAATGAGTACGACGATTGACGGAAGGATTGATTTCGGACGTCGATGATGAAAACGTAACTCAGGCCTGTTATTTCAGTTTTATTTTTGTTAATGCTGTTATGGTGAAATAAAGTGTAACATACAATTTAAAATCTAGTTTTGTATTAAACGGGTCGAGTTTTTTATATTTGATATAAATACCTATTAGTGAAAAGAAAAGAAATGTTATTGTCAAACGAATGGATTTACAAAGACAATTTTGGTAGTAGTCAAATCTCGCAGTGAAATCATAGTCTAACAATATGTATATCCTCCGATGCCGTGTTTCATTGCATAGCGAAAGAGAATATAAATTTCGCATAAGCATTACTGGTACATTACGCGCTAACGCTGCCGAAACGTCGGGAAATGAGGTAATTACATTTTACCTAATAAATAATCGCGATTTGACCCGTTTAATATATAACGTATGAGTATCGCGAATCATTGAGAAATACAATGTAAAATCTGGCCTATTTGGAAATATCTGGTTAAGATATTTCCAAATTGAATTGACGGACCCGCAGATTATTATTATTATTAATGAGTCGTCGTCAAACGATCGATGCGCGTGCGCATAAATCAATCAAATAGATTCGACGTAGCTATTGTTTATAGCAATTGATCATGTCGGGGTTTCTCTAAAATAACTGACACCCTAATGCCACCTTTTGTCGGACACACCTCCGGGAATACGACACAATAGCACACAAAGATGGTGTGTGATATGTGTGGAATGCAAAATAAGAACAGAAATGGAATGGACTTGCTGTCCTGGCGAACTTCGTACCGCTACAGAATCCGTTTGCACGATTCTCGTTACCGTGGCAATGCAATAAATAAATATCGTAGAGTTTGGCTCGAGAAAAGGTTACGGTAACACTGAAATATTATCCCACGGGGACGCGTTACCGGGATATCAAGTATACTATGTCTCAATTCACATGTTTGTCTAACTGTATGCCAAGTTTCATGTAACTCCGTTCAGCCGTTATATCGTGAGTGACAAACATCTTCACAAACTTTCAAATAATGTAAAGTAGGGTAACTGTATTTGTCTGTAAGAAGAGCTTTGAAAAAAAATGTTGCAACTATCTCTCTATTTGGTGTTATATCATCTTGGGCTTAACTAGAAACTAGTGCGCAGTACACAGACGTAAATACTTATTTGGGGGTTATTGACTTAAGAATCCAACTCTAGATGGCTTTAAAAAAACTATTGACAATTAAATGAATATCATCTTACTTCACTAAAAACGCTCTTACTAAAGTAGGTATATTGTATATGTATACTATTTTTGTATTGTATAGATATATATACCTAGTAAAGTAGGTATATATATATATATATATATATATGTACACTAAATTATTGGAAATAATAGATGTGAGATACCAGAAACCCATAAAACGAAAAATAAATAAACGTAATTATTGTGATTGAAATAGGATGGCAGCATAGGAAGTAAATATTGTTTCGTGATAAGATGTAAACAGGGTGGACATTTCCTTCAACACAGCATATTACGTACAGTCTATTTATTCTTACTTGTCCAATTTAGTAAACAAGATTCTAACCTTAAAATTGAGACTAGATGCCTAAACTAGACATTCTCTCGCAAATTCATGAACTATCATGAACTATGTTTATAAAATTGAACGCGTGTTATCTAAAAGAGTGTTCAAAGTTACTTCATTTATGGAAATATACACTATTTTTATTTTTTGTACGTAATACAGAGAATATTGTAAAGAGGTTCGAAATTTCACTGATGCCGTGAGTCGCCCATTGGCTCAATTGGTAGAGCGCTGGTACGGATAGCCAGAGGTTGCGGGTTCGAATCCCGGCATGGGTGAAATTTTTAGCCTCTAAATAGGTTTTTAAATTATGGAAATATGTCAGTTTTGGACTAAAAAGTTACAGTTTACGGGTAGAATCTTGTTTACTAAATTGGACAAGTAAGAATAAATAGACTGTACATCTACCAGTCTGTTAGCTTTTAGAATATACCTCGGGCTCTAGAGTAGGCTTCGGTTTTCGCCGAAAGCACACGAGTGTAATACTGTACTTCCTGCTCTGTTTAAGTGTATTGAGTGTCATATTAGATCCGATATTTCTATTACACGAATATATCCGATTCTACCCGATAGGAGCCGAGGTATATTCTAAGATAATCTGTTTTGTCTTATATGTTTCTGATACTCTTACAAATACTTACCTATATTTTTATAATAAGAGTATACTTTGTAACAGTGACATAATTAAACTACAGGGTTGACTAAATCACACAAATATTTAACATGTTCTGACATAGGAATTATATTTTTTCAAATAATGAACTAAACGAGAACAAATTAGTCAACAAGGTAAACTAACCTCTCCCACTCCTTTTCCACTTTAATGTTACGTTACGTAAGATCTTAAGGACTCGATATCTACCATAAAAAAACCATGTCACTATTTTGGGCTTTATTATCCCAAGCAATCCTAGTGAAATTAATGCTGATGAAGTGAAAAAGTCTTGCCAGGATCGTGGAAAACAAAAGTATGTCCTGTCCTTTTACGGTTTTATTAATGACATATCACAAATCAACATAAAAAACAAAGCCATCGGCAAGTGCCGGTATTCGCTTACGATTGGACCCTTTTCGTATATCTGATCTTTTTATACATGGCCTTAGAGCCTCTTGAAGACTTTTGACTGCAAGACCAGCAACTAGTCTTGCAAGCCTCCACCGATCCGGACTTGGCCACCGTGGTGGAGTCAGGCCTAGAAGAGACCCGTGCCCCTCGCTGAGGAAATAATGGGTTGATTATGATACATCCGGCGTGAGCTTATCTGTGCCGTATTGACTCAAGGCTGAGGCGAGATCTCATTTTGTGTATTTTTTCATGCAAACGAGGCGACGACGGGCTGGTGTTACGTGTTAATTTTATTATGAACTAGCCGCTGGCCACGACTTTGTTCCCGAAGAAATTTGTTATGAATGTTTCCGGGCTAAAAATGCCCTGTATGATATTCTAGATCTCTGCTGAATAATATGATATTAAATGCCGCTAAGCCGTTGTGGCGTGATTGAGTAACAAACATACATACAAGTTTTCTTATTTATAATATTAAGTAAGATGTTTATACTTTGCTCAAAAAGACTAGTAACTGGAAGTGACTCTTCACTAATAAATTTAATTGAAAATCATACCATCTACGTACAGTACAGTATATATATTTTTATGAAGCGACTTTAGATTTGTATTGTTATATCTCATGTAAGTAAATAAAGTAACAGACTTTAAAAGCCTATGTAGAGGCTATAAATTCCACCCATGCCGGGATTTGACTCTGGCTATCCGTGCCAGCGCTCTTTCCAACTGAGCTAATGGGCGACTCACCGGCATCAGTGAAATTTCGAACCTCTTTTTACACTATTCTCTGTACTACGTACTTTGACAAAAAGCCTAAGCAAAGTCCTCACGGTCTTACGTATTTATAAAACCACGATCCCCCTAAACACTCCTCAGAAGAAGTTTAATAATTTTTGGGAAACATCTTTCCTTCTACTGCATACATGAGTATTTTTCGGAGGAGCATTTTAAGGGAATTGTGTTGTGACCATGTTCAAAAATGAAAGAGGCTCACAATACGGAATCGTCGGAATCAGAATCGGAATTCGGTCGGAATTCTTTTGTAGACCGGTTATCTTATTTTTAATGGTAATTTTACTTTATTGATCTCTGTACGAATCACTATAGCTTGGCTGGTTTGTTTCATTGAGGTTGTTATGTTTTTATTTTAGCCATGCCTGTTTAAATTTAGTACGTGTATTCTTCTAAAGACTGTCCGTATACATATGTGTATAGTTGTGATAGAATAGTGTTTAAATTTGTTGTAAAAATATTGTAATGTAATTATTTTAATAGAAAAAATACAGAGAATTCAAGATAACAAAATGAGATATAATCGTGTATAAATTATTGACAAAAAAGAAATCTAATTGTTGTAGCAAATTATAAATGAAACACGTGTTACATATTGCGGTGAAATAATATACTTATATTTTTATGTAAACATCACTAATAACTTCAGTGTAATAGATGTCAAACAGAAAATAAAATTTTAATAAATTACGATAAATGCTTTTATTATAGAATAAAAATAAGTTGCCCAAAAGCGGGCGAGGTATGTTTGTTATACTTATAAATAATATGCAATTTATTTACAATGAAAAATAAAGGATCGCGTAACAATGAGGTAGGTAACAACTCAGACGAAAGCAAAAATTGCCGGGTTTCTTGGCAATTTTTGTACAATAGGAAGCAAAACATCATATTGTTAGCTTTTAGAATATATCTCGGCTACTATCGGATATATTCGTGTAGTAGAAATATCGGCACTAATATGACACTTAATTACGAAATCGGAACTAATATAATAATAATAATATTGGCCTTTTTGCATCTACTTAATGAGATGATTTATACAGCGTCCAGTGGTATCTTCACTCACACTAGATGGGTGAAGGGATCACTCCGACGCTGTAGTGCCTGGGTCATGGTTTTATAGATGGTGTAGGCTTGCCCAGCACCTATACCATCCTGACAGCTTAGTCGGCCTAGTCCACAGGAAAGACTAGTCAATACGTGCGGAGCCAACCAAGCCGCGGGTTTCCTCACAATGTTTTCCTTCACCGTTAGCGTGTGGTATTGCGACTGCAAATTCGCAAATGTACGTAACTTTGAAATTAAATAATTAAACTAATATATGACCCTTTAAACTCATACAGAGCAGGAAGTAGTATTACACTCGTGTGCTTTCGGCGAAAACCGAAGCCTACTCTATAGCCCGAGGTATATTCTGAAAGCTTACAGACCGTAATATGATCAACCATTGACCTCCCATAGTAGCATATCGTTCTTTACTATTTCTGTAAACTTTTCACCTACTTCCGGATCCTTAAAAATAGGCTGAAGCGTCTTCAAGTTGAGAGATAATAAGGCGCTGTCGCTCAGTAAATCGTTCAGTTTGTTAACCAAAATTGGATTGTATTTCAATCTCATAAGGCTGGGTCTTGAATAGAGATATTGGCTGTCTTTCAAGTTGTCGCGCGCCCAAGCCTCTGTAGTTTTGTTGCCGCTGGCTATCTGCAAAATGATTTTTTGTTGAAGAAGTACATACATATAACAAAACTTAAAACACATTTTTAAAAACCTATTCAGAGGCTAAAAAATCCACCCATGCCGGTACTCGAACCCGCGATCTCTGGCTAACCGTGCCAGCCCTCCCCCCAAATGAGCCAATGAGCGACTCACCGGCATCATTGATATTTTGAACCTCTTTACAATATTCTCTGTATTTGTTGTTTTATAAAAGGTTTTTTTTTCAAAAAGTAATCATGAGAAATCTTTATATCTGTGGTAACTATTTTCAGAACATACCGCCTAGAATGTAGTATAAATATCCTAGGACTAATCGATTTCCGCTTAAGACGACCTTTTCTGGCGGAAATCAATTAATGTCCTAGATGTTTGATCCTAGGTTCTAGACTATAGGTTCTATAAATAGTCATCACAGTTGTTGAGTTTTCCCATGTTCACTTTTAGATAAAAACGTTTTATAAAACAAGTTATGATTTTCATTCCATTGATGCCTTAATAATTCGCGATACTCATACATAGTTATTTATTAAACGGGTGTAATCTATATATTAACGGGCAATTACGTTTTTCCTAAGAAATAATCGAGATTAGACCCGTCCGGTATTTAAGAAAAATACTGTATTAGTCGTGTGTAATACGCGAATTAACGATAAAGAGTTCATTTCGTACAACAACACATTCATTCACTACATATCTTATTGTATCTCCTTCGCATTAATAGTTCATACTTAATTTATGGTTCATACATACATAAAGTTCATACTTCACATTAGATTTTGACGCATAAGGTCACGTTCGCAAGACGTCTCTTTTTAGTTTTCTTAAAAGGAACATTTACGGCCTTACTAATAAAGGTTATGAGCTGTGCATAAGGCCGTTGTGCGAGGTCTGATAAACTGGTTATTTGTACGCTAAATGCGATTAAACCAGTTAATTGATATACGCCAAATAGTTATTCAGAGTGTATTTATTAGTAAGACCGTTAAAGCGTATCCTTAAAGAAGATATGATTTTTGTTCACCTGTGAACACCCATAACTCTATATAAATAAGGATAATTAGTTTTAAAGAGATCCTTACTCGTATATCGCCGACGTTTCTCAGAAAATACGACGAGAAGTAGAAGCGTAGGTCGTCTGAAGATTTCCTGTTCCTCTTTCGACGTCTCATGTACTCCTTCAGTAGAGTGTAACCACTTCTCTTGTATTTGAACACCTGGAGCGATAAAAAATATATACATTGAGCGGAGGCGACGTTATTTTGCCATAATAATTAGTCTACGACCTATTTTCAAACCTACTAAATATACACAAAAAAGTCATTAAAAACAGGGAAGCCGTTTCGAAGGAGTTCGATAATAAACACTGTAAATATTAGATAAGAGTAATAAACACTGTAAATATTAGATAACCACAAACATAGTTTTTCGAAAAAGATTGTCTGCAAAGGTCTTTTGAAATTTTTGTAGAGTTCATGGCCATGAAACACTTTGAAAATCGACGATCGTTTGTGGCCTTTGGAAACCTCTTATATAGTCTGTTAGTTTCGAACATACCTCGGCTAATATCGGATAGAATAGGATATATTCGTGTAATAGAAATATCGGAACTAATATGACACTTGACTTTACATAACTTTTCAAAACAGTGAAGATAAATTTTATAGGGAGCAGGAAGTAGTATTACACTCGTGTGCTTTCGGCGAAAACCGAAGCCTACTCTAAAGCCCGAGGTATATTCTAAAAGCTAACAGACTGTACTTAAGAGTTAATAATGTGCTACATATTAAAATAAATAAAATAGTTTCGTAGATTTGAACAAATTTCAGGAAACAAGAGTTTGCAAGCCTGTATTTACATACGTAAATAAAGGCTTGCAAACTCTTGTTTCCTCTATTTACATACGTAAATAGAGAATTTCGAGTTGACGCGTCTTGGTTATTTAATATTAGCCAGGGCGTCCCAGGGCCATGCTACATTGAGGGAAAGTACCTTTAATATTGTAGATGGAACATTTTACTGAAACGAAATTTCTGTCAGAAATTGCTGAACGAAATTTCACTTCAAATTCATGGTCTTCCTTTTATTTCTGATAGTATGTTTATTTAGCAAAAAATAATCCTTTTGATGAAACCTTCCGATCGGTGTGATAAAGCTACAGCGTATTTTTTTGCGTGTAGCGGGTTCGATTCCCGGTGGGACGCCCTGTATAATACATGTCTTTCCTGTGGGCTAGGCCGACTAAGGTTGCGTTCCGAGATGCGATGAAATCGATTACAGTGCCAATGCCAATCCATATACCTAAGTGCAGTAGGCACAAAAACCCTTTTTCGTGCGAGATACTTTGGGATTAGTAAATTTGGTCGGATTCGCACTGTAGGTAATCGATTTCATCGCATCTCGGAACGCAGGGTAAACTTACAGGATTGTATAGATTCTAGGCAAGAATGGAGTGCTAGAGCGCCGACTTTTCAATCATGATGTCGTGTGTTCGAATCCCGGCATGTACCAAGGACTCTGTTTTCTATGTTAGGTACCTACATTTGTGAAGTTATAGTTGCAATACCACTCGCTAACCTTGAAGGTAAACATCGTGAGGAAACCCTAGCGTCTGAAGTGTTAACATACCTCAGCGCTTGCTACGTACAAGGGCCCAACTATGAGGCTAAGTGCGGAAATATAAGGTACATAAAATTCCCTGAAAACCAACCTGATAGATAAAGTTTCCAGTGACGTAGGATTCTATATAATGCGTCCCGTAGTTCTTCATAAACTTGCGTATCTCTGACTCTGTAGCCGTGAGTCGACTCATCGCGCGTCTGATGTACTCCCTTACTACCACAGGGCCTGAGTGATCCGCCATCTTGGAAAAAAGGACATGTTTTTGTAAGATAAGGTAAGAATATTCTTTATTGTATACCAGGTAAACCAAACTAAGATAATTACAAAGATTATATTCTTTTTTTTTAATGCACCAACCCGTGCTAAGGACAATTTTAAAAACCTATTTAGAGGCTAAAAGTTCCACCCATGCCGGGATTCGAACGCGCAACCTCTGGCTATCCGTGCCAGCGCCCTTTCCAACTGAGCTAATAGGCGACTCACCGGCACCAGTTAAATTTCGAACCTCTTTACAATATTCTCTGTATTACGTACAGGCAGCGACATCTGGCTGAAGTAAATTGCATCACTTGCAGCCCCGAGTAGCTACTTTGCAGTTAGGTTTTACATCAGTTGGTTAGAGCGCTGGCACGGATAGCCAGAGTTTGCGGGTTCGAATCCCTGCATGGGTGGAATTTTTAGCCTCTAAATAGGTAATTACAAAGATTCAGTACAATTGGCGGCCTTATAGCAATTGGCGTAGACAACCTACGATGGATGGTATTTTAATGGATTTACTATGAGAATTTTCTCTGAGAATTTTTAACATTCGTACAGATTAACAAACTTCACAGAAAAAGAAAAATCCCTCGCCAAAGCGGAATGCATGTTTCAGTAATACCTTCACTGGGGACATACTCGTACAAGTGTTGATATCGAACAAAATAAAATGAAAGTTGAGGTCCCTCATGGTCGTTTTACTGAGCTAAGGGATAAATAGTTCATTGTAGAGGCGTGAAAAAATTCAAGGCAGTAGCACATAATTTATTGGACTTAAATGGAAAACTACCACGGCTAAGTAGGCTATACAAGTTAACGAGTAACATGCGACTAACATATAAAAGGTTGCACTACATGCGACTAACATAATGAAAGTTGTACAAATTCCATTGAAACTAAAAATTACTTGATGGTAGACCACCTGCCTTACTATATTAATTAACCTAACCTAACCGCCACTACAGTCTAAACGTCACCACGGCAACTTCAACGTTGCCGAAACGTCGGGCCTATTCCCGACGTATCGGCAACATTAAAATTACGTTTTCTTTTTCATGTTGCTAACTATGGGCCTTATAAGAAGGCTCAAGGTCGCCCAATGCGCAATGGAGAGAGCTATATATGCTAGGAGTTTCACTGCGTGATCGAATCAGGAATGAGGAGATCCGCAGAAGAACCTGAGTGACTGATATTGCTCGAAGAACCTCTGATGGCTGTTAAAGCAAAAAAGTTCTGACCTGCCGACCACGGTCCGCACGACGCAGCGTGGGCAGGCCTTGCACTAGATGGTCTGACAACCTGGTTACGGTGGCGGGGCGTCGCTGTATGCGGACGGCACAAGCCGGTGAAGCTTGGAAAACCATGAGGGAAGCCTCATGGTTTTCCAAGCTTCACGGAGGAAGGAAGGCTGATGATGATATGTATGACCATCGCGAGTCATTGAGAGGTAGGTACTACTTTGATGAAGTTGTTAGTTCCGTAAAGCAGGTTAGATGCCCCTCTTCGGAACCCTACATTGCGAGTGACCCGACACGTACTTGACGGTTTCTTTACTAACATAACATTTACAAAAACATTGCGATGTAAAATCTAACTGCAAAGTAGGTACTCGGGGCCGAAAGTGATGCAAATTACTTCAGCTAGATGTCGCTGCATGTACGTACCTAATACAGAGAATATTGTGAAGAGGTTCGAAATTTCACTGATGCCGGTGAATCGCCCATTAGCTCAGTTGGAAAGAGCGCTGGCACGGACAGCCAGAGGTCGCGGGTTCGAATCCCGGCATGGGTGGAATTTTTAGCCTCTACCTACATAGGTTTTTTAAAATTGTTCTTAGCACGGGTTAGTGCATTAAAATATAATAACATTTACATACGGGCACATTGCTTCTGGCCCTACACTAGGATATCCTGTGCCGTGGGAACCAGAAACAGCGATATCACAAACATGTTCATACTGTACAAAGTTCAGAACACATACAAAGAACCCACAACTGTCTCGATGGTCCAGCGGTTAACACGCTTGCCTACAGAGGTCGAGGGTTGGAGTCCCACTGGAGGCCGCCGTTCCAGTTCAGTACAAATAGCCTCAGTCTGGGTGTATTTTCACGTTTGTGATGTCCTTGCCTGGTTACTATAGCACGAGGGATCCTAGTTAGGGACCAGGGGGTGAGTCTCTAAAATGCATAGTGTTTCAATAAAGTCATATTAGTCCGGTAATGGTCGTTTCATTGCCACTATCGGTAGTCTAGTAACCAATCACCTTGCAATGGTATAACCCGTGCTACTACTGCCGCATTCTTCGCGATAGATGCCTACTTAATTTGCGCAGGTTATACCCCTAGAATGACTTTGTACTGCTATCGCTTTGTAGTATCGCTACCAAATTGAGGCATAAATTAACCATTGTCGTGCTTATTTCGTTCCATTGAAAAACTATGTAAGTATTAGACTCTAGGGCCAGGACAAGTCATTGTATCGTGTGGAAGTTATTATTTATTATGAACTTACCTTAACAGAGCGGTGGGTCTTGGTCAGTTTGACAATCACGTGACAGCAGTTGTCAAGGTACGTGTCAACACTTAGGGGCATGCCAAGCGTGCGCATGATTTCCTCCGGTATCCAATCACCCATGAAAGCCTTCCATGGTTTCGTCGTGCTGAAATAATTAATGTGTATGTTATCAACCCTTGTATGTCCCCACTGCTGGGGCACGGGTCTCTTCCTGCATCGCAGGAAGGTTATAGGCCATACTCCACCAGAGGGGCCAAGTCCGGGTTGGTGGAGGGTTGTAAGACAGTGGCGGGTCTTACAGTCAGAAGTTATCAAGCCTCTGCGAAGCACGGAAGCGCTCGGAAAAATGCCACTAGCGGTAGTCACGGGACGCTCACCCATCCTGAACCTGACCGCGCCTGTTGTTGCTTAACCAAGTGATTGATTCCAATCACTCGGTTCGCCTACGCCACGAGCGCTTCTAATCTAAATAATCTGTGAGAATGATATATATTGGAGGTGTTATATCCACATTGTATTGGCCGGTAATAATCCTAACCCGATACATGACTGACACCGATTTAAATATCGCTAGATTACGATTGTTTGTTTGTGTGACACTTGCGGAAAATATAATCAAACGACCAAAATCTAGCGTTTTACTATCACCCACACTCTGCTAGTAGGCTTATAGTATAGGCCTCCATAGTACTTTCCAATAATATAGGCTACAAAATTCATACTGGTCAAGGAAAACAATGTGAATTAGTTGTTTGAAGTTGTGCGCAGCTTACAGTAGCTTTATACAGTTCCGTAAGTAAATATAGAAATAAATGTTACCCCTCAATGCTGAAGTCTTGAAAATAGTAGTCTATGAGATCTTGGAACGTGTCGCAAAATACGATCTTCATATTGGTGTCGAGCGCCTGGCCCCTGGTTTCGATGACCTGTGGCTGCTCGAAGATTCGTATGTTCTTTTCTCTGAAGGGCTCCATGTCTTCAGAGATGTCCTCGTCTCCATCAGCTGAGATTACTTGCGATACCAGGCATAGGTCGCCGTAGCTGCGAAGAAAGTTAACTTCCTTGTTAGGCTGTTCTTACGTGGAGCATGCAGTATTTTTTTAGTGAATGCTTTATACTTTTAGAAGAAGAAGAAAAACATTATAGAACAGAAACTTAAAACATATTACTAAACATGACATTCACAAAAAACAAAAACAAAGAAGAAATACGAAAGGTCACTGCTATAAATGGTATCTACAATATAAAAATGAATCGCTGAATGTCTTAGTGAGCGCAAATCTCGAGAACAGCTGAACCGATTTCGCTGATTCTTTTTTTAGAATATTTCTTGAAGTATGTACGAAGATGGTTCTTACGAGAAAAATAAAAAAAATCAAAGAATCGACTGTTAGGCGGTACAAAGTTTTCTGGGTCAGCTAGTTGTACATAAAAATGGAAAAAACAAAGATATTTCTTAACTTGACTAAAAGTGATCTCTTCCAAACAACCTTTGGATGGACTGGAATATAATTTATACTTTTTTCACACTGTCAAATAGCTTATTATGTGTGGAATTTGATAAACAGGGAGTTACCTCGCGTTTTTCCCCAGATAACAAATGAGATTAAACATGTCAGCATAACACTAACTTATTGCTCATTCCAATTTTCAGAAAAGTACAACCACTTTATTTCAACAGCTAGGGGCTCACATTGTGTATTGATATTCAATAAAGCGCTTCAAAGCGTATCATCATCATCAACGCATTATGTCCCCACCGAGGGGCACGGGTCTCATCCCTAAGGAAGGTATAGGCCATACTCCACCACGGGGGCCAAGTCCGGGTTGGTGGAGGATTGTAAGTCAGTGGCTCGCCTTACTGCCAGAAGTTATCAATCCGCCCATGAGGCCTCTGACATGGCTTAACGACTGCCATTACATGACAGCCGGCACCAACGGCTTAACGTGCCTTGCGAAGCACGGAAGCGCTCGGAAAAATGCCACTAACGGTAGTTACGGGACGGTCACGCATCTGCACCTGACCGCGCCTGATGTTGCTTAACTCAAGTGATTGATTGCAATCACTCGGTTTGACTAGGCCACGAGCGCTTCAAAGCGTATGCAAAACCAGAAACCAAAGAATCCTCGTTGCATACTATCCGCCATGCAGACAGGTTTCTTTAGTTTCTGGTCGGGTTGCCCTCCTTCACTCAGATAGGGTTTGCGTCAGCGCCGTCTATCGATCAAAGGAGGTATTACTTTTTTTTAAGTCTGAGAATTTATTCTGAGAAGCTCTCGTGGCCTAGTGGAACCGAGTGATTGGTAAGCGTCAGAACCTCAGAGTTCTTAGTGCGAGTTTGACAGATCCAATCGAATGACTTTACTACCGCGTTAATCGAGCATCGAGTAGTGAATATGAGTAAGTTAACCGTTCGAACTAACAAAACGCTGTCACAGTACAACTCGCCTCGCGTTTATTCGTGTTTTGGCTGGTAAACGTGTTCACTTCTCAACGTAAACCATTAGAACTCGCACTCAGCAATTTTAATTTCCATACTTGTCGCTAGGTGGCGCTTCCTCGATGCCATAGAAATATGAGTTTACGTTAACGCGATCGAGTAGTTAAAAAACTCGCACTAAGCACTCTGGACCAAGTACCTACGATATTTAAATTTTCGAAAGTATCAAATTACACTACCTTTTTGATACTATTTGATATCTAAATTCATCTATTTAGTACCTCGACAAATAGTGTAAAAACATGGAAAGAAAGTGGCCGGACATTCTGACGATGCTTGTCCGGAACACATTTTTTTTTTGCATAGTTAGAGGCAATTTAACTTACTTATTTCATTGAACATATTTTATACCTTTTTAGTACCTTATTTACTCGCCACTTCAGTCTACCCGAGACCACGGCAACTGTAACGCTAACGAAATGACGGGAAATAGGTAAGGTAATTACGTGTGCTGAAGCGCTCGTGGCCTACGCGAACCGAGTGATTGGAATCAATCACTTGGTTAAGCAACAACAGGCGCGGTCAGGTACAGGTGGGTGAGCGTCCCGTGACTACCGCTAGTGGCATTTTTCCGAGCGCTTCCGTGCTTCGCAAGGCACGTTAAGCCGTTGGTGCCGGCTGTCATATAATGGCAGTCGTTAAGCCATGTCACAGGCCTTATGGGCGGCTTGATAACTTCTGACAGTAAGGCCCGCCACTGTCTTACAATCCTCCACCAACCCGCACTTGGCCCCCGTGGTGGAGTATGGCCTAACCTTCCTGCGATGCAGGAAGAGACCCGTGCCCCAGCAGTGGGGACATACAAGGGTTGATAACGATAACGAATAAATAATCGCGATTAGACCCGTTTAATATATAAATATGTACGAATAACGCGAATCATTAAGAAATTCCATACCAAATTTTATTAAAATTGCTCTAGCCGTTTCGACGTGAAGAAGTAAGAAACATACATACTCACAAACTTTCGCCTTTGTAATATTAGTGTGACGTGTGATGTGATATGATTTTGTTATATCTGAAATGCGCAATTCCACGTCAAACACGGTTAGAGTTGACATTCACAGCAACATTTGTGCTACGACTTTGTTAAATGATAAAAAGATTTTCAAGTTACTTAGGTACAACTCGCCTGAATCTGCTACCACCGCTACTTCGAGAAGCGGTGGTAGCGGGTTCGAAACTCGACATGAACCAATTTCTTTGTTTCCTTAGTTATGTACATTTAAAAACCTATTTAGAGGCTAAAAATTCCCATGCCGGGACTCTAACCAATATGACACTTAATTCCAAAATCGGAACTAATATGACACTCTTTTCGGAATCAGAACTCGATTATCAGAACGAAAACCGGCGAAAATTGGCGAAAACCGAAGCCTACTCTAAAGCCCGAGGTATTCTAAAAGCTAACAGACTATACCTATTTACTGAGCGATTTTTTTTATTTCAGAAACTGGCCCTAAGTGCGGAAATCTCACGTCTAATTAACTAAGGACCAATTTCTGAATTGAGAATTTCGCTAAGTAAATACTTAACTTTAAAAACCTATTTAGAGGCTGAAAATTCCACCCATGCCGGGATTCGAACCCGCGACCTCTGATATCCGTGCCAGCGCTCTTCCAACTGAGCTAATGGGCGACTCACCGCCATCAGTGAAATTTCGAACCTCTTTACAAGACTCTCAGAGTGCTTAGTGCGAGTTTGACAGATCCAATCGAATAACTTTACTACCGCGTTAATCGAGCATTGAGTAGAGAGTATTAGTAAGTTAACCGTTCGAACTGGCAAAACGCTGTCACAGTACAACTCGCACTCGCGTTTAGTCGTGTTTTGGCTGGTAAACGTGTTCACTTCTCAACGTAAACCATTACAACTCGCACTTAGCAATTTTAATTTCCATACTTGTCGCTAGGTGGCGCTTCCCCGGTGCCATAGAAATATGAGTTTACGTTAACGCGATCGAGTAGTTAAAAAACTCGCACTAAGCACTCTGTATTACGTACGTAAATACTTAACTGCAGTGCTGTCTCCTCGAATTTCTTACAAAAGAGCGTGACAGAACGTTACTTAAGTATTTACTTAGTGAAATTATCAATTCAGAAAGCGGCCCTATGGGTATCTTGGTCGAGTAGACAAAGGATAGAGGCGTGTTATCCTTACTTTGCGAAAACGTCGATTGCATGTCCAATTTTCAAGCTGTACCCCACATCTCCTTCCCCGCCAACACAGCTACACACGCTCAAACAAAAACACACACAGATGATCAACAACATTTCGTTTAAATAATTCTCACAGTTTAAATAATTCGCACAAACATATATGTACCTACACTCACAGATCAAGAAGGCAAACCTATACTCAATTTTCACGTCACAATTCACTACTGATTAAATTACCCGTACTTCGTGTTTTTAGTTAAACTGGTTATATGTAGAGACATTTTCACCGAAATATTGTGAGATAATGCCGTCTCCGTACATCATCGCGGTAACGTTTCGACTGAGTTTTTTTCTCGTTCATTTCGCTAATATTTCGAATAAACACTGATGCTCTGAACTTGACCTAAGAGATTAGTATTGTGGCGTTAGGTTTGTGCCGCGCGTTTGCTCGGCATTATATTCTCTTTCCGGGATGTATGCTGTGTGTTATGTAATCAGGTACATTGACCTACCATTTGTATTATCATTGCACAACAAAATTATATTGTGGATTTGAATCCGGATTAACTTACTTAATCATCATAACCCATTATGATCCCAGCGCGGGGCACATGTCTCTTCCTAAGGAAGGTATAGGCCATACCCCAGCACCCACGGGGGCCAAGTCCGGATTGGAGGAGGCTTGCAAGACTAGTGGCTGGTCTTCCTGTCCGAACTTTTCAAGCCGCTCTATGACCTCTCATTTGGCTTAACGACTGCCATCTATCGACGGCAGCCGGTACCAACTGCTTCACGTGACTTGCGAAGCACGGAATTGCTTGGAAAAATGCCACTAGCGTTAGTCATTGACGGTCACCCATCCATGCACTCGCCCTATTAGATGATGCGTAACCTTCGTGATCGTTTAAGATCATTCAGGCAGCCGGGGCTGCGAGCGATTAACTTACACGATTTTTTTGTAAATCTAGTAAGTTCATCTGGATTCAAATCAATAATGTGTAGTGCTGTCGAAAGATTTAGTTAAAAAAATATTTTCATCAGAGATCTTCTCTTTTTAAAATTTATGTTTTTCGAAGTCGTGTCTAAAACATTTCCACAGGTGCTGCAATAATCGCTCTAGGTAGGTCAAATGCCTGAAAATATCAACTCTTTTTTTCTGATCGGTGTAAGAAGCGGTTGTTTATTGTGATTCAGTGTTTAATTGCATGATAAAGAAGTGTTTGTGTTAGGTTTAGTTATGCCTGTAGAAATTATTTATCAAGCGGCTCTTACTATCTGGGAAATAAAAACTTGCATGAGGTACCTACATGTCGATTTTACATTTTTGTTGCAGTCTTCGCCCGTATCGTAACCATGTAGTTTACACATCATTCAATCAATCAGCCCGTAATCGTCCACTGCTGGTCATAGGCCTCCACATAGTCATGCCACTTCCCTCTAATAAAGTGTACACATGTAAAGGCCGATTTGCTGCCAATTGTAACAATCATACAACATTTTGTAATTGATTTTCAATTTGAATTGAGTCCAATGTTAGCCCAAATTTCACATAGAAAGGCATAAAATATGAAATAATAATTACTGCCACACAACATAATCCCTTGTCCCGGTCCCAAACTTGGATGCCCTGTGCTATGGTACAAGGGATAAGATAAGATAAGAATATTCTTTATTGTACACCAGAGCACAATATTATAAAACATGTAAAGATACAAAGTACAATTGGCGGCCTTATTGCTAAAAGCAATTTCTTCCAGACAACCTTAGCCTATAGTCTGTTAGCTTTTAGAATATACCTACCTCGGGCTCTAGAGTAGGCTTCGGTTTTCGCCAATTTTCGCCGGTTTTCGTACTGATGATCGAGTTCTGATTTCGAAATTAAGTGTCATATCAGTTCCGATTTCGAAATTAAGTGTCATATTAGTTCCGATATTTCTACTACACGAATATATCCTATTCTATCCGATAGTAGCCGATGTATATTTTAAAAGCTAACATATTAAAACCAGTCAAGGACGTCACAAACATGCAAATACAAGTTTGAGTACCGCTTCGGATCAGAATTTTTCTTTCCACATTAAGTATTTCAATCATACAGTATTTTGCAATAAATTCGGCTATAATAGATAGTCAGGCTGTACTAGTCCACTGCTGGACATAGCCCTTCCCTAATGAGCGCCATAGCGCTTGCCGCATTCAGCATATGCCTTCAGTTTCTCGCAGATCGTCATCCCACCTGGTCGGAGGGCGTACAACACTATGTTTGCCGAGTCGCGGTCTCCACTTAAGAACACGCTTACACGTTGTTGGTTTCTTATTGTACAAAAAGGAAATTATACAGATATTTTGTGGGCCAATAGGCACTAATAGGGTACTACAGATTAACCTAAGAGTACCTAAATATCATCATCAACAACCCATTATGTCCCCAACGAGGGGCACGGATCTCTTCCCTGAGGAAGGTATAGGCCGTACTCCACCACGGGGGCCAAGTCCGGATTGGCGGAGGTTTGCAAGACTAGTGGCTGGTACTACTGCCAGAAGTTCTCAAGCCGCCTTAAGGCCTCTGACTTGGCTTTACGACTGCCATCTATCGACGGCAGCCGGTACCAACTGTTTAACGTGTCTTGCTAAGCACGGAACCACTCGGAAAAATGCCACTAGCGTTAGTCATAGGCGGTTTACCCATCCATGCACTGAACGCGCGCTGTGTTGCTTAAACTTCGTGATCGTTTAAGACCACTCAGGCAACCGGGGCTACGAGTGTTTCTACATATAATGTCGGGAAATAAAGGGTCAATTCTGAGCATTTATGGTCTATGATTCTGAGTGCTTAGTGCGAGTTTGACAGATCCAATCGAATAACTTTACTACCGCGTTAATCGAGCATTGAGTAGTGAGTATGAGTAAGTTAACCGTTCGAACTGGCAAAACGCTGTCACAGTATAACTCGCACTCACGTTTATTCGTGTTTTGGCTGGTAAACGTGTTCACTTCTCAACTTAAACCATTACAACTCGCACTCAGCAATTTTAATTTCCATACTTGTCGCTAGTTGGCGCTTCCTCGATGCCATAGAAATATGAGTTTACGTTAACGCGATCGAGTAGTTAAAAAACTCGCACTAAGCACTCTGAATTGACATTTTCGCCAAGTAAATAGTTCACTGTAGTGCTGACTCTTCGAACTTCTTAGATAAGAGCGTGACAGAACTTTACTTAAGTTACTCAGCAAAGTAATTATATTTCAGAAATCGGCCCAAAGTGATGCGCAGATTGGCAGAAATACAAGCTCTGTATTTTTCTGCATTTATTTGATTAAAACATTTTCAAGTTTCAGATAGAGCATGCGCTATTGTTCATGTGCTACGAAGAGACCCTTGTTTTCATTGGAATAAGGACGAAAATGTCTTAATTCATCGATTTCTGTGGTGACGCGGACTTTACATCTTTACTAAAAAAGGATTAAGGTTTGATTCCTTTACTTGATATTTCTTTATCGACTCTATTGAAGAGAAAAGATGGTCAGAGTGGAGTTTTTTTTTCCCGCTGCATTTTCTTCACTACAATACGGCCCGACGGCAGCGGCTTACATTTTACATTGTAGGGTCTATGGTTCACATTCAACAAACAGAATGCGCTCGTGGCCTAGTCGAACCGGGTCTAAATCAATCACTTGAGTTAAGCAACAACAGGCGCGGTCAGTTGCAGGATGAGTGACCGTCCCGTGACTACCGCTAGTGGCATTTTTCCGAGCGATTCCGTGCTTCGCAAGGCACGTTAAGTTGTTGGTGCCGGCTGTCATGTAATGGCAGTCGTTAAGCCATGTCAGAGGCCTCATGGGCGGCTTGATAACTTCTGACAGTAAGGCCTGCCACTGCCTTACAATCCTCCATCAACCCGGACTTGGCACCCGTGGTGGAGTATAGCCTAACCTTCCTGCGATGCAGGAAGAAACCCGTGCCCCAGCATTGGAGACATACAAGGGTCGATATCGATATCGAAATTGATTCGATTGCCTTGACAGACAAACCAACTAGCTATATATTTTAAACTACAAACATGTTTGATACGAAGTGTTAAATAGGTCACTCACATCTCGAGATAAGGCAATTTAATGGCTTAAAACTAATTGACTATTATAAAGTAATAAAACACTTTATACGCATTCCTTTCAAGGTCGCTTGAATGGGGCCAGTGGCCCGAATATTGTCTATTACTTATTAGCTAAAACCATTTAACACAAATGGTTTTAGCTCAATATAATTTTAAAACTAATTAGATTTTTAAAAACCTATTTAGAAGCTAAAAATTCCACCCATGTCGGGACTCCAACCCGCGACCTCTGGCTAACCGTGCCAGCGCTCTCCCAACTGAGCTAATGGGGGACTGCCGGCATCAGTGAAATTTAAAAAAAATTGGATTCTTATTCCTGGTTTCAATTGAACGTTTTACGCAAAAACATTCTAACCCACATCAGGTAATGCTTGAGAAAAAAACGGATTATATGAAAAAAAGTGTTTGTTTCGTTTAATGTTTTTTATGTAGTCTATTTTTTCTAGGCTACATAAAAACATACAGGCGTCCCACGGCTATACCACATGGAGGGAAAGTACCTTGAATATATTATTTCTCAATGATTCGCGATACTCATACATAGTTATATATTAAACGGGTCAAATAGCGATTATTTATTAGGTAAAACGTAATTACCTTATTTCCCGACGTTTCGGCAGCGTTACAATGCCGTGGTCCCGTCGGAAATTACGTATTACCTAATAAATAATCGCGATTACATATACCTTTAATATAGTAGATGGAACATTTAACGAATTAATTATTTTGATTAAAAAAACAATTAAAACTGCAGTCATAGATTTTTAAATAATTATATAGTTAGTTAGAGAGCGGTGGTAGCTCAGTGGGTAGAACCATGGACTGGCAAGCGAGAGCCCCAGGTTCGATCCCGAGTGCGGGCGTGTACCAATGACTTTGTTTAATTTCAAAGTTACGTACATTTGCGGATTTGTAGTAGCAATACCACACGCTAACGGTGAAGGAAAACATCGTGAGGAAACCCGCGTTGGTTGGCTCCGCATGTATTGACTAGTCTTTCCTGTAGGCTAGGCCGACTAAGCTGTCAGGATGGTATAGGTGCTGGGCAAGCCTACACCATCTATAAAACCATGACCCAGGCACTACAGCGTCGGAGTGGTCCCTTCACCCATTTAGTGCGAGTGAAGATGCCACTGGACGCTGTATAAATCATCTCATTACGTAGCTTTAAAAAGGCCAATCATCATCATCATATAGTAATAATAATTATTAAAACTCTTTATTGCATAAAAAAATTACACATAGGCGAGCTTAATGCTACTTAGCAATATCTACCAGCTAGTTGAACCGGGAATCGTACCCGCTACTCGAGTAAAATTACCCTGTAGCTTTATTCTACCGATCGAAAGGGCTCATCATAAGGATCACCTATCTTTTGCTTAATAACATACCCGTAGTATCAGAAATAAAGAAAGTAAATAAAGAAAATGAAAAAAGAATGTCCGTGGATTTTAACAACCCTTACTGTCAGATAAGTCATCCGCGCTCATTAGGAGAGGGCTATGTCCGAGAGTGGACTAACATATAGCCTCAAGAAGAAGAAATGGGGTTTTAAAATAGTCATATTACTCAGCAAGAAGGTCCGAAAACACTGCACGTTCTGTGCAGATAACCCGCTTAACCCTGTAGCTGCGTGTGAGACTTCTTATCAACGTACAGCGTTTTGGAATACGGCGTAAAATGACTGGTGTATTACAGACACTAAGTTATCTCCTATTGAGTCTCTGGAACTAATCAGTTTAATTCAGCAATATTTCATTCAACTTTTGTGTGGGTGTAGACATGACATTACAAGGTAGCAGGGCTGTGTAACGCCGGCTTCTCAATCGCGAGGTTTTGGGTTCCTATCCCCGGTACGTATGTACCAAGGACTTTCTTTTATAAGGCTTTTTTTGTCCCCAGCCGGGATTCGAACCCGGGACCTCTCGCATGGAAGGCAGACGCGCTACCGCTACGCCACAGAGGTCAAAACGCCACGCGGACGGAGCCGCGGGATAAATCTAGTCTTAAATGAATAACATTTATGAATAACCTAGGCAAAAAAATGGATAGACATCAAAGCTTCCTTTATTGTGGTCGTCTATTTCTATTAACAGTATGTATACATGCAGACAAATAGTGAATGGAATTAACTTCTTACAGTAAGGCCCGCCACTGTCTTACAATCCTCCACCAACCTGGTCTTGGCCCCCGTGGTGGAGTATGGCCCAACCTTCCTGCGATGCAGGAAGAGACCCGTGCCCCAGCAGTGGGGACATACAAGGGTTGATAACGACGACATACACAAGCGGTCAACGTGAACGTCGATGGATCGTCGGCTCATATTGATCGACTACTGAATGTAGGCCTCACACTTATCTGTCCATCTGTCCCCGCCCATGCTCTTGACTTAGGAATACCTTGTAAACTTCTGTACACCATTTTTTATATTTCTTTTTCTATCTATCATTTTAAAATATTTAAATTATGTCACACATTTCGAAATTTCCCTCATTTATCATCATTGCCACCTCACACATTGACGGGTGGGGATTATGGGCATTACCCCCTATGATAGCACAACGTGGCGCTCTTTAGGGGAGGGCTATGTCCAGCAGTGAACTAGTATAGCCTGACGATGACGATGATGATGACATGGACTTGATGTAACTATTTTACCTGCTTATCCGTTTTTATTCAGTTTTCTGTTTTATTATATAACTAGGTGACCCAGCGAACTTTGTACCGCCCAACAGTCGATTCTTTAATTATTTTTTCATTTTTCTCTCCGTAAGAACCATCCTCGTACTTCAAGGAATAATCTAAAAAATTAATAAACGAAATCGGTTCAGCTACTGTCGGGATCTGCGCTTACCAACACATTCAGCGATTCATTTTTATATTATAGATAAAGCAACAGTTGAAGTCGTTCCAGTTCTATTATATAAGAAAGGTATACAACACGACATTACTTAGCATTTAAGTTATGATAGCCCTAAATAAGCAATCAAATTAATAGGTATTTTTTGCAGAAAGTTGTGATCTTTCTTTCGTTTTATTAAACTATTGTATACAGCTCTTTAGGACCCATACGTAAAAATTTGGGAGATCTCAATACGTTATGTCATATCGGTGTTAATATTACCTTAATAAATTACAGATATCTTTGCCAGACCACCTCTGTATATGGTTTCATCCACGTATTTGTCATTAGCAGTACGCGCAATCAGTAAAACGGCGATTTATTCGGGTTTTTTAGTAGCAGGGATCCGATTCTTGCCCAGGCGAATTGAAAGCGTAGACGCAAAATATTCGAAGGCTTAGACATTTGTCACATAAAAATAAGATAAGATAACTCGACAGTGTCGTGAGACATTTATTTTCTCATTCGAATTCAATGTAGCATTCAGAATACAGATTTTGGCTGTCGCTCGACTTTTTATGTAGAATTCAAGTCATTTAATTATGCCTTGTTCTTCAGGCTATATTAGTCCACTGCTGGACATAGCCCTCCCCTAATGAGCGCCATAGCGCAAGGTTGTGCCAACATTGGGAGGTAATGCCCATAATCCCCACGCTGGGCATGCGGGTTGGGGATCGCAGTTTGGTGGATTTTTTTTTAATTTTTTTTCCCTAGTGTGGGGCCAGAAACAATGTATGTAAATGTTATGTTATGTTAAAATAGCAATAGAGATTTATTGTTATTTTCAAGTTCAGGACAAGAGGTTAAACCACTGCGAGCAAAAACAAGATGGCTACCACTACTGCACTCATAAATGGAAAATGTGGCCGGAACCAATTATAAAATCACGTTTCAAAATCAAATTTGACGGCCTCGGTGGCGCAGCGGTTTTTCGCGCTGACTGTAAAACCGAAGGTCTCGGGTTTGATCCCCGGCCGGGTCAAACTAGGAAACGAACTTTTCTAGTTTGTCTCTGGTCTTGGATGTTATCTATGTGTTTATTGTATTACGTCTATCGTCAAGTTAGCACCTATAACACAAGTCATTTAGTTGTACTTAGTATAGGGCTAACGAGATCTGTGTAATATATCCATGAATATTTATTTTTTATTTATTATCACTCAGATAATGTCTGATGTACCTTACAGTCTATTTATTCTTACTTGTCCAATTAAGTAAACAAAATTCTAACCTTAAAATTGAGATTAGATGCCTAAAATAGACATTTTCTCGCAAATTCATGAACTATCATGAACTATGTTTATAAAATTGGCAGCGTGTTATCTAACAGAGTATTCCAAGTTACTTCATTTATGGAAATATGGCAGTTTTGGACTAAAAAGTCACAGTTTAAGGGTAGAATCTTGTTTACTAAATTGGACAAGTAAGAATAAATAAACTGTACATTTTTCATAGCTTTTGCTGACTGATTTCTTGATCTTTTTAACTAAAATCCAAGCGGTTTTAGTCGGAGACATAGTCAAGTTGTATAAAAGTAAGGGAAAGATAAAATTCAATTGAATTTATTTCGAATGAGTTTCTGGGAAAGGAGATTGACCATTTTGGACCAAATGCTGCCCAGGCGTGGGAGTAATTTTTTATTTTACCTTACATAAAAGGGTATTTAAGAAAAATAATTAAAAAAAAAACATCCACGAGGTTGTGTAGTACCTAATAATATATCTTATGGTTTTTGTAGCACTTTAACTTTTGATATTTCATTTTTTTATAATATTTACGTTGTTGTTTAATATTATTATCTTATTTATTCTTCCTCTAGTCAGGTCCCGACCTCGCAAGTATCGCTCGAAGCAAGTTTTTTGTATGTTGACAGCTTTGTATAGCGCTGTCTCTTTTTTCAATTCCAAGACAAGTTGATCGAATGGTACGGTACAATATCACAGCGAGATTTGAGAGAAATTAAAAGTCTCGCTTCCTAATATTCAGATGTGTATGTGTGTGTCTCTTTCGCGCACGGTGAGTGAGAATACCTGTTACTCTGTACCTGCTCGGAACGATCGGCAGTTGTGCTCACGTTGTTTGCCTAGTTTGGTTTTTGGGGTGGGCTTTTAGATTCAATAATTATAGATGACGATGAGGATGATTGATTAGGTATCATTAATGTTTACATCATGATCATGTGACGAATAAATGATTGATTTATTATAGCACCATCCTTAGCAAGTGTTATAATAGTAATAAATAATCCATTGTTCACAATATACCGTGTTTTATTTCAAAAAAACAGCTGTTGGTTATGATTTTTCGTCAATGTAAATCCTATGAAAAATATTTTTTTTCTCAGTACTCCTCGGATAGATTCTAAAGCGCTTTGGGTTACAGTCTGGTATTAGTCTAAGGAACATTATGTACCATGTTTCAATGTTGGGCAGCACTTGGTCCAACGTTCATACAAAAATGGTCAATCTCCTTTAAGTTTCTCTCACAATGTGGAGAATTGAGGTTTATACTTCACTTTTAAATTCCATATAGGCGAGTTTAATGCTACTTAGCATTATCTACCAGCTAACCTAAGTTTTGGAGACAAGATTAGCAGGTAGTGCAATATTAAACAATATAAAATTTACTAATTATATCTAGATTATATACGAAATTTAAGATAGTGGAAGAATATTATACGAGTACAACATAACAATAAATAAACATGAAATACATTTTAATTATCTATATCTACATATTTCCTAACAATATTCGTAAGCACAACACATTGTAGACTTTTAGTCTGGATCTACTTACGGGTGTTGTTGTGTCGTTACGACGCGAGCTCCGTCTCTGCTCACCATGATTAAGCTCTGCGAATCGGAGCGAAACCTGGTCGGACTCTTCCGATATAACAAAACCCGTAAGTAGATCCGGACTAAAAGTCTACAATATTGATATGTATAGATGTGATTATTTTTGTACAAAAAATTAAAGAAAATATTGTTACAGAATAATAACTTATTAAGCATGTAGTTAAACAATGTTATTATTTTTTTGGGAATAAACGGCTTATTATTATTATTATTTATTATAGATGTGAATACTACTTATACTATGATAAATTACGGAAGATTTAGGTCCCACAGTTTCATATTGTTGTCTAAGACCTCCTCGAACCACTGTTTCTTATTGAAGTCTTTGAATACAGGGGATAATGTCCTCAGTTCCAATTGTAATAAGGCTTCATTTCCCAGTAAAGTGTCCAGGTTACTGAGCAGAGATGGTTCATCGTGTAGCCTTAGTAAGCTAAGGGTCTCATACCCTTGTCTATAGGTTCCTGGGATGACAGTAAGGTTTAAGTCCCCAAGATGTCTATTCGCCCAATTTTCCACTGTCTTGTTGCCACTTGCCACCTGCGAAGTGACAATTAGTTTGTTTAGAAAAGTACAGTACTACACATCATAAAAGTCCCTTCGGGAATCTACGTTCGCGCAGATTAGGAAGAAGTGTAACGAAAGTACCCGAAGCTATAAGTACTTTCAACATGCTTTTTAACCGATACGGTTAAGGTGCAGAATTGATTGCCGCAGAAGAGATCCGCGCCCCATAATGGGTTGATGGCACGTTAAGCCGTTGGCGCCGGCTGTCATGTAATGGCAGTCGTTAAGCCATGTCAGAGGCCTTATGGGCGGCTTGATAACTTCTCACGGTAAGGCCCGCCACTGTCTTACAATTCTTCACCAATCTGGAGTTGGCCCCCGTGGTGGAGTGTTGCCCATATCTCCCTCAGGGAAGAGACCCGTGCCCCATGGTGGGGACATAATGGGTTGATGATGTTGAACCATATATATCTACGGCATGCAGAGCGAAGTAAACACTCCGGTTTTGCACACAGCTGTATACGTGAAAAGTTAGTATTTTTTTAATGATTCGCGATACTCATACATAGTTATATATTAGACGGGTCAAATCGCGATTATTTATTAGGTAAAACGTAATTACCTTATTTCCCGACGTTTCGACGTTTTGACTGTACTCGCCACTTCAGTCTACCCGAGACCAGGGCAAATGTAACGCTGCCGAAACGTCGGGAAATAAGGTAATTACGTTTTACCTAATAAATAATCGCGATTTGACCCGTTTAATATATAACTATGTAAAAGTTACATAATCAAGGCATTGCCAAGTCCAACCTTGATATCACCGACGTGTAGCGCATAGAAGGGCGAGAATAACGCACTAATATTGGCCGCGGGGATGCTGGAGAGACTGTGGGTCTTCACTCGCTCCTTTATGTGGGAGTAGACATCACGATCGAACACGAATACCTATGGAAATTCAGATTAGTTGAAGCTACCTGTAGCTTGCACAGAATGCTTAGTGCGAGTTTTTTAACTACTCGATCGCGTTAACGTAAACTCATATTTCTATGGCATCGAGGAAGCGCCACCTAGCGACAAGTATGGGAATTAAAATTGCTGAGTGCGAGTTGTAATGGTTTACGTTGAGAAGTGAACACGTTTACCAGCCAAAACACAAATAAACGCGAGTGCGAGTTGTACTGTGACAGCGTTTTGCCAGTTCGAACGGTTAACTTACTCATACTCACTACTCAATGCTCGATTAACGCGGTAGTAAAGTTATTCGATTGGATCTGTCAAACTCGCACTAAGCACTCAGAATGATAATGATATTTGCTTTGCAGCAAAGCTAACTGACCCGGACTTGGCCCCCGTGGTGGAGTATGGCCTAACCTTGTAACGGTGCAAACCTCTTTTTACTCCATTTTTTATATTTCTTTTACTTTCTAGCGGAAGCGCTCGTGGCCTAGGCGAACCGAGTGATTGGAATCAATCACTTGGTTAAGCAACAACAGGCGCGGTCAGGTACGGGATGGGTGAGCGTCCCGTGATTACCGCTAGTGGCATTTTTCCGAGCGCTTCCGTGCTTCGCAAGGCACGTTAAGCCGTTGGTGCCGGCTGTCATACAATGGCAGTCGTTAAGCCGTGTCAGAGGCCTTATGGGCGGCTTGATAACTTCTGACAGTAAGACCCGCCACTGTCCTACAATCCTCCACCAACCCGGACTTGGCCCCCGTGGTGGAGTATGGCCTAACCTTCCTGCGATGCAGGAAGAGACCCGTGCCCCAGCAGTGGGGACATACAAGGGTTGATAACGATAACTTTCTAGCATTTTCAAAAATTTAAAATTATGTCGCACATTTTCGGGATTTCCCTCATTTTTAGCATTACTACTTTACATCTAAACTAGACCTGACTGTTTTTACCTGCTTATTCCGGTTTTATCCAGTTTTCTGTTTTTATTATAAATAAAACAGTAGAAATAAAGCACAAAGTTGAAGTCGTTCCAGTTTTATTATTTATTAAAGTTCTACAACACTACAATGTGGGCAGTGCCGTTTGGGCGTATCAAGCCGTGGGGTGTTGCTGGGCTTCTTTAGACGTTGGGCGCCATTTATTTATAATAAAAACAGAAAACTGGAAAAAAACGTAATGATGAAAATGAGAGATATCTTGAAAATGTGTGACATAATTTTGAATATTTGAAAATCTATAACATAAAAATGAATCCTGAATGTGTTGGTAAGCGCAAATCTCGACAGCAGCTCAACCGATTTCGTTAATTCTTTTTTTTTATTCGTCGAAGTATGAGGATGGTTCTTACGGAGAGAAAAATTATATTTTTTTTATTCAATTGACTGTTATGCGCTACGAGGTTTGCTGGGTCAGCGCTACGAGGTTTGCTGGGTCAGCTAGTGATAAATAGAAAAATAAATATAAAAATGGTAGAAAGAGGTTTGCACCGTTACAACCTAAGAGCCTAAGAGATCCGTGCCCCAACAAGTGGGCCACACAAGGTTTGATACAGGAAAGATAACCTGTACAGGTCTACGTAATAAGCGCTGCGGTACGTTAACACTTCAGATACTAGGGTTTCCTCACGATATTTTCCTTCACAATTAGTGAGTGATATTGCTGCTAAAACCGCACAAATGTAGACAACTTAGAATATATACTCATAGGTACATGCCGAGATTCGAACCCACGACCTCGCGATTAAGAAGCCGGTGTTCTTTAAAGACCTCTATGGTGCAGCGGTAGTGCAACTGCCTACCATGCGAGCGGTCCCGGGTCCGAACCCCAGCTGGGAACAAAAACAAAATTCCCCAGGTCTTGGATGTTTACATGTTTGTGAAGTCGTTGTTTCTGGTTCCCACGACACAGGGCACCGACTGTTCTACCGATCCACCGATCTACCGCATATCAGAAGATTTGTCGTGGCGCTGCTTAACAAATAATGCCTAAAATGATGTCAAAAAGAACAGAATATAATTATATACACTTTTAAAGACCTATTTAGAGGCTAAAAATTCCACCGCCTAAAAAGTCGCTGCCTGTACGTAATACAGAGATTAGTGTAAAGAGGTTCCAAATTTCACTGATGCCGGTGAGTCGCCCATTAGCTCAGTTGGAAAGAGCGCTGGCACGGATCGCCAGAGGTCGCGGGTTCGAATCCCGGCATGGGTGGAATTTTTAGCCTCTAAATAGGTTTTTAAAATTGTCCTTAGCACGGGTTAGTGCATTAAAAAAAATATATAATTATTATATACACTACCATCGCCTTGATTGTGTAACTTTTCAGAATATAATAATTATCTGTATGCATAAACGAAATATCGATATGTAATGTGACTCAAAATCACTGTCACTTATCAGATATCCACTGAAATGCGGTATCCACTACGTGTGATACATAATTACGAGTCATATCTATACGGCAGTGCATATGTAAACATACCGTTGTGCACACAGATGTATACGTGAGGTGTTACATAATCAAGGCACAGGCAAAGGCCTGTGCCTTGATTATGTAACATGATGGCGTGGTGTCAGGAGATTTAAAGGAACTTTCTCCTTTAAATCTCCTGACACCACGCCATCATCAAACTGCATCCACTCACCTGGTAGAGCGAATTGCCCGTAGTATAAGAGGCAATGTAGTGCGAACCGTATTTCTTTATGAAGTCGGTTATGGACTTGCTGTCGCCGACCGTGGTATTCTGTATGGCTGCAGACACTACGTCTTTCACTGTAATATTATTGACTAGGCCTTGGAGTAATTCAGACTGTCTGTGCCTGGAAAGTTGAGTATACTTGTAGGGTGACTTAACTTTTTTAATTAACAGTTTTCGTGCATCTCACAAATATCGAGCAAATTGGAAATGTATCTACGGAATTCGTTTTCCTTATCTTTAAAAACCTATTTAGAGGCTAAAAATTTCACCCATGCCGGGATTCGAACCCGCAACCTCTGGCTATCCGTACCAGCGCTCTACCAATTGAGCCAATGGGCGACTCACGGCATCAGTGAAATTTCGAACCTCTTTACAATATTCTCTGTATTACGTATTTCCTTATCTTGTTTTTTTTTTTGCATGCCTACAAACTCTTTCGTCTACCTCTTGCGGTTGTCTTCTGGCATTAAGTCCGCCGCATTACGATTTTATTTTTGAAATTTAAATACTATTAAAGTAGGTATCTCTATAGTATAAAAATGAATCGCTGAATGTGTTGGTAAGCGCAAATCTCGAGAGCAGCTGAACCGATTTCGCTAATTCTTTTTTTTGAATATTCCTTGAAGTACCAGGATGGTTCTTACGAAGGGAAAAAAATATTAATGAATCGACTGTTAGGTGGTACGAAGTTCGCTGGGTCAGCTAGTTAATAATAATACGAAAATATACTGTCGCTGAGCGACAAGAAAGTCGAAATAAAAAAAAGTTACATAATAAAATTAGATAATAATATATAGATAGATCGAATAATAATAAAGTTTATTTTTTGCACACATTAAAAGTACAGTTGATATAGATAAATCATTTATTCACATAAGACACGTATACAAAGTGAAGCCATAGAATCAACAACTTTCATTGATTCCCGCTATAACGCTTGTTTTCGGAAAAAATGCTTTAAAGTCCTAGATCAATGAACCTAGGTTCTTTTCAGTAGGTTCAAAATTGTTATCGTTATCAACCCTTGTATGTCCTCACTGCTGGGGCACGGGTCGCTCCATGCACCGCAGGAAGGTTAGGCCATACTCCACCACGGGGGCCAGGTCCGGGTTGGTGAAGGATTGTAAGACAGTGGCGGGCCTTACTGTCAGAAGTTTTCAAGCCGCCCATAAGGCCTCTGACATGGCTTAACGACTGCCATTGCATGACAGCCGGCACCAACGGCTTAACGTGCCTTGCGAAGCAAGGAAGCGCTCGGAAAAATGCCACTAGCGGTAGTCACGGGACGGTCACCCATCCTGCACCTGACCGCGCCTGTTGTTGCAAGTGATCGATTCCAATCAGAATAAGGCCTAACCTTCCTGCAATGCAGGAAGAGACACGTGCCCCAGCAGTGGGGACATACAAGGGTTGACACCGGTTGATATGGACAGATTTGATCAACGATAATTAAAGAGTACTGACCTGGAAACCCTGACCAGCACGTAACCGTTCCTCTTTTGGACGTACGGGTGTTTGAGGCCCAGATTTTCGGCCACAAATTTCGCTTTCGAGCCAGCAGAAAACGCGCGCCACGGTCGCTCTAATCTGGATAGGAAAATGAGTAAGTGAGTGTGGGAGTGAGTGAGTGAGTGAGTGAGGGAGTAAGAATAAAAGATTTTAGATAAATAGGTAACACTTTATTGCACACCAGCAATTTACGGAGATAAGGTACTTTATAAATTTTATAATATGAAGTACCTTATCTCCGTAAATTGCTATTATTATCTAGTGTTTAGAAGTACACTATCCGTGGTCTTATCGTTAAAAGCGATCTCATCCAGGTAACTGTAGGATGAACAGGACTGAAAGAAGATGAGTATGGGTAGGCTGGTGTATGAAGGACAGAACACATTCATTTATTGACTTACATTTAATTTTTAATGTAATCTTTTCTGGAATATTCTGATAACGACACTAGCTTAATATCTGAGGGAGAATTTATTTTTCTTCAGTCGCAACACTGCCTTCTCGGTTGTCACTCTTGCTGAACGTGTTTCTTGTGCTATTCAGAGCACCTAAGACTATGTCAACTAATGTCAAGGGATAGATGTTCTGTGACCTATGTACCGCCTTTAAAACTGCACTTTTGTTAAATAAATTGTATTGTGATACTTTGCCTTCCTAATGAAAATTTAGAAAAGTCAAATCCAGTGTCGTCGTTTTACTCAGTCCATAGTCTAATGTCGAAAGAAAAAAAAATATGTCAACCAAATTATACCAGCAATCTTATGTAGTCTGTGCATACCAGTAAAAACTGACCTCTCGATCCTGAAGTCCTGGAAATAGACCTGTAACAGCTGCGTCATGTTGTCGCAGAACTCCATGTGGATGTCCTCTATGGAGAGCTGCTTCGTGAGATTTGCGTGTAAGCATTCCACGTCCTGGAATACGCTGAAGGTGGGCTCCCTGAAAAGCCAGCTGCTGGTGTTTTGGAATGGTAGCACTTTCATAGAGATAATGAAGAAACCGTATCTGCGGATCAAACGTTTATTAGATTATATTAGAAAATTATTTATTGCACAATAAGCATATTTGTACAAAGGCGGGCTTAATACTAATGAGTATTTACTTCCAGTTAACCTTGGGTTATGTGGACAGTAGTGCGGGTAGTGCCCGGAGAGAGTTATTGTGAATAATTACTCACTTAGACCATAATATAATAACATCGCATCGTATAAGTTAAAAAAATACTTTTAATATACCGAATGGATAACATAAATACTTAGAATACAAGAATACAAACTATAATGATATTATATATATAAAATATCATTATAGTTTGTATTCTTGTATATATATATATATATATATATATATATATATATATATATATATATATATATATATATATATATATATATATATATATATATATATTTACATCCTACTACAGATTCGGCGTCCATTATGGGCTTTTTTACATTTAATCGGACGTCCACCTGCTTCTGACGTCCGATATACGGAAGTCAAATAGGAGACTCGTTCCAATCGCCTCCTCTTACGCTGCTGACCACAAATAATTAAAAATAAAAAAATAAACTTGGAAGTCATTTTTCTTCCGTTCTGACTGAACTGAATAATTCCGTAGTTCCGCGCATTTTCGTAGCCAATATCGGTGGCGCTGCTGTCTTCAATCGCCAGTTCATAGTGCGCCTCATTTGGCGTCCCGTCACTTGTAGCTGCGAATTGCGACGTTGCCGTTTAGTGCGATCTAATTTGTGACGACTGTGTTAATGTAACTGAAATGCCGTTCTCAAAGAGAAGGTTGAAGGAACGACGAGTAAATTTTTGAATGCCGTTTCAATATTTACCTATTATATTTAGTACTTATTATCATTATTTTGGGTTTGAAAGATTAAGTTTGAGAATTTATTAAAGTTGATACCAGGTACGTGAGTATGTATGTACAGTTGCCTTTAATAATATGTACACTTTACGGAACTTATATCAAGGGAATAAGGTTCAAAATTGTATTATAATTTCAAATGTGACCGTAGTACGTACCAATTCACTCGTTTTACTACTTTATTTCATGCACCTGGAGTAGGTAGGGTAGGCACTAAATTTTGTACTCCTGCTAGCTATAGGTAGACACTGACTGTCAATCGATAAGAAATACCTAATACCTAGGTTCCGATCACAAATAAAGCTGATGAGTGATGATATAGTGTCGTTCTAAGAGGAATAGTTTCAATACTGCGAGATCTACTTATAATATACAGATGTCGGTTTGACGCGTTCTATTCATACTGAGCAACATTTGACGTCCATGAATGTTCCCGAGAACTTAATATTTCCACTTCAGAACTGAAGATTTTGCTGCTCGCTTTGACATTTTCCCACAAATGAATGCGTGTTCGTTATTAGTAAGTTTGTAGTGCAGTCATACTCCTTTAACGTACTCCTTTTTAGAGTAAAATATAATTAAAAACGAAAATATGTGTCGCTCGTTGTAATGTAATGGTATGGAAACCTTAAATTAGCCTCATTCTGATAGATTAGAAACGTTTAGTGGTCGCGGTAGAGGCCAAAGGAAATTAAATTCTATGTCTTACTCAGTGATCGTGTTGGGATTGTGAGTTGAATCAGTGAAATAATGTAATAGTTGGTAGATTTGTGTTTTTTTATGTACGGACGTCAGATTGTCTTTAATGGTTTGCATCCTACGACTGTTGACGTCCATATATAATCAATGTGACTACATAAATATAATATTATTTATATGTTTGCAGTACAAAATGTTATGTTTGTACTAAGCGCAATTTTTAGGTTTATCTGAAAATCCTCAGTAAGGATTCGTATCTTACGACTAATGAGGTCCGTATTTTTATCGCGGTGATAATAAATATTGAGGGCATTGGTTTGAATTACGAGACGTTAAGTATGTTTACAATTTTGCACTAAGCGCATTTTGTTTATTTATGTAAGTGTACTTGAAATACAGTAAAATATAGTAGAGTAATATATGGACCAGATTAAGACCAGATGTTCCACGTCCGCTTTCATCTGTATACCTATAACAAACTCAATACGATATGTTGATTAAAATTATTATCAAAGCACGAAAATTAATGGGCAGTGTTTTATAAGGTCACAATAACGTAAGTTAACCAAAGCCTTAGCCAAAGGCCCTGTTACTAAATACTGATTTACTAAAAGACTAATAAATAATAAAACCGGCCAAGTGCGAGTCAGACTCGCGCACCGAGGGTTCCGTACAAACCTGTATTATAGACCTGAGTATTTGGTATGAATTTCAATTTAATACCTCTACGCGTTTATGAGGAAATGGGTAGTAAGTTTAAAATTATTAAAAAAAAAATATATTATGAGATGTAACTAAAAATTTATGGTTTTCGTAATTTTTCCTTTATCTATGCTATAAGACGTTGCTTCGTACCAAATTTCAAGATTCTGAGTTCACGGGAAGCACCCTGTAGGTTTTGATTCCCTTGCAAGTGTCGAAAATTTGCGGCATAAACGGCTGTATCTTTTGATTGCGTTGGCTTAGAAGTTTGATTTTTTCGCAGCTTCAAGGGACAGTAGACCTGAGTAATTGATATAAATTTCAGCTTCATACCTCCACGCGTTCCTGAGAAAAAGGGTCTTGACAGACGGACGGACGGACAGACGGACAACAAAGTGATCCTATAAGGGTTCCGTTTTTTCCTTTTGAGGTACGGAACCCTAAAAATACCAATATTTTAATAATAATTAATGAACTATTTAAGTTGAAGTTAAGGAACATGAATATAGTCTTGAATAAACAACTAAACGGGCGTTAGTTGCTCCATAATTTTCACACTGCTAAGTATCACGCGTTCGTATTTTGAAGAAGTGGCGTTATAATGCATAATAATGCATGAGTCGATACAACATACGGACGCCAAACATTGAAGCATATCACAATATTCGACCAACTGGCGTCTGTTTACATAAACAGCGCAATTTTAATTTAAAGCTCATGACGATTATATTAAACGAATGCTATTAAATGATTAATAGTATATTAGTACGAGTAGCTAAGTACGGCATCAATTGCAGCCCGAGATAAGTTCGAGGGTGCAATTGATGCTTACACCCGAGCTAACGTTTCTGCTTTACATCTCGATTGTGAGGTAAGTAGAAAAAAACCGGCATTACAAGAATAAAACATTTTTTAAAGTAAAAGTTTTCTATTCTTGCCTTTTTCATTAAAAAAAATCAAGGAAATAACGTTTTAAGTTTTTTTTTCAAGAACGAAATTGTGCTTCGCCGTTCAATATTTAAAATTGATCACTATTATACTCACACAAAGACAATGCTGAATAGCAAGCGACCTCTTTGGTCATTATGCTGAATGCATGATGTATATTGCCAGTATGATGGTTAGATGTACGCAAACTTTTTGAAAGAAGTGTTTTTTTTTTATTGTTTAGCCCTAGGGCTTTTCTAGCTACATTTTTTTCAAGAACACGGTAGCGTACACATACATTAAAGCATAAAAAGTTCTCTCTCCCCGCAAAACTGTGCCGCTCATCTTGAAAATGCTTTTGGAAGAGAAGCACCATGTTTGAGCAACGTGACGCGATGGTTTGCTGAATTTTAGAGAGGTGGAGTTTCTTTACATGACGCCTTCAACTGCCGTCAACGAAAATAATGTGGCTACTGTTAAGCGGCTAATTGAAGAAATTTCGCGGATTACCTATGAGACAATTCGAGAACTAATTGAGGATTGGTATGAGCCAAATTCAGAAAATTTTACACGAAGAATTGAAAGTTGGCAAACTTCGTTTTCGTTGGATCCCTCTTAAACTGACAGCGGAGCAGAAGTGTGGTTCTCGCGTGGAATGGTGCTCACAGATGCTACTAAAGTACGACCATGGACATTCTAATGCTGTTTATGACATTTTCACAGTAGCTGAAAAAGACGAAGAAAAACAACAATCTTGTGAATGGGTGTTTAAAAAATAAACCGGCCAACAAAAGTGAAGCAGGCGAGAAACGTTGGTAAAAAAATGATCCCTTTTTTTCTCAGCTACGGGTCCCATCTGTACAATTCCACTTGAAGATCAAAAGAATGATGCCAAGTGGTATTTAACCATTTGTTCATCCAGGGTGTTAGAAAAGGTTCGCGAAAGACGACCAAAAAGCCGCGTTCTCCTACATTATGACACGCGGCCAAAGCAAAACTAACTCATTTTTGGCTTCCGAAAAAGTACAACTCGTCACCCATCCTGCGCATAGCCCCGACCTAGCAACCTGTGATTTCTGTGTTTTCCCGAAAATCAAAGATTTGATGAGAGGTTTTACTTTTACCAACTCCGAAGAGGCAGTAAATGCGTTCAATCAGCACTTAGAAAACATGCCTTCAGATCTATGGTTTTAGAAAATGGTTCGATCGCATGAAAACATGTTTAAAATGCAAAGGAGAGTATTTTGAAAAGCAATAAACATAATATTTTGGTTATAACTTGTTGTTTTTTAAGTTACGCAAAACTTATAGTGTGACGTATGATGATGATGATTGCTCCGACCGATTTCGGCCATGGCGATCACTTTGACCCTTAATCAGAAATATGGCGCTTGGCTTATGTAGCCTATCTTCGCTGCGAAACTCCGTGCACACTGAGGGCACGTGAGCATGCCGTTCTCATAGTTATATGTTATGGCAGCAGGTGGGCGAGTCTTTAACTGGTCGCGTTTGGTATCAAGGTCAGCTTTACGCTGAACCTCGAACTCACGTACTTGGCTGTTCACCATCCTGCACCATTCTGGCCGCTGTGCTGCCACGTTCCCGTTTCCAGCGGGAGGGCTTTATGTTGCATCTATTCGTGTCGCTTTTGGACATCCTACCGGAGGAGGGGACCGCCATGATTCCGCTTGCCCTCCTCTAGTTCAGAATAGAAGATGCGCTTCACCACTCTTTCCTCCGCCATACGAGATACGTGACCGCACCGCCGAAGCTGTCGGCGCATTAAATAGGCCTCAATGCCACCAACATTGGCTCGTCGCAGAACTTCGGTATTTCGCACTCTAATAGACCATCTGATCTTCATCGCTTCCACCTTAAATGCCTCCGTACCATCGGAGGCATTTAAGGTGGAAGCGATCCAGAGTGCAAATGTGGCGGCGGTATACACACCATGTCTCAAAGGACTATAAGAGGTTTGGCAGCTCGATTGCCATGTATGTCGATATCTTAGTGGCCAACTTAAGGTCATGAGAGCAGAAGACCTTGGAACATAGCTTGCCGAATGCTGCAGCTGCGGCACCTACCCTGCTATTTATCTCAGCATCAAGGTCACACTTGGATGTTACAGTGTCCCCCAGATAGCGAAATTTATCCACCTGCTTCAGCACATCCTCACCAAGACATCACCTCCGTCTTATTGACACTGATCTTCAGGCCGAACTTACGGCAGGCTTGGTGAAATGCTGACATTAGCTGTTGCAGGCCGTCTAGGGATTCTGCTACGAAGCACATGATTGTCATCAGCAGTGATAGGAATGGCGCGGGCTTATTTACCTAAACTTCGAGGGACTTTTTTTCCGGGACAACACTTAAGTAAATTAAAAAATAATGTTATTCGGAATAAGTAATTGGTCTATGTTTACTTAAAGTTTAAGAATATACCTTGAAAAGTGTTATATAATTACAAAGTGTTACTTTGTGTTACTGAAAAATGTGATCCGGCCCTTATTTAAATAATAACATTTGTAAAACCTATTTAGAGGCTAAAAATTCCACTCATGCCGGGATTCGAGCCCGAGACCTCTGGCTATCCGTGCCAGCGCTCTTTCCAACTGAGCTAATGGGCGACTCATCGGCACCAGTGAAATTTCGAACCTCTTTACAATATTCTCTGTATTAGGTACGTGGAATTTTTAGCCACTAAATAAGTTTTTAAAGTTGTCCTTAGCACGGGTTAGTGCATCAAAAAGAATATAATTACACACATTTTTAAATAAACTCTTGTATCGTGATCTTTTAGTAAGATAAAAGACAAATACTTTTCGTTTTTAAAAATTATCAATATTCTATCTCCGTCCAAAATACATATAGAGAGTTCAAAAGTTATGAAATGTCTGTTTTATTATTTTAAAGACAATAATTGCCGGAATATTTTTTTTTAAATTATACACTTGAACTTTAGAAATCTCTAGAAACGTGGTCGAGATGGAGCGAAAAAGCAGATATTTACTGCAAAAAGTGTACGGTTTCTTAAACAAAGATTGCGTTTAACAGTTTTAAGTCATTCACATAATGTTCTCTAAAAAGCAAACTTTCAGAAAATTTTGGACTTTATGTTATGTCTAGACTCAAATTTTAAGTAAACAGAGACCAATTACTTATTCCGAATAACATTTATTATTAATTTTTAATTTACTTAAGTGATGTCCCGGAAAAAAATATTGTCGTAAGGAAGTCTCCGATTTTTTTCTCTGTTCCTCGAAGTTTAGGTAAATAAGCCCGCTCCATTCCTATCACTAGTCATCAGCATACATGATATCGGTGATCAGTGCGTGTGAGACTTTAGTGCGAGCCTTAAGTTTAGCCAAGTGAAAAGGCTGCCGTCTGTGCGGAAGCGGATGCGAACTCCTTGAGAAACAGTTTGTAAGACTCCTCTAACTACCACCGCAAAGTATAAGGCGAACAGAGTATTTGCTAAAACGCAACCTTGCTTCAACCCACAGGTAACGGGGAAGAAGTCTGTCTGATCACCGTCTATGGCAACGCAGCATTGCATGTCGTCATGCAGGAGTCTGAGCAGTCTCACAAACTTTTCCGTGCACCCAAGCTTACCTAGCACCAACGATAGAGCTTTCCGAGGCACGCTGTCGAAAGCCTTCTCTAGGTCCATAAAGCAAAGGTATAACTGACGATCGTTTTCTGCTCTTTTCTTGCAGTTGACGCACAGAGAATATAGCTTCGCATATGCCTTGGTCCGGTCGAAAGCCAAACTAGATTTCTGGCAGAATCTTAACGGACAAGTTCTTTAGGCGGTTTAAGAGAACTCTAGCAAAGACCTTTCCGGGGGCAGAAAGAAACGAAATACCGCGATAAGCGTTGCAGTCAGATCGGTCACCTTTGTTCTTGTAGAAAGCATTTATGCGCGATTCTTTTAAGGTATCCGGAGCGCGCTCCTGCTCCCACATGCGAACAAATAGTTCCCAGACCAGCTTATGCAACTTCTCTCCGCCGTATTTTATCAGCTCACCTGGTGAGGTCAATACCAACCACCCGTTTGTTTTTTTACCCTGCCCAACATTTTAAATAACTCGCATACCGAGCAATTTTAAGAAAATTGACGGTCTTCAATTATTAAAATAAATAAATTTCAAGTCAAAAAGAAGACGGTCACTTGACATATGACTGGTTACATATGACTTTCGTATACGGTAATTAAATTGCGTGATACACCTATGCCATAAGAAAATACAGGTGTAGCATTCATACACATTGATTTAAACATTCTTTCTTAAACGGTCACTTAGCATATTTCCTACTCAAAATTACCTTCATACATCCACTTGTATTCCAATATCCGGATATTTTGGTATTGAACTGGATAGGCAAAGCATAAAGCATACCTGATGATAAGCTAACAGCGTGGCCCATCCAGGAGATACAATCCAGAAAAGTTTCGACCCTTTATTTAATTGAGAATTCATTGTGTTACTTAAAAACTAAGGACATATGCAGGTCTGAGAATCCTCGGGAGTTCGGATGCCTTACTTACCAGGAACGCAACACCACGTTCCTATCGAGCAAGAAGAGGTATTCTTTCAAACAATAATACAAATATGGAAATTAGGTATTGACGCACAACATGGCAACGTCGCATTCTGAAGGAGCTGGTATAGTCGATGATGTGAAATAATTTTATGAAATATTCGCCGGGTGTTAAATGGATCGCAATATGGAAGGGGGTTCCCAGAGCTATGAGTGTGCATGGTGGTATACATATATTTGTATATCGATATAAAGAACTTTATGGAAAAACTAAGTAATACACTGTAATAGCAGGTAATTTAGTAACTTATATTCACCGGCAGAGTCGATCTAAACCTGCTAGTAATGGTGGACGTCACAATGATGCGAAATGAAAGGACGCTGAATCGGTACCCAGATGTAAATATATATATATATATATATATATACCTACATAATATCAATTAGAGTATTTTCTAAGGTTAACACGAGCAGTAGACATAGTTAAAACTGTTTTTATACGGATTTATGCTCGTTTTAGTAAATTTTTTACAATTTTCTAACGTTTCGACACTTTTTCAGGTGCCGTGGTCCCGCATGTCATCCGTTGGAAAATTGTAAAAAATTTAATAAACGAGCATAAATCCGTATAAAACAGTTTTAATAATATCATATACATAAAATCATTGTATTATATTTAATCTATAATTATTATATATAATCTATAAATATTATCTATGATATATAAAATAATCCTTATGAGGAAGCCTTCCGATCGGTGTGATAAAGCTACATGCTATTTTTTTTCACGTATAGCGGGTTCGATTCCCTGTTCAACCGTGTAATTATTTAAAAATATATGGATGCAGTTTAGATTGGTTTTGAAATTAAAATAATGTCTTCTTTCAGTAAAATGTTCCATCTACAATATTAAAGGTACTTTCCCTCCATGTGGCATAGCCGTGGGACACCCTGTAGTTATGTATACGGCGGTCTTATCGCTTAGAGATATCTCTTCTAGACAACATTTGGATGGAGTGTGTAAGAATTTATCTTCTGAGATTATCATTCTGTCTATATAGCCATGTGAAGCTTAGTGATATCCTGCCTAAATAATTTGCCGATTGTCATTGACAAGTAATGATATAAATTTATGAACACATCGTTAGGCGAACGCTACACGTCAATAAATATATTGTAATCAAGTATCTTGAGCCAGATCACAGCACACCCTACACCAAAGATACGGATCGCGTTAGTATTGAAGCGTTTTTATATGAAGCAGACGTGATGGACCCTAGACAGAGCAAAATAAGAGCTTGTGTGGCGATAATTATATCCCAATCAATAAAAAAACGCGTAAAAAGAAAGCGTTGAATGAAAAATTGGCTACAAAAGAGAGCAATGTTTACACATTTGTATTTATTGGACGAAATTTGCCTTCACAATGAAATGGACGGGATGGATGAACTTATGGAAGGGATTCTAAGTTCAGTTTAAGCTCTTTTAAGTCAATCTTGTCGCCTGTCAATGTTTCAGAAGCAGAATCGGTGTCATAAACGTCCTCTATTGCTGCCGTCTCGCTGCGTACTGACGTGATAAATATTGACGCGCAACACTACACGCATAATAAATATCAGATCACAAGGATTTCCGGAAATCCAGCGATAAATATTGTGATCTCTCAATACACTACCCTACACGTCAATAAATATCGTGATCCGACAGTATATATTAACGGATCACAATATATATCTTGCATGTAGCATTCCCCTAAAGATTGTTTTTGAACGTAGCCAAAAGTTGCCGCTTCTTTTTTGACGGTTCGGGCTAGAGATAAAAATGGTAAAATTTAGCTTCGTAAATATCTTGAAATATTAGATTAATCAAGTGAATCCATATCGATATCAACCCTTATATGTCTCCACTGCTGGAGCAGTCGGTCTCTTCCTGCATCGCAGGAAGAGACGGGACCCAAGTCCGGGTTGGTGGAGGATTGTAAGACAGTGGCGGGCCTTACTGTCAGAAGATATCAAGCCGCCCATAAGGCCTCTGAGATGGCTTAACGACTGCCATTACATGGCAGCCGGCACTAACGGCTTAACGTGCCTTGCGAAGCACGGAAGCGCTCGGAAAAAATGCCACTAGCGGTAGGTAGTCACGGGACGGTCACACATCCTGCACTTGACCGCGCCTGTTGTGATTGATTCAAATCACTCGGTTCGACTAGGCCACGAGCGCTTCCACCCACGACCTCCGGAACAGTAACCAGACGTGATACCATCTAGAGCATAGGAGGCTGTCTATTTGAAATATACCCACCTCGTGAAGATATCTATCGTTTTGCCGACCGCGAGCTCGGTAGACGGACTGAGCGAGTTAAAGTCGGCTACGTAGTCGGAGCGGGCCAGTGCTGCCAACAATAGCAGAAGCGCGCATACGCTCACCGTCATACCACCACCCACCTGGGCAACAGAGGGCGGTAAGCTTAGAGGAGACTACAAGATAAATAATTGGTATCTTGTTGTGTGTTTTTGTGCAACCGTTGTTATACGTATTATATGAATGATAAGGTTATATTATTGCATTTAAGTATCTGTCGTGATTTCTCGTGTCGTCACGCGCAGGTTGCAAAGGTACCTCGACCAGCGCCTTGATCTTGTAACTTTTCACCCATACATGTGTGTGAGAAAGCAAGATGTTGACTTAGCTATGTCGTATGGATATGAGGCGTAATATGTATCATACATAGGACACCGCATTTCAATGTATATGTGATATGTGACAGTGAAATTGAGCCACATAGTTGTACTACAAAGTTCAATGACACACAGATGTAGACATGAAACGTTACATAATCAAGTAGTCGACTGCATAGAAAGAAGTTACTTACAGGAACATTCCGTATCAAATGGCCGAACATACTACACAATTTTTTCAAAATTTGTATTTTAATTTGAACTTTCAACGAAACTCAAGATGTGTCAAAAGAGTCGCAATGAGAGCTACTAATTATTTAACATGGACGCAGTTCGATATCACAATATTAAAGTCGAAGAAAAATTAGGTAGGTATTATGCCAATTAGTTAATTAGGTACAGATTTAAGTGCGAGTCACTGATTGACTCGAACTAATTAGAGTTAAAGAAATGTAATGAACGAAACAAATTGAACACAGGTGTAGGTGTGCTGGGCCCTGCCTCATAAAACTACAGTTCATGTTTTACTATGACAATTGAATGTAGTCGTTTTGTAATACATATAATAATGTAGGCTATAATATTCGTCCGATTTTAGAGCGTTCTCTCAGATAGAGAGTAAGGGTTTAATTTCAAGCACTGTGAATTTCTCAGCCACTTAGGTTTCCTCGCGACGTTTTCCTTCACCGTTAGCGAGTGGTTTTCCGAACGCTTCCGTACATTGCAAAGCACTTTAAGCCGTTGGTGCCGGCTGTCATGTAATGGCAGTCGTTAAGCCTGGTCAGAGGCCTTATGGGCGGCATGATAACTTCTAACGGTAAGACCCGCCACTGCCTTACAATCCTCCACCAACCCGGACTTCGCCTCCGTGGTGGAGTATGGCCTAACCTTCCTGCCATACAGGAACATACCCGTACCCCAGCATTGGGGACAAACAATGGTGGAACGTACAAATGAAACGTACAAATGTACAAATGCGCGATCTATCTACCGCTCACAAATTAACAAAGTTAGAATATTTTCGGGGCTTAATCGCGTAGTAATTTTTTGCTATTTTACCTCGACGTTTCGACGACGTAACAGTCATCGTGGTCACGAGAAGACTGATGGCTGGCACCCGTTCGCATCTTCGGCTGATGAGGTTTCAGACTACCCTCAATCAGCTATCACAAAGCACTATTAGGGTTGCGACACACTACACTGACAATGTCGGACGATAAGCCATGCGATTTTTTTCCACTCGAACACATCTTGATGACCGGATCCCACGTTTGCGACAGTTTGAAACCACATTCCCGAAATTTTCTAACTATGTGTACAAGTCGCGAAAGTTTAAAATATGTTATCACAAATTAACAAGTAGGATGACTGCGCAATGCACATCGAATCGTCATAATCTTCTTCTTCAGGCTACATTAGTCCACTGCTGGACATAGCACTCCCCTAAAGAGCGCCATAACACCCTTTTTCAGCTTGCCGCATCCAGCATCTGCCTGCACTTTTTCGCAGATCGTCATCCCACCTGATCGGAGGGCGTCCTACACTACATAATAATTGAATATATAACAATCTCGTGTCACAGTTGATAGTACTGCAATAATGAGTGAATGAAGATGGCTAAGCGAATGAGAAATGAATGAGTGAGTGAACGTTTCTTTTTATTTCGCTCTCTCTGCGTGCGTCCGTCCGGTGGGTTTTGTAAAAACGTGTTTAAAACTGAAGAATTAACGGCAAGGCCAGCCTTCTGGAGCCCACAGTCCATTACCCGCTACTTCTGCATTAATAAATAAATAACAAATAAGTATTCATGGACATATTACACATATCTCGTTAGCCCTATACTAAGTACAACTAAATGACTTGTGTTACAGGTGTTATCTCGACGATAGATTTAATACAATAAAAACATAGATAATATCCAAGGCCCGAGAAAAACTAGAAAAGTTCGTTTCTTATTTTGACCCGGCCGGAGATCGGTTTTACAGTCAGCGTGCCAAACCGCTGCGCCACCGAGGCCGTCAACGTTGTTTGTTATCAAATCAAGCTCCTCTGAAACGTCGTCACGGAGTTTTATGTTTTTTTTGTATATTTAGTAATATTAACAAAAATAAAAAAATAGAAAAAAATTGTTTCGCGATTAAGCCCCGAAAATATTTTAATAATGAGTTCAAGTCGGGAAAGTTTAAAATGTGTTATATTAACAAAGGGGAAGATAAAAGTACCAGCAACCGGTGTGCGCGCATGCAACGACTTATGAACGTTGATGAAGCGAAGGTGATCTGTCAGGATCGTGGCAAGTGGCAGTCGTGGTCTCTGCGTACGCCTCTTTGATACAGGCGTGGGGTTATATGAATGCCTAAATACTAAAAGGGCACTTGTCACTCATGAATTTGCTGTTATGAAATTTACAGGAGAGGATAAAAACTAAATATTTATTTAATGATAAGGTTTTACTACGTGGTTATTTTATATATTTTAAAATATATAAATACCTATCAGTTTGTAAGAAAATATGATTTTTCCTTATAGCAGATTTCCCAGAAATAAATACAAAAATAATTGGACAAGTGCCCTATTGCTAACTACGGGTGGACAAGTGCCCTTCTTACCATTTTGCTGCAAATAAAAAAACCACGATCAAAGTATTTATATGTCAAACTTTAATCAATTAAAACTAAACTAAGGTACATGTTAACATTAATTAATTTTCCACACTCCAATTATATATATATTTATCCAAAAGTCTATAAATTCTTGTGGTATGTATTGACTGTATCGACGATAGTTTTCTTCGTGCCGCACACCTTTCTTTCTTTTAAGACTTGACTCTTCACTCATAATGATAATTTTTATCCAATTTAATATCAACCGCCGCCTTAATCAATCAATCACAGCACCAAAATAAATCACATTCCCTCCACTATTGACCGCTAACAGTTCTATGGATTCGTTCAGACTTTTTTGTAAAAACGGCACTTGTCCGTGGACAAGTGCCGTTTTAGTAATTATGCTAGAAAAAAGATCGACTTTTGAACCACGAAATAAGCAGTGACAAGTGCCTGTTTTACACAGACGGTGTAAAACAGTACTGGCAACACAATAAAGAAAAAAAACATTTTTGGATGAAAAATGGGACAAGTGCCCTTTTAGTATTTAGGCATTCATATTACGTCATGTATTTTTTAGTAGGTCTTAGAATTGGTTGCAAGCATTTATTATTAAGAAGTCAACGTTTGCCGTGAGCGTGTGCTGGTTGATGCTGGAGTGAAGGAGATGAACCACAATAATTTTATTTACAATTAAAGCTCTTTTGGGAATGGCTCAAGGCATCTACGGTCGATACCACTTTTCCCACCCTCAGTGTGGGTCCTAAGCTGTCGATAACCATATAGTTTAATAAACATAATCTCTACGATTTAAAGTTACGTGGAAATTCTACAAAACGCAGTCTATTTCTAAAAAAGTGTTTTAATAAAAAAAAACCTGTGTTCTATAAAAATATCTTTAGTACTCGTATCAGGTATTCACTGATACTCTTTTCTTAATTATACTATTTTTATTTTTAATGCACTAACCCGTGCTAAGGACAATTTTAAAAACCTATTTAGAGGCTAAAAATTCCACCCATGCCGGGATTCGAACCCGCGACTTCTGGCTATCCGTGCCAGCCCTCTATCCAACTGAGCTAATGGGCGACTCACCGGCATCAGTGAAACTTCGAACCTCTTTACACTATTCTCTGTATTACGTACGGATAGCCAGAGGTCGCGTGTTCGAATCCCGGCATAGGTGGAATTTTTAGCTTCTAAATAGGTTTTTAATTTTTTTTTCTTAATTGTTATTTAATGTGTTTTAATAGCATATTTCGTATTTCTTGCTGCTAATGATCCGCTTCATTGAGTTTTTATTTCTATGGTGCATTTTTACTATTATCAAGTAGGTACCAACATTCTGGTAGGTAATTATTAGATAGACCATAGATATAATATCTCGTTTGGTTTAAAGTAGATATATAATTACATTATTATATTTAAAAAAAATCCTTCATGTAAACGTTTATCTACAAAACATCAAAAAAGAAAACCACTGTGTATTTATCTAGAGTACCTATTTATTATTTTTAAAAGGGGAAGGAATCGTTCGTAACCCCGGCAGCCTGAGTGATCTTAAACGATCACAGGTAACATAGGGCGCATTCAGTGCAGGGCAGGGTAGGTGACCGTCTATGACTGACGCTAGTGGCATTTTACCGAGTGGTACTGCTTAATGTTTGCAATGCTGCTTAAAAACACATTAAGCAGTTGGTACCGGCTGCCGTCGATAGATGGCAGTCGCTAAGTCAAGTCAAAGGCCTTAGGGTGGCTTGAAAACTTCTGACAGTAAGATCAGCCAAGACCGTGTCGGGCCACTCATACTGTAGGGTTCCGTTAGACAGAGCGGGGTTTTGCCTGCTTTACAGAACTAACAACTTCATCAGCGTAGATTTCTATGAATTTTGAACGAAATTTTCCTTGGAGCCTACAAAGGGCAAAGCAAAGGGGAAGATAAAAAGTACGCGGAACCGGCGTGCGTGCAACGACTTATGAACGTTGATGAAGCGAAGGTAATATGTCCGGATCGTGGCAAGTGGCCGTCACTTCTGTCTGCATACCCGTCTTGGATGTCTTGGATACAGGCGTGAGATTATGTCATGTCATGTCATGTCATGTCGTGTCGTGTCTTGTCTTGTCTTGTCTTGTCTTGTCGTGTCGTGTCGTGTCGTGTCGTGTCGTGTCGTGTCGTGTCGTGTCTTGTCACGTCACGTCACGTCACGTCACGTCACGTCACGTCACGACAAGACAAGACAAGACAAGACAAGACACGACACGACATGACATGACAGCCGTTTATGCCGCAAATTTTCGACACTTGCAAGGGAATCAAAACCTACAGGGTGCTTCCCGTGAACTCAGAATCTTGAAATTTGGTACGAAGCAACGTCTTATAGCATAGATAAAGGATAAATTACGAAAACCATAAATTTTTAGTTACATTACATAATATATTTTTTTTTAATAATTTTAAACTTACAACCCATTTCCTCATAAACGCGTAGAGGTATTAAATTGAAATTCATACCAAATACTCAGGTCTATAATACGTTTAAGCTGTAACATGTCGTAATGAACGAACTTTGTAAGCCTTGCAGGTTTGTACGGAACCCTCGGTGCGCGAGTCTGACTCGCACTTGGCCGGTTTTATAACTATTCCTGATTATGAAATGAAATTAAAGGAAAAGTTTTTATTCAAAGTAGCGCAGAAACTGCGTCTGGCAAAGGTTATTACCTTAGTGGCAACGAAAGTATGTTTATTTCTACGTAGTTTAATAATAATAGTAATCAATATTCATGGACATATTACACAGGTCTCGTTAGTTAACTAAGTACAACTAAATGACTTGGGTTATATAGGTGACTAGCTTTTGCCCGCGACTCCGTCCGCGTGGACTTTTTATTCAGCATGCTTCAATAAAAGGTGCAGACGATTTTTGTTCTGATATATTATCTAATATGCGACAAATTGCAGAAGAACAATAGATTTTTTCTTATAAAAAATGAATTGTGTCGATTAAAAATTCTTTAAAAAAGGACAAAATGTCTCAAGCGCTAAGGGTGGGCCGCAAATCCGAAAACTGAGGGTACGATTACTTTGTTGTTATTGACAAGGGGTTAGTTGTGATTATAATAATTCATAATACTTCTTTATATACCACATTAGATGTTCTTCCATCGGGTGCTAATATATAAAATTCAAAGTCCTGACTGACTCACTCACTCATCAACGCCCAGCTCAAGCCGTTAGACCTAGGAAGCTGAAATTTTGCACAGAGAGTCTATATATAATGTAAGCAAGGAATGAGACCGCATTTTTTTAAATTCAACCCCTTAGGGGGCGAAAAGGGTTGCCAGAATTTGTAAGAGAGGTATAAAGAATGTTGTCAAATTTTCTTGAAATTTAAAATAAATGCTCTTCAACACAATTGATTGAACACCGGTTTCGCCGTTTTTCTAAATTTTACCCTTAAAACGTCCACGCCTACAAAAGGTAATATTACCAAACAACATGCAAGAATACACGGTCAAGTAAAAACGAATTGCAAACGATATTACCTGACTGAATGGCTTTTATGACGACGACAAACTACTCTTTTTCCGACAGTCTATATATGGAGTGAAGTTAAACACAACCAACCATACCGTGATGTAGAATGAAGTGGCCGCCAATGTGTGCAAAATTAGAAAAAAGAAAATCAATTTTGGAAAAGATTCAAAGAACAAAATTGTACAACCTCTTTCACTCCCTTAAGGGTTAATTAAGAAAAAACTCTGAAACAGGTTCAATAAATTGTGTTGAAGAGTATTTATTTTAAGTTTCATGAAAATAAGACAACATTCTTTATACTTCCCACACAATTTTTGGCTACGCTTTTCGCCCCTTTAGGGGTTGAATTTATACAAATCCTGTTTTATTCCTTATCTACATTTTATACAGACTTTTTATGCAAAATTTTAGTTTCCTAGGTCCAAGGGCTTGGGCTGGGCGTTGATGAGTGAGTCAGTCAGGAGAACAAAATTTTGCAACCCCGTTTACTCCCTTAAGGGTTAAATTTAGAAAAACGGCGAAACACGTGTTCAACCAATTGTGTTGAAGAGCATGTATTTTAAGTTTCAAGAAAATAAGACAACTTTCTTTATACCTTTCGTACAAATTTTAGCAACCCTTTCTCCCTCTTAGGGGTTGAATTTAAAAAAAAAATCCTGTCTTATTCCTTGCCTATATTATATACAGACCCTCTGTGCAAAATTTCAGCTTCCTGGGTCTAAAGATTTGGGCTGGGCGTTGATAAGTGAGTCAGTCAGTCGGGACTTTGAATTTTATGTTTTGCAACCCCGTTTACTCCCTTAAGGGGCAAATTTAGAAAAAAACACAGCGAAACATGTATTCAATCAATTGTATCGAAGAGCATGTATTTTAAGTTTCAAGAAAATAAGACAACATTTTTTATACCTCCCATACAAATTTTGGAAACCCTTTTCACCCCCTTAGGGGTTGAATTTCAAAAAATCCTGTCTTATTCTCTGCCTACATTATATAAAGACTCTCTGTGCAAAATTTCAGCTTCCTAGGTCCAGCGCCTTGGCTGGGCGTTGATGAGTGAGTCAGTCAGTCACTCAGGACTTTGAATTTTATATGTATAGATAGAATAGATAGATAACTCGACGATAGATTTAATACAATAAATACATAGATACCATCCAAGACCAGAGACAAACTAGAAAAGTTCGTTTCCTAGTTTGACCCGTCCGGGGATGGAACCCGAGAACTCCGATTTCACAGTCAGCATGTCAAAGCACTGCGCTACCGAGGCCGAAAATTTCCATTGCGTATATAGTACTTACATTACATAGGTAGCCACATTGAATAATTCAATGGTAGCCATAAAGTTTTAAGGTTGGTAATATTTTTCCTGACATACATAATATTTTCATAGATATACTTGCTGGCAACTGTCAGGATGTTTGTTTCTTTTAACGAATCTCTACTGCCTAGCTTATAGATGAATCTGATCGCTCTCTTCTGCAAGACGAAGATGGTCTCAATGTCTGTTTCCCGGCCCCACAGTAACTGTCAGAATCAAAAGAATCAGTATGCCATAGGACATAATACTATTAGGAAACATAATCGGGTATCCGTGCGTCTGCAGCCAGCTTAAGCCTGGGCAGAACACCACATGTATATTGAACTTTAAAAGACGAACTATCACAGTTCTCTTTAGCCGTTAAGTACAGTCTCCTTGCTGTCGATATGTCGATATCAACCCTTGTATGTCGCCACTGCTGAGGCACATGTCTCTTCCTGCATCGCAGGAAGGTTAGGCCATACTCCACCACGGGGGCCAAGTCCGGATTGGTGGAGGATTGTCAGTGGCGGGCCTTACTGTCAGAAGTTATCGAGCCGCCCACGAGGCCTCTGACATGGCTTAACGACTGCCATTATATGACAGCCGGCACCAACGGCTTAACGTGCCTTGCGAAGCATGGAAGCGTTTAGAAAAATGCCACTAGCGGTAGTCACGGGACGCTCACCCATCCTGTACCTGACCGCACCTGTTGTTGCTTAACCAAGTGATTGATTCCAATCACTCGGTTTGCCTAGGCCACGAGCGTTTCTACTCCTTGCTGTACCGAAGGTTATAAATAAAACTTTTACGGACTAGTCTCCCACAGTTTCAAATTATTGTCTAAGACCTCCTCGAACCACCGTTTCTTCTTGACGTCTTTGAATACAGGCGATAATGTCTTGAGTTCCAATTGTAATAAGGCTTCATTTCCCAGTAAAGTGTCCAGGTTACTCAGCAGAGATGGCTCAGCGTGTAGCTTTAGTAAACTAGGCCATGAGGAATCGTAGTATAGGTCCCTGAGATGACTAGTCGCCCAATTTTCCACAGTCTTGTTGCCACTTGCCGCCTGTGAAGTAAGAATTTGTTTAGCCAATACTAGATACCACTGGTATCTATTTTTTTTTATCGACAGAGTGAAGTGAATTTCAAAGAATCAGTTCAGCACAAGTCACGTGGAAGTAATTTTGTTTTTATAATATTATCAAATAATCGATATCAACCCGTGTACATCCCCACTGCTGGGTACGGGTCTCTTTCTGCATCGAAGGGAGGTTAGGCCATACTCCACCACAGTGGCCAAGTGTAGTTTGGTGGAGGATTTTTTTAAGATACGCAGTCATTATTACAATTTATAAATCATATTCATTCTAATTAAATTTCTCTTCACGCTGCTAAAAAACCTGCCCAAACATTACTTAGTACCTGTACAACTTTTGCTTTAGACTAACCTAATTTACTGCCTCTTATAGTGTGTAAATATCATATTTATTATATGTTTAAGTATACATTAATGTGTCGTTGTGGTCGTCAAGCTATACTAGTCCACTGCTGGACATAGCCCTCCCCTAAAGATCGCTACGTTGTGCTATCAAAGGGGGTAATGCCCATAATCCCTACGCTGGGCATGCGGGTTGGGGATCGCAGTTCGGTGGAATTGTACTGCAGGGGGCGCTGCTGCCCATCTCCTGGTTTGTGTCCCTTAGTCGCCTTTTATGACACCCGCGGGAAGAATTGGGTTAGTGCTATACTCAAGGCCGACACCACACAGTATATGATATTATATAATTAATGTGTAGGTTTATTTCATTACTATCTTGTTTTTTTGCACTCTTACCAACTTTTTCGTCTACCTCCTGCGGTTGACTGGTAGAAAACGCTTATGGCATTAAGTTCGCCGCATTGTACGATTTCATTATTAAAATTTAAGGGCAACAAAAGTATTAATAATAACAATGTAAAAACACACAAAATAATAACAGATCAAATGACCGGACTTGGTCCCCGTGGTGGAGTATGGCCTAACCTTCCTTCGATACAAGAAGTGTCCCGTGCCCCAACGGTGGGGAAATATAAAAGCTTGATATCGAATACAGATGTATCTGTGAAAAGTTACAAAATCAGGGCTCTGTGATGTCCAACCTTGATATCACCGACGTGGTGCGCGGAAAAGGACGAGAAAAATATACTCATTACGACCGCTGGGACGCTGGAGTACCCCTGGGACTGCACTCGCCTCTTTAAGTAGAAGTAGATGTCACGACCGAAAACGAATACCTGTGGAAATTACTTTAAGTTCAACTGCTGCTGCAATCGTGTATTGCTGCATTTGGTACATATTTTCACGGTTTGGTTTGGTTTGTACCTGTGGAAAGGATGAAGGAAGGACTTATGAACGTTGATGAAGCGAAGGTGATCTATAAGGATCGTGGCAAGTGGCAATCCCTGGTCTCTGTCTACCCCTCTGGGATACAGGCGTGAGGTTATGCATGTATGTATGTATGATCAATTGAATTCAATATATATTTTTTCAATTCATGAATAAATTATTCTTATTCTATTCTTATTCATCAACGTTCATAAGTCGTTGCATGCACGCACCTAGGGTACCGGGTACTTTTTATCTTTCCCTTTGCTAATACATCCCCTATTTTGGTCGATATATGTGTATGTATGTGGTACATAATTCAACGACCTCCGTGGCGCAGCGGTAGCGCGTCTACCCACTATGCAAGAGGTCCCGTGTTCGAACCCCGGCTGTGGACAAAAATACCCCAGGTCTTGGATGTTTACATGTTTGTGACGTCATTGTTTCTGGTACCTACGACACAGGGTATCCTAGTGTGGGCCAGAAGCAATGTAGATATGTGCCTGTATGTAAATGTTATGTTATATTAAATTTATTCTTACTAAGCTTACCTACTATCCTACTAACATTATAAACGCGAAAGTTTGTAAGTATGGATGGATGTTCGTTACTCTTTCACGTAAAAAGTTTATATTCTTTTTAATGCAATAACCCGTGCGAAGGACAATTTTAAAAATCTATAGCCTCTAAACTAAATAGGTCTTTAAAATACTCTCCGTTTTTACGTGAAAGAGCCTCTTGCTAAGAACCCCGAACCTCTTGCATGAAAGAGAACCCCGAACCTCTTGCATGGTAAGCATATGCGCTACCGCTGCGTCACAGAGGTCGTCGTGGCATAGACAGAAACTCCCTTGACATTCCTAACACCACACGGCACCATCAAACTGCCTCACCTGATATAGCGAATTGCCAGTAGTATAAGAGGCAATGTAGTGCGAACCGTATTTCTTTATGAAGTCGGCTATAGACTTGCTGTCGCCGACCGTGGTATTCTGTACGGCTTCAAACACTGCGTACTCAACTATAATATTGTTGAGTGGCAATTGCAGTTTTTCCGACTCTCTGAATCTGGAAAATTGAAGACTGTGTTAGAACACTTTATAATTGAAGAAATTTTATGATTGACTCTTTTAATCGACTAAGTCGGTTAGATTTTTATTTGATTTGTGTCATACAATTTTACATTTGTGAGTATTCAATTCATTTTATTTATTTTGGTTAACTATTAGTCTATAGTATATTATATAATATTTGTGTTAGTAATAGTCTAATAACTATTATATTCTTTTTGTTGCACTAATCCGTTCTAAGTACAATTCTAAAAAAACTTTTTAGGGGAAAAACATTCCACCCATGCCGGGACTCGAACCTGCTACCTCTGGCACGGTTTTCCAGAGGTCGCGGGTTCGAGTCCCGGCATGGGTGGAATTTTAGCCTCTAAATAGGTTTTTAAAAGTCTTATAACTATTATATTCTTTTTAATGCACTAACCAGTGCTAAGGACAATTTTAAAAACCTATTTAGAGGCTAAACAATCCACCCATGCCGGGATTCAAACCCGCGACCTCTGGCTATCCGTGCCAGCGCTCTTACCAACTGAGCTAATGGGCGACTCACCGGCATCAGTGAAATTTCGAACCTCTTCACAATATTCTCTGTAATTTGCATCAATATTCGCAGAAGTAATTTGCATCACTTGCAGCCCCGAGTACCTATTTTGCAGTTAGGTTTTTACATCGGAATGATATCGCTGTACCCACATGATGTACCCGGAATGGGTGGAATTTGTAGCCTCTAAATATGTTCTTACAACTATGTCAATAAAATACAATACAATCAACCTGGAAACCCTGACCAGCACGTAACAGTCGCCCTCGTCGACGTACTGGGATTCAAGGCCCAGATTTTCGGCCACCGATTTCGCATTCCAGCCGGCCGCGAACGCGTGCCATGGTCGCTCTAATCTGGAAAGCACAAGATAGAGTGCAAAGCTTGATAACTTCTGAGAGCAAGGCCCGCCACTGCCTAACAATCTCCCGCCAACCCGGACTTGGCCCCCGTGTTGGAGTATGGCCTTCTTGCGATGCAGGAAGAGGCCCGTGCCCCAGCAGGGGAGACATATAAAGGGTTGATACTTCATCTTCTTCAGGCTATATTATGGATACCGAACCTATTCATTAAATTAACTCTTGCTGCACTTGTTTTTTGCTCTATTCAGTGCTCCCATGTCATGGGTATACATCTGTGGTATAGGAGTTCTGAGACCTGTGTAACGCCTTTAAAACTGTACAATCTTTATTTACAATTATTGTAATGTGAAAGGAATCAGACCTCGCCTCCAAAGTGAAAATATAGAAAAGTTAAATATGGTGTGTTCGTTTTATAGTACTATATTGGTATCAACCCTTGTATGTCCACACTGCTGGGGCACAGGTCTCTTACGGTAAGGCCAAACTCCAACACGAGGACCAAGTCCGGGTTGGTGGAAGATTGTTAGGCAGTGGCGGGCATTACTGTCAGAAGTTTTCAAGCCGCCCATAAGGCCTCTGACTTGGCTTTCAATCTGAATTGAGCTCCGAAAGTGTAGTCTGTTCGCTCGCCCTTTCCAATTTGTGACCAGCCACCAGTCTTGCAAGCCTCCACCATTCCGGACTTGGCCCCCGTGGTGGAGTTTGGCCTATACCTTCCTCAGGGAAGAGACCCGTGCCCCTCTGCGGGGACATAATAGGTTGATGATGATGATACCAGTAGCATATTGATATAGGTGTTATTCTATACAACATGTAAGTATTTTATTCAATATGGTACTGCCCATGCTTGTTCGCACCGCAGTCTGTAACGCTCGTGGGGTATCTGGCACTGACTGAAAATCAGCGCTGAAGGCTAGTCCATCAGCATACTGCTGAGTCAGTTGCCATTTATAGCAGCAGGGACACGCCGTGACCTTTCGTTTTTCTTGTTTGTTTTTGTTTTTTGTGAATGTCATGTTTATTAATATGTTTTATGCCACACCTGGCAATAAAGTGGCTTTTTTCACACGCTGCGCGTACGGAAAAAGCCGCTTTCTGGCCAAGTGTACACATAAAAAGATGTACACAACACGGGAGGTAATAAAGAAAGCTCTCGATCGCATATTTACGTCCCTCGCTTGCAGCTCGGGCCGCAAATTTCTGCGATCTCGGCCTTTCTTTGCATTACCACCCTAGTTGTGTAATGTACTATTAAGTTTGTTTTGTTACTGTGGCGTGTGCACTGTTTCTATAATAAATGTTTTTCGTCTTCTTCTTCTTCTCTTCTTCGTATAGAACGAGAACCGACCTCTCGATGCTGAAGTTCTGGAAGTAGACCTCCAATAGCTGCGTCATGTTATCGCAGAACTCCATGTGGAAGTCCTCGACGGCAAGCGGCTTTGTGTGCTTTTCACAGTCCACGTCTTGGAGTACGCTGAAGGTAGGCTCCTTGAACACCCAAGTGATGCTATCATCGTATGGGACCACATTCAAAGAGGTGTTGAAGAAGCCATATCTGCGGATCAAACGTCTATTATCATACTTTATACTCACAATATACTTTATTGCACATAAAGGAAGCACAACATTATAAAACTGGAAAAAGTGTTCATGGCGAAAAAAAGTGTAGTGACGGTTTTCTATGAAATCTCCAACAGGAAACCCTTGAAGTGGTAATACGGACATTATAAACGAGGGGGGGAAAGTGTACAATAACAATTGTTATATAAATATTAATCTAACACACGTGCTCTAACTACGGACGCAGTGCACAAAGTCAAAGTCGCACAGAGAGCAATGGAAAGAGCTATACTAGGAATCACACTTCTGGGCCGGATCGCGAATGGCGAAATCAGACGCCGAACAAAGGTTCGAAACTTCTGACAGTAAGACCACCCATTAGTCTTCAATAATGCCATAATAACACATATCTGGCAGATACAACAACATGTGACCAAATGTGTGATCTTCAAAGAAGTGATCACTTGTTTGAACTTCTGTCTGGCGCCGGCATAAGTCTAGTCACTAGTCTTACAAGCCTCCACCAACCCGGACTTGGCCGCCTTGGTGGAATATGGCCTAACCTTCCCGCCATGCAGGGAGACCTGTGCCCCAGCATTGGGGCCATAAATATAAAAAAATAATGAATGAATGAAAAATTCTTTATTGCACTAAAACAAATTTGTACAAAGGCGAGCTTAATACTAGAAAAATATAAATATATAAAATATAAACATTCATGGACAGATTACACAGATCTCTTTAGCCCCTGCTAAGTACAACTTAATGACTTGTGCTACAGGTGCCAACTTGACGATATATTTAATACAATAAATACATAGAACATCCAAGACCCGAGAAAAACTAGAAAATTTCGTTTCCTGGCCGACCCGGCCGGGGATCGAAACCGAGACCTTCGGTTTTACAGTCAGCATGCCAAACCGCTGCGCCACCGAGGCCGTACTAGGGTCATACAAGGGTTGATATCATTACTTACTGCATGAAAATGTCTATCGTGCTACCGACTGCAAGCTCGGTCGACGAACTGATCGAGTCAAAGTCAGCTGAGTAGTCGGCGCGGACCAGTGCTGCCAACAGCAGCAGAAGCGCGCATGCGCACACCATCACACCGCCACCTACCTAGGGCAGCAGAGGACGGAGGGTTCAGAGGAGACTACGCGGTTATTGCTTATAGTCTGTTAGTTTTAAGAATACACCTCGGCTACTATCGGATAGAATCGGATATATTCGTGAAATAGAAATATCGGAACTAATAATATGAACTAACAATTACATAACAGTTCAAAATAGGGAAGAAATGTTTTATACAGAGCAGGAAGTAGCATCACACTCGTGTGCTTTCGGCGAAAACCGAAGCCTACTCTAGAGCACGAGGTTTATTCTAAAAGCTAACTGACTATACTTTCGGAGCTCAATTCGGATTCAAAGCCAAGCCAGAGGCCTTGGAGCGGCTTGAAAACTTCTGACAGTAAGTCCAGCCACTAGTCTTGCAAGTCTCCACCAATCCGGACTTGGCCCCCGTGGTGGAGTATGGTCTATACATTCCTCAGGGAAGAGACCCGTGCCCCTCGGTGGGGACATAATCGATTGACGACAAGAATGTTTTCATTTCTTATACGGAAAGTAGAGTTGTTTTGAGAATGCTGCTTCTCTCCCTAGAGAGGGAAAAACTATTAAAATTACTTCCCACCTAAGGGCCGGAATGAACTTAGAATACTTAAATAGAACTACTGTCAGCTGTGAGGAGTTTTATGTAAAAAAACTAATTAAAAAATATGCTGCGGCCATGTGACTTTCTAAACAGCCAGTGTGAACTTAGCGCAAACTTCTTTGAGCGGAATAAGCCGCAGCAATTACGCGGTGAGTTCCATATTCAAAATTTCAAAAGTCGACATACCTAAATTCGCGGGATACTAATCTGTTATATGTATCTGTGACGGAATTAAAACAAATAGGTAATTATCTTTTTGAATTACGGTTTTGAATATTAAAAATCAGTTTTTATTTTCCTCATACTCGAAAATTAGAGTGTTTAACACGGGTAAAAGATTACACTATTTTTATTTTTAATGCACTAACCCGTGCTAAGGAACAAATTTAAAAACCTATTTAGAGGCTAAAAATTTCACCCATGCCGGGATTATGCTCAATTGGTAGAGCGCTGGCACGGATAGCCAGAGGTTGCGGGTTCGAATCCCGGCATGGGTGAAATTTTTAGCCTCTAAATAGGTTTTTAAACGGGTAAAAGGATCAATTCCTACTCGGACTATAGCCTAAATACCTCGGTAATTGATTCTTTTGACCCTCGGTTAACAATCTACTATTTAACCACATGATGATACAAAAACATTTCCTTCACGAAAACTTCGTGAGGAAACCCGTACTCACTTTCTGTGGGCTGAGCAGGGCTTGTGGTGTCGGCCTAGAGGGCTTGTGGTGTCGGCCTAGAGAATAGCACCAACCCAATTCTTCCCGCGGGTGTCGTGAAAGGCGACTAAGGGACACAAACCGGAGGGTGGGCAGCAGCGCCCCCTGCAGTACAATTCCACCGAACTGCGATCCCCAACCCGCATGCCCAGCGTGGGGATTACGGGCATTACCCCCTATGACAGCACAACGTGGCGCTCTTTAGGGGAGGGCTATGTCCAGCAGTGGACTAGTATAGGCTGACGATGACGATGACGATGAACTCACTTTCTAAGATAAGGCCTGTGACCTGCAGTGAGACGATTGTTCTTCTTCAGGCTATATTAGTCTACTGCTGGACATAGCCCTCCCCTAATAAGCGCCATAGCGCCAGGTTTTGCCATCATTGGGGGGTAATGCTCATAATCAGATGGAGACGTGCAAAGGGTTGATATCAATGCCGGGTACTACTCCCACAAGGAGTGAAGTACCAATAGTAGTAGCAATTATATAGGTAGGTACTTCGATCAGTTGTCAACTCTTTAGAAGAAAGTTACTTACAGAAACATTCCGTATCATATGGCCGAGCATAGTACACCACTAGAGTTTTTTCAGTCTGATTTTTTTAACGTTTATCGACATTCATAACGTGTGAAAAGAGTTACAATGAGAGCTACCGCCATATATAGAGCCAAAGAGGAAGGTACTTATGCCAATTATTTAATTGGGTACAGATTTAAGTCAGAGTCACTGATTGACTCGAACTAATTAGTTCAAAGTAATGAACGAAACAAATTAAACAAAGGTGTAGGCGTGCTGGGCCCTATTTCATAAAACTACGTTATCAACCCTAGTATGTCTCCACTCCTGGGGCACGGGTCTCTTTCCTGCATCGCAGGAAGGTTAGGCCATACTCCACCACGGGGGCCAAGTCCGGGTTGGTGGAGGATTACGAAGAGTAAGACAGTGGCGGGCCTTACTGTCAGAAGTTATCAAGCTGCCCATTAGGCTTCTGACATGGCTGAACGACTGCCATTATATGACAGCCGGCACGTGGCCTAGCCGAACCAAGCGATTGGAATCAATCACTTGGGTTAAGCGACAACTGGCGCGGTTAGTTGCAGGATGGGTGACTGGCCCCGTGACTACCGCTAGTGGCATTTTTTCGAGCGCTTCCGTGCTTCGCAAGGCCTGTTAGGCCGTTGGTGCCGGCTGTTATGTTATGGGAGTCGTTAAGCCATGTCAGAGGCCTTATGGGCGGCTTGATATCATCTGACAGTTACGGACGCCACTGTCTTACAATCCTTCACCAACACCGATTTGGTGCAGTATGGGATAACCTTTCTGCGATGCAGGAAGAGATCCGTGCCCCAGCAGTGGGGACATTCAAGCGTTGATATCTAAGACATCATCTAAAGTATAAAATCTCGTGTCACTGTGTTTGTTTTTGAGCTCTTCCGAAACGGCTTCTTCGAGTCAGAGGCGTAGCTAGATAACCAAGGGCCCTGGGGCAAATTAAAAATGGGGCCCCACAGCTATGTAAACTGATTAGGTTGTATGAAATGTACAAATACTTTAACAAGTAGGTACAATAAAACGCACATCGATGAATAATAAAACGCACATAACGCACACGTGTGCAAATGTTATAAATTAACGCACGAAAGAATTTAGGCGAATTCCCTAGGCATAACTTTTGAATTTCTCTTAACTGAGTTGTCATGATTAAAGTGGGGTTGCAACCTGTCATATTTATTTTAAAAATGGGAGAAATCGATCGAGATTTCTGGTAAAGGTTCGAGGACCTCCTTAGCTTGAAGGCCCCGGGGCACTGCCCCGCCTAACCCCTAGGTAGCTACGCCACTGCTCCGAGTTTTATTACTCGTATATCCATGTCGATATCAATCCTTATAATATACTAGCTGTGCCCCGCGGTGTATTATCAGAGCCATCAAATATGCCCAAAAAGAATAGAGAAATCGGTAAAAAAACTGTAACACGAGATTTTATAAATAATATTACATGTTGCAGTACGAATTTGAAGACTAATTCCCTATAATTAAAAACAACCTGTGGTCTATAAATTTCAATATTGCAGGTGGAATTTCAGTGTGGATTGGCAGATATTTTTTATATATAAATATATTGGCCTTCTTGCATCTAAGTACTTAAAGAGATGATTTATACAGCGTCCAGTGGTATCGTCACTCACACTAGATGGGCGAAGGGACCACTCCGACGCTGTAGATATTTTTTATTGGATATTTTTTTACCGACTTCAAAAAAGGAGGAGGTTATCGTTTCGACGCGTATATTGCTTTTTTTGATATGTTTTCGCATAACTTCGTCAAATCTTAATCAATTAACTTTTTAATACGTTTTGATTTCGATTACTGTATTTTTCTCATCACCAAAATTATTGTAACTAGTAGATAGTTACAATAATTTTCGTTTTGTTTAAAGTACTTAGCACCTGCATTTTATTATTGTAAAATTTTAAATATCACGTATTAGTCTAGTAACGGTTTATTAAAAAACAAAAAAAAAATGCAAACAACTGTGCTAAAATATTTACTAATTTAAAAAACCTATTTAGAGGCTCAAAATTCTTCCCATGCCGGATATGAACCCGCAATCTGTGGCTAACTACCAGACCTGGGTTTTTAAAATTGTCCTCGCACGGGTTAATGCATTGAAAATAATGTATTTAGTTATTTTTATACTTTTAAATGGAGTAGGTTTATAAATAAATACATAATTTCCAATGCACTATGTGCATTGTATGTGCATATAATGCGTTATATCTAAAAATATAAAGATTTCCCTGATGTCATGTCCCAGGCACTGCAGTGTCCATCTAGTATATGAAGCTGTATAAATCATTTCATGATGTACTCGTAGATGCAAAGGCCAAAGTAGTTTTTTTTATTTTTATTATTATTTAGAGGCCACAGACGTACCGTGCGTAATGACACGTACACTTCGGTAATCTAATTCTTAGTAATTTACTAGCTTGTGCCCGCGACTCCATCCGCGTGGACTTTTTATGCAACCCCGTTCACTCCCTTAAGGGTTGAATTTAGAAAAACGGCAAAACACGTTCAGTCAACTGTTTTGAAGAGTATATATATTAGACCACATTCTTTATACATCCCATACAACCCTTTTCGCCGCATTAGGGGTTGAATTTTAAAAAATCCGTCTTATGCCTTTCCTACATTATACATAGACCCTCTGTGCAAAATTTCAGCTTCCTAGGTCCAACGGTTTGGGCTGGGCGTTGATGAGTGAGTCAGTCAGGACTTTGAATTTTATTTATACAGATTTATATGTTTAATTTAATTTCGATGTATGTCGTTTATGCCATAGTGCCCCATGGTAAATATTGCTACGATAACTATGAGAAGCTATGCTTTGACTAGCTGTGATAGGATGTAATAGCCCACGACAAAATTAAATGTTGATACGAGCTTCTGAATCAAACCAAATGTAGTTGACACCAAATGTAGACAAGCCAGGGAGGCTTCACCAACAGTGTCGAAGCGTCTTTCACGTAGCCTGCTGCGTCTGTGAAGAGATAATCTGCGAAAAGCCGTGGTTTCTGTGCACTGTACAGGCATTTTGTACAACAAGGGACTAACCGCAGCCCTTGTCGGGGATGCCTTAAAGCAGAGGAAACCGCCCACATGATTATTGACTATGAAGCCGTGTAAAAGTAATGGAATGTCGTCATTGGGAAGCTGGGATCCCTTAAGGAGACCCACAGTGACATCGGAGCACTGCTGGCTTTCTGGAAAGAGACAGGCTAGCTGGTGTAAAGTCACAGCTCCACTACGTACAATGGCCCAATCATGAGCTAAGGGCTAAGTGCGAAAATTTCAGGTGTAACTATTTATGCCTCTGTATCGCGTTTCATGACATCTTTGAGAAACGACGAAAATGCGCTGCAGTATTATAATACGTTCTGATTCCGTTTTTACGGAACTGATATATACGGCGGCGCGTGTATTGCATCCGAATCGCGTGAGTGATGGCTCTCAGACGGAGTTTACATATTCAGTCTCGCGTCAGTTCAGTCCGTGACCTTGATAAACCGCGGGAACAACACAGGGCACAGCTCTGCTAATAAAATATGAATATTTACTTGTAGAACACTTTTATTGTTTTCTCAAAAAAAATTGAGTGTCCGATAAAATCGTGCCTATTAGTAGTTGTGTCGCGTATTTATCTGTTATTTTATTGCAATGACGTGTTTTCTTGTAACAATGTCTTTTCATTGTTTCTATGTTTCTCTTTTCTGTAATCTCAAGTGTAACCAAAATGTTTGATACGGAACTACAGAAATAATTTGGGTAAGAGAAAAGGTGCTCTACTCACAGACGATGATGAAGCTGGTCTCCAGGTCCCGGGACACACTCCACACAAGAGTTCACAGTGTTATTTCAGTCTCTAGCACACGCCGGCCGGCAGTTGGAAAAATAGATTCAACAGAGAAGTTTTTTAACGTGCACCCCGCATTGCAAAAGTAAAAGGAGTGAGTGAGAGGAGTGAACGAATCTATGTACGCGCGTGTGTTAAAATTACGTTACCTGACCATCACCGTGCATTTTCACCCCCGTATTATCATCGTATTACCAGTGTGGCTAAACAATAAAACACTGCAATTTATTCATGTTTTTTATTAAGTAGTTGGTCTAAAAATATGTAGTTTACTTTAAATTACTTACATAAACAATATTTACATCACTTTCACTTATCATATCACTTTGTAGTGAAGTATAAAATTAAATATACCCTATAGTTTAATTTATATTGTCTATAAATGCAATATCAAGTGATTCCGCATTTTACTAATGTATCGGTTTATTGCACTTCTTTCTCGTTAGATGGCGCTGTAAGAATTTCATTCTAGTTTGAAACTATCCGTAGGTATTGTCTTATATGTAAGGCACTTAAATTCTCATCCATTAGTCTTTTCTTTTACTAATGTTAGCATTGGATCTCTTATTAATGACGTTTTGAAAAATGTCAGTATAACACTTCCTACTGTATTATAGGATACAATGTGGTTATAGACGAGCTTGCTATATTAATAGGATTGTACTTCATGGATTGTGATATATTTCTATTTCAATTCGTTTGTATTTTCAGGTTACAAGGAGCACCAATGAGTTAGCTTTCTTATACGAGTACATGCAAGTCAAATTGTAATGTACAATACCTTTAAGGCCTGAGCAGACGAGGCCCTGAATCGTAAAAATGTCCTCCGAGTACTTGTCGCGGACTAAACGCCTATGGGGTCATTTGTCCCCCGGAAATTAAATGAAGCGTACGCTATGGAAGCAAATATTCTGAGGTTACATTGTGTTGTAATTACATGAAGTTGAAAAAGAAAAGGCGTTTTAAAAGAAAATACCGAACTTTAGTCCAGTCCGGTCTCTTGATGTCCTCGGTAGCTTCAGGGACTTTTTGTACTGGGTACTTAGCCCTTCGTGCGCGTTATTCGATACAATTTATAAGAGATCTATATCGACGGACATAGATCTCTTATAAGTCTATATCGGTCCCCCGTCTGCGCAGGCCTTAAAAAATGCTGCTGTTTTTTATAGGTACTTAGGTAGGTACTAAGTAGGTCACACATACATCGCATAAACTTATAAGGCGTTTTATGTGTCCTGAATGGTGTATGCCTACCATTCAGGACACATAAAACGCCTGTGTCCTGAATGGCAGGCGTATACCAGGGATTGCCACTTGCCACGATCCGGACAAACCTCTTACCTCGTACTAAGTAGGTGTTATAAAAATAATCCATAATCATTTCACTACGCAAATTATACTATTTGGAAATAGCAACAGCGTCAAAAAATATTAATTGACGAAGATTGATCTATTGTCAATATAACACTGCGAGAAAAACTGAGATGGCTACCACTGACGCACACATAAATGGAAAATGTAGTTTCAACCAGTTTCAACCAGTACAGATTGTCATGGAGACGGCTACAACACACGCACACAAGAATGGAAAATGTGGTTTCAACCAGTTTCAGCCAGTACAGATTGTCATGGATGAATCATGCATGATCTATATGGATTAACTTTTTCATGAGTTTTGTGAAATGATTTTTCGATGTCTGATATCAAATGAAAGAATTTGTAGAATCAGCTAAGTTTTCTAAAAGTAAAGAAAAGATATTCGAGTCGTAGTGGCGACTTCAACAAATTTCCCTTTTTTTTTTGTTGAGTGTGTATATAAATCTCTGTTTATCTCGCAGTGTGGAGCTTTGAAGCTACTTTATACTTTACTATCACATATTATTCTCCCACAGTTTCAAATAATTGTCTATGACCTCCTCGAACCACTGTTTCTTCTTGACGTCTTTGAATGCAGGGGACAATGTTTTCAGTTCCAATTGTAATAAGGCTTCATTTCCAAGTAAAGTGTCCAGGTTCCTCAGTAGAGATGGCTCACCGTGTAGCTTTAGTAAGCTAGGGTACGAGAAAATGTAGTAGTGAACTCTGAGGCGTTTCATCGCCCAATTCTCCACCGTCTTGTTGCCACTTGCCACCTGTGAAGTTAGAATTAGTTCGTTCAGTCGACAGGAGATATCGTTGAGAAGTAATTTTGGGTTTTGTTTGCACTGTGGATTTTTCTTTTACTGATAGCTTGAAGACGAATTTGATGAAAATAGTAAATTAATGGCAATGTCTGGATGACTCAAGAAAAATATTATAGCATGAATAGTTATAGAATAGAAGGTGTGATACACCTAACGTCATCTAAAGATGCGAAAGTTCTAAAAGATTAAACTTTTTTCTAAGTTTTGGTTTAGTCAATAAATATTTCCTACTTTTCTGTATTAAAGATATTCCCTGAATGTTAGAAGCTGTTTAAAATGTCTGATTTTATGACCAGATGTTTATAGAAGACATGGTCTATTTATTTCTAGTTTTCTACGTGGTTGTAAACGTCTTTCATCTCCAAACTATTATTTCGCTTTGACCGTCCTTCAAAGTACGTAGGTATGCCTTTTTTGTTTCCATCTTGGGAACTTTTACTTCACATAGAGTAAAAGTGAACTAAAACGAAAAACTACACATTGTATCATTTTCTTTTATTTACCTTGATCTGTCCAATATGCTTGGCATGCCAAGGCGAGAAGTATCCCTCAAGTTCTTTGGCTGTGATTTCTCCGACACCTTTGCTTTTCAACCGTTCCTTAATCATACTGTATGCGGTTCTAGAGAACACAAACACCTGGAGTGAGAGCATAGAAAATGGTACATGACATGACGTGACAAAGTGTAAGAAGAGTACAGACCACTAATTTCTGTATAAACTAAGTGTAGGTAGCATGATGAAGTGAGCTGCACATTTTGAAATGTCAAAAATCGAGACTTTCAAGTAGGTACATTAATTGATAGATTCTGACACACATAATGAGCGACTCGTGTTGTCATGTTACACAAGCCGAAAATAAATGAATAACTACCTGAAAATGACTGCGTTTAAAAAATTGCGAGTAAGAAAATTTAAAACACTTCGTGGTTAAGAAATTAAAGTGCTCTTTTTAACCATTCTATACAATTAGACAATAAAGACAAAAATGAGTGGTCATTGGTAAAATGGTTATGTCCGTGGCGTCCACTCCACGAGAGGTTGAACATGATGTATGACATAGATGCAGGTTACCTTTTTTCTTTCATGAATGCCGTGGGTCTGAAATGAACGATATTGATAATGGATGAGATAGAAAAACAGTGAAACTGATTGCGCGTCTAGGCTTGAGCTTGAACATGATCATTATGAAAAAGTAGAAAGAAAAAAGTTATAAAAGTGCTTGAGAGAAAGTTTTAAATGTGATGAAAAGTCCATGGTAACCATAATCTTCACAGTATTTGTAGGTTTTTTAATTTTTAATATTGTCTTGTTGATACTAACAAAACTTTTGCCGAGTGTCAACTTCACCATATCAATTGAACGCCGTTTGACCATAATGGAATTAAAAATATATCATTTTTGGAGCGTGTTAAAAACTCTGAATGCAGTAAAACTAGCGATAAAATTGCGTTTGCAACGCTGAAAAAGCTTAGTTGTTAGCTAGGTATTCGGGAAACAATGCATGATCTATAAATAAACTTCACAAGGAATAAAAACCTTTATGGTGATACTAACAACCTACCTAATTGGATTTATGCAAATGAATTAAAGAAATTAGCAATACTTTGAAGTCATCCAAAAGCTGCGCCATCTAGCGCCAAAACCATGTACTTTCCACCACAAGAGCCAAGCACCTCCTGCCATGTCCAACCTTGATATCGCCGATGTGTTGGGCGAAGAAGGGAGAGAAGAAATTGCTCATATCAGCCGGGGGGATGTTGGAAACACCCTGAGACTTCACTCGCTCCTTTATGTTGGAGTAGACGCCACGTGTGAACACGAATACCTGTGGAGACTCAAATTAGAGAACGAAGATTGCAAGTAACTTGGCAAGGGCATTGCCTACCTTTGAATAGGTATTTTGCTACGGGTCATTCCTATCACTGATCCCTTGCCTTGCCAAGTTACTTGCTTTATGCTTATGTAAGTTTTATAGGGGCATAACATACGTATTCTTAAGATCAAAATTTCCAAATTTAGGTAAAAATCATAAGAACACTAAACACAAACGTGTTGGGTGTGTTCTTATGTAAATTTGAATAGTTTGATCTTCAGGGAAAAAACTACATCTTCGCTTTTATACGTTTTTGATAAAAACTAAACAATATACAACTCAATTATAGTGATAGCTCTATTAGAACCTACAGCCTATTACAGGCTGTAGGTTCCAAATTAGCTTTCACCTAGAAACTAGGTCCAAGAACTTATGGTTTTAAAACCTTTTCAAAACCGCCCGTTTTAAGCGGAATTGATTAAAATCGTAGGTCATTGGCGCTATGTTAGAGGCTGTAGGTTCTAAAATAGCCATTAACAATATTGACATTTTTTATGTTCGCTCGTTTTGTAAATAATATATGATAAAAGTAAAGATGTGAATAAAAGATATCATTTTTTTCCATTGGCAGCGCTAGTCAGCACAGGTCACCCCTTATCCCGTATGAAAAAAGAGGTCTCAAAAATACGAAGCAAAGTATCCACCATTCTAAAGATTAAGTGCAGACTATACAGAACGGAAATGAATATCGATGATTTGGGCAAGTACAAGGTTGGCTTGGAAAAGTTGTTTTTATTGAATCGACAGTTGTTTATACAGATCCTGTTACACATAATACACATAGAATAAGTCGAACTAGGTACGTAGGTATGCTTTGAAGGAATCTGTAAGAACCTATCAGATAAATTGACCAAAAATCCGCGCAGTCTCGTCTAAAATCTAAAAAATTCTACGTAGCGAATCTCGCTAAAGTGACCCGAAAACACCCATGCAAAACCAAAGTTGTATGTTAGTTCTGTATTTGTCTGGAATCATACCTATGCAGTAAGCCCCATAACTTTTGGTGAGGTATTATGAGGTGTTTCTGTTGATGAGGTCATCTGCCCAGTGAGAAGATTTATGTCAACATAAAGAATTTACATTCTGTTTGCTGAATGTCAGTTTGTAGTGGAAAAACAGGCAGTGAGAAAAAAAAATGATTCTGACCATCGAAATGAAATGAAAAGGTTTTATTCAAAGTAGCGCAGACACTGCGGCTTAATGAACGTTACAAGTCAAACTAGGTGTCCATTTCAAGAGAAAAATGGACAAAAAAACTCCAAACTTAGTCTTTTCAAATTCCTTGGTTAACAGAATTTACACAGATTCTACAAAACTCGTGAATTTTACATGCTTGAATTCCAGATATCATTGTCATCTAAATAATCCTTAATATTATAGTAGCTCTTTTGGCACAAAGTGTACTTTACACATTTTTTGAACCGCGTTTCAGTCAAACCTAACATATCTTCAAGGATTTTATTGTAGGAGCGTATACAATGCCCCATGAAGGATGTATTAAACTTTGCCAGCCTAAATCTTGGGATCAAAAGTTTATGTTTATTTCTAGTATTTGCATTGTGTTGGCTACCTGCAGTTTTATAGTTGCTAATATTTTTCCTGACATACATAATATTTTCATAGATATACTGGCTGGCCACTGTCAGGATGTTTGTTTCTTTAAAGAATTCTCTTAACGAATCTCTACTGCCTAGCTTATAGATGAATCTGATCGCTCTTTTCTGCAAGACGAAGACGGTCTCAATGTCCGCTGCCCGTCCCCACAATAGTATGCCGTAGGACATAATGCTATGGAAGTAACTAAAATAAACAAGCCTGGCGGTTGCGACGTCAGTTAGTTCCCTAATTCTTTTAACAGCATATGCTGCAGAGCTAAGCCTCTTTGCCAATTTTTCTATATGAGGACCCCATTGAAGGTTTGCATCAATTGTGATACCTAGAAATACAGTCCCTTCTACAATGTCTAGTTTGTCCTTTCCCAATATAACTTTGCTGTCAACTACTTTGACATTTGGTAGAGTGACTTTATACATTTTGTCTTTTTTGAATTTAACAATAAGTTATTAGACGTAAACCAGTTTAGTACCTGAGAGAGAGCATCATTAGTATTGTCAAGGTCATCTTCTTGTCTCTTAATTTTGAAAATAAGTGACGTGTCATATGCAAGTAATACTATCTCTGTCATATTTTGATGCATGAACGGCAAATCATTTACATATACGAAGAAGAGGAACGGCCCCAAAATCGATCTCTGTGGTACTCCTATCCTGACCTCTGACCCTGAAGATTTAGTTCTATTTATATCAGCTCTTTGAATTCTTCCTTCTAAATATGATGTCATAAGTTATAGGCTATTCCCGTTTATACCATAGTGCTTTAATTTTAAAAGAAGTGTTTTATGGTCAACGCAATCAAATGCTTTTGACAAGTCACAGAATACGCCTATAGCATCCTTGCGATCTTCCATGCACTAAATATATGTTTAACTAACATGACGCCGGTGTCCGTTGCAGAGCACCCTTGCGTAAAGCCGAATTGCTGACCATGGAGAAGTTGGTAGGCATTGAAGTGTGTAAGCAGTTGACCTAGAACAATTTTCTCGAATATTTTACTCAAAACGGGTAGAACCGAGACTCGTCTGAAATTTGAGGGAACTTGCTTATCACCACCTTTAAATAAAGGAACGAGCCTACTAGCATCTAAAATCTAATCATTTCTATAATCATCCTAAACTTAATATATCAGAGCCTGATGATGGTTTACTATGCGTACAGTCCCGTGCACTAACATCTAAACACGTTAGAACCTTGTCACATTAACCTCTAGCCTGATGTATGAGAAATTGACTATTTTTACTTTGACAAGGTACTGAAGTGCATTCATTTTAGTGCACATGACTATACATTACAATTGGATTGCATAGCAGATGAACCCACAAATTACCAAGGAGGAAGACTAATAAATTATACCATCGTATTATACAAGAGATTTTCACGATTTTATGGAACTAGGCTTGTTAGAAGTTATTTATTTGCAACCGGATTAACTCACTTGATTATAATGTTGGCAGAAGAGTCCGAGCAGGACTAATGTGTAGTGTTTACGAAAGTTTTAGTTCAAAAATTGCGTTTCGGGTCATAGACTCATAGCTGCTTACATTAAATAATATCCAAATTGTTTGATTACCTACGTGCTAAATAATACTTTACAACAAACATATTTTACGATTGTTTGAAAGAACGATTGTGATATGCATTGCTAGGCATGCTAGAAGTTGTCACAAGACGCTATGAATCATCTGGGGCGTGTTTCATAGAACAGATTTAATAAATTAATATTTATAAATGAATAAATTTAATAAATTAAATCTGTTTCAATTGATGGTTTACTGTGACAATTCAATATAAAATTGTAGGTCAAATTGTCATAATAAATATGAATAGTAGTTTTATGAAACATGCCCGGAGATGTAGATGTAAAGGCCCATTGCAAACGATCCTTGCCGAACCTAATCGCTAATCTAATACAAACAATCCCACGTGAGGGTATTTCCGCGGTGTTTTGCAAAACTGCTCGTTCTAAGAACAACACGGATCACGTTGCTGGCCCGAGGTTCTTGCTAATAATGTGTGTTGATTTTAGACTCGTTCTCTGAAAAACTATACTTCCATTGACATTGACAGATTCCTAAAACAGGAGCCATACTTACTAGAAATTCGGTACCTTCAAAAATATGTTCAAGGTGTCGGTGTATTCTACTTTAATGCACACGATACATTTAACAGGACATTACATAAGAAACATGTACAAAGGCGAAATTATCTCGGAAAGAGATTTCTTCCAGCAAACTTTAGAGAGTAGGAGGAGCAGTAAAATACGGGTATAAATTAGACTATAGTCCATTTTTGTTTAGGTACTTAAAACATGTAAACATATACGTCTTTTTACCGAAATACACACTTTTTAAACCAAAATTTTTGGCCTTTACGAATTCAATCTGAAATTTAATGCAATTTTATGAAATTCTTGTAAGATGTAAATATTTTTATTTATATTTATAACCGTGTAGGTATATGTATTACAATTTGTGCTATTACGGAAGTTTTAATGAAATCAGAATATATACAAAAAAATGTAAAAATATTGTATCTATCTCTAAAGTACGAAACATATTAGGTAAACATATTATTATTTAAAAACCTATTTAGAGGCTAATATTATTATTATTCATAACAAACGGACAAAGAAAATAAAGAAAAATCGAAATATTAATAAAGTCAATTAGTATTAGGTAATAATTAGTCTTTTACAGGGCAAGCTGATAATCAGTCGATTAGTTGAGTTGGCGATGGCACAGAAATGAACAGTGTGACTTGACTAAAAAATTTTTAACTTTCGTCAGTCTTCTCGTGACCACGATGACTGTAACGTCGTCGAAACATCGAGGTAAAATAGCAATAAATTACTACGCGATTAAGCCACGAAAATATTCTAACTATGAAAGTTTTGTTTACTGAAGTCTTGGTTGTTTTTTTTTAATTCTCAACAGTCCAATGATCTTTGAACTAAACCTTTCGTAAGCACTACACATATTATTGATTTGTATCCGGATAAACGTAACTTATCAAGTAATTGATTATTTGTAAATCCGGATTCATATCAATCATTGTCCAATCAACTGGCACTGAGAGGCTCGCCTGCCTGTGTACGGTCAGGAGCACTTACATGTATGCACTTCAGTACCTTGTCAAAGTCAAAATAGTAAATTTCCCATACATCATACTAGAAGAGGTCAATGTGACAAGGTTCTAATATGTTTACGTGTTAGCCCATGCGCCTGTATGTACAGTCTGTTAGTTTTTAGAATATACCTCGGGCTCTAGAGTAGGCTTCGGTTTTCGCCGAAAGCACACGAGTGTAATACTTCCTGCTGTGTACAAAACTTTTCTTCACTATTTTGAAAAGTTATGTAAATTAAGTGCCACATTAGTTCCGATATTTCTATTACATGAATATATCCGATTCAATCCGATAGTAGCCGAGGTATATTCTAAAAGCTAACAGACTACAAGACAGTATATTCGTATTTACGTACCCGTTTACGCTTCAGGTATCTACACATATACACTACGAGTACAACGGCTAGATCGACTCTCCCTTGACTTCCCAGACCTCATTTTCAACTGTGTCCTCTCACCTGGTACAACGAATTGCCTGTAATATACGAAGCAATGTAGTGCGATCCGTATTTTCTGATGAAGTCGGCTATGGACACGCTGTCACCGATCGCGGACTCCTGTATGGCGTCATAGACCACGTCTTCTACTGGGATGTTGTTTGGAAGGTCTTGGAGTTTTGCCGTCTCTCTGTACCTGAAAGGCGAGAGAGATTTTGCTTCAGCGGGTTTTGGGTAAGACTGTGTTGAATAAACAAATTTTATTTCTTTACAATACGAAGCCTGTATGAAATATTGTTTCTAGACTCTATGTCAATAATTATTCATTAGATCACCAATAGTGAGTTTGTTGGCCGTTGACTGTGGAAGGTTAGGTTTAGAAGTGGCATTGGGGTTGCAAGCCTCCCCAAACATATCAAACAAATGTAAATCTGATTGCATACCAAATATGAAGGATATTATAAATTCTTTTCTCTTGAAATGGTGTCTGTGTACAACCACAAACATTTCAAAATTATAATTATTTTAAGTTAATGTTTTTTTTTTTATTTAGGGTTAAACCCAATGTATATCATGTATATCAAACCTTTGTATGTCCCCACTATCCTGTTAGGGTACTCCACCACGAGGGCCAAGTCCGGGTAGTTGGAGGATTGTAATGCAGTGGTGGGCCTTACTCATATCACATACATAAGATGACTAACCTGGAAACCCTGACCAGCACGTAACAGTGGTCCCCATTGATGAACGAGGAGTTGATGCCCAGGTTCCTTGCCATGATTTCCGTCGGCCAGCCTGCCGTGAACGCACGCCAAGGTCGCTCTAATCTGGAAAGCACGAGGTTTACGGTAAATGAGGTAGGTATCTGAACTTTCAAAGCAGTAGCTCTGTGAATATGCAATAATATTCGGACTTCATCAGCGTTGCAAGCCGATTTGGGTATCTATTATCCATTCGCTAATAAATCTCCTACTTGGTCGAAATATGCACTGAGATGACTTTCAAATGTTTTCGGGTTTCAGGACCAAGATCGTGGTAAATGGCAAATCCTGGTCTTTTCCTACTCTTTCAGGTTAGATGCCTAGGTTCATATAGGTATATCATTGGAATTAGGGTATTTCAGAACAAATGCTAAAAATGTCGTTGGCGACGGAGTGCTTAATGGGAAGCCATGTGGCTTATTGATTCGAGATTTGGAATGTTGATGTTAGTTTATGCAGCGCACCATAGGACATGGGGGTCCTACTTAGGACCAATGACTTTCAATATCAGGGAAACTTCGAGATTAAAAAAATATTATTAGCTGTCACACAATGAAGTTGCCTCCACGATTAAATTTGTGAAATAGCTGCAGCATATTTTTTTTTGGTGACTTGAAAAGTACGTCATAGTAAAAGATGAGATAAGAATATTCTTTATTGGATATCGGATAATTTATACCGAAACAGCAGATATATCTTATATAAGATAAGGTGCATTTGGCGACCTAATTGCTAATAGCAATTTCTTTCAGGCGACCTCAAATCGGAGAATTTGGAGAAGGGGAAAATAGATTGTTTGTATAGATGAGCAGAACGCCTTATCTTTCAGTCTTTCTTCTTCAGGCTATATTAGTCCACTGCTAGACATAGCCCTCCCCTATTGAGCGCCATAGCGCAAGGTTGTGCCATCATTGGGGTAATCCCCATTATCCCCACACAGTCTTTCTTATTCCAGTAAAATAAATAAGTTTAGAATCGGCGGTGGCCCAGAGGGTAGAACAATGGACTCGGAAACGAGAGACCCAGGTTCGATTCCTGGTGCGGGTATCAACTTTGTTTTCTAACTTATGTACTTTTGTGAAGTTACAGTATCAATACCACTCGCTTACTGTAAAGGAAAACATCGTGAGGAAACCTAAGTATCAGAGTGCTTAGTGCGAGTTTGACAGATCCAATCGAATAATTTTACTACCGCGTTAATCGAGCATCGAGTAGTGAGTATGAGTAAATTAACCGTTCGAACTGGCAAAACGCTGTCACAGTACAACTCGCACTCGCGTTTATTCGTGTTTTGGCTGGTAAACGTGTTCACTTGTCAACGTGAACCATTACAACTCGCACTCAGCAATTTTAATTTCCATACTTGTCGCTAGGTGGCGCTTCCTCGATGCCATAGAAATATGAGTTTACGTTAACGCGATCGAGTAGTTAAAAAACTCGCACTAAGCACTCTGAGGTGTTAACGTACCTCAGTGGCCCAACTGATAAGGCTAAATTATTTCCAATACGTCGGCGCTCGAAATTGCCCATAATTATGCCCATATTCTCTCTCTGAGAGAAGGCCTGCGCGCTGCAGTGGGAGTTTATAGACTCGATTTCAACCCAGTATTTCCCCACTACTGGGGCGAGGCTCTCTTCTTGCGTTGCAAGAAGGTTAGGCCATACTCCACCACGGGGGCCAAGTCCGGGTTGGTGGAGGTTTGTAAGACTGTGGCGGGCCTTCCCGTCAAAAGTTATCAAGCCGCCCATAAGGCCTCTGACATAGCTTAACGACTGTCATTACATGACAGCCGGCACCCACGGCTAAGCGTGCCTTGCGAAGCACGGAAGCGCTCGAAAAAATTCCGCCAGCGGTAGTTACGAGACGGTCACCCATCTTGTACCTGACCGCGCCTGTTGTTGCTTAACTCAAGTGATTGATTGCCGTCACTCGGTTTGACTACATTAAAATACCAGTATGAACTGACCTCTCGAAACTGAAGTCCCGGAAGTAGGCTTGCAGCAGCTGCTTCAGGTTATCGCAGAACTCCATGTGGAAGTCCCCGTCGAAGAGCTTCTTCGCGTGCCTCTTCGGCGCCAGGGTGAGCCGCTCCACGTCCCGGAATACGCTGACCGTGGGCTCCCTGAACACCCAGCTCTCGGTATCATTACGTGGGACCACCCGCATGCAAATGCTGAGGTAGCCATATCTGTGGACGGAAAAATTATGAAGGTATCAACCCCTGTAAATCCTCACCTCTGGGGCACGGGTCTCTTCCTCCATTGCAGGAAGGTTAGGCCATAGTCCACTATGGGGGCCAAATCCGGCTTGGTAGAGGTTTGAAGGAAAAATTCGGAAGTTTAAATCCGGTCTTTAGGTAGGTATGTAAGCTGTGGCACTTATGACGGGCCATTGTCCACGGAATAAACACCTCCATTCTATGGGACTGACCAACTGCTCGTAATGCCGAGGATGCTTTAAGGAAGACGAAGCACCCGCCCACATGACCATCTGTCTGTGTTATGTTAGAGAGAGTAGATATTTATATTTTTTTATCTTTCTCAATGTTAACGGATCAAAAGGATTCGAAACTAACGTAGATAAAAATGTCTCTCTCTCTCTCTCTCTTTATGTCAGAGAAAATTACAATTATTGAACACCTAACTTAACCCCTTGATTCTCGAACGAGAAGAAAAACAGTGGTTACTTATAGATAAAAAGCATTTTTCTCAAAAGTTTTTTATTTCGGGTTGGCGTGTTTCCGTGTAGTACCGTCTTAACGTATTAGAAATGTTAAAATGTGCAACTGAGATAGATGCCAGACATAACAGTAGCGTGAAATCAACTGATCTACTAGTAGGCAGTCCGGTCGTGGAGGTAGATATCGACCCTTTGTATGCCCCACTGCTGGGGCACGGGCCTCTTTCTCAATAGCAGACAGTTCTCCATCACGGGGGCTAAGTCCGGGTGGGTGGGGGATTGTAAGACAGTTGCGGGCCTTACTATCAGAAGTTATCAAGCCGCGCATAAGGCCTCTGACACGGCTTAACGACTGCCATTACATGGCAGCCACCACCAACGACTTTACGTGCCTTGCGAAGCACGGAAGCGCTCGGAAAAATGCCACTCGCGGTAGTCAGGGGACATAGGGACGCTCACCCATCCCTTACCAGACCGCGCCTGTTGTTGCTTAACCATGTGATTGAATCCAATCACTCGATTCGCCTAGGCCACGGCCGCGTCGTGGTGGTAGCCTTGATGGGTATACCAGCACAAAAAACGTAGCTGAAGCCGGCAATATCGTATTCCGATCGTCTATTACAATCACGTAACAGCTGTGGGAACTAATCGTCCTCATTATTAATTGGTTTTAATTCTGATGACAATATTGATTACCATGGCGATGATAAGATACGGGCCGATGATTTTCTGTTACGTCTATTTCAGCGCCCTACTCCCGTTAGTATTGTGATCCGTATTGCGCCAACGTTAATGCCAACTTGCACCACCACTTCTGACAACACTATTTATCTATTTATCCAAGGGGCAAGGGAAGATACGGGGGGATGATTTTCTGTTACATCTAGTTCAGCACCCTTACTCCCATCAGTATTGTGTTCCATATTGCGCCACATTTAAGGCCTACTTGCAATAACACGTATGATAGCACTATTTATCTATTTATGCAAGGGGTAAGGGAAGATAAGATAGGAGTAATTATAGAGACGATAGTTACAAAAGAAGAGGTACCGTTGGCGGTCTTATTACTGATAGAAATTTCGTCCAGACAACCCTATATTAGGCAAAATGGCAAAGGAGAAATTGAGATGGATAGTAGGGGCTAATACAATATTAATTGTACATTTGTATCCAAAATGATAGGGTAAGTCTATCCAGTGCACAAGTACAAAAATATGAGATTTTCAGACCTATCCATAGATGAATTGTATTATTGACAACTCTGTCATTCAGCTTTTTTCTTTTTTTTTTTAGCTGTTATTGGGATTAAGATTGGGATTGGGATTGGGATCTTTGGTACTGAATTGTATGATTGACAACCCAGTTATTCAGCATTTTTTCTAAATTAACCAAGTAATTAACTTAGTCTATTTTAAGTTGTTTTTGTACCTTTTTGAGAGAATTACACCATTTTCACAAATTTCAATTTCTTTTCAAACCTGTTATTGGGATTACTTATCATGCATTACTTTCAGTTGTAAAATTCTGTAACGCTGTTATTTTTTTATTAAACTAAGAAAAAAATATCGTCTAAGCGATCGAACCAAATCAAAGTAAATAAAAAAAATATTTAAAAAAATAATAGAACCCGACTGCAGTGATAAATCAACTGAAAGGGAAAAAATAAGATAATTTTATTTTCAAATGCTAATGTCGAATCAGAAGAGTTCATGCTGCTTTACTTGAGGGACCAAATAGTATAACTTTATAAGCATTATTTGCTCAAACTGTTGCATTTATTATTTTATATAAAATGTTGCAGTCGGGACCCATTTTTGGGCTTCGCTGCAGTCGGGTAAAAAAGAATTATTCTCACTATAAAACAAAATGTTTACTCAATGAACGTGTCAGATTCACAATTAATAGATTATGCGGTGTAGAAGCTAACAAAGACACTCCACATTAATTCTTTTCAAAACCGGTTTTAGATTGATTAACAAAGTGCCGTTAATTAAGTTAAAACCTGTTTTAGCTGCCGTAATAAACTATAAAAATTAGTTTTATAGCACGCGGCCCTGAAGTAGGTATCTAGGTAAGTTGGATAAAAAAAAGGTTCACGGAGACTTCATCTCTGGCTTCGCATGGGTTCACAGGTTGCCGGTTCATTGCCTATTGGGTCTTCGTGTTACATTGGAAATTGAAATTCAGCATTGTATTGTAATTTTGTGGTGACGATTTCGAGAGTTTCTCGAGTTAGTCAGTCAGTTTGACCGGAGATCTCGGCACTTACCCCCAGTTTCTCGTGCACTAACAATCTGTTAATCTACTGTTAACAGCTGTCAAATGTTTTTTCTGTATGCACTTTGGTCTATTGACAGCGGTTAACAGTAGATTAACGGCTTGTTAGTGTGCCAGAAACCGGAGGTTAGCCTCATAGTTGGGCCTTTGTAGGTAGCTGAAGTGTTTTAACACTTCAACAACTAGGGTTTTCTCAGGATGTTTTCCTTCACAGCTAGCGAGTGGTAGTGTCCCCTCCTTCATCCCACGTCCTTTATATGTGCTCCAGGATGGATACCGCATGGCTTTTTAATAGAATGATACAATCAAAACGATAGATAGATGATAGAGAACACTTACACAGATATTTCTTAATCTAAGAGTAGGTACGGGGTCCTTATCACTAAAATTAAGCTCTTTTAGACAATCTTTGATGGACGGGACTACTAACAATTATCCCAATAGCTGTTATTCTTTCTGTTCCTGCCTCTATTTAGTAGTAAAAGTCTCTCCAATGGTACAACCAGCGTAAAATAAAAGGCGTTTTTCGCGATGATTACCAAATCAAGCGAGACTGCGAGTTAAGTTACATGTGATATACCAATGGAATGCGATTTGTTACTAGACTACCAATAGTGTTAAAAAACAACTATTACCGCACTATAGTCTATTGAATAACTATGTATTTTATAGACTTGCCTCTCAAGACAAGAGGCAGGTAGCTCCGAAACTGCTTAAGACCCTGACGATTGTTTGACAGCTCGATCACACGAGAAGCACACAGATGTTGTCACGGTGTTGTACGACCTCGTGATTGCGGCTGCAACCTCATCGCAACTGCGGAAAACCCCAACGATGACCCGAGGTGCATAGATGTTGTGTGTGACTGTGTAGTACATCGTTCGTTATCAACCCTTGTATGTCCCCACTGCTGGGGCACGGGTCTCTTCCTGCATCGCAGGAAGGTTAGGCCAAACTCCACCACGGGGGCCAAGTCCGGGTTGGTAGAGGATTGTAAGACAGTGGCGGGCCTTACTGACAGAAGTTATCAAACCGCCGATAAGGCTTCTGACATGGCTTAGCTACCATTATATGACAGCCGGCACCAACGGCTTAGCGTGCCTTGCGAAGCACGGAAGCGCCCGGAAAAATGCCACTAGCGGTAGGCACGGGACGGTCACCCATCCTGCACCTGACCGCGCCTGTTGTTGCTTAACTGAAGTGATTGATTCCAATCACTCGGTTCACCTAGGCCATAGCGCTGCGCGATAGTGTTGTACAAACCTCATGAAGATGTTGATCGCCTTGCCGACGGCAAGCTCGGAGTCGAGGGTGGTGGCGGCGCGGGCCAGTGCTGCCGCCAGCAGCAGCAGCGCGCATGCGCGCACCATCACACCGCCACCCACCTGGGGGCAACAGAGGGCGGTAAGTTTAGAGGAGACTACACGATTATATCATACTTTAGGTAGGGTTTAGAGGAGACTCTACACGATTATAGCATACTTTAAGTAGGTTTTAGAGGAGACTGTACACGATTATAGCATACTTTAAGTAGGCTTTAGAGGAGACTGTACACGATTTTAGCATACTTTAGGTATGGTTTAGAAGAGCCTCTACACGATTATAGCATACTTTAGGTAGGGTTTAGAGGAGCCTCTACACGATTATAGCATACTTTAGGTAGGGTTAAGAGGAGACTCTACACGATTATAGCATACTTTAAGTAGGTTTTAGAGGAGACTGTACACGATTATAGCATACTTTAGGTATGGTTTAGAGGAGCCCCTACACGATTATAGCATACTTTATGTAGGGTTTAGAGGAGACTCTACACGATTATATCATACTTTAGGTAGGGTTAAGAGGAGACTCTACACGATTATAGCATACTTTAGGTAGCATAGAGGAGACTTTAGATGGCATTTATAAAATCAAGATTCCCCTGAAACTCCCTATGAACGCTGTACCTATATATAATTTAATTGGTTTTTTTATTTTATTACATTACATAACAGATAAGAAAAAAAAAATTTTTAAAATTTAACTGTTTACTTCATAGTAAAAAAGTAGACAAAAGTTTTCTAATAACATTGCATGTTGTGACATCTAGATAAAGACCTATTTAGAGGCTAAAAATTTCACCCATGCCGGGATTCGAACCCGCAACCTCTGGCTATCCGTACCAGCGCTCTACCAATTGGTAGAGCTCAATTCAGCCTCTAAATAGGTTTTTAAATTTGTTCCTTAGCACGGGTTAGTGCATTAAATAAAAATAGTATAATCTAGATAAAGCTTACAATCTAGTTACATATCCGTGGTAATTGTATATATATACTCGTATCTGTATTTTCTTTTAATGTCTCTATCAGAAACGTTAGCATTATTTTGTAACGTAGGCGCTAGATACTCGTCACAAGAGGCGAATCGTTGCGTCACTTCAATAACACTCTCTCGAGGTATTTCTCTGTGCTATCGATAATCAAACCAATGGGCAAAAGCTTAAAATTAATATTTTCGTCAATATCTATAATTAAACTAGGTACTTCCAATGAGCCAAAGTTTGACCTTTATTTAAACTACAGACCTGTGATATGTATATATCTATGATCCACACTCATGGCACTATAGTCAAACCACTTCGAATGAGTCAAAGTTTGACCTTTATTTAAACTATAGACCTGTGATATGTGTATATCTATGTTCCACACTCATGGAACTATATATAGTCAAACCACTTCCAATGAGCCAAAGTTTGACCTTTATTTAAACTACAGACTTGTGATATTAGTATTATTGTATATCTATGACCCACACTCATGACCTGAGCAAGAAGAGTCACGGGCTAAGCACCTATTTTTCAATGTCACCATATTTACGTCGATGAAGATATAACAAGTAGTATGCTGTCTCTTATTTCCTTCAGGAACTTTCCGTCATGAGGTTGTCTGGAAGAAATTTATTTTGGCAATAAGGCCGCCAATTGTACTTTGTATCTTTACATGTTTTATGATATGTGCTCTGGTGCACAATAAAGAATATTTTTATCTTCTTATCTTATGCTAGCTATCTAATTATAGATCAACTACGGCGAAGAAACTGAACGAAATGAACGTTACTCATTGAAAATAGGTGTCCCTATATTTCAAAGAAGATCTAGATCATTAATTAAGTTATCCCGGGTTTACGTGCTTAATTTTTTGTCGGAAGCGGAAGTTGGAGGTAAGACACTTCCGGATCCCAGGTCCACTTCCGCTAGTAACCAAACCAGGCTGACAAAAATTTAATTTCGCTTTGGAGCAGAAATGCACGAAAACTCCAAAGGTAGATAAGCAAGCTCTCGTAGAACAGAGTGGGTCTAAGCAATGTAAAATTCAAAGTGATTAGAACTCCGTATTGTAGTGAGACAAACAAAACAAATAGGTACTACATTATTTCTATTAAAAAGTCCGTGTGTTACAATCAAAAAACAATGGATGGATACTCTACTGGTATACGAAATGTGATTTGTATACGAAATTTGGTGCAATAAGAAAAAAAGAATAAAAACACAACAAAATGTCTCGTTTTAAGAAACAAAAAGATTTGTCAGAAGTGGGATTCGAACCCACGCCCTCAGATGAGGACCAGAACAACTCACACCCGTTGAACGGGCAAGGATAACCTTGAGTCTGGCGCCTTAGACCGCTCGGCCATCCTGACATGTGACTATCGCAGCGAAATTAGCTTATACGTTCACGACGTGCAGTTTGCGCATGTATAGTATAGATGGCGCTAGGTGTACATTACAAAACGTAAACAAAATGCCGTGACATTTTTCTCTTTCATTCTGACGATTAATTTTCGTTCGCATTAAATTATTTATCACGCGTGGTAAGTGTAATATGAGACATCAATTATGTAGGTACGTTGGCTGACGTAATGTAGTGATAATAATGTGTACCAACAAATTTGTCGATATTCATGCGATCAACCGGTCTGAGACACATTTGCCCAGCAGTGGGACAAAGGGCCGATTCCAGAATTGAGAATTTTACTAAGTAAATACTTAAGTAACGTTCTGTCACGCTTTTTGCTGAGAAATAAAAAAAAGACAGCACTACAGTTAACTATTTACTTAGCAAAATTCTCAATTCAGAAATTGGCCCAATTGTATGGATAAGAAATTTTTCGCATAAAAATAAGATAACTCGATATAGTAGATATTCGTAGAGTTTATATTCTCATTCGAATTCAATCTAGCACGGCGTTCAGAACACAGATTTCGGCTGTCGCGCGATTTTTAATGTATAATTCTATAGAGTCGTATACGAATTTTTTGCTAATGAAGTGAGAATTGGCTCCCAGGGAGTCGATTCTCGCTCATGCGAATTGAAAGCGTAGACGCAAAATATTCGAAGGATTAGACATTTGTCGCATAAAAAAACAGTTTCATGTATTTTTCACAAAGTCATATGCGCAAATTCGTTACAAAATTTCGCTCGCTTTGAGGTGTCATAATATCGCATAGTAACTGCTTATGGGCGACTGTTTATGTAGAGTTCAAGTCATACGCCTAAGAGTCGTATACGAATTATTTGCTATTGAGTTAAGAATTGGCTCTCTGCAATCCTTTTCTTTTTTGTCTATCAGGGTTAGGTATTTTTTGTAGGTACTACCACCTACCTACTACCGTTTATGCTTGTTTCCCTGTTTATGATGTCCTTGCGTGTGCCGTGATTATGTAACTTTTCACGTACACATCTGTGCGAAAAAACAAAATATTTACTGGATTTTAGGCCAATTTCTGAAATGAGAATGTCGCTAAGTATATAGTTAACTGTAGTGCTGCCTCTTCAAATTTCTTACAAAAAAGCGTAATAGAACGCTACGTTGTAAGTATTTACAGTTTGTTAGCTTTTAGAATATACCTCGGCTACTATCGGAAGGAATCGGATAGCAGCAATAAAGTAAGGTTTATTTTGTATCTTCATAACTTTACATAACTTTCCAAAATAGTGAAGAAAAGTTTTATACAAAGCAGAAAGTACCTAGTATAACACTCGTGCGCTTTCGTCGAAAACCGAAGCCTAGGTACTCTAGAGCCCAAGGTATATTCTAAAAGCTAACAGACTGTACTTAGTGAAATTCTCAATTCAGCAACTGGCCCCTAGTCCGCTATTTGACACGTATAAAATTTGACGCTATAAATGATTATTTTCTATAGTATTTAACGTAAGAAACCGAAATATATTGATTTTGCTAAGTAAGTATGCAGGATGGCTGCAAAATTTGCATGGTAAAAAAAATTTTTCCTCGTCTAATTCGTAACGGCAAAAACGCTATCCGCCATCTTGAAACCATCTAAAGTATGTAAACAAACATCTTTAAGCCAGAGCCAGTGGACATTGATTATTACAGGACTTACATCAAAGTGATCTTCACATGAATACACCGGAGTTTCAATTGAAGAGTCGGGGTCTCTTTTGGCAAGTTTGAGCCAATTCAAATGATAATTTCACTGGGTGCACGAATCCACAACTTCCCGGGGGTCTTTATTGATGTGTTTTTTTATTCTCGAACAATGCAATAATGATAATTCGTATATTTTGGATGTAAATTCGATGAAATCATGGTTGCGTTGTTGTTATTTCACTATGCTCAGAGATCACATATAGAAAATTGAAAATCAAACTTTGTTTACAATTTTTTGGACTTCAAACTATAGACAAAAATGGCTGACCGCGTTTTTGGCTGTTTAGGAAAATATAGTTTTAAAATATATTTTTATGTCGCTTTTAGGTCCTCAAAAAATATACTAAAATATTTTTTGATCTAATGGAAGAGTTACTTACCGTTTAAGACTTACTTGAAAAGAGTCAAATAGCGGATTATGTGGCTCAATATCACTGTCACGTATCAGATATCCAATGAAATGCGGTATCCACTATGTGCGATATATGTGTTACGCCTCATATCTATACGGCAAAGCTAAGCTAACATTCCGGTTTCACACACAGATGTTTACGTCGTCGTCGTCGTCAGGCTATATTAGTCCACTGCTGGAAATGGCCCTCCCCTTATGAGCGACATAGCGCCCTGTTTTCAGCTTGCCGCATCCAACATCTGCCTGCAGTTTTTCACGGATCGTCATCCCACCTAGAGGAGGGCGTCCTACACTACGAGTATATTTGCCGCGTCGTGGTCTCCTCATGTTTACGTGAAAAGTAACATAATCAAGGCACTTATTACATAGTACATAGTACGTACAGGGTATTCTAGGTTGGCATCAGTTTGGGACTATTCATCGGCCCTAGTCGTCCAGGACAAGTGAAGGTTGGCCACTTCTTTCTGCCCTTAGTCAGGATAATACCCCACTACCAGCAGTCTGCCGCCATAGTCAGTCCAGGAAGCTGGTGGGCATAATTGGTACTAACCGCATCGTCGTCGTCGTCAGGTTATACTAGTCCACTGGGGGACATAGCCCTCCCCTAAAGAGCGCCACGTTGTGCTATCATAGGGGGTAATGCCCATAATCCCCACGCTGGTCATGCGGGTTGGGGATAGCAGTTCGGTGGAATTGTTTGTGCCCCTTAGTCGCCTTTTACGACACCCGCGGGAAGCATTGGGTAACTAACCGCATGCTTATTGCTTTTCTTTTCTAAGTTAAAAAAAAAAAACCACATTGTCAATCCATCGGCAGGTTAGCCCAATAAGCCACAGAATGACACCAAGGGCCTGTTTTACAGAACTTCAATTCATTGTGATTCAATTCACTGTGACAATTCGATGTACATTGCAAAGTTGATTAACCCACAGATTTACAAGTAGACTCTGCTACGCTATGTAAATGGAAGAAAATACTATCTAGTATCAAGCTCGCCTCTGTACAAATTTGTTTTTAGTGCAATAATGAATTTTCATTAATTTCATTCAATGTACCTCGAATTATCATTAATTTGGCAACTACGAATTGTAGTTTTATGAAACTCAGGTAGTACAATATACATACGACATAATTTGACAATTAATGGACTAGTAGGTATTTCTTAATGATTCGCGATACTCATACATAGTTATATATTTAACGCTGCACTCGCCAAGCGAGCGAGAGACCAGGGTTCGATCCCCAGTGCGGGCATGTTCCAATGACTTTTTCAATTTTAAAGTTATTTACATTTGCAAATTTGTAGTCGCTATACCACATGCAAACTTGAAGGAAAACAAATCTATATTATTTTTAATGCACTAACCCGTGCTAAGGAAAAATTAAAAAAAACCTATTTAGAGGCTAAAAAATCCTCCCATGCCGGGATTCGAACCCGCGACCTCTGGCTATCCGTGTACGTAATACAGAGAGTATAGTAAAGAAGTTCGAAATTTCACTAATGCCGGTGAGTTGCCAATTAGCTCAGTTGGAATAGCGCTGGCACGGATAGCCAGAGGTCGCGGGTTCGAATCCCGGCATAGTTGGAATTTTTAGCCTCTAAACAGGTTTACGTGCGTGTAAACCCACGACTTGGTTTACACGCACGTATTGACTAGTCTTTTCTGTGGGCTAGGCCGACGAAGGTCACAGCTCACTGCTCACTGCTGGGCAAGCCTGCACCATCTAAAACCATGTCCCAGGCAATCCAGCATCTGAGTGGTCCCTTCACCCGTCCAGTGTGAGTTAATATGGCACTGGACGCTGTATAAATCATCCCATTGCGCTAACAACCCTGAATGTCCCTATTGGTGGGGCACAGGCCTCTTCACAGAAAGGTAAGGTCATACTTTACCACGGGGCCCAAGTCCGGGTCGGTGGAGGTTTGTAAAACAGTGGCGGGCCTTACTGTCAAAAGTTATCAAGCCGCCCATAAGGCCTCTGACATGGCTTTACGACTGCCATTACATCACAGCCGGCAACCACGGCCGGCCGGCCTTGCGAAGCACGGAAGCACTCGGAAAAATGCCACTAGCGGTAGTAACGGGACGAGCCCCGTCCAGCACCTGACTGCGCCTGATGTAAATCATCCCATTACGAAGATGCAAAGGATGTACTCGCCACTTCAATCTACCCGTGACCATGGCAACTGCAGCGCTGCCGAAACGTCAGATATACAGGGTGTCTCATTCAAATCGGTCAGTATGGGAAATTCTGAAACTATAAGACATACGAAGATCTGTTCTGAGGAACCATGCCATCGATTTTAATAACAAGAAAAACTGCATTCATACATTTTAAAAAACATCTGTACTCCGTTCGGGAATCGAACCCGGTTGTTTTGAAAAAAAAACCTACACTATTTCTATTTAGATATCGATTGTGTAGGTCTTTATGTGTAGGTAATTTATGGCAATAAATGGTTGAATTGAATTGAATTCTTAAGCAGTAAATGTCTGTATGAAACATGATGTCTAAAATGAATAAAATGCACTGTTTTCACATACTTTAATTTATTTTAGTAGGTGCTCGAAGTGACTGCCGCCTTTTTCAATACAATGTTCGACACGTTTAGGTAACGATCTTAATCTTTAAATAAGTATCTCCATACTTATTTTAAGTGGGCTTTTCAATTGATTGTTAGTGTTTGATTAAACGAAGTTTTTTTTTTTCAAAACAACCGGGTTCGATTCCCGAACGGAGTACAGATGTTTTTTAAAATGTATGAATGCAGTTTTTCGATCTTCGTATGTCTTATAGTTTCAGACTTTCCCATACTGACCGATTTGAATGAGACACCCTGTATAAATAATCCTGATTAGACCCGTTTAATATATAATTAATGGACTGTAAATTCGACTTTTGACATTTGAAACGCTCGATTACCGTCGTCGTATAACCCTGGTAGATCTCCGTGATCTGTAACCGCAAAATTAATGTCGGATTTGCAAACTAGGTACCTATAACCTTCAGGACCCTTGGCCCCAATAAACTGTAAATGACTAAATTACACCAATTGTCTGCTTGAGATTTGCTGCGTCACTGAATGATTCAGATGACGACAGTCTTTATATAATTTATTTACACCCACCTACCAACTCTTTAGACTTTGCAGAGGTTCTTGTTAATAAATAATAAAATACGACTTTGTATCAACCTTTTGTATGTCCCCACTGTTGGTGCACAAGTCTCTTCCTGCATCGCAGAAGGTTAGGCTATACTCCACCACGGGGGCCAAATCCGGGTTAGTCGAGGATTGTAACTTTGTAGACTTTTAGTCCGGATCTACTTACGGGTGTTGTTTCGCTCCGATTCGCAGAGCTTAATCATGGTGAGCAGAGATGGAGCTCCTTAAGTAGATCCGGACTAAAAGTGTTGTGCTTACGAAAGTTTTAGTTTAAAGATTGTAACTTTGTAAGACAGTGGCGGGCCTTACTGTCATAAGTTATCAATCCCCTCCGAAGGCTTCTGACATGGCTTTACGACTACTATTACATGACAGCTGGCAGCAACGGCTTAGCGTGCCATGCGAAGCACGTTGCGCTCGGAAAAAATGCCACTAGTGATAGTCACTGGATGGTCACCTATGCAGTAATTGACCACGCCTGTTGTTGCTTAATTTTAGTGATTGGTTCCAAAACCAATCACTAAAATTAAGCAACAACAGGCGTGGTTGATTGATTGATTGATGATCTGATCAATTGATGCTTAGGTGACCATCCAGTGACTATCACTAGTGGCATAGGTGACCTAGTGGAACCGAGTGATTGGTCACTCGGTTCCACTAGGCCACAAATATTTGCATTGCTACTATAATTCACAAATGTACATAACAGAAAACAAAGTCATTGGTATCATGGTACATGCCGGGGTTCGAACACACGACCTCCCGATTGAAAAGCCGGCATGCATTATGTATGACGGCCTCGGTGGCGCAGCGGTTTGGCACGCTGACTGTAAAACCGAAGGTCTCGGGTTCGATCCCCGGCTGGGTCAAACTAGGAAACGAACTTTTCTAGTCAGTCTCGGGTCTTGGATGTTATCTATGTATTTATTGTAGGTATTAAATCTACGGTCGAGTTAGCACCAACTAAACTAAATAACACAAATCATTTAGTTATACTTAGTATAGGTCTAACGAGATCTGTGTAATATGTCCAAGAATATTTATTTATTTATTATTTTATATTCTACACCGCTCTACATTTGGAGCCAGTGGTAGCGCACTGGCTCCAAATTAAAATTGTTCCTACCCATACCCGCCTCGTTGGTCTAGGAGTAACGTTTGATTATCATGCCGGAAGTATTGGGTTCGATTGCCCCTGAGGGCTCCCGAACACCCGGACACTCAGACTGAGGCCATTTGTGCAAATGTTTTTTTCATTTTTATTATTATTGTTAATAGCAAAAAAACCTTTTTTAAAAACCTATTTAGAGGCTAAAATTCAAATGTGGGTACAGCGATATCATTCCGATGTAAAACCTAACTGCAAAGTAGGTTCTAGGGGTTGCAAGTGATGCAAATTACTTCAGCCAGATGTCGCTGCCTGTACGTTATACAGAGAATATTGTAGAGGTTCGAAATTTCACTGATGCTGGTGAGTCGCCCATTAGCTCAGTTGGAAAGAGCGCTGGCACGGTTAGCCGAAGGTCGCGGGTTCTAATCTCGGCATGGGTGGAATTTTTAGCCTCTAAATAGGTTTTTAAAATTGTTCTTAGCACGGGTTAGTGCTTTAAAAATAATATTAAAAAAAAAAAAAAAAAATATTTTTCGTTTTACAAATTTCGCCCAACTGCAATGTAGTTTGTTGGCGCTGCGCTCTTATAACTTAATTAAGGTTTCCTTCAATAATTTTACAACTACATATAGGTACTTAAATAATGTAATTAACTATTTATTTTCTTACAAAAAATAAGTAGGTACATGTACGACGGCCTAAAATCGAACCCATGACTTCTGCCATGGTAGCGAGACGTAAAACCGCTAGAGAGGCATTGACTTCAATTTGTCAATTAAATTAAAGTACAGAAATATTGAGTGGTGGAGTACGGCCTATACCTTCCCCAGGAAAAAGACCCGTCCCCCTCGGCGGGGACATAATGGGTTGACGATGATGTTGATGATTAATTATATTATTTGCTGAAGATCGGTCTCAGTATAATAATATAAGAAACAGACAAACATGATAAGGAACTTATTCTACTCAAACTACTGTTTCACTTTTTGTACTTACGATGGCAACTGTACTAGCTCTTTATTAGTATTACAGTCACCAAAAACTCAATGGCGTGTCTTGGGAGAGGCCTATGTCCAATAGTGAATTAACAGCGGCTTACCTTTTTCTTAGCATTTCGAAGGCAAAACAATTTTTATTAAGGCGTTTCGGGCCGCTAAACAATGGAAAAAATCGTAACTTGTTTTGTAATACGTATTTATCTAAAAGTGAACATGAGAAATCTTAGCAACTGTGACAACTATTTTTAGAACTAGTCTAGAACGTCTAGAACCTATGATCAATAGAATAGAACTCTAATCGATTTCCGCTTTCTCTATCAACAACCAAGGACTTTAATCACTGGGAAAGTGATTAAAGTCCTTGGTTGTTGATTCTTGGCTCTAGACTGTAAATTCTAAAAATAGTTGTCACAGTTGTTAAGATTTCTCGTTCACTTTTAGATAAATACGTATTATAAAACTAGTTACGACTTTGTTCGTTTGGGGGCGCTAGTTAGCACTCCGAACCACCTTAACGTTTCCTACTCGTAAACACTTATCACCGCTTGATTATATTTATATTGATTCCTTTACATACATGTTAGTATACTTGGTAATCATTAAATATTAACATTAATATTTAGTGGTAAGTATCGACCTGACATTCCTGACATAAAACTTGAATCTATACATAATTAGTGTTTAATCACGTCTTTTTGCAGGTACAGTCTATTTATCCTTACTACAAGATTCTAACCTTAAAATTGACATTTGATGGCAAAACCAGATATATTCTCGCGAGTTCACGAACTTCGTTTATAAAATTGGCAGCGTGTTATCTAAGGCAGTGTCCCGAAGTTACCTTATTTAAGGAAGTATGGCAGATTCTGACTAAAACGTCATAGTTTACCGGAAGAATCTTAAAAACCTATTTAGAGGCTAAAAATTCCACCGATGCCGGGACTCGAACCCGCGACCTCTGGCTAACCGTGCCAGCGCTCTCCCAACTCAGCTAATGGATGACTCACCGGCATCAGTGAAGTTTCGAACCTCTTTACAATACTCTCTGTAGGAAGTATAGGTAGTACATACAGGAAGCAATGTTAACATCTGGCTGAAGTAAATTGCATCACTTGCAGCCCAGAATACCTTACTTTGCAGTTAGTGCATTAAAAAGAATATAATCGGTAGAATCTTGGTCACTAAAATGTACAAGTAAGGATAAATAGACTGTATCTAAAGTATTGCAACAACTTCGCTCTTCTCAGGTTTACCTTAAACCGCTAACAAACCGGATTAAACATTAACAGAAAAGGCAAAACAAACTTGTTGAAGCCAGCGGGCGAAGACTAGCGCCGCGTCCCGACCTTGCCCCCCTTCGAGTGACATTGCAAATTGACTTCGCTGCAAAATTGGACAGGGGCACAATTGTATTAGTGCATTGTAGTACCGTAAAAGGGGGTGAATATAAATCGTGGGGTGAAAAATAAACTACAGAATATCTTTAGCGCGTTATAACTCATGAGTTGTCTATGCCTGGCTGTTAGTAAGTGTTTTTTTACTAATGGCAATATTAAGGTATCACGTAGCAATACCACTCAAACGTCAAAACATTTCAGGTTTAAAAATGATCAATCGCAAACAGCAACATAAAGGTCCCGCGAAATTTTAGCTCCAAAAACTTTTAATTTCTAGATCGAAAGGAATTGATTTGTCTATAGGTGGCATAATTACCATGACAGATACATATTACATACGCTGCTACATATGTATGCGGAATCTGCGATTCCAATAATTTTAAACGCAATGTCTGACCTCCATGGTCAAATTCGTTCTTTTTTTTAAATACTGGCCGCTAATATTTTTCTCTTATATACGTTAGTGTTTTGTTTTTGTAGGGTTTAAAATGTCATATCGCTGAAAAAATGGAACTCACTCGTGAAAATATTCCTGCTATGATTTATTACGATTTTCGACGTGGTTTAACGCAACAACAGTGCGATCAATTAACTACGACTTTTGGTGGTGAAGCTCCATCAAAAACGACTGTGTATCACTGGTTTAGTGAGTTTAATCGCGGGCGCAGTAAGCTCACGGACTAAGTTAAAGAAGGTCGCCCGAAATCGGTGGTTGTGCCACAAAATATTGAAGCTGTGCGAAAACGAATAATGCAAGACCGCCATGTTACGTATCGCGAGATAGAGGCTATTCTGGGCATATGTATGACGAGCATTCATAGGATATTACATAAACATTTGTCTGTAAAAAAAAATTGTTCGCGTTGGATCCCGCACAACCTAACTCAGGATCAAAAAGATGCTCGCGTCGAATGGTGCGAGAAAACCTTTAAAAAAATCAACGGAGGCGACTCAAAATCTGTTTGTAATATCTACACAGGTGACGAATCCTGGATCTACGCGTACGATCCCGAAACTAAACAACAATCAACAGTTTGGGTGTTTCAAAATGAGGCGACCCCTACGAAAGTGGCTCGTGCAAAAAGCACTGTGAAGCAAATGGTGGCCTGCTTTTTTTGTATTAAAGGCCATGTGGCTACAATACCACTGGAGAATCGCAGAACGGTTAATTCGGAGTGGTACACGACCATTTGTTTGCCGGAAGTATTTGAAGAAATACGCCAACACAACCAGCGACGCAGAATCATACTTCACCATGACAATACCAGCTGTCATACATCTCTGAAAACAACTACATTTTTGGATGGTCAAAAAATAGAATTGATGGGTCATCCACCGTACAGCCCTGATTTGGCTCCCAATGATTTCTATTTATTCCCAAATGTAAAGAATAAATTACGTGGTCAACGATTTTCGACCCGTGAAGATGCCGTAGATGTGTTCAAACAGCACGTTTTGGAGATACCTCAATCATAGTGGAAAAAGTGTTTTACAAATTGGTTTCATCGAATGCAAAAGTGCATCGATCATAGTGGAGAATACTTTGAAAAACAATAAAAGCATATTTAGCCATATACATTTGTTTATTTTTTCTATTCCGCATACATAAGTAGCAGCCCTCGTATTATATAGTCGGGTTACGTGACGCGTTTTTTCATACTATTGACGCCTAGAAGGTTCGGCGCATGTGCGCGCGTAGAGTTGAAGCAGCAATGAAATTAAATCGCCACGTTCATGCAATTGTCATTGTACCACAATGTATTAGCAGAACTAGGCCCTGTTAGTAGACTTGCGCAAATTATACATATAGTATATGTCTTGGGTGAGATCGACTAACTCACATATCACTTCGTTTTCCGATGGTATTCTATCTTATGCATCGTTTTATTGTCATTCATAAAACCTGTTAATGTGACTAACCAATGTATTTACATTGCGGGATCTACCCTTTCTGTGCAATGGCATTTGTAATACCGCAAAAGACAAATATACCTAGCTGCAACAATACTTATTCTACACTCGTTCCTGTACTAAATCCCTACGCTTACAGCCGTCAAGACACTTCAAGCAGCACGGTTGCATTTTACTGCCATTCCAATTGAAACGCAATTAAATGGCTGAATTCTTCAGGAACACTTGTAACCCGCCTCTTGAGTTGCAATAACCGCACACTCAACAGCGTATAAACCTTTACTTCCGTACACTCAACCCAATTACGATAAGGGCTACTTTCTAAACAAAATGTAAGCTGTACACGAACAAACTCAGGTTTAATTATAGCGGGCAATGTTATTGTTACGCATAATGCAACGCTGCTGGAGTGGCCTATGTGATAATACAGGGTGTCAGATTAAACTTAAAACTATAGCATCTGCATGAAAAAAAAACATTAAATTATTCATAAAATCGATTCCAATAGCAATCATCATTTTTTAGACAGAATAGAAGAAACAACTTTTTAAATAAAATCTCTACTTCAACACGCAGCCTGCCAGCTATGCTTGGCGGAGCAATGAGGTTCGAATCTGCGCGCGCCTGATTGCCGCCTGTGAATGTGGTGTAACCCCACAGGTATATTGTTTAATGTAAATATATATTGCGAATGTGAGTGGAAGGGCTGGTAAGGGACGTCCCAGGCGGACATACATCGACCAAATAGGGGATGTATTAGCAAAGAGGAAGATAAAAAGTACCAGGAGTACCGGCGTGCGTGCATGCAAAGACATATGAATATTGATGAACCGAAAGTGATCTGTCAGGATCGTGGCAAGTGGCAGTTCCTGGTCTTTGCCTAACCCTCTGGGATACAGGCGTGAGGTTCTGTATGTATGTACGAGTATGTGTAGTGTAATAATAGTGTAATGTAATAGTGTAGTGTAATGTAATGTAATAGTGTAATGTAATAGTGTAAAGTGTAATGTAATAATGTAATGTGATATGATGTGATAGACATTTGCACAACCTGTTTCTGTAATGCCTTAGTACCCTGTTGTTTACCGAGTATCTATTTGTTATTCTGTGCCCACGTTGCCAACTCCAAAACAACGTGGCGCCACACACTGGCATAAATCGATAGTAAACAATAGTGAGTGGTAAACGAGCGAAATAACCACAAATAGATAAACCGGTATCTCCTCACGCAGTGGCTGCGCTTGCATTCTTGCAGCGGGGTGGGGCGGTACAGTGAGGTGGAAAAGTGCGGCGGTTTACCCCTAAATAATAATAATAATACATAGTAAATACTAATTTCAATATGTAGATGATAGATAAATCATTTATTCACATAAGACACACAGAATTGATGCCATAGAAATATTATTTTTATTAATATATTTAAAGTAAGAAAAAATACATGCAGTATAATGCCTTCCATCCCCCGAAACCGGCAAGGTTTATCTGTGGATTGCGTTTAATTACAAGTCACAGCACGAAAAAAAGCATAAACAAAACAGTAGCATCCGCGAAAAGCGAAACACACAGAAAATCGGCCACACATAGCACGGCAATGTACCTGGACACTGTACTGGACTAACAGTGACCAACGTAGGTGTGGCAATGTCAATGGGCTTCGATTCAGCATGTGCTGAAGGTTCGGAAAATCTGGGTACGTCCACTCGGATCATAGAAACGGTCACAGTCGCAACGGATCACAACAAACCAAGCAAAATATTCCACTAGGATCATGTGATGATGAACGCATTGTGCAAATATGTAAAGTGAAGTTATAATATTTTTCTCTTGGTCGCGCTAGTTGAAACCGGGTCACCACTAAAACTAATTTCTAATCTAGTTTCTAACTATGATCCTGCTAATTCCCGGATTATGGCATTTAGATTGAAATTTTTCATGAAATATATTTTGCTTTGTTATAAATAGCAGCATTTAGTTTATGACTGTACCCTAGTATATTTATAGCACTTATGGCTGCGACAGTCTGCCATTCGTGTGCATCTGTGCTGTACCGATAGCAAAACTGAGCTCCTAGTTTTGATTTCATCTAGTACCTAATGCTGGTGAAATCTGCGAATGTTATCACAGTGTTGCAATAATAACTTTCGTACATGTCCTGGCCCCGCACCAGGATACAGTGCGCTTTATTAACCAGGCAAGGACATTACAAATATGGAATTAACCCAGACTTGTCTGGTTACCATAGCACAGGGTATCCTAGTTTGGGAGCAGGACTTGCAGCAGCAGGAGCAGGATTGTGTTGTGTTGAAGTTATTATTTTTTATTTATTTAGGAAATTTGTAATTTCCTCTCAAGCGGGTTCCTGTGGGTACCGAACACACGGCCTCTGTTTTCACAGTCAAGCTTGTCAACCGCTAGACCAATGGTTTAGTCTTAGTCTCTAGTAAAGAGTCACGAGTATTTGCCGACCATTTTTACCATTTTTACCATTTTTACCATTTTTGCGGTACCTATTCTTTTTCTTTGGTCCCTTTACTCCTCTGTGGAGTCTGGGGCGACCCAAAGGCTTTCCATTTATCTCTGTTCATGGCTAGGGAGGAAAGCTCCAGACAAGTTATTCCCTTCTCCTTCGTCTCAGAGAGAACGGATCTCTTCCAAGTCTGAGACGGTCTTCCGGGTCGTGAGCCTCCGGCGGGTTTCCAGTCGAGAGCCACCTTCGCAGTGTGGCGATCGGGTCTTCTAAGGGTGCGTCCCAGCCAACGCCATTTGTGTTCCCTGACGTCTTGGACTAACTAAAGCTTCTTTTTTGTTTTGTAACATGCCACAGTTCAGTATTTGCGGTACGCATGTCGCACACCAGACCCCTGTAAGAGTCTGTGGTTGAGATATTTCATTTATTATTATTTTATTTTAACTTTAATATTAATTATTATTAGAGCGGAGCGGAACAGCGGCGCTGCACATTCGGGAGGTTGTGGTTTCGAATCCCGGCACCAATGACTTTGTTTTTTAAGTTACATACATTTTAAAAGTTGTTATAAAAAATTAAAATTCTTTATTTCAGGCATTAAGTACCCATATTATGTTAGTAACAATGGTGACTTAAGACTATATTAGTAACAATAATAACAAATTCTAATCAATTCAAATCAATCAATCAATCAATCAATTATGTACTTATTTTTATTATGTATTTTCAATTATTTTTGGTACGTAACTGTACAGAGACTTCTGTGTCTCTCGGCCCACATTTCGGTGTATCGGCTATCTACCCTGTCCGCTATCATAGTCAGAATGCTATTTGGGCTGGCGCGGAGCCTGCAGAGCGCTGCGGCGGACCGGTTGCGGAGCACGGCATAAAAACCATTCACCTGTGCATCCGCAAACATGCCTGATGCACTGCAATGTAATATCACTCGCTAATCGTGAAGGAAAACATCGTGAAGAAACCTCAGTGTCTTAGATGTTCACATAACTCAGCGTTTGAAATTGCCAATCCGCGATTGGCAGTTGGCACGCTTGGCAGTTGGAAGCAGACAGAGTATACGGGCATAATTACCAGCTGCTGTGTGGTGTCGGCCTAAACAATAGCACCAACCTAATTCTTCCCGCGGGTGTCGTAAAAGGCGCTTAAGGGACACAAACCGGGCGGCGGGCAGCAGCGCCCCCAGCAGTACAATTCCACTTAACTGCGATCCCGAACCCGCATGCCCAGCGTGGGGATTAGGGGCATTACCCCCTATCACAATGTGGCGCTCTTTAGGGGAGGGATATGTCCAGCAGTGGACTAGTACAGCCGGACGACGACTCTGTCTTTCCTGGTAGTGGTACGCATATAGGTCTTCGCACATTAAAACAACTCAACGGCGACTCGACTCTATGCCAAATATTGAAATTTAAGCCCTGTGTCATATGTTCAAGGTTTAATTTCATAAATGATATTAAAGTAGTGTACGAGGGCCTACGCATCGTACACTAAAGGTCAATGACCACACGTTGTCCACGCAACGACCACACGTTGTCCACGCAACGACTATGCGTTTGTGACTGACGCGTGACGGGCAACCATTTGCCAGCCCACCCGTCCGCCATTACAATATTCCCCTTCTGATTTCCTTTGTCGCAACATATTATCATGTATCTTTTTTTCCTGCTGTTTCGTTCATTTTCATTATCGAGTATAATAGCTATAATCGCCAGTTCACTGAATGTAAAGTTCGACATTTTATAGGCAACACGACTTCTTTGGACCAAATTCAATACGCATTACCCACTCGTTGACACCGCGTTGTCCAATCGTTGACAACGCATTGCCCACTAGTGACCATGGGGTGGATAGTTGATAATATAGATAAACAACTAGTTGACTACTCATCAAGAGTATGAGTAGAGTTGCTGCCGCGTTGGCGTGGAGTTGTTATAATGTGCGAAGACCTTATAGGTTACGTAAAAATACTACGATATTTATACTAAACAATTTAAGCTGTGAATTGTGCCGATGAAAAAATGAAACAAAATTAAATGTCGATGTCCAAAATTCGTCACGGCTTCACTTCCTGACTCTACACCTATTCAACGACGTTGTTTTTAAGCTGTTTTGAGTCTCGACTCCTGAAAGGTCTTTTTTTGCTCCCAGTATTTCTTTAACTAATCGGATATAAGCAAGTTAACGTGTTTACGTTTAATTTGGCTTCTAATTAGTCACTTTGGATGCTATCGACTTCAAAGTTTGAGATAGAGTCTATTAATAACGACACCTGCTAGCATTTATTCGAAGAGGGACTAACGGGAATACTATGCATGCAACGACTTATGAACGTTGATGAAGCGAAGGTGATCTGTTAGGATCATGGCAAGTGGCAGTCCCTGGTCTCTACCTACCCCTCTGGGATACAGGCGTGAGGTTATGTATGTATGTAGTTACCTTCCAAAATATACCGCCGGTTTCTGACTTGACCTTTTTATGAATTGACAGTTTTTCTAAGGTCAGCCAATATCCTGTCGATTGTACACATTTTGCACTTATTGCCTTGCTGATTGCTATTGCTAAACTTACAAATCTACGCATATTGCATTTCATGCGATTGGTATTCAAATGTCAATCAGTAACATTTGATATTTTCGTCGGGTTGTTGCGAAAATCGTATCGAATTTACTTACTGCAGAGTTCTTTGGGTAATAATGCATTTGTAGTATTTAACTTATGCCAGACAAATAGCTTGAACTAGTACTGGGAAGTAATGGAAGTCTAGAATGGACGGCTTTATCCAGTGGGGCACGATCCTGCATAGGCAGCGACCGCGATAGTCGCGCGTTTTGAACGTCAAAAGTCAATTATTTTTTTGGTAAAATGGCAACTAGCCGATGCCGACTATTTCTGCCAGTACCTTGTTTTTGTACTATAAATATATTTATCATATTAGCTCTTTTGTAACGTTTATCCGGTCGACACGACATTATAAAGCCTCCACTAGGTAATCACTATTTAAGTTTTGGCATACCCTGTTTGGGATTATTGGGAATATGGGCATTACCCCCCCAACGATGGCACAACCTTGCGCTATGGCGCTCATTAGGGGTGGGCTATGTCCAGCAGTGGGCTAATATAACCTGAAAAAGAAGAAGATACTCTGCTAACCTCCCTATTATGCGCATGTCGTGTCAAGACGTGATCCTGGTAGAAATAGTCGACACCGGCTGTCCAAACCAAAAATTGAACTGAATTTATTTCTGCCAGGATCACGTGCGACTGTTCTGTACGTTGATTGTCAAATTCTGACATTTTAGCGCCCAAGAGTGGTGACTCGGTGCCATCGTACTACCAGGGCTGGCAAAATAAAAAAATCCCTCATGTCAACATGATCAGCGCCCTCTGGAGTCTACTACAGATGGCATCCAGCTGAGCTATGTCCATTTTCGGGTTAGTGAATTAATTTATGTAAACATTTTCTCATCGGTAGTTCTAAAAGCGTATTTGATATTTTTTATGTATGGTAGAAAAATTTGATTCACGATAAACAAAATACTACAAAAAGGAGTCAAACTATACTACAAAAGTAAGCCGAAAAGCCAAAAGATTTACCGTCTTACTAGAAAACATTTAGATGGATAGATATCCATTAAACAATTTCTATGTACGAAAAAAAGTTGATCTGCGGTCGTGTGTATCCCGTTCCCAAGCTCCGAAGGCTTCATTAGCAAGTCCCGAAGCGTGCGTCACGCGTCACGCGTTTCCTGTCGCCGCCAGCGCCTGCCTCTCGGATTTACACATAGAGTGGGGTTAACGTCTCCTTCATTGAAATACAGTTCCTTCACGGCATCGCCACGATATCAATACTCTCTTTAGTTTCGTTAAAATATCACATTTGCCGATTTAAAGTTGCTCAGCGTGCCATGGGGCTAGCTAAGCTTGCAGTCGTTTTGATGGATCCTTTCAGTTGTTAGATAACTCTCCAAAGAAGTAACCTTACTTTTTGTCTATATATATATATATATATATATATATATATATATATATATATATATATATATATATATATATATATATATATATATATTGATATATATATATCGAATTTCTGGAACTGGTCTGTCATGCCCGGTAAATCGACAGATGAATGGAATTTTATTATTCCGAAGTTATTAAGCAAGTCTGACATGTGACACATGGGAAGCTGTTAGTTTCCATGTGTCAGACAATAAATCTCATCATCAACCCAATATGAGGGGCACGGGTCTCTTTCCTGAGGAAGGTAGAGGCCATACTCCACCACCGGGGCCAAGTTCGGATTCGTGGAGGCTTGCAAGACTAGTGGCTGGTCTTACTGTCAGAAGTTTTTAGACCCAATGAAATCTTCCATTTTTTTTTTGCGAATGCCGATAAGACCTATTATCGGCATTCGCAAAGCGGTGGGCAGAGACTGGAAAGGGAGAGCCGAAGATCGGGCTCGTTGGCGTGTCTCAGGAGAGGTCCATGTCCAGCAGTGGACGGACGGCTGATTATGATGATGTCTATAGTCGGGATAAAGGTTTTCGTGTGGAGACCAAGATCTGGCAAAAGCAGTGTTGGACGCCCACGAGGGCCTTGATTCAGCTAATACATTGTAGTACAATGACAATTGCATGAACATGGCGACTGCCTCATAGTTCTAGCCGTTAAAGCGCTTGAGTACCAATGCAGAGGTCGTGGGTTCGATTCCCACTGGGGGCCGCTGTACATTCGTACAGTCGCCTCAGTCTCGGTGTATTTCCATGTTTGTGACGTCCTTGCCTGGTTATCATAGTACAGGGTGTTCTATTATTATTTAATTTCGTTGCTCCTTCAAGTCTACGCCTCGAACCTTCTACGCGTAAATGGTATCAAAAAACACCCCTTGATCAACCTTGATACGTCGAGATCGACCCTGTATCTGTCCTGGTACCATGATGCAGTAACAGAATCTAGCCCCAGGTCACTGGACCGACGTTCTGAGACAGATTCGTTAGAGACATTTCCCGGATTTAAAATGATTACCTCTATAATTTATAACTCGTGTTCATCCAACAGTTCACACAATAATTGAATGATTAATTACACTCATCGTAATTTACGCTAAATGTTTTAATGTTATAGATTAAGTTATTACTGCATATCCCGCTTCCAATTTGGCAAACTTCTATGTTCACATACTTTGGACTGCAGTCCAGAACACAAGCAGTTTATTTTTAAGTTTAATTTGTAACGACAGTATTCTGTTTTTTAAAGTTAATAAAATAAAGACTTATGATTAAAAACTTGTGCTCTTTATAGAAGGATATGATGTGTGTAAGTGATTGAGAGTATGTATGTATGTATGTATGTATGTATGTATGTATGTATGTATGTATGTATGTATGTATGTATGTATGTATGTATGTATGTATGTATGTATGTATGTATGTATGTATGTATGTATGTATGTATGTATGTATGTATGTATGTATGTATGTATGTATGTATGTATGTATGTATGTATGTATGTATGTATGTATGTATGTATGTATGTATGTATGTATGTATGTATGTATGTAAGTGTGTATGTGTGTGAGGGTGTGTGTGTGTGTGTGTGTATGTATGTATGTATGTATGTATGTATGTAAGGGTGTATGTAAGTGTGTATGTATGTACTTTGATACTAAAATGTACAACGAGTGGTGATAGACGTCGGGTGCGTTATAGCTAACATATAGCTATAGCTAACATGGCAAGTAAATTATGCCTGTTAGCGACATGGTTACCAACTGTGACGCATTACAAACAAATGGAACAACTTCACAGGTGCATGATAATTGGATACTGGCTTTATCTTTATGCAAAGTCACAGAGAGAACTTAGGTATCTATGTTAATACGTCCAAGTATAGTCTTATTCACACGCAGTTCCATAAAGCAATAGTAAAGAGGAAAATATTCTTTATTGTATGCCCGGGAGTCAATTTTCACTGCATTAGCAAATAAGTCGATACGACTTTAAGGCTTATGACTTGAATTCTACATCGGAATGTCTCGTTACATTTGTCTCCATTCGGGGTGACAATACTCACTTCATTAGCAAATAATTCGTATACGACTCTTAAAGCTTTGAATTCTCACATAAAAAGTCGAGCGACAGCCAATATCTGTATTCCGAACGACATGCTGCATTGAATTTGAATGAGAAAAAATCGTCTGAGCGACTGTGTCGGGTTATTTTATTTTTGTCTAATCCTTCGAATATTTTATCAAATCAAATTCATTTATTTGTGAAACATGCGTGTACATAAAAGTTCTTATAATTAATAAAGTTTCAGCATATTTTGCCGTAAAGGCGTACAAATATAAAATCAACGCTTTATAAGCTTTCAATTCAACTAGAATTGAAAGCCTATAAAATGTTCAAAGGATTCAATTAGTTTCAATTAGTTTAGAATTGAAAGCGTAGGCTCAAAATATCAGAAGGATTAGACATTGGTCGCATAAAACCCAATTCCATGTATTCTCACAAAGTCGTATGCGCAAATTTGCTGATAAATTTCACTCGCTTTGAGACCATGCGACTGTCAAAAGGCGCATGAAATTTGAACACATTTACTTTTTCTGTACAATTCAAGTCATACGCCTTAGAGTCGTATACGAATTATTTGCTAATGAAGTGAGAATTGGCTCACTGGTCAACCAATTGAGAAAACCCTTCCAAAAAGGGCTGGAAGCGTAGACTCGATTTCTGTCTGCGCTTGCTCAAGAGATGTCCATAGTAATCATCATCATTCAGCCACAAGAAGTCCACTCCTGGACATAGGCCTCCTCCATGCATTTCCAAAAAGACCGGTTGGAAGCGGCTTGCATCCAGCGTCTTCCTGCCACTTGAATGAGGTCTTTTCTCTAGAGGTGTCCGTCGTCGTCGTCGCCGTCAGGCTATACTAGTACACTGCTAGACATAGCCCTCCTCTAAAGAGCGCCACGTTGTGCTATCATAGGGGGTAATGCCCATAATCCCCACGCTGGGCATGCGGGTTGGGAATCGCAGTTTGGTGGAATTGTACTGCAGGGGGCGCTGCTGCCCACCCCCCGGTTTGTGTCCCTTAGTCGCCTTTTAAGACACCCGCGAGAAGAATTTGGGTTGGTGCTATTCTTAGGCCGACACCACACGGTAGAGGTGTCCATACGAAACAATTTAAAGTTATCTCTGCACTACAGCCCAAGACTACAAGCAAGCCTAGTATAAACATAGAGGGAAACTAGAAAAAAAATCGTACGTAATACAAAGAGTATTGTAAAGGAGTTCGAAATTTCACTGATGCCGGTGAGTCGCCCATTAGCTCAGTTGGAAGAATGCTGGCACGGATAGCCAGAGGTCGCGGGTTCGAATCCCGGCATGGGTGGAATTTTTAGCCTCTAAATCGGTTTTTAAAACTGTCCTTACCTCAGGTTAGTGCATTAAAAAATTAATATAGAAAAAAGTAAGAAAAACCCTCCCATCTGGGCTATCTGTAACATTGCCCTTTGCATCTACGTTATGAGACGATTTATACAGCGTCCAGTGGCATTTTCACTTACATTAGATGGACAAAGGGTGCACTCGGACGCTGCGACACTGTTTTAGATGGTGTAGCCTTGCCCAGCACCTATACCACCCTGACATTTTAGTCGGCCTAGGTCACAGGAGAGACTACTTGGAGCCAACCATGTCGCGGGATTCCTCACGATGGTTTCCTTCACCATTAGCGTGATATACGGTACAGCTAATTAAACATTCCACTTCCGCACTCAGATGTATGGAGCAGATTAACTTACTCGTACTACTATACGAGTAGGAGAATCTGGACTTATTTTACGAAAGATTTAGTTAAAAAAATTGCATGAATGGATATAATAAAATGTACATAATATATATAATGTATTCAAATTATAACACTATGTATTCAAATTTTACGGAGTGGTTATCTGGGTAGCACTAAGCTTGCTGCAAGCTTGACACAATCTTTTGGGCCACCCTGTATAGTTAATTCATGCAAAAGCCATACTTGTCGTATGAACAATTTCCGCGCTGCATAACACGCCACGTGTAAAATCAATCAAGTGGAGTTTAATTACCAAGATAACACTGGATAACACGCGGGAGCATATTAAAAACTTTGTACCACTATGTAAACTGGTCAATAATTATGTACATACAGTATCGTCTGTTTGTCAAATGGATTAGTAACTAATTGATGATATCAACCCTTTGTATGTACCTATGTCCCACTGCTGGGGCACGGATCTCTTCCTGCATCGCAGACAGGTAAGGCCATACTCCACCATGGGGGCCAAGTCCGCCGTGTTAGTGGAGGATTATAAAACGATGGCGAGCCTTACTGGCAGATGTTACTCTGATATGGCTTAACGTCTGCCATTACATGACAGTCGGCACCAACGGCTTTGCCTTGCGAAGCACGGTAACGTTTGGAAAAAAATGCCACAAGCGGTAGTCACGGGACGGTCACCCATCCTACACTTGACCGCGCCTGTTGTTGCTTGACTCAAGTGATTAATTCTAATCACTCCGTTAGACTAGGTCACGGCCACTTCCGAATGATAGCTTTTTGCTTATTTTATCCGTTTTACTCAACTAAACACTTAAGTAAAAAGTTAAATTGTAAAAACCTACCTAACCGAACTCGAACCCGCGACCTTTTGCTAACCGTACCAGCGTTCTCCCAACTGAGCTAATGGACAAGGCCGCCATCAGCGAAACTTCGAACCTCTTTACAATATTCTCTGTATTTACAGTTATTGTGCGAGCGAGACAGTATGCTCCATGTTAGAACAGGCTGACGAACAAGAGAAATGTACAACTAGAATTCCTCTCATAAACCGACTTTATCTCCGTCCTAAGAGCGTCTTAGTGGGATTGACTTTTTCATAAACGGCGGTTCGTTTTCTACTCTGCCAATTTTTATATGTCGTATCCTCTGATTACACCTGGTCTGGCTACGGCACTGATTGCAGGTTTACTCAATAAATCCGTTATCTTTATAGGAAAGCGCCACGTTCCCGTGGGAAAGGTACGACCTATTTCCTGCACGCCATTCTGAGAATGCAAACACTAAGAAATTCAACTTCTTCTTGTGTTGAACGCCGACTTGACGTCTATGGTTAAGAGAATGTTCGAAAAAAATATTTTTGTGTCTTATTTTTGCTTTACAATGGCGTTGCTTGACATCTGCTTCTGTCAAATAAAATGGGCTTCTACGCACCAAATATTGAACGATTTCAATCGCCTTCCTGCCAAATTCCATACTACTTGCGATCGCAAACTTCAGGATTCCAGGATTTGGTGCGGGTAAGGCTGGGCCCTTGGTGAGACGCAGGCGACACAGCACAGCGCAGGGCAGCGCAGATTTTGTAAAGCATGGAACGTCATTGAGCAACGTACGCTGCGGCGCAGGCACGTGCGACGCAGACATAATTATGTCTGCCCTGCTCTGCGTCTCATTGTAGTGACGGCGCAGATTTCTTCGCGGTGCGTGCACGTCGAGGCGTGTTTACTAACTTTTGTTGCAATGACAGAACATTTAATTGAATTAGTTCGCTGTGAACCTTATTTGTACGATACAAATCATCCACACTATTCAAAAAAGACTTTGAAAGAGTTATTATGGGTGAGAATTGCCAAGGAATGGAGCGAATAGTTGCGTCGCAGCATGCGGTGGGGGCCTATGTCTGCCTCAACTGCCCTGCCTTGTACTGAACTGTGCTGCGCTGTGCTGCGTCGCCTGCGTCTCAGCATGCGCCTAGCCTAATTAGGCCCTTTGATAGAGCGCGTGATACGCGACTTAAAATAATATATCAGCCTGTATGACTTTGTCTTCTAAGTTGCGTACATTGTGTGAAAGTTACACTGACCTGCAAAACTGAGTACTAAAGATAAACATTTTTGTTATCCTAAACTATCCAAAAGAGGTTTTTCAGCCATGTGCTAAAAGAAGGTTACCTACTAAGGAGATTTAATACACAAAATTGAACTCATTTTCGAGTTCGAATGTACTAATATAATTTTGTGCACTACTTATCGAAATTTGCAGGCCAGTGTATAATTATTATTATTAAGACACACCTAAGCCAATCGGATTGTTGGATTTTGCAAAGCGCCATTCCGATCCGGCGTGTGCGCACGGATTTCGTTACAGCGCGAGCTGGTGACTATTATGAAACCCTGAGCTAGAGGTTTTCATGGACCCAACAATCAGCATTTACGTGGGAATGTTTGTTATTCAGTCTAGTTGCATTTATAGCAATGCCCGTGCCGACGCAGTTTGGTTTTGAACGAAACGTGCCGGATTGCAATGAAACCTTGCCAATACGTTGAGAGGACCCAAATCAAGGTTTGATCGTGCTTAGAATTGAAAATAAACTTTGATTGATATCAACCCTTGTATATCCCCACTGCTGGGGCACGGGTCTCTTCCTGCATCGCAGGAAGGTTAGGCCATACTCGACCACGGGGGCCAAGTCCGGGTTGGTGGAAGATTGCAAGACAGTGGCGGGCCTCACTGGCAGAAGTTATCAAGCCGCCCATAAGGCCTGTGACATAGCTTAACGACTGCCATTACATGACAGCCGGCACCAACGGCTTATCGTGCCTTACGAAGGACGAAAGCTATAGGAAAAATGCCACTAACGATAGCCACTTGATTACCTGGTTGCGTAACCTCCAATTATAAACATAATCATAAGTTTTTTGAACTAAAACTTTCGTAAGCATAACACATTGTAGACTTTTAGTCCGGATCTACTTACGGGTGTTGTTATATCGGAAGAGTCCGACCAGGTTTCGCTCCGATTCGCAGAGCTTAATCATGGTGAGCAGAGACGGAGCTCGCGACTCTTTCGATTATAACAACACCCGTAAGTAGATCCGGACTAAAAGTCTACAATAATCATAAGTATGAAGTAAATACTTAATTGTAAAAGTAAACAGTTGTAAAAGTAAACACTATGGCGCTCATTAGGGGAGGACTGTGTCAAGCAATGGACTAGCTAGATAATATAACCTAAAGAAGAAGAAATACTTAAGTAACGTTCTGTCACGCTTTGTTCTGATAAATTCGAAGAGACAGCACTACAGTTAACCGGAATTATCAATTCAGAAATTGGCCCTCAGTTTGTATGAGACTGCTCCTTTTGAGCTTACGATACAGGTATGTATAATGCAGTCCGAGCGCAGTATAAGCGTCACTAAGCAGCTGTATTTGTACAGTAGGGCATCAACAATAAACAGTCAGGAAATCGATGATCAACACAATTTTGCGTGCGTCGACCCTTTTGTGTCATGAATTCTCGCCTGTACAGTTAACAACGGGTCAATCTTTACATTTTTGTTGTAAAATCCCCCGTAATATAACTGAGTTGTCCTGGTCCCAAACTAGGATACCCTGTGCTATGGCAATCAGACAAGGACGTCACAAACATGGAAATACATCCATTCTTAGGCCTTTTGTACAATTCAAGTACGGCGGCCTCCAGTGAGAATCGGACTCACGACCTCAGTATTTGGTAGTCAAACGTGTCACCGCTAGACCAACAAGGCTGGTGTTTTTATTACATCGACGTCTCAAAATGAAAAGGCTTAAGGCTTCTGTGACCAGGTTTATGCGTGTTTGAAGCGGCAATGGAATGAAACTGTTAGAAATACCTACTTAGAATGTTGCTGTGTGGTGTCGGCCTAGAGAATAGCACCAACCCAATTCTTCCTGCGGGTGTCGTAAAAGGCGAGGGACACAAACCGGGGGGTCGGCAGAAGCGCCCCCTGCAGTACAGTTCCACCGAACTGAGATCCCCAACCCGCATGCCCAGCGTGGGGATTATGGGCATTACCCCCTATGATAGCACAACGTGGCGCTCTTTAGGGGAGGGCTATGTCCAGCAGTGGACTAGTATAGCCTGACGACGACTTAGAATGTTAAGGCTTCTGTGACCTGGTTTATGCGTGTTTGAAGTGGCAATGGAATGAAACTATTACAAATACTTAGAATCTTTACTTGCTATAATCAAATAAGATAAGCCAACACAGTATCTATCCCAAATTTTAAAATACAAAGGAACTGAATAGTTATTCAATTTGCATTTTTAAACAGAGTTTTACTAAGACGTCAGCGTGACGGGAATAAAACTTTTGTGTCTTAATTCTTATTACACTGCGCCATATTAACTGTGTTTAGGTAAATAACTTCATAAGCTCACGCCTGTATCGGGTTGGCAGAGACCAGGCTTAGCCACTTGCCGCGATCCTGACAAACCTATTTATTCACATTAACGCCATTTTCGGATATTTTTTATCTTAGGTACTAATAAATTTGTGTTTTTTTTTCATTATCTTACTTCTTACCATTGAATTTTCAAACTTCAATGTACTCACATGATTAACATACTTAATAACAACTATTGCTAATTAACATACATACATACATACATACATACATACATACATACATACATACATACATACATACATACATACATACATACATACATACATACATACATACATACATACATACATACATACATACATACATACATACATACATACATACATACATAACCTCACGCCTGTATCCCAGAGGGGTAGGCAGAGACCAGGGACTGCCACTTGCCACGATCCTGATAGATCACCTTCGCTTCATCAACGTTCATAAGTCGTTGCATGCACGCACGCCGGTTCCGGGTACTTTTTATCTTTCCCTTTGCTAATTAACTTCCTGTAAAAACCTTTAACAAGGCTGCACATATTGATCGGTAATGTTCTTGGTAATGTTCTTACTAAGATTATATAATAAATGTGAAAATTTGTGCGTTATAATAATATGTACATCTTGTATGTTTGTTACTCAATCATGCCAGAACAGCTGACCGGATTGGCATTAAATTCGGCACCAGATAGACCATATTATATCTGGATTAACACATAGGCTACTTTTTATCCCGGCAAAATACTTAACACAATTTCTTCGTGAACGAAGTCATGGGCAGCAACTAGTACTATTTAGCTAGTAGAATAATAATTCAGCTGATGCTTTGCCCTAGAAATTAGATAACCAGGGGACTATTCTACTTTATCAAACATCAAAACACCTCAATTGTTCTTGTTCATTTTGAATGAAAAGAATATCTTATTGATCGAAATTGCATTTTTTGTTAGACTGCTGTCATTCCACGAAATGTATAAAAATGATTTGATCTTTTGGTCAAATCCAATCTTCGTTGGAGTCTCGTACTATCGGGGGGCACGGCAGTGACCCCGCCAAGTCGATCTTTACAGGAACCAATGTTATTGGTTATTCAATCAACGTTTTCCAAGTGGCAATTTTCCATCGTCAATGGGTAGCGGTTCTGGCGACAGATTGGTGCAATGGTGTCATGGAGCACCTGGTTTTATACGCTTGTGTACCCTTCAACGGCCAATTCACACAACATTAACTATAATAATAAAGAAATCGCTGTAAGGAACCTTAGACTTGGCACGACTTTGTCTGGATTTCATTACTTTTTTGAGATAAACGAGCAGCTCCATCGAGACTTGGTTAGTTTTTACAGAATGTTTTTGGTAGTTGTTATGACTGACATCATTTAAATGCAAATTAGCATCTGTATGCGACACAGTCAAGTCATTTAGAGCAACTTTTAACTTCAGTGCTTCAATAGCTTTAAGACTTGATTCCAGTCTACCGAACTTATAACAAATCCCACACATTCTGGGTGCATATTATATTGTATCAGTACAAAAAGATATTATGAACACTTAAAAGGAGAAAATCTTCAAATGTAATAAAATAAAATAAAAATAAGTTTATTGCCATGTCAAGCAAGAAATGACCAGAACCTTTATTCTGTAACAGTTTGTGCTCTAACACACTTCATATTCTTACCTTATTTCTTCCCGATGACAGCTTAGATTAGTACGATTATAAAAAACTCGATTCTACTATGAAACTTGGCGTGCAGATAGACAAAGATTAGGGAGCTGATTCTCGCCCATGCGAAATATTCGAAGGCTTAGACATTTCTCGCATAAAAATAAGAAAGACTTGCTGACCCAGCGAACTTCGTACCGCCTAACAGTCGATTCTTTAATTATTTTTTTATTTTTCTCACCGTAAAAACCAACCTCGTACTTCAAGGAATATTCTAAGAAAAGAATTAGTGAAAACGGTTCAGCTGATCTCGAGATTTGCACTTACCAACACATTCAGCGATTCATTTTAATGTTTTAGATAACTCGACGGAGTCACTAGACATTTATTTTCTCATTCGAATTCAAATCCAGCATGGCGTTCAGAACCGATTTTGGCTGTATCACAGCAAGCAGTGCCAATTCCCCGATGAGATGGGTCAGTTTCTAGTTACAGAAGTGATCGTAGCTATAATTTATTGCTTAGAAAATAAATTTATATAAATAAAAACAAAAGCAAAATCAAACTAATGGAAGTTATTTGTTTCTCTCTTTTTGTGTGTACTTATAAATACACAAATAGCATTTGCATTTCTAGTAGTTTACTTTGGTAAATTTCGTGAAGTTTATATCTAGTTTGTTTGTCCTAATTAGGGAGTGTTATCATATCACGACCTAGGTGTCAGATGTCAGCGCTAATGTATCGCAAAACGGAAGCGCGAATGTCAATAAACTTCGGGACCTGTCATTGAGGTTAGAACCTCATTCGGTCTCGGAGATAGTAAGATAGTAGATGAGTGATCTCAATAAGTTTGGTTTACTTCCACTGTGAGTACGTATCTAATAAAAACAATAGATAGTGTTGCTAATAGAATAGTGTTGCTGGGCTTCTTTATACGTTGGATGCCAACGTAATGTTGGAAAACTTTTTATAAATAATAAAACTGGAACGACTTAACAAAACATAAACAGAAAACTGGTTAAAAAATAATGAAAACTGGATAAAAATAGAATAAGCCGGTAAAAATAGTCAGGTCTAGTCGAAATGTGAAGTAGTAATGCTAAAAATGAGGGAAATCTCAAAAATGGGTATAATTTTAAATTTTGAAATCCATAGGCAGAATTAAAGAAATATAAAAAAATGGTGTAAAGAGGTTTGCACCGTTCACGTGTATATTACAGTCACCAACCCGGACTTGGCCCCCGTGGTGGAGTATGGCCTAACCTTCCTGCAACGCAGGAAGAGGCCCGTGCCCCAGCAGTGGGGACATACAGGGGTTGAAATCGAATTAATAATAATATTGGCCTTTTTGCATCTACTTAATGAGATGATTTATACAGCGTCCAGTGGTATCTTCACTCACACTAGATGGGTGAAGGGACCACTCCGACGCTGTAGTGCCTGGGACATGGTTTTATACATGATGTAGGCTTGCCCAGCACCTATACCACCCTGACAGCTTAGTCGGCCTAGCCCACAGGAAAGACTAGTCAATACGTGCGGAGCCAACCAAGCCGTGGGTTTCCTCACGATGTTTTCCTTCACCGTTAGCGTGTGGTATTGCGACTACAAATTCGCAAATGTACGTAACTTTGAAATTAAACAAAGTCATTGGTACATGCCCGCACTCGGGATCGAACCTGGGGCTCTCGCTTGCCAGTCTATGGTTCTACCCACTGAGCTACCACCGCTTACAATGAAATCGAATTACATCACACACTAATATTATAAAGGCGAAATTTGGGAGTGTATATGCTTGTTACTTCTTCACGTCTAAACGGATGGAGCGATTTTAATAAAATTTGGTAAAGAGCTGACACCCTGGATTAACATACAGGCTACGTTTTACAGCGGAAAAATATGTTATTTCCATAGGAAAATTGATAAACCGCGGGGCACAGATAGTGTAAAATTATTTATTTTGGATGGGTAGATCAACAATCACCGCTGACGTGAAAAAATACCAGAAAAATTACACTTACTGAAATCAACAAACAACCAACATATTGTATGGAATCAGGCGTTACTTTGCGGAAATCCATAATGGCATTAAAATGTCAAAATTACTTTGCCAAATTCCGCCAAAAATCCCACAAGCATCATCTTCTTCTTCTTCTTCAGGGTATATTAATCCACTGCTGAACGTAGCCATGCCACAAGCACCATGCGGTTAGTTAATGCTTCACATTTACTAACCGCATGGTGTTAATTTAATTTTCACATTTTAATGCAAATAACCAACAACCCGACTGCCGAGCATTAACTACTAAGCAGGTGGGACTAGCGTCTACTAGTTAGACCTGAGATTTCCGCACTTAGCCTCATAGTAGGGCCATTGTACGTAGCAAGCGCTGAGGTACGCTAACACCTCAGACACTAGGGTTTCCTTACGATGTTTTCTTTCACCGTCAGCGAGTAGTATTGCTATTATAATTTCACAAATGTACATAACTTAGAAAACAAAGTCATTGGTATGCCGGGTTCGAACCCACGACCTCCCGATTGAGAAGCCGGCGTTCTACACCGCTCCGCTACCACCGCTCTTAGCGTCTACTAAGCAGGTGGACGAAGCAATCGTGGAACTAGGCCAAGTGATTAGAATCAATCACTTGGGTTAAGCCACAACAAGCGCGGTCAGGTGCTGGATGGGTGACAGTCCCGTGACTACCGCTGGTGGCATTTTTCCGGGCGCGTCCGTGCTTTGCAAGACACGTTAAGCCGTTGGTGCCGGCTGTCATGTAATAGCAGTCGCTAAGCAATGTCAGAGCCCTTATGAGCGGGTCGATAACTTTTGACAGTAAGGCCGGCCACTGTCTTACCATCCTCGAAGAGACTCGTGTCTCAGCAGTGGGGATATACAAGGGTTGATATCGAGGCGGGATTACCCTGGGTACCTCGCAATTTTGGATTTGGGTCATTAGTTAAACGTTTGAAATTGCCAATCCGTGGTGGGCACGCGTGGTAATTAAGCCCGTACTCTCTCTATGAGAGAAGGCCTGTAGTGTACTGTGGGACGAACAAAGGCTGCATTATTATTATGGGCATTACCCCCCAATGATGGCTCAACCTTGCGGTCATTAGAGGAGGGCTATGTCCAGCATTGGACTAATAAATGTCTGTATTATATTTACGTATTTTGAAAACCTATTTAGAGGCTAAAAATTCCACCCATGAAGAGATTCGAACCCGCGACCTCTGGCTATCCGTGCCAGCGCTCTTTCCAACTGAGCTAACGGGCGACTCACCGGAATCAGTGGCATTTCGAACCTCTACAATATTCTCTGTATTACGTACAGGTAACGACATCTGGCTGAAGTAATTTGCATCACTTTCGAATCCCGGCATGGGTGGAATTTTTAGCCTGTAAATAGGTTTTTAAAATTGTCCTCAGCACGGGTTAGTGCATTAAAAATAATATAATATTACACCAACATAATTGCATAAGCGAAGGCTACGGACACTTCCAATCAATTTGTGTAAAGAAATGTAATCTTATGTCAATAATTTATCATTAACTGTTAAAGAGATGCGTTACATTCGTCACAGAGCCACGTTGTGAAGAATTTATGAGTATTTCGTCATGAGACTTATTGGCGTGATGCAATATGCATGATGCGTGTAATCGCTTTACACGCATCATTATAAGATACATTTGGTTACTGTAAAAGCCCCAGTGGAGCTTAATGTTTTGAGCAATGACAGCGAAGATCAACAAAGTTTCAAAAAATATAATTCAATTTAAGAAATATACAGGGGACTACATTTTTGGTGTCACGACTGTGAACTTTATTTCGCAACATCAAAAGTATTAAGTCCCATCGAGAAGACTTGCTCGAAGATAGGAATATATTTATTGTCTTGATATCAACCCTTTTACGTCCCCACTGCTGGGGCACGGGTCTCTTCCTGTACCGCAGGAAGATTAAGCCATACTCCACCACGGGGCCAAGTCAGGGTTGGTGGAGAATTGTAAGACGGTGGCGGGCCCTACTGTCAGAAGTTATCGAGCCGCCCAATAAGGCCTCAGACATGGCTTAATGACTGCCATTACATGATAGCCGGCCCCAACTGCTTAACTTGCCTTGCGAAGCACGGAAACGTTCGGAAAAAATATCACTTGCGGTAGTCACGGAATGGTCACCCATCCTGCACCTGACCGCGCCTGTTGTTGCATCTTCTTCTTCTTCTTCAGGCTATATTATGTAGTCCACTGCTGGACATAGCATAGTCCACTGTTGTTGCATAACTCAAGTGATTGACACCAATCGCGTGGTTCGACTAGGCCACGAGCGCTTCAAGCGCTTCTTAATAATTTTTCCATATCACGCTGATTTTTTCGGAAAAAATCGCGCGGCGGAATATGGTAATGCGTGCTAAGACTTAATCATCTTCTTGGTCACAGACTTCACAGTGCATTCCTGCTGTGATCACACTATCCAAACTATAAAACGTGTCACTAAGCCTGTCTCAATTTTTGCAATAGACGATAAATCTGTGACGACTGCAACAGCTGTCCGCAACAAATGAATGCTTCGCTACGTCTTCGCAGTGAAACCGGTATATCTGGTAACAAACGATTATTGTCGGCACGAAAATAACAACAATATTTAACACAAGGTAAGCGAATTCGATTAGCATAACTCTAAGGTTCTGACGAAGTGTGCCAAGGGCGATTGTCTGATAATCCCGATTATTTTAAAGTGCAGGATGACGTAAATTGTACTTTTATTACCAAGATGGCGGTCAAGCTTATTTGTGACTGTGGTGGTGGTGGTGCTTAGCTTAAGGGAAAAGATCCCTATTATTTAAAAGCGCATAAGAAGTGCCATGTAGGTACGTTATACGCAAACTATTTTACTATATATAGTTAGAATATTTTCGGGGCTTAATCGCGTTATTAAAACTGTTTTTATACGGATTTATGCTCGTTTATTACATTTTTTACAATTTTCCAACGTTTAATCGCGTTGTAATTTATTGCTATATTACCTCGAAGTTTCGACGACGTTACAGTCATCGTGGTCACGAGAAGACTGATGGCTGGCACCCGTTCGTATCTTCGGCTGATGAGGTTTCAGACTACCCTCAATCAGCCATCACAAAGCACTATTAGGTTTGCGACACACTACACTGACAATATCGGACGATAACCCATGCGACTTTTTTCCACTCGAACACTTCTTGATGACCGGATCCCACGTTTGCGACAGTTTGACTAACTATGTGTACAAGTCGCGAAAGTTTAAAATATGTTATTTTACTACATAATGGCGATGGCGGCTAAACTAGTTTGTTACCGCGTGACCGTGGTGGCTATACAATACAAAATGAAGTAAATGGCAATTTTAATATGCCGTTTGAGCTTGTTTTTTGTCATTGAGTGTAACTTTTCGAAATATTTTACAGTACAAGATGACGTAAATGGCAATTTTATTAATATAATGGCATTTAACCTTGTTTGTTGTATTTAACCTTGTAATGGCATTTAAACGCGACCGTATTGGAACTTAATCTAAAGTTATCCGGAAAAGAAGGGATCCATATAATTTTACAGTACAAGATACGGTAACAAACGCTTATGCTTCGTTGATATGAGATCCCGATTATGTTTCAGTACAAGATGACGAAAATGGCGCTCTTATTCTTATTTTGACACACCTATTTGTTATTAGGTGACGGCGGTTGCGTTTAATCTAATGGATAAAATTTCGATTATATTTCTGTGCAAGGTGACGAAAATGGCACTTTAATTTTTCTAATGACACACTTATTTGTTCCCAGCCGACGGCGAGGGCGTTTAATTTGTCACCAGTTGTACTCACTAGTCGATTATTCGTATTAGTCCAGTCTAGCCCGGTCCTCCGGGGTGACAACTGAGAAACAGACTTCCCATTTGTCCCCTCTAGTCAGCCACCAAAGGGAACAGAAGCTACGAATCGTCACCTGGGAGACAACCAGGAAGACAATTCCTAGCTGTCATCCCGGGGGACAGGGCTAGAGGGCACTAATAGATAGATAGAACACTTTGTTGTACATAAAAATGGAAATTACACAGATATTTCTTTACCTGAGAGTACAATTTTTATTATTAATTAATTGTAATTATTATTACAATTATTATTGTTTATTTATTCCCTTGTTTACTAATGTGAACAATGGAATTTTACATGTTTGTGATGTCGTTGTTTCTGGTTCCCACGACACAGGGTATCCTAGTGTGGGGCCAGAAGCAATTTAGGTATTTAAAAACCTATTTAGAGGCTAAAAATTTCACCCATGCCGGGATTCGAACCCGCAACCTCTGGCTATCCGTACCAGCGCTCTACCAATTGAGCCAATGGGCGACTCACGGCATCAGTGAAATTTCGAACCTCTTTACAATATTCTCTGTATTACGTACAGGCAGCGACATCTGACTTAAGCAAATTGCATTACTTACAGCCCCGACTACCTACTTTGCAGTTAGGTTTAACATCGGAACGATATCACTGTACCCACATGATTACACTATTTTTATTTTTAATGCACTAACCCGTGCTAAGGAACAAATTTAAAAACCTATTTAGAGGCTAAAAATTTCACCCATGCCTGCATGCATGGGTTAGTGCATTAAAAATAAAAATAGTGTAAGCAATTTAGGTATGTTCTTGTATGTAAATGTTGTTGAATAAATAAAATAAATTTGAGGTAAAGATCCCGTTTATGTGCAGTGCAAGATGACGTTAATGACACCTTTACTAGGTATCATCATGGTGCTTAAGCTAGTTTCTTGCCTGAGGCGACGGTAGTGGCGCTTAGAGCAAGGAAATAATTTGTTTCTGGTATAGGTACAATAAAGATATTCTAATCTTAGAGCAACAATCGTCTCTATCTCGAGACTCTGCACTTTTTTATGTTGCAAAATAAAGTTCACAGTCGTGACAGCCATCTTTCAATGCACCATCGGCACAAAATCCTCTTAAGCCCTTAAACGCCTAGGCGCATAAATGCACTAACTAAATGTCATGACCACTGTGTTGCAAGGCCCCATGCGCGCACGCCGCCGCGCAGCGCCTGGAGCAAACTGGAATAACTTGTAGAAGGCCCACTCGGAATTATTTACAAGAGTAATTAATTAGGAAGGAAAACGTTATGAGGAAACCTGAGTGTCTGTGGTGTTCAAATAGCTCAGCGCCTGAAATTGCCATTCCGCGGTGGACACGCGTGGTAATTAAGCCAATACTCTCTTTCTGAGAGAAGACCTGTAACCGGTTTCCGGTTAAATCCGCCCTTGCGGAAATCGATTAAAGTCCTAGGTTGCTGATCCGAGGTTCTAAATTGTAGGTTCTAAAAAAAGTTGTGATGTTTACTTTTTGAAACAAAACCGTATTATAAAACAAGTTATGATAATTGGTGGCGCAAGTTAGCATCCCAAATCATTTTACATTTTATTTTCAAATTTTTCCTCCACCGGTTCATGGTTGACTGGTAGTGGTAGTTCATGGTTGACCTCCATGGTTGACTGGTAGAAAATCCTTAAGGCATTAAGTCCACCTTATTGTACATTTCTTTTAGTGCAGTAAAAGTATTACTACTAATTTTTATAATTATTAATACCCGTGCGTAAATGCAACGACTTATGAACGTTGATGAAGCGAAGGTGATCTGTCAGGATCGTCGCAGGTGGCAGTCCCTGGTCTCTGTCTACCCCTCTGGGATACAGGCGTGAGGATTTCTATTATAATTATTGGACGTTCATAAGGCACTTTCGATCAAAGAATCCGAACCTTGAGTAGTACTTAAGTTATGTATGAGAGTGTTCTTTTGCACCGCGATGACCTTTCGTCTCTCATCGGTGCTGACTCTGTCATAAAGGTCATTGTTACCTCCGATGGTATTACCCGCCTCGCAATAATATTCCTTAGCGTAAATGCACATGTGCTTTGTAATGACACGCACCAAAGCCTCAGTGGTTCGTGACGATTCCCAGAACAATTCCAGAGAACTGTTTTAGGGGTCACGCCGGATTCTCCAGTCTTAGAGGTAGTATTTCCGGAACTATTCAAGTGGTTTTGACAGCTTTTTCTTCTTAAAGTGCCTCTCCATCATTGAAGACTGACAGTCAGCTCTTTACTGCTGTGTCAGTTCTGTTTAGTGCAGCTCCGCGGTTTGACCACTGGTCCACTCTTCGATGTTGCACAACCATGAAATCTTTCTCCTGTCCGGCAGCAGAAGAGATTTTACTACGAAACTTGTGAGTATTACGGACACGCAAGCTACCGGCGAGTAAGGCCCGCTACTGTCCTCGACCAGCCCGGACATAGGCCCCGTGGTGGAGTATGGGCTAAACTTCCTGTGACGCAGGCAGAGACCCGTGCCCTAGCAGTAGGGGAATAATTATAATAAGGGTTGATATCATCGTCAAGCTACCAACAACGCGTCTTCTTGTCAAATTTGGTATGTCTATGTGGCGTTGAATAAATGTTTTCTTCTTCTTCATTCGCTAACTCTGAAGGAAAACACCTTGAGGAAATCTGAGTGCACAATACTTCAGCGGTTGAAATTGGCAACCCACGGTGGTAACGCTTAGTAATTAAGCCCCTACTCTCTCTTAAAGAGAGGGCCTGTGCCCAAGTGGGACGTATATATAGGCTACATAAAGAAGGAACCTAAATTTATTTCTCAGCAAATGCTTGAAGAATCACTTAGCAATGAAGGAAATAGAAATATAGATAATTACTGCTTAATTTTTCAATAATGTTGAAGGTTAAGAGGCTTAAAATACCGGTCTAATTGTACAGTAGCGATTAGACATAGGTCAATAAGAATCCACTAAATTGATTTCAATTTACAAGTCTCAATCACTCTCGACCTCTAATTTTCTCGGTTGGACCCATTAAGTAGCTTAAACTGGCCTTGAAACGACGCATCTATTAGATTTCACAATAATGAGCCGTGTTCAGTACAAGTCAATTCATAAATAAATAAATAAATGGAATAAATAAACATTCATGGACATATTGCACAGATCTAGTTAGCCCCATACTAAGTACAACTAAACGACTTGTGTCACAGGTGCTAACTCAACGATATATTGAATACAGTAGATGAAATCCAAGACCGGATACAAACTAGTAAAGTTCGTTTCCTAGTTTGACCCGGACGGGGATCGAACCTGGAACCTTCGCTTTTACAGTCAGCGTGCCAAACCGTTGCGAGACCGAGGCCGTCAAAGATGGCACTTACAGGCGTGGCCATAGAACCAAAATATGGCTGTCAAAATTACTCTTAACTATTATCTAATCTGTGTCTGCGCTGAGCAAAATTTGACCACAAACCACCGACCCGGACTTGGCCCCCGTGGTGGAGTATGGCCTAACCTTCCTGCGATGCAGAAAGAGGCCCGTGCCCCAGCAGTGGGGACATACAAGGGTTGATATCGAGCAAATTTGACATACGTGACCCTGTTCTTGTATGGCCACAGCTGTAAGCTCCATCTATGTATTGATTTGTAAACTTGTGCTAAAAACGGCTCATTGAGATAAAATAATCAACACACGAATACAGATACGAATACGAAAAAGGTTCTACAATATTAATAGCCAAGATTCTTCAGAGGACATTGTTGTGACCAAAATGGGAATAGATGAGACCAAGCTGTGCTCTACTAGTACGGATTTTATAACCTTCATTTGTCTTCTTGCTACTACTACAGGAATGTCTTTCCTGTGGGCTAGGCCGACTAAGCTGTCAGGATGGTATAGATGCTGGGCAAGCCTACACCATCTATAAAACCATGTCTCAGGCACTACAGCGTCGGAGTGGTCCCTTCACCCATCTAGTGAGTAAAGATACCACTGGACGCTGTATAAATCATCTCATTAAGGAAATGCAAAAAGGCCAATATTACTACAACAGGTCTGTGGCTATTCAACTTGCAGCAAATTCTGATCCTGAGCCATGGACATAGCCCGTGCACCTTTGTTGTGTTTAGGGTTCTGTATTCCAAAAGAAAACATGGAACTCTTATAAGATCACTTTTAATTCGTTTATTTACCGACAGATTAACATAAAGTTGAAAGGCTACGCCTTATTTTACATACGTGGCCTTATATTAATTTATTGATGTAAGGACTTCGCCGCGAACGTTAAATTGTCAGACCATGTCGTTGTTCAGACAGAGAATCTGATGCAAGTTTAAGGTGAAGGCTGGAAGAGAATAGCCAAGGACAGAATGAAGTGTGCTACTTCTAGTAAAGAACGAATTTCGGGTTATGGATTGTAATGGCTTACTACGACACTATGAGATTCAAATGAGATGGGAAGTGGCTACAATGTAGCTGCGAGTCAAGTTGTGTTTGTCTGGTAATATGCTTCCGCTTGTGCATTAGGTAGGTAAGTATCTGATAATACACGCTCATTACTTTCATAATCATCTCCAATGCTGTGACCGTGAAATAAAAAAAAGACCGTCACGACATTGCTCATGTAAAAACGACATAAGAGGAGATCAATTCTAACCTTGGTGTACACTCCAACGTCAACAAAGAGTTGGTTCATATCCGTTTGTCGGATAAAGCATTTTTAACTAGGTCCGTAGTGACGGCAAAGTTAGTCATCTAGTTTTTAATTTGGCTCGTCTAACAATTTTTTACATTAAACTTGCAAATTCGCCGTAAATTATTTCACTTTTCCTTTTCTTTATACGAGTATGCACAGAGTCGTTAGAAATGCTTATAATTCTGACAGCTTTCTCCTTCTCATACAGTAACATTTTTATTAGGTGAAAATAATGAGTAATCTTTTAACAAATACAGTCCCTGGAGGATTTCATTAAGCTCCTCATAACAAACTATTCGACCCCCGAAAAATCCTTTACCTAATTTTATTAGGCCCTATATTTAGGGCTAAGAATAACGACATGGAATCCTGGCATGGGTGGATTTTTTAGCCTCTAAATAGGTTTTTTAAAATTGTCCTTAGCACGGGTTAGTGCATTAAAAAATAAAAATAGTATAATCATGTGGGTACATGATATCATTCCGATGTAAAAACCTAACTGCAAAGTAGGTAGTGGGGCTGTAAGTGATGCAATTTACTTAAGCCAGATGTCGCTGCCTGTACGTAATACAGAGAATAGTGTAAAGAGGTTCAAAATTTCACTGATGCCGGTGAGTCGCTCATTAGCTCAATTGGAAGAGCGCTGGCACGGATAGCCAGAGGTCGCGGGTTCGAATCCCGGCATGGGTGGAATTTTTAGCCTCTAAATAGGTTTTTTAAAATTGTCCTTAGCACGGGTTAGTGCATTAAAAAATAAAAATAGTATAATCATGTGGGTACATGATATCATTCCGATGTAAAAACCTAACTGCAAAGTAGGTAGTGGGGCTGTAAGTGATGCAATTTACTTAAGCCAGATGTCGCTGCCTGTACGTAATACAGAGAATAGTGTAAAGAGGTTCAAAATTTCACTGATGCCGGTGAGTCGCTCATTAGCTCAATTGGAAGAGCGCTGGCACGGATAGCCAGAGGTCGCGGGTTCGAATCCCGGCATGGGTGGAATTTTTAGCCTTTAAATAGGTTTTTTTAAATTGTCCTTAGCATGGGTTAGTGCATTAAAAAATAAAAATAGTATAGACTTGAAAGAATCTAGAGAAAAGATATCATGATACATTCATTAGACTATCCATCTTGTTCTGTAGGACAGACCAGCAGTCCTGCAGACAGACTATGTCGTTGAGTCTATGGAGGTCCGTAGATGAGGATCAACGATCAGTGACAGATGTCATGGATGAAAAAGGGCTATAACCAGCTGTGAGCAGCATTAGGCTGACTAGTAAATTGAAAATATATCCTGTGCTTCAAAGTGATTTGTACCATTCAGATCTCTGTGATCGAGATCTACTTAAAATAATGTTCAATCCAACGATCAATCGGCCTCTAAGCGTAAAGTACTGTTGCCATGTGGCTCCGAACTCATTTCGAAACAATGGCTCAGATAGATCGTCCAATTCTCACGGCAAGCAAGCTTGCAACCGTTGCAACCGTTTCATTGGGTTATTGCTTTTTCACACTCGTTTACATTGCGCTTGGCGCTTACGACATGAGTTCGGTGTGTTTTCTTTGAGATGAATTATGTCTTTATAAACATTAGACGAAGGGCATCCAAGGAGATATCATCATCAGCCATTTGACGCCCACTGCAGGACATAGGCCTCCCTCATGGTTTTCCAATCTTCACAGTCCTATGCCACCCGCATCCAGCGGCTCCCCGCCACCGTAACCAGGTCGTCAGAACATCAATTTCTTCGAGCTATATCACTAACTTCGGTTCTTGCGGATCTGCTCATTCCTAATTCGATCACGCAGTGAAACTCTTAATATAGCTCCATTCAAGGAGATACTTCAGCGAAATTATACTTCAACCAAGTAAGCGAAGGGCAAGATTTAAGACTCCGAAATGGGCATACGTGCATGTATTGACTATTAAATTTAATGTTGATGAAGCGCAGGAGGCGTAAGGTTGTGGAAAGGGGCAAACTTTGGTCTCCGCTTACCCCTCCGGGATACAAGCGTGAGTTAATGTAATGTATCAGGCAAATAATAACATAAGCAACAGCTGAGAGTGCTTCCGTAAAAACTCATAGCGAACTCATAAACTCATAATAATGTTCATATTATCCCCGAAGGCATTGGATATATAAATTGGCGCATAGAGGCTTGCCAAAGGGCGTTTTTTATGGCAAATTATCTAGATTTTTGTTTCAGCATGCTGACAGCAAATGTTGCGTATCCGTGAAAACTGAATCATTTGGCAAGAAAGTTTTATGAGCAAAATATTTACAGTTTTTTTGACATAAATTTAGCGTCGTATGGTAAGCATTAGTTTCAAGCCAGGATGGTTCTTCCGAATCGTCATGAATCTGGACCTGACCAAGACTTCTAACCGAGCGCCATCATACTTTGTAGGTCATGAATTTTCCATCCATCCTTGGCTTGAGTTGCATTCGAAAAACTGCACCTTGCCTCAGAGTGTAAAGAAAACATTTTTCAACCTAGTCCTACCCTCAGTTATATAACCTACGATTCAAAGTCGGTCAACGAGCAGCGTGCTGTTGGAACGGGATAATCTCGGAGTCTCTTTGAAGGATTATATCACAAATGAAACAGTTTGCCAAAGACGTAACTGACATAGCCAATGACCGTCAGCGGAATAGAAGAATATGTACTAACAGAGGAGGCTCTAAGACAAATTACGATGGCGGCTGAATGAAGGTGGCTGAGAACAGAAAAAAGTGGCGTGGCTTGGCAGCAGTAGATGATTGATCATGTAGCGTCATCGAAAGAGTTGGAATTTCTGTTTCTGTATATTTTTTTCCTGTATAAGAATATTCTTTTGATATCTCTACAGTAAAAGAAAAAAACAACTGCTATACTAAAGGTACTAGTCCCTGCTATAACTAGTTGCTAAATAGTAGGTAAACTGTATTGATTGAATTTTAAAACAACAGGTAACCAAGCACGCGGCTGTTTGTGTTGGGCAATGGAACGGTGAAAGGACAACGAGAAAATGATCCAATTGGTGTTTGGTCCAAAGAAGTGATTTTAGAAACTAATATTTTTTGAAGGTGCTCTTATGCTAGCACATCGCGAATATTCTTTATTAGTAGGTACACTGGAAGAAGCAACATATACAAACGATAAACAAAGATAGATAGATAGAAGATACTTTACTGTACATAAAAAAATAAATAACACAGATATTTCTTAACAGACGGCGGCCTTATCACTAAAAGTGATCTCTTCCAGACAACCTTTGGTTGGTATATATTACCTGTACAAGGAACATAGCCTGTGATAGTACTAAACAACCGTATTAAGTTATTAATATCCCGTTCGTAGTAGGCGCGTGATGATTAAGCTCATCAGATCCCAGATGTAGAGAGATAGATTCTCTCTATTAGAGAGACGGCTGTGACCTAGAGTTAGGGATTCGCTTAAACCGTTATGTATAATATCGACGGATTATAGAAAACGGCTTAGAAGAATAAATAATCCGCTGTTTTCCACACCAATTGCTTATTATAACATTGTCTCGAGAAGTTCAGAAATTTACTGATAAATTAAAATTATTGTCCGTTGACCTTATAAGACCTTATACGCGAAAGACGCTGCAGGCGCAAAACTTTGGCTGCACGTAGTCAAAGTTTCGTAATCCAGACACGGCGTCCCACTTTAAGTATCGGTGTGTTTTCTATCGTGGTTTTACTTAAAATTCACTTAAATTACTTACTATATGTTATTTAAAGAGATAGGCAATCAGAAAGATGGTCTTGTGGGCTGATCACTGAGGCTTGGTAAAAACAACCTTAAATGTGTTCAACACTATAGATACTTGGGCAATCGCTCACTAAAAATAGGCATTATGTATTGTTCATCTTATCTTAGTAGCCTTTTTGCTCCAAGCGTTTTTTTAAGCAACTCGGGAGGTAAAAGTAACATTATTATATTAGTTTTACCTCCTAGGTGCTGAAGAATCTTATTTTAGGTATACTTTATAGAGTGCTCCATAAAGAACTCGTTTCTTAGAAATAACAAATTAAGTTTGTCTAATATACAAAAATCGAGATTTTTGCGTATAAGACACAGTTTTTGTTATGGAACTCCTTGGAAACGGCTTCAGAGATTTTTAAGAAATTTTCTGTGTTATTATTTGTTAGGTCTGAGAATAGGTAGTAGGCTAATTAATATGGCAAAACCACGATGGCAATAGGTCGCAGGCTAATTAATATAGCAAAACCACGATGGCAATAGGTCGCAGGCTAATCAATATAGCAAAACCACGATGGCAATAGGTCGCAGGCTAATTTATATAGCAAAACCACGATGGCAATAGGTCGCAGGCTAATTAATATAGCAAAACCACGATGGCAATAGGTAGCAGGCTAATTAATATGGCAAAACCACGATGACAATAGGTCCTAGGCTAATTAATATGGAAAACCACGACGACAATAAGTCGTACGCTAATTAATATGGCAAAACCATGATGACAATAGGTCGTAGGCTAATTAATATTGCAAAACCACGATGGCAATAAGTCGTAGGCTAATTAATATAGCAAAACCACGATGGCAATAGGTCGCAGGCTAATTAATATAGCAAAACCACGATGGCAATAGGTGGCAGGCTAATTAATATGGCAAAACCACGATGACAATAGGTCGTAGGCTAATTAATATGGAAAACCACGATAGCAATAAGTCGTACGCTAACTGCCGTCGTACGGAGAAAGGCCGTAACTCAGTTGAAACTGGTTTTGAGTAAATTAACGTTTTATTTGAAGTGAAGTCTCGAACATTAATATTTAATTTAAGCCGATGATAGTAGTTTTAAAATTTGTAGAAAAATATGCTTAATTTTTATGGTCTTTGTTTTGTTTTCGTATAGACTAGCCTTTTTCACAATTTGCAAATTTCCCTTTCACTTTAGTAAACAAAATATATTACCAACGTGATATAATGTTAAGCAGGAAAGCCCTAATTTATTCTAATAATAGAGTTGCTGAGTTGCGCCCTCTAGGGCGCAACTCATAGATTCGGAGGGCGAACTTTCTGCATGCACCCGTACAAATATTAGCAACTAGGAAATTACGGCTTTTCACTTTAACATACCAAAACAATATATTAAGGTTTGTTGTTATTTAAAAATTCCTTAGATTCAATTACGGCTTTTTATACTAGTTAAACTTTATTTATTATGTGAAAATCCGTAACAATCAAATTGCGGCTTTTCATTTAGAAATTCAAGCGATTTTTGTTGGAGGATGGCTTTTTACGCCCTGCTCTTTTCGCCTAGAGAAAGAGATAGACCTTATTACATAGACCAAAAGATAGATTTTTCTTTGCTGATTCCAAATTTGTACTTAACTAAATTTTGTCAAAATCTTGAGTTACGGCCTTTCTCCGTACGACGGCAGAATTAATATGGCAAAACCATGATGACAATAGGTCGTAGGCTAATTAATATTGCAAAACCACGATGGCAATAAGTCGTAGGCTAATTAATATGGCAAAACCACGATGGCAATAGGTCGCGGGCTAATTAATATGGCAAGTTATGTATTAACTACCACTGGTTCGCCTGGTTCCAAGCTAGGATGCTTTGGTAACCAGGCAAGGAAAGAAATACACTCACTAAGGCTATTTGTTATGATGTACTGTGGCCCCCCGGTAGGGATCGAAGCCTCGAATCGAATCGTTTATCCATGATTTTTGAAATATCAGATTATTTTGTAACATACAAAGAGGGTAATTTCATTAATGCATCTAGTAGGTAATATGTTAATTTCTGTATAAAAAATCCCTCAAAGAACATCTACTATCTATCAGGTAGACAAACGGATTATATCCTACTGCGCGATAAAGATAGCCTCAATGGTTGCCATCTTTTAGTAAAATATCGTAGGACACAAACCAACTATGGAAATAACGCTATATATGTTAATAATGAGTGTAGAAAACACTATTTTTTAGTTGAACTAGTTCACGAGATTGTTGACATTGCCTCACGGATACAATAGCAAAATTATTGTGCTTGAGAATAGTTTTTGCTTTTTAATTAGCATTTATTAACGTATGTCACCGGAGTATTGAGATACCAGTAAGATACCATAATTTCCGACTATCTTATTAGATATTTTAATCTCAATTTGTTTCACATACTTTAGACTAACAAGGAAGCGCATTGGCATAATAAAAAAGTGAGAAATGGCACATTTTTTTTTTGTTTTGACATATGCACATTTTCTATAAATTAGATATGGTCTTTTGAGATTTTTTTTCAAGTAGCATTGGTACTACTAAATCGCAATGTATGAAAACGTCATTTAGTACATGCCAGAATATAGAACTACACCGCGGAACATCAGAAGTCACGATTGTATCTCAACATTAGTCGCATCGCATCACGCACGCGGGTTTCTGATACGTTTTATCTTACTTGTTTTTTTACGCTGAGGAGTGTGCACACTTTGCCTACAGTCACATTCTCTCTCTCTTTCTTTCTCTATTTCAGAGAAGACAAATGTCATGCAGTGCTTATGGCCTAGCCGAAACGAGTGATTGGAATCAATCACTTGAGTTAAGCAACAGGCGCGGTCAGGTACAGGATGGGAGACCGTCCCGTGACTACCGCTAGTGGCATTTTTCCGAGCGCTTCCGTGCCTTGCAAGGCACGTTAAGCCATTGGTGCCGGCTGTCATGTAATGGCAGTCGTTAAGCCATGTCAGAGGCCTTATGGGCGGCTTGATAACTTCTGACAGTTAGGCTCGCCATTGTCTTACAATCCTCCACCAAACCGGACTTGGCCCCGTGGTGGAATATGGCCTAACCTTGCTGTGATGCAAGAAGAGACCAGAGTGCTCCAGCAGTGGGGACATACAAGGGTTGATATCGATCGATCAGTGGGGAATCATGCAGTGGGAAGTGTATAAGCTGCCTATGTTACGTTACATAAATACAACTCACAATTCGATCAACAGAAATCTCAATACAAAATAAACATGCCAATGCAATTAATTATAACAATTACTATTCGGCTGTTGCGGTCCATTGCGCAAAACTAAACCGTTTTTAAAATGCGTAACATTAGCAAGTAAGTCAGTAAGCAAACGACTGGACAGTCGAGACATTGACCGACTTTCTGTTATGTAACGTAGCAGTGACAGTGGAAATAAATGTACTTGTGCAATGTAGAAGTCCACTAGGCTTGAGCAAACAATTAGTTTGTGATTAAACCCAGTAAACTAATTATGGGTAGTGATAGTGGACGAAGTGATAAACTAAATAAATGAGATCTAGAAATGTTTGTTTCTAACATTGCGAGCATCGCGAACATTTCACAGTCTTTTTTATAATAAGGTTGAAGTGCTTTAAAGGAGCCTCCCGGAACAACGTACTCACTGAGCCCGTACGTCTGGTGCATCCTTGGCAACAATCAGCAAGTCCCTAACTCTGATTCGCAAACCTGGCTTGGATTGCCAACAATGGCTTGCCTTCGACACACAAAGGAGAAAAATGACGGCCTTATTTATAAAAACAATCTGTGGCTACTGGTTTTCCTTGTAAAATCTTTAAGACTTTTGGTTATTGGTAAGCGATTTTGGAGCGTTTTGGAGTAATGTTTTTATTAGGACGGACGTACGACTATGAATGTGTAAAGTACACTTTGTGCCAAAAGAGCTACTATAATATTAAGGATTATTTAGATGACAATGATGTCTGGAATTCAAGCATGTAAAATTCACGATTTTTGTAAAATCTGTGTAAATTCTGTTAATTAAGGAATTTGAAAAGACTAAAGTTTGGAGTTTTTTTGTCCATTTTTTCTCCAAAATGATCTAGATTTTGAAATGGACACCTAGTTTGACTTGTAACGTTCATTAAGCCGCAGTTTCTGCGCTACTTTGAATAAAACCTTTTCATTTTATTTCACTAATCTTTCTGTGAGAGAGGTCTGTGCCTTGCAGTTGGTACGTTTATACGTTACCTAGGTACGTAAACGTTATGTACCTAGGTACATAAACGTTGGTACGTTAGGCTACATAAAAAAGACAGTAAAAGTTAAAAGTAGCTTTTGCCAGCATTGTGTCAGTATTGATAATGTTTCAATTATGCAATGATAAAAACTGCAACGTTGTTCATAATAAGGTTGATAAGCTAAGAGCAATTTTATTATGTTATTCATTGGCGATTGGTTATAGTGTAAAAGGTGTTCAAAACGATTGAGAAAGTGTTAATTGCCTTCGTGTTAAGTTAATATCTTAACCCTATTTGTAAACATCTCAAAGTCCTACTTACGTTGTAAAAACTACAAAGTTATACTAATAACTGTGTCAATTTCAAAACGGGATCCCCAGTATCAATGATAATTAGTATGATCGAGTTTCCAAAACAAAATTTATTTATTTATTTAGTATCATAAATTCATACCATACAATGTATTTAGAGGCAAACTCAAATTGATCAGCATTAGTCACAAATGTTATTAATAATAATTAGTTTCACGCTAATATTATAAAGGCGAAAGTTTGTGAGTGTGTATGTTTGTTACTTCTTCACCTCTAAACGGCTGGAGTGATTTTAATTAAATTTGGTATTGAGTTAGCTGACACCCTAGATTAAGCCATAGACTGCAGGAAAATATCTTATTAACATGGGAAATACGATAAACCGCGGGTAACGCCGCGGGGCACAGCTAGTTAAGTATAATTAAAATCTAAACATAAGGATAACAAACAGAATTGTGCACGATTACAGGTTTCCTGACCCCATACCACAGGTATTTTTGACAAAACAATATTTATACGTGAATCATATAATATGACACCGACTAAGGTAGGGTCTCCATATGATAGGCACAACAGGAAATTTTGAAAATATATTGATCAGACAAACGCGCGTATTATACAAATTTCAAAGTCCCTACGAGACCGTAGTGCACTCAGATCATAGAAAGAAGGTAGTGCACAATAAACGATCACAACAAAGACCAGAGAATACAATAATGTGGAATTAATTACCCTAGGAAAACTTATTTTTTGAACTGGTAACCGAAGATAATCGCTAATTGCTGTAATCGAGATGCTTTGGATATTATTAAAAAAATATTGGCGCATTAAGAGCTCGATACAGTCGCAAACAAAATACTGAAAATATCCAACAAAAATTAAAAAACAAAGTCTATATCTACCTGACTGCTGATCAATCACTAAGTAGGCGAGATTAAACTAGGTACTTCATAATGACAATTTTAAAAAACCTAATTAGAGGCTAAAAATTCCACCCATGCCGGGATTTGAACCCGCGACCTCTGGCTATCCGTGCCAGCGCTCTTTCCAACTGAGCTAATGGGAGACTCACCGGCATCAGTGAAATTTGAACCTCTTTATCCTCTGTATTATTAGTAATTAAGTTTTTTAAAATTGTCCTTAGCACGAGTTAGTGCATTAAAATTAATATAATTCTTCATAATGAGTTAAATTGGCGAATTCGGGGTCCAGTCTGCTTATTCGTTAATTCAGCCAGGTTGTTCGTCACTGTTTATTTCAGACTATTTAGTTTTCTTTCTATTTTTTTTCTATCGATCTCACTAGTGTAGAACTCTAGCGCCAAAACAACGAATCTATTGAGATCGTATTCGCTAAAATCTGACCATCGGTTAACGACTTGTGAAGGAACATAGAACCGGACATACTTACAAACAGCCAAACGTGAGCCAAACACATTACCCTCGTTTGGCAGTCGGGTAAAACCTTTAAAACAGCTCGTATGATTCGAGCCGATTTAAGAGGTTACCTCACGAACGTGCGTGTAAGTTTTTTCCCGCCAAATTGGAGTAAGCAAAAACCTCACCACCTCAGAACACAAACCAAGGTCAATGCTAAGTGGCCGCCCGTAGCCGACTCACGTGTCCATAATTTGCAAAAACCTGTTCCGAACTGCGCTCCGATTATGCTATGATGACTAAGCCGTAACAATTTGATATTAGGTATGAAACTATAAAAGTCACGTACCATAATACCATCGACACAATATAAAAGTAGGATTCTGGAACTGGTTAACTGGTATGTTAAAAAAATTTGGACGTAATTAAATATGTCTGTTCGAATAAATAGATAAAGATACCAAAGGACCAAAAAAAAACATTGGATTTTATAACTCAGCACTTGCTTCCCATCCGCAGTTGGTATGTGTGGTAATTAAGCCCATACTCTCTTTCTCTCTCTCTCTGAGAGAAGGCCTGTGACCTGCAGTAGGACATTAGTAAGCTGGCTCATCAAAAAGTGGCTCATCTTTTATTCAGTTAATGAAAACGATACCATTTTGTAGAAACAGTAAACTGTACATAATTTCCTGCATGCCCATTCTAAAGAACTTTTAATCCCATTTTAGCAAATCTGTAACGGTCCTCAATAGTGGTCATCCCCAAATTCAATTTTCCCTAATTTTCATGAGATCCTGAACCCTGGTCTGACTATACTAAACAACACAAACAACTATTTAGAGGGTTATTGTAAAAAGTGTTCAACAGAATTGAGTACCTGAAACTCTGTTAGTTAAGATTTTTTGAAATATTTCCATTAAATGACGATTGCAAACAAACTACTGAACGGATTTTGGTAAGATTGCGCACACAAACGTCCTCGATGCGAATGAAGTCGCAGCTATAATTAGTCTTTTTCATAATAGTGTCACTGGAATACCACTGGGTACTTAGGGATCCGTTTGGAGTAATTTACTATCTTAAACCGCCGGATGTAAAAAGTAACAAAGAACCAATTGTAAGACAAAATAATGTCGAAAAACAAAACAGAGATAAGCACTAACGCCGAGTTCAACATGCAACATAACTAAACATTTTAACGTTTTTGACCTCTGTAACAAGGACAGTAAGAGTCAAACTGGATTGGAAACGTAAACCCTGAAGTACCTACGCCTTTGATCACGATCTTATGTCACGTCCGATGGCTTCTTGGCCTTGCAAGTCAGCAAGTTCGCTTTCCGATGACTTAATGACGACGAGCAATAAGGAAATAATATTTTTACGATCGTTCACGTACATAGAAGACCTGAGTAACTGAGTAGGGATCAATGTCACAGGTACTTTATAACGCACAGTAGTTTGTTAACGTTTAATATGAAGAGGCTCAACTTCCTAGAAATGCGTCTGGTTACCGTTTTTAGTTGTAATACCTCGTTTTCGTATGAGAAGAATCTTTAATTATTTCCGGTGTATAATATCACTACTCTGTGAGTGTAAAAAGGTATGGGAGGTGACTGAAAATACATCCTTGGGGAACACTCGTTGTTTTAACAAGATTCTTTACAAACAATGAATACTTACGAAGAATCGAAACCGACATAAAAGCCGTTCATTAGTTATAGATACACATAATTTCTTTTTGCTACAGTATAAACAGCCAAACACATAAGCAAAAATAGAAATATACAAGGCCACGTAAAGCCAAAAGAAGACTAATAGCCAACCTACGTAAATAATTTAATACGAGTTAATAAAGTAGTTGAACTTTAAGGAATTTATGATTACATCTCATCTAAGTACCCACTCGTAGGTGCCTATACATATTATTATTAATCATAATAAACACGTCTTCTCAAGGACGCCCCCTTTCACTGATATTATGCTTGCAAGTAATGCAGTCAATCGAGAGCAGATCATGTTGTACTCAAGAATATTCTTTACTGAAGTTGGATTAGATGGTCTGGTAATTTGAATTTGGTATCTTTGATGAAGTACCTATAGATACAATTTAAACGTTGACAAATGTACAGTAGACAAAACAATTCAAAAGACACTAATGTTAAAAATTTGATAATAAAAAATATATGATAAATTTTTGGAAATAAGTCCTGATCATGGATAAATGCTTAGCATATACATACATAAACTCACGCTTCTATAGCAGAGGGGTAGGCACGGACCAGGGTCGGCCACTTGCTACGATCCTGACAGATTAAGTAGTGACAGGGTAAGATAAAAAGGACCCAAAATCGCCGTGCGCGCATGTAACGACAAATGGATGTTGATGAAATGCTTAGCAATTTTTCACAAAAGCAATTTGATTTTAACTTGTCCACGGTCGCAGAGGCTTTACGCAATTTGGTGAGATTCGGAGAGAATACGCATTTGTTTTTTTTTTTGTAATTAATAAGTACCTACACAATATACAGTGATACCCGCGGCTTGGTTCGCTCCGCACGGATTGACTAGTCTTTCCTGTGGGCTAGGTCGACTAAGCTGTCAAGATGGTATAGGTGCTGGGCAAGCCATGTAAAACCATGTCCCAGGCACTTCACCATCCGAGTGGTCCCTTCACCCATCTAGTGGGAGTGAAGATGCTTCTGGACGCCGCATGTCATTACGTAGATGCATTAAATTATAGTTTTTTAGCCAACATAATGGCTAAAAAACCAATGTTTAGTAATACGCATTTTTTTGCTAGTACCTACCCAAGGAAATTTTTGCTACAGGTTTAAAAACAAGCCATCAGGTAGGTAAGGAAGATGCGGGGAAGTATTGAGGTGTTAGTAAACAAAGGCTTAACGTATACTCAATAAAATGCCCCAAGGACACATCCAATCAAACAGCTTTGTCCTTGGCTAGATTTACAGGATTACCTCAAATATTTGCAGTTCTTGAAGTACCTACTATTTTTATTTTTAATGCACAAACCCGTGCTAAGGACAAATTTAGAAACCTATTTAGAGGCTAAAAATTTCACCCATGCCGGGATTCGATCCCGCAACCTCTGGCTATCTGTGCCAGCGCTCTTCCAATTGAGCTAATGGGCGACTCACCGGCATCAAGAGAAAGAGAGGTTCGAAGAGGTTCGAAGAGGTTCGAAATTTCACTGATGCCGGTGAATCGCCCATTAGCTCAATTGGAAGAGCGCTGGCACGGATAGCCAGAGGTTGCGGGTTCGAATCCCGGCATGGGTGAAATTTTTAAGCCTCTAAATAGGTTCTTGAAGTAGTTTATATTTTTTAGTGTTTATATTTTCTAGATTGGTATGTTTAGAAATACCACTGTCGCAGCCTGGAGAAATTTCCATTCTATTACACGCATATGCATTTAAGTGACTAAATGCATGTGCGTGTATAGAATGGTACTTCACAGTAGGAATATCAAATAACTACAGTACAATCGTGGTTGATATTTTTTGGGTTATCACAATCGATTTTATTATAAAAGTTGATCGTATTAATCCTTAAAACAATTAAGTCTTACAAAAATTTTCTGCATCACGTTGTGTCATACATACAATATTCTTGACGAGGAGTCTACAAGTATTCCGGATCTCATTGTATTTTTTACTAAATTCGTTATTAATAATAGATAGATAGAGAACACTCAATAATAATATTTCAATTTAAATTAAAGGTCACCAGTCCTGTTTTATTGGTCGTATTAAAAGCCAATGAATTGTTTAAGAATCCAATGAATTATTCACTATGCCTGTTTGGAAATAATCTCCGTCTGTGACGGCCGTAGCTTTTTTGTGAATCTTCAAACTTGCAAAAAAGGCAAAAAACCCACTTACATTGACCTCGCTATTATTTATAATTTGAAAAAGAAAAAATGAAGCCTCTATTGTGTCATGATCCGTGATCTTCATTCGACGGAAACACAAACGATAATATAATATGACATATCGCTCACGCTTAGCCGAAAAAACAAAATATTTTATATAATGGAAGTCACATGTTTTTATAAATTAGTTTAAATAGTTTTGGTACTAAAACTGTCGAAAGACACATTATTAACTTAATTCCGGAATGACTGTTGAATTTTTCCACACAAGAACAAAATTATGACAAAATTTTAAGTATTTCCGGAATGGTTTTTATAGATCGACGAATTATAATATTAACGCCGCGTAATCAATAAAGTGACACCATAATTATGAAAACCTATTTAGAGGCTAAAAATTCCACCCATGCCGGGATTCGAACCCGCGACCTCTGGCTATCCGTGCCAGCGCTCTTTCCAACTGAGCTAATGGGCGACTCACCGGCATCAGTGAAATTTCGAACCTCTACAATATTCTCTGTATTACGTACAGGCAGCGATATCTGGCTGAAGTAATTTGCATCACTTGCAGCCCCGAGTACCTATTAATATTACCTATTTTGCAGTTAGGTTTTACATTGGAATGATAGTGAATGATTTTCAGCCTCTAAATATGCTTTTAAATTGCCCTTAGCACGGGTTAGTGCATTAAAAAAAATATATAACCATAATTATGATCCAAGCAGACACCTATTCACGTGACAAGTCAATTGTAAAGGTTTTTTCTGTTAATAATGCATAGACACTTCGCTAAATAGTTAAAACATTTTTTATTCATTGATATTTTGAAGGTCACGTGTATTTATAAAATACAGGAAAACAAAAGTGAGCCAAGTTTACGGATTGCTTAGTAAACAGATATTTTTGTCCTTATTTCCAAACGATTTGTATTCGTTACATTATCTGCGGGCCCTCATGTCTGGTTGTCTATCTCGATGCAGAGACGGGTACAAAATAAGTTATTTAACCTCACTGCAAGGCTGTATTATACAAGGAAGGTTAATATAACTTTAAAAGAAAAGTTCCGTTCATCGGATCAACTTTATATTACTTATGGTACACTGTGGCCGTGGATGGCAGAAAAAAGCAGAAATGGCATATAGTGAAGCTATGACAGAACAGAACTTAGTTCACTACCAGAAGGTAGCATCAGAAATCAGAAGACTTCTGGCAGATAAAACAAGGCTTAATGAACTAAAACTTTCGTTAGCACGACACATTATTGATTTTGATCTCTGTATCACTTGGCTTTGGAATTTATATTTGAATAAAGAATTTTGTCACAGTAAACCATGTGTTTAAGTTCTGCCAAATGGCGCCCAGACATCGTTAGTTACTTTAGATCATGTGTTACTTACTTCTACTGTGGTTCCTTTGAAGGTATGCACATTTGTGGCGTAATAGTATCAATACTACTTGCTAACGGTGATGGAAAACATCCTGAGTAAACTTGAGTGTTTGCAGTGTCAGCATATACTTTTTGTTTGGAATCAGGCGTTACTTTGCGGAAATCCATAATAGCATGTGAAAATGACTGCTAAATTCCGCCAAAAATCCCACAAGCACCATGCGGTTAGTTAATGCACCGCCCTCCCTCCCACTTTTTCAAGCAGAAGCAATACACGAGCACACCACCACCGACACCAATAGTTGTGTGAAAAAATGCGACGCGTTTCGCCTCTAACACGAGGCATCCTCAGGCTCACATATACTTTTTCCAAAAAGTCTAGAAATTAAAGAGTAAGGTTTTGTTCAGACTTTTTGTCTGTGTTGTTAGTTAATTATTTGCACTTAAAAGCGCTATAAAAATAAAAAACTAGTCGTTGCATTAAAAAGATGTATTGTGCTTAACCAAAAGTACCTAGTCAAGAGACACGGGTCTCTTCCCTAAGGAAAGTATAGGTCATACTCCACCACGGGGACCAAGTCCGGATTGCGGGAAGCTTGCAAGATTAGTGCCTGGTCTTACTGTCAGAAGTTTTCAAGCCGCCCTAAGGCCTCTGACTTGGCTTATCGACTACCATCTATCGAAGGCAGCCAGCACCAACTGCTTAAAGTGGCATGCGAAGCACGGAACGGCTCGAGATAATGCCACTAGCATTAGTCATAGACGGTTTATCCATCCATGCACTGAACGCGCCCTGTGTTGCTTAACTTGTGATCGTTTTAAGGTCACTCAGGCAGCCCGGGCTACGTGCGAATCAAAGGTAGTAAAAGATCTTAATTTTCGATAATACCACTAGTAAAGTTTCCTTTCTGGTATCTCGAATTTTTGGACCAACTGTACCTCAGCGCTTGGTACGTACACGGGACAATAACATAAGTTAACATAACATTTACATACAGGTACATACATTGCTTCTGGCCCCACACTAGGATACCCTGTGTCGTGGGTACCAGAAACAACGACATCACAAACATGTAAACATCGAAGACCTGGGGTTTTTTTTTTGTTCCCAGCCGGGATTCGAACCCGGGACCTCTTGCGTGGTAGGTAGATGTGCTAACATACCGCTAAGCCACAGACGAGCTCTGTGGCGTAGCGGTAGCACAATGGCTCAGCTATGAGGCTAAGTGCGAAAATGCCAGGTCTAACTACTGTGGTTCGAATTTAAAAACCTATTTAGAGGCTAAAAATTTCACCCATGCCGTCCATTGGCTCAATTGGTAGAGCGCTGGTACGGATAGCCAGAGGTTGCGGGTTCGAATCCCGGCATGGGTGAAATTTTTAGCCTCTAAATAGGTTTTTAAATTTGTTCCTTAGCACGGGTTAGTGCATTAAAAATAAAAATAGTGTAATCATGTGGGTACAGTGATATCGTTCCGATGTTAAACCTAACTGCAAAGTAGGTGGTCGGGGCTGTAAGTAATGCAATTTGCTTAAGTCAGATGTCGCTGCCTGTACGTAATACAGAGAATATTGTAAAGAGGTTCGAAATTTCACTGATGCCGTAAGTCGCCCATTGGCTCAATTGGTAGAGCGCTGGTACGGATAGCCAGAGGTTGCGGGTTCGAATCCCGGCATGGGTGAAATTTTTAGCCTCTAAATAGGTTTTTAAATTTGTTCCTTAGCACGGGTTAGTGCATTAAAAATAAAAATAGTGTAATACTGTGGTTCGTTCATTGATAGCGAAATGTGAATTCAACAGGCTAACCTTGGTGCGAATTTGGTCAGGCTTACTGCACTTGTTTTGCCATTCACGTCTCTTTACACAGCGACAGTCTTTATTTGCACTGTGGCAACAGGTTTGGCGATCAAGTGTTGTTGCTAACACACTGAAACAGCTCGCAGGTAACGGTTTTGCCTTATTCGATGTATTGGTATGCAGTTCGGTAGAAAGTAAAAATCTCTGAAGCAAAATATAATTCAATCTTTTTTTGTTAGCGTTGTATTAGTTAATTACGAAAAAAGTTTTGTTATTAAAACATAAAACTTGATAAAAACTGTATTCACACGGATTTTACTCGTTTAAGTTTACATTTTTACAATTTTCCGACGTTTCGGCACTTTTTCAAGTTACTACCTACTTACTAAATACAGTTGTCTAGTGCTCGTGTTAACCTTAAAAAATACTAGACATAAAATTTGTCTAAAACTTAAGTTATTTTATTACAAACTTTTTAGTTGTTTTTTTTAATAATGCAGCAGCTGATGACCTTTATTTGGTTTTTGTGACGTCATACAGAAAGTAACGCTTACATATAATTTTACACCTTATTTGTACGCAGCTTAACTAACCTCCTGTAACTCATATGCTAACAAAAATAACGCTAATAAATCTACTGTCAGTCGGCCAAAGATGATACAAAAAAAAACAAGATAACTAACTAGAGGGGTAATAAGTACGAGGGCTGCTACTTATGTATGCGGAATAGAAAAAATAAACAAATGTATATGGCTAAATATGCTTTTATTGTTTTTCAAAGTATTCTCCACTATGATCGATGCACTTTGGCATTCGATGAAACCAATTTGTAAAACACTTTTTCCACTCTGATTGAGGTATCTCCAAAACGTGCTGTTTGAACGCATCTACGGCATCTTCACGGGTCGAAAATCGTTGACCACGTAATTTATTCTTTACATTTGGGAATAAATAGAAATAATTGGGAGGCAAATCAGGGCTGTACGGTGGATGACCCATCAATTCTATTTTTTGACCATCCAAAAATGTAGTTGTTTCCTGATATGTATGACAGCTGGCATTGTCATGGTGAAGTATGATTCTGCGTCGTTGGTTGTTTTGGCGTATTTCTTCAAATACTTCCGGCAAACAAATGGTTGTGTACCACTCCGAATTAACCGTTCTGCGATTCTCCAGTGGTATTGTAGCCACATGGCCATTAATACCAAAAAAGCAGGCCACCATTTGCTTTACAGTGCTTTTTGCACGAGCCACTTTCGTAGGGTTCGGCTCATTTTGAAACACCCAAACTGTTGATTGTTGTTAAGTTTCTGGATCGTACGCGTAGATCCAGGATTCGTCACCTGTGTAGATATTATAAACAGATTTTGAGTCGCCTCCGTTAATTTTTTTAAAGTTTTTCTTGCACCATTCGACGCAAGCATCTTTTTGATCCTGAGTTAAGTTGTGCGGGATCCAACGCGAACAAATTTTTTTACAGACAAATGTTCATGTAATATCCTATGAATGCTCGTCATACATATGCCCAGAATAGCCTCTATCTCGCGATACGTAATATGGCGGTCGTGCATTTTTAGTTTTCGCACAGCTTCAATATTTTGTGGCACAACCGCCGATTTCGGGCGACCTTCTTTAACTTCGTCCGTGAGCTTACTGCGCCCGCGATTAAACTCACTAAACCAGTGATACACAGTCGTTTTTGATGGAGCTTCACCACCGAAAGTAGAAGTTAATTGATCTACGCACTGTTGTTGCGTTAAACCACGTCAAAAATCGTAATAAAACATAGCACGAATATTTTTTCCATTTTTTCAGCGATATGACATTTTAAACCCAACAAAAACAAAACTCTAACGTATATATGAGAAAAATATTAGCGGCCAGTATATAAAAAAAGAACGAAATTGACCATGGAGGTCAGACATTGCGTTTAAAATTATTGGTATCCCAGATTCCGCATACATAAGTAGCAGCCTATGTATCACAATCAAATCTAATAAATTTATTTCAACGCACAGAATTCACATTCTGTTCGCTGAATGTGAATGTACAATGTAAAATGTAAGCTGCAGCCTTCGGGCCGTATTGTAGTGGAGAAAAAGAACTCCACTCTGACCATCTTTTCTCAAGTCCTCTTAAACCAAATACATCAATTTGCGATACGTACTCGTATATCTAATAAAATTTCATGATTGCCATTAACAACGCCAAATGCCAAAGCATTAGTCAAATGTCTCACAATAGTAGGGGAAAACATAGCGGCCAGACACACGAACAGCACTCGTTTACGAGCATAACGCAGTGGTCAGCCATCATCAGTCTCAACCATTTTGGAGGGAGATAGACGACCCAACATCACGCTACTATTCGAATGACCTGCAGTTAAGTTTTTGTCAGTTATAAGTGGTGCCATTTTTGCAAATGCGTCGTATGTTAGTACACGTGCGAAAATCAGATGGTGCATCTTGCCCTACCCTCTACAATATTCTTATCAAATTAGGGCTCAGCGGCCATCAAACAATTTGAGACATAAAAGGACCTAAATCAATTGTCCAATAAGTGGTAGGTACCTACTGAGAGGATGAAATTGTAACTTCCCGGCTTCTGTGACACAATTGCACCTAGGTAATTGAATCTTGAGCTCATGACCTATTTGTTAAGAGGAACATCATATTGACGTTTGAGAACAGAGTGCTTAGTGCGAGTTTTAACTACTCGATCGCGTTAACGTAAACTCATATTTCTATGGCATCGAGGAAGCGCCACCTAAGCGCAATTATGGAAATTAAAATTGCTGAGTGCGAGTTGTAATGGTTTGAACACGTTTACCAGCCAAAACACGAATAAACGCGAGTGCGAGTTGGACTGTGACAGCGTTTTGCCAATTCGAACGGTTAACTTACTCATACTCACTAAGTCACTACTCAATGCTCGATTAACGCGGTAGTAAAGTTATTCGATTGGATCTGTCAAACTCGCACTAAGCACTCAGTCTGTCTAATACTTTATAAAGCGAAATAGAGCATTTAAGTGATTTTATTTCTAAAGTGCATTTGAATCAAAGTTTGTGTATCAGAACAATTTAATAAAGTGGTAAAAACCTATTTTAGAAGCTAAAAATTCTAACTGAGGCTACTGCAAAGTAGGAACTCGGAGCTGCAAGTGATGCAAATTACTTCAGCCAGATGTCGCTGCCTGTACGTAATACAGGGAATTTGTAAAGAGGTTCGAAATTTCACTGATTCCGGTCAGTCGCTCACTAGCCCAGTTGGAAAGAGCGCTGGCACGGATAGCCAGAGGTCGCGGGTTCAAGTCCCGGCATGGGTGGAATTTTAGCTTCTAAAATAGGTTTTTAAAATTGTCCTTAGCACGGGTTAGTGCATTAAAAATAATATAATTTAATAAAATGGTGTTTTTCGTTTACATTTAGAAAATGATTCGCTCAGATCAGATTCGTGTTACAAGCTCTACTATTCCTCATTGTGCTATTTAAAAGAATGTCCATATTATTGAACATAATAATTATATAATTATCTATCGTTTTAAGCATTACCTATGAAACAGCAGTGTCACTGCAAATTAGAAAAACCTTAATGTGCATGTTAATGGAAAAAAATAAAATTTTACGGAAGAATGTAACAGATGTGGAGCAAAAGTTGTGTGGTAAATAAAAAACTTTAATGTTTGTATTTCAATATAACATATTATGGATAACCTTACTATGGGTTATGATTTTACATTTTAGTTCGTGAAATACAGGGAAAAAATGAATTAGAGGATATAACTATAAATAAATTTACGTTTTATTAGAGGAGATACAAGTTAGTGAATGTATAGAATGGAATTGTTTTTTTATTGCAATATAAAAACTTTGTAAAAAGCGAGCTTAGCTCTTCTTCTTCAGGCTATATTATGTAGTCCACTGCGGGACATTGCCCTCCCCTAATGAGCGCCATAGCGCCCTGTCTTCAGCTTGCTGCATACAACATCTGCCGGCAGCTTAGCTCTATATAGTATTTTCTTCCAGCTGCCTACGTTGATGTGGAAAGTGTAAGGTTTAGTGGCAGGAAAGAATACACTTGTATATTATATATTATATCCAATCACACAAATAAACTAAGGATATAATAATTACCTCGTGACGCTCCTCGTGGCCTAGTCGAACCGAGTGATTGCGTCTTCAGCTTGCTGCATACAACATCTGCCGGCAGCTTAGCTCTATATAGTATTTTCTTCCAGCTGCCTACGTTGATGTGGAAAGTGTAAGGTTAAGTGGCAGGAAAGAATACACTTGTATATTATATATTATATCCAATCACACAAATAAACTAAGGATATAATAATTACCTCGTGACGCTCCTCGTGGCCTAGTCGAACCGAGTGATTGGAACCAATCACTTGAGTTAAGTAACAACAGGCGCGGTCCGGTGCAGGATGGGTGACCGTCCCGGGACTACCGCTAGTGGCATTTTTCCGAGCGCTTCCGTGCTACGCAAGACACGTTGAGCCGTTGGTGTGATATAATGGCAGGTGGCTGTCATATAATGGCAGTCGTTAAGCCACGTCAGAGGCCTTACGGGCGGCTTGATAACTTCTGACAGAGGCCCGCCACTATCTTAAAATCCTCCACCAACCCGGACTTGGCCCCCGTGGTGGAGTATGGCCTAACCTTACTGCGATGCAGGAAGAGACCGTGCCCCAACAGTGGGGACGTATAAGGGTTGATATCGACAATAACTACCAGTAGACTGTGTGTTGCAAAGTACAGTGGCATTAACAATACTCTCACGCCAAATTAAATGTTACCACAGCGCCGCAAGCGCATGAAATTCAACTAGTTAGATTTCTGCATACCTACGCAGGACAACCCGACAACCGCGGTATGAAAAGAAACATTAGATTTTGCATTGTTTGCAGTTGTACTTAAAAACCTGGGACAAGATTTGATTTGTGAAGTTGTAAAACGTTTTATAAATAATTAACTGGAACGACTTCAACTCGGTGTTTTATTCACCGCGATAAACAGAAAAAAAAACACTTGATAGAAAAACAGAATAAGCAGGTAGAATAAGACCTCTGGCACGGATAGCCAGAGGTCGCGGGTTCGAATCCCGGCATGGGTGGAATTTTTAGCCTCTAAATAGGTTTTCAGAATAAGCAGGTAAAGGACGATTTATGTAGTCCGGTCTAGTTGAAATGTAAAGTAGTAATGCCAAAAATGATGATGGCACGACCTTGCGCTATGGCGCTCATTAGGGGAGGGCTATGTCTAGCAGTGGACTAATATAGCCTGAAGAAGAAGAAGAAGAAGAGTCATCCGGGACCACGGCACCTGAAAAAGTGCCGAAACGTTGGAAAATTGTAAAAATGTAATAAACGAGCATAAATCCGTATAAAAACAGTTTTAATAGGAAGAAGAATTTAAAAACCTATTTAGAGGCTAAAAATTTCACCCATGCCGGGATTCGAACCCGCAACCTCTGGCTATCAGTAGCCAGAGGTTGCGGGTTCGAATCCCGGCATGGGTGAAATTTTTAGCCTCTAAATAGGTTTTTAAATTTGTTCCTTAGCACGGGTTAGTGCATTAAAAATAAAAAATAGTGTAAGGAAGAAGAATGCCAAAAAAATCAAGGAAATCTCGAAAATGGGTGACGTAATTTTAAATTTAGAAAGTGATAGACAGAATTAAAAAGATATAAATAAAAATAATTATATAGAATTGGTCACCATTTATTTCGAGAGTTTATTTGAATTTTCTTAATGTTAAGTAGCATTTTCGTCCAGTCAACATGTGGTCGTGAATAATGTGAGTCCGGTATAATTGAAATAATGTAAAGTAAAAACCTATTTAGAGGCTAAAAATTTCACCCATGCCGGGATTCGAACCCGCAATCTCTGGCTATCCGTGCCAGATAGCCCGGATACGGATAGCCAGAGGTTGCGGGTTCGAATCCCGGCATGGGTGAAATTTTTAGCCTCTAAATAGGTTTTTAAATTTGTCCTTAGCACGGGTTAGTGCATTAAAAATAAAAATAGTGTAATGTAAAGTAGTAATGCCAAAAAATCAAGGAAATCTCGAAAATTGGTGTCGTAATTTTAAATTTAGAAAATGATGGACATAATTAAAAGGATATAAATAAAAAACGGTGTAAAGAGGTTTGCACCGTTACAAAATGAATGAAGCGAAATATTGTAACGAATTTAAACACCATTAATTTCGATGGTGTATTTGAATTTTCTTAATGATAAGTAGCATTTTCTTCCCGTCAGCCTTTAGTTGTGGATAATGGCTGAGTGGGTAGTGCAAAACACTAAACACACTTTATGTACCAACCCCGTACACAAAAATTTAGCAGGCCACTTCTTGGTGACTTCTAAACGGTTATTATTTTTAGCGCCTATTAAGTATTGAAACCTTTATAAGCTTACTATGACATAACGTTATAAACAAACGGGTTTCGCAATCAGCAGCCGCGGTACCCGTGGTAGCTGAGAAATATCTTAGAAGAAATATCTGATTTTTTTACCGTAGGTATTATCAATCAATAGAGTATCGTGACTTATTCTTTTTTTTTATTCTAATTGCGTGGTTCACGAATCCTACAGTAGGACTTTTATTGAGAACAACAAAGGCGTTAAAAGCGTAACGAAAGATTCAAAACAAAAGTTCTTTGTTGTAATTTTATTTTTGTTTCGAATTTGGAATATTTTAACATTTATTGTCTTTTTGTTTCTTTACTCGATCGATGAAAGAGAAAGGAAAATATTGAAATAGGTAAATTCCAACATCAATAAAAACTTCGTGTTCCTATTTAAGGGGCTCCATAACAGAACACTAGCGCTACCAATGGATAAAAATCATAAATATTTTTGCAGATTATCTGTTTAGTTCATGCATAAATATTATAATTTTGTTATACGACCTACTGTTTATAGTGAAAACATAATTAATTAGAACAGTTCCCCAATACGTATTTATGTCTCAATTGTACTGACAAAAAATGTCAGTACAATTGAGACATAAATACGCTGTAAGAAAAGAAATTATCTTTTCCATCGGTGGCGCTAGTGTACCAAAGCTATATTGTAATATGGCTTGTCCCACGACTTTTTTTTTGTTTGAAGTTCTCTTAAGCGAGCGTATATAAAAGTCGAGTCAAAGTCATGTTAGGAGCTGTGGATTTTTACATAATAATCTACAATTTCTACATTGAAATTGTAGATTACTTATACATTATTTGCATAATAATGATTGGTACATAATTTACATGTCAGGTAAATTAAATGAACTTTTGTATGTATTTCCTGAGCAACGAAATATTCACAGAAAATTTGGTTAAAAAGTAATCAATCACTTTATCATTTCACTAGAGACGCTTAGTAAATAAGCAGAGTTTTCTCAAAATGTTTTAATACGTAATTTTATTGAATTCACACTCATTTTACCCTCATAGAAATATTTAACACGTATTGTATCGAATAGTAACGTAAAACTAAATTTGGAGGAAACGAAAAATTTATCAAAGGAAATTAAAAATTCGGAATAAAAGTAACTACATAAAATTACAAAGTTTTCACGTGTTTCAGGAATTGTGCATTTTTCGGTAACTCTGTAGAATAAGAGCTGATGAAAATTCAGAAATTATTATGTTAGTGGCATTAGCGTCGAGTTTTGTTTGACAATAGATCGTGTTTCTATGTATAGTCTATTTATTTATTGTTCACAAATACATAAAATTATCTCCTTAATCTATCAAAAAAAATAAAAAATAAACTATCTAAAAAAATAAACAAAATAAGTACATTTCGATTAACTTCTGAATAATAGGCAAGCATAACGAAAATTGATAAAAACACGATTCACATAAAACACTCCTAAAAATTTATAAATAAGAATATATAAATATAGTTTTATAACTAAGACGTCTGCATTACGAGTTTTATTTACCCTTACGAGTTTTATTTTCTCGTATGCAGTAAAACTTAGTTCTACTGAACGATCTGTACAAAAGATATGATTTATTTCCATTGTTGGCGCTAGTACTACAGCGGAGCCCCTTAACAGCTGCCAGTTGCCGAAAGTGCACACAAAAAAACCAACTGTTCAGACAACAGTAGATAGACAGACAGTTTGCGCATGCGAAACCGGGAGTAAGCCCGTTGGCTGACCATCGCAGGAAGATCACAATGGTCAGCATTCTCCGACCTTGTACCATCCATTTTGGGAACCTTTGCGACACCGCATTGAAATAAAAACACGAAACCTTTTGTTAAACACCTCAGTTGGGCAATCCTATTTACTTACCTACACCGTTTAATTTTATTCACCTTGAATAGAACTCACTTTTATAGCGATAATGCATTTTTAATTGCATTCATTCGAGTCAATTTTGATCCGAGTCATTCGATCTTTTGAGCCGGTTGAAATAGGAAAATACCGAGTTACAACTTTATCCAAGGATGTATTGCTGGTACACCCCGGCAAGAAATTGTAGAAATTGCTTAAAATTTTCCGTAGGGTTATTGTCTTTCAATTTCTTTAAATTATTTAAAAAAGTTATAAAATAAAAAGCTATATTGCTTTCATGAAAACTAAAGTTTCTTGTTGAAAAATGGAACTAAATAATAGTAACTTTGTGTAAATGTGTGTGTGAATAAATTATTTATTTATCTATGTAAATGATCTCCGTTTATTTTTTGTTTTAAAAGTTATTAGAGCTTCAGTTTCGGTTTTAGCACTTTTACGATAAGCTTTAATAAAATCCAGAGTTTTGTTCGATATCTATGCGAGTGACGGGTGTTCTAAAAACATTACACAAAACAAACTCAAAACAACATTTCGTTGCTTAGGAAAATAAACAAATTTTGTGTCCCCCATACCCCCATAGAATGAAATGGAAAACAGATTAATTTGTGTAATATTTCATACAAATAAACGAGCAGGGGCCTGTTTCATAAAACTGCACTTCATCGCTTGCCATGACAATTGGAATTCGACATTGCAATTTGCAAAGTCGATTGACCCACGGATTACCAATTAGACTTTTAAACGCAATGTATCTTGAATGGTCATAATAAACTATGAATTATATTTTAGGAAATATGGCTTAGGTGAGAGCTACCATGGAGCAATCCGAGACAGTTCGTCAACCTTTACATATTTGTTGCAAAGTAGTTCCTAACGAAACGTTCCTAATACTTAAATATTTTTTAATAAATTCTTGTCCACCTGAAGGTGGTAAAATATTTCCTCACTACTACTCATCAACCTATTCTAATCAACCTATCTACTGATTTTTTATCAGAAGTTATCATTTGTTTAAGTTAGTCATTTTCTCGGCTTCCAGCTAATGTAAATTATTTCTCCTTCATATTATAACTATATAATATTGTTTTCGTATATTGTTTTATTATCTGAAAATACTTACTTTTGCAATCAGGCTCCTATAGTCGACAGCACATCAACATTTATATATTTTATATATTATATTATATAAATGATAACTTCTGATAAAAAATCAGTAGATAGGTAAGTAGTACTTAGTAAGGAAATATTTTACCACCTTCAGGTGGACAAAAATTGATTAAAAAATATTTAATTATAAGATCAGTTTAACAGCGGTACGGACAGTATTTCGCTATGGTGCGAAATGCTTATAAATAATACGCAATAAAACAAAGGAAATCTATGAAATATAAACTCACCAGCGATACAATCCCATGTAACTTAAACCGCAGTGTTTTCCTAGAAACGATCGGTGGTGCATCAAAAACATCCTTTCAAAACACCCGCATGCTATATTTGCGTTTCACAAACAATAGAACACTACGCGCGGAAATAAACTTCAAACTCCAAAAACTCAAAAAGAAAATTGAACAATTTTAGCAACTGTACTGAAGGTACCCGTAATAACAGCACTCACTTTTTTCTTTTATTTTCATTGAGAATCTAGCTACGTCGGTGTTTTTTTTTCGAACGCTAGCGGTCGCGAGTGTAATCGGACTATTTTTGTAAGTGGCCAGCGTCAGCCGACTTGTGGCACCATCGGTTAGTGACCGACTGACTCGAGTTAACTTTGACTGCACTCGAGAGGACAGATCGCGCGAGACTAAAATTCGATTTTGCGGTCTTTTGTCACAAGCTGGCCGGTTGGAGGTAGTGGCCGCTTCTTTTAGACGAAAAATAAAATAAATGAATGAAGAAAATTTGTTTGACGATGTTTTGTTGTTTATTTAATTTTTATATTAGTGACATCTATGTTTCAAATTTTAAACATAGTCTTAGCCCCATCTAGCGGAAAAAGTAAGAACTTTACGGATACGAAATAAACAAGTTGATTTGATACATCGTAGTAGACTTGACGGTGCCTTAGTTCTGAACATAATTTACAGAGGGCGGTAAATGCGCGAATTATTTGTAATAATTGGTTCGGAATTTGCTTTTTAGCTACAGGTTTAATTCATGAATAAATATTATGTTGCTCAACCTCAGTCCTATTTATTAACGCATTATTTATTAAAAAACACTCCTCAAATACAGTTTTGATTTTATTTGGTGTATACTTTACGAAAAGCTATTTAAAGTGTTTTTGAAAAGTGGTTTATATGCGGTAGGTATCCTGTTTATTAAATAACACAGGCTATGTGTAATTTAAATATCATAACATGTGTCCAGAAACGATACAGCGTCGTAGTTCACAAGGGGCTCTGTATATTTTCTGTATTAATTTATAATATTACGAGGTGCACCTCGACATGGGATTTTTACACACAAATTTTGTTGCCAAGGAAACTCTGATGACACTCCGCGGCACAAAAAACCGAAGAAGAAAATAATTAATTATTTTACGTAACTAGCTGACAAAGTGAACTTCGAACCGCCTAACAGTAGATTTTTTCTCTCCGTAAGAACCATCCTCGTGCTTTAAGGAATATTCTAAAAAAAGAATTAGCGAAATCGGTTCAGCTGCTCTCGAGATTTGCGCTTACCAACACATTTAGCGATTAATTTTTATATTATAGAAGACTAGCTGACCCAGCGAACTTCGTACCGCCTAACAGTCGACTCTTTTTTTCTCTCCGTAAGAACCATCCTCGTACTTCAAAGAATATTCTAAAAAAAAGAATTAGCGAAATCGGTTTAGCTGCTCTCGAGATTTGCGCTTACCAACACAGTCGGGGATTTATTTTTATATTAATAGATAATATTTTCTTCAAGTACATAAAGGGTTGTTCCACTAATCCCCATTGAAAATCCCTATTGGCGTATCTTAGTACCTATTGGCAATTGGGATTTGTGAACAGAAAGTTCATAAATCCCCATTGGTATAAAAAACGAATATAAACAACACATAACAGCGGTGGCAGCTCAGTGGGCAGAACAATGTACTCGCAAGCTAGAGACCCAGGTTCGATCCCCAGTGCGGGCATGTACCAATGACTGTATAATTTCAAAATTACGTACATTTGCGAATTTATAGTCGCAATACCACAAGCTAACGGTGAAGGAAGACATCGTGAGGAAACATGCGGCTTAGTTGGTATGGCTTGACTTGGTATATTGACTATCTTTCCTGCGGACTAGGCCGACTAAGCTGTCAGGATGGTGTAGGTGCTGGGAAAGCCTACACCATCAAATACCTTGTCCCAGGCACTACAGGATGCGAGTGGCCCCTTCACCCATCTAGTGTGAGTAAAAATGCCTCTGGACGCTGTATAAATCATCTCATTTACGCAGATGCTAAGGCCATAAATATTTTCATCAAGTGTACGTATAACTAAGTCTCTATAACGCTGAAATCTTTCATAACTTGCGTTATTTACATTATAATGCATTTTCAGCTAACGTTTCTCTTAGTGTTCTCCTAGAGAACACTATTTCTTTGGCCGACGCATTATTTTGCAAGCAAGGAACTTGTATCGACAATTCCTCGTCCCGACAAGGAAATCGTTCCTAAGCTAAGACAGAACATAACGTAAGTTCTTTAAGGTCACTTCTATAGGTCACCTAGTTAGTCTTCTTCTTCTTCAGGTATGCTATGTAGTCTGCTGGACATAGCCCTGCCCTAATGAGCGCCATAGCGCACTTTCTTCAGCTTGCCGCATCCAGCATCTGCCGGCAGTTTTTCGCAGATCCTCATCCCACCTGCTCGGAGGGCTTCCTACACTACTTACGTTTGCCGAGTCGCGGTCTCCACTCAAGAACACGTTTACTCCAACGGTTGTCGGTTCTTTCCGAGATATGGCCAGCCCTAGTTAGAGTAGCATATAAAAATAACATAGGTACGCTCCTGTTCCCTGGCGAAGTAAGTAAAGTGAAGTATTTATTTATTGCCAAACATAATGGTACATTTTCAGTGGTGGTAACTTATTTAGGTAGTTATACAAAAGTTTCCAGTGGTCCCCAAACTAAGCAAGGCATGTGTCTTGGGGACCCAGTTAAAATTAAAAAGAAATAAAAATCTCTAACATAAAAGGCATGTCTTTGATTTTGACAGATCTCTTTCGCTTCGTCAATATTCGACTACCTATCATACTCACAGACGAACATAATATAGATTTGTGCATAAACTTATAGAGTGCTTATCGTTGACCTAAAATTATGAAGTTTGGTACGTTAAAAATAAGGTAACTCATTGGTATACCTATCAAATAAAAATAAAAGATTTATGTTTGCGAGTTTCCTTGTAGGTACTATATCAACCGTTGTATGTCCCCACGGCTGGGGCACGGGTCTCTTCCTGCATCGCAGGAAGGTTAGGCCACACTCCGCTACGAGGCCAGGTCCGGGTTTGTGGAGGATTGTAAGACATTGGGGTGCGATGCCAGATAACCTTCACGTGTACCCCTCCGCTTTCCGTTCCATCTGATTCTATGAACCAGGTGGTGGGGCAAGTGGTGGGGTCGGTGCACCCTGAGCGTTAGTCAGTAAGTTGTTAACGGAACTTACTGGCTAACGTCGAATAATCTGGCGGGAGGGGTCGCTTGGGCCCTGTTTCACTTTGTGGAGCGGGACCCAGGCGACCAACCGATTGAAGGACCGACTGGGGGGGCGCCGCTGCGCGAAAGCGCGCCCGCCTCGTACCAGTCGGACCAGAGTGGCCGTGGGCGGAGGGTCGGGGGACCCTTTGCCTCCATCACGGCGGGAGGGGTCGCGTGGGCCCTGTTTCACTTTGTGGAGCGGGACCCAGGCGACCAACCGAATGAAGGACCGACTGGGGGGGGGCGTCGCTGCGCGGAAGCGCGCGCGCCTCGTACCGGTCGGGGGACCCTCCGCCTCCATCACGGCGGGCCGGAAGGCGCCCTTGCGTGTTCCGAGGGTGCCTTCTGGCACGGAGGGGGCCCGCGCGGTCGCTCACCGCCTTCTCTGCTTTCAGAGAAGTGCTGGTGGGTGACGTGACGGACCTCACGTGTGGGGCGTGTGGGGGCCAACAGGACATTGGCCCCCATGCGCCCCAACGAGGAGGTGCGCCGCCCTTCTCTAATCCCATTGGTCCAAGTAACGATGGGATGGAGGGGGCGGCGCGTTGGGGCGTGTGGTGGCCAAGGGGTTCGCACTTGGCCACTATGCGCTCCAACGAAGAGATGCGGCGTTCCCTCGCCCTGTTCCTGCGTGCGGGGCAAGGACGCCGCCGAAGGAGTGCCCGAAAGGGCGCCCGCAGACGGGGTCGCGGAAGTGTGCGCAAGCGTCCCCGTGGCCCCGTCCTTTGCGGTGCGGAGGAACACCCCAGGAGTTTTAGTCGGTATACCGCCCTTTTCAGGGCGGGGAGTCTGACATAACCACTGTGCTCCCCCGAGCCGGTGGTACCCTTAATTGGGGTTTCTCCTGGGTGAAAAAAAAAAGTATTGTAAGACAGTGGGGTCTTACTGTCAGAAGTTATCAAGCCGCCCATAAGGCCTCTGACATGGCTTAACTACTGACATTACAGGACAGCCAGCCGGCACCAACGGCTTAACGTGCCCTGCGACGTAGGGAAGCGCTCGGAACTAGCGGTAATAACGGGACGGTCACCCATCCTGCACCTAACCGCGCTTAATGAACGTTACAAGTTAACTAGATGTCCATTTCAAAATCTAGATCATTTTGAAGAAAAAATGGAAAAAAAACTCCAAACTAAGTTTTTTACTAATTACGATTACTAAAACTTTTTTTACCTATGTAAGAATATATAGTGCTGGCCTTTCATATAACTACAACTCATGATTTACTATGATGATGCGATGTGCATTGCGGAGCCATTTAACCGACAGATAAGATTTGTTCAATAGGTTTTCCTTAGATTATTATTGGCTTTAAATTAGATTACACTATTTTTATTTTTAATGCACTAACCCGTGCTAAGGACAATTTTAAAAACCTATTTAGAGGCTAAAAATTCCACCCATGCCGGATACTTCAGTCAGATGTCGCTGCCTGTACGTAATAAAGAGAATAGTGTAAGGAGGTTCGAAATTTCACTGATGCCGGTGATTCGCCCATTAGCTCAGTTGGAAAGAGCGCTTGCACGGATAGCCAGAGGTCGCGTATTCGAATTCCGGCATGGGTGGAATTTTTAGCCTCTAAATAGGTTTTTAAATTAGATTCTTATTGGCTTTAAATCTAATTCATCTTATTCTTTGTAAAAATGCCTCGTGTATAAGCTGTTGGTTTTCCAATAAACAATAAAATAAAATAGGTTTTTGTTTTTCAAAGTAGGTATTCGAGATATTTACCTATATCATCATAATCATCATCATCAACCCATTATGCCCCCACTGAGGGGCACGGGTCTCAACTCTAAGGAAGGTATAGGCTATACTCCACCACAGGGGCCAAGTCCGGAAAATGATTAATGAAAAATTTATGTAGGTAAAGCTTTGTGTCGTCCTTTGAATCGGTGGGGTTCAGTTAACGTCAACACTTACGACTTTCGACGACTTTCCATAAGTGGGCAATATAAATGAAAACAAAATAAGTAAATGCTGCAAATTCCCTTTATAATTAAAATCTGATCTTCACTTTGAAGATCAGTGCAATAATCAGTTGTCCTTTCATACGAGCCGTTCATTTTCGTTGAAACAATTTAACCTAAAACTAATTACTTTAATAACCCGTTTACAGTTAAATAATACAAAAATATAGAACCCTACATTCTAGGTAGCTAATACTGGTGCTACTAATTACTCCATTTATCTAATTTATTCTCACTGCCGCTTGCAAGCGATGCGTAACATATTGCAATGAGGTGCAAGATATCACACTTCTATCTTGGTGTTTTCATTGCTTCCGACACTGTCTATGATGTCTTCATTGCTTCCGACACTACTATCTAAGGTGTCTTCATTGCTTACGACACGATCTATGATGTCTTCATTGCTTCCGACACTACTATATACGGTGTCTTCATTGCTTCCGACACTATCTATGATGTCTTCATTGCTTCCGACACTACTATCTATGGTGTGAGCACTTTGTTGCTGACAAAGAAGACATGTATGATATTTTGTATCGTCTGAAAATTATCTAATCTTTAATTATAAGACTACAGGGCCTGATTTCCCTTTACTACTCAGTGGAGTTCCACTACCTGTTGCTGCTTTGCCTCCAATTATCCTGAACTCGGGCAAACCAGCTGCAGCCTGCGCCTCGTCAACAGAGTGTGTATTAAACTCGTTGTTTCTGCCTGCTTCAGTTGGGACCTGTAATGGCCGTCCTAGCTGAACTGTGCCATAAGGAAGCTTAGACACTTCTGTTAAAGAACTTCTAAGTCCAGCTTCCGAATCTCCATATAAATCTTCCCCTGGAACACCTAACGTAGCAGACCGACTCAGTTCTAAATTGGCTACGTTACCAAGTTGCGATGCATTATTGAGATCTACTTGTCCATTTGGTGCGACCATGTCTGGTAGACCTTCGAGGAATCCTTTTAGTTGCCCCAAGTTAATTCTACTGGACCTGGCATCTAAGTTATCTGCAGTGTCACCAAGATTTAGTCCAATGTCTATATTAGAAGAGAGAGATGGAGGACCAGCGCCGACAGATAGTGTCTCCGACCCTGATGGTTTGAATTGAGGCAAGTTTAACAGTCCTTGCTGTCTTAGATATTCGACGTAGTTTGGCGTTTCACGATTTAAATCTGATGGATCTCCTTTTGGTTGTACGTCATATTCACCCTGATGGCTTGGATCTAAAATAACGTCATTCCTTAACTGAGGCAGGATGTCGCGTTCGATGTAGTGTGGCTCGTCAACAAATAATTGTGATATCCATGGAGTTGGTTTTTTAAAGCTTGAGTCATATTGTTCATCTTGATGGTTTTGATTTGCAATAATTTCCTGTCTGAACTGTGGCTGATATATGTTCAACCATGATTTTAAATCGTTTAATCTGGACTGTAGTGGGACATTCTGATCATCTAATCGTTCCACATCATATTCCAGTCTTTGATCCGTTTCCGCTGGTTTTAATACTCTAAGCTGTCTATTACCAAAACCTGACAGTTTAATCTTTGCTAAAAATTTCTGAAAACCTTCTTTATTTAATGGAACATTTTTGAAGGTTTTCTTTGTTATTTGGGGACGGTATCGTATGGTATGTACAGGGCTAGTCCAGTAATGAACTTTACGTTGACCAGATTGAGACCAAGATACTGATTGATCGTCTTGTGGCAATTTTAACCCTGGTATGTCGGGTCTCGTTGGACTTAAAACGTGAGTCTGGTCTGGTGTAGTTTTTATTTCAAATGATACTGGCAAGTTACTTTGTTTATATCCGAGTGGAACTAATCCTAAGATATGTGGTGGATTGCCTAGTGAGACTAATAAACCTTGCAGGTACGGAGTATCACTGGCGATTTTGATCTTCTTGTTTATAGAATCTTCTAGTAAAGTCTTTATACCTACATCAATCGCATTTCCGATCAGAATGGGTCTAATTTTCAGTTCGCCAACATTCAATACATTTCCGTACTTATCTATTAGAAGTCCTTCTCTCGTAAACATCAAGTTATGATTATGCAGTATTTTTTCGATCAATACTTTGATTGTGTCAACATTTACTTCTCCAAATTTATCTTCAAGATTCTCAACTTGCCCTTCAAACCATTTGTCAAATATAGGTCCAGGAATTCGGCCTAATGGCTGCTTTTGGCTTCCGGGGATTTCGTAAGAGAATTCTGGATCCAATAACTTTTGAAGAAGTGTAAGGTCGGTTTGATCCAGGTTTGGGATTTCATTATTGATTACGTAGTTGGGGTTATTTTTCAACTTCTTCAAGAATTTGATTATCAAGTTCAATCTGTTGAGAAAATAAAATATTTTAGGTAGTTTGGCAGTAAAAAAGAAAAATTGATTAGTTCTTTTTTGGAAGATCACATGTGCAAAGTCATATTGAGCTTCAAACATTTGTCCATGAAATCTTGTACCTACCTACTATCTTGTTTTTGCGGTTGTTCTATCAATACCTACGAAGTACATTACAAGTACGCACCTATAAATTACCCACGAAATTTTCAGATTTTATTTTTATGCCCTTTCAACAAAACATTTGTCATGTGTTGTAAGGGTGGCCGTGATAATGAGTTTTTCTGAGATTCGCAAAGGTTAAATGCTCAATATCACTATTCTACAGGGTCATTTTGAAATCGTTAGCAATATTTGGAGGTAATGTTTTTTTTTTTATTTGTGAACAACGGTATTATTAATGACATATCAATACCGGTATAAAATGATTGTAAATTGTAAATATTTCTGATTTCGGACCTTTGGCTTTCAAGTGCGAATACAAATCCGCAGTCTTACGTTGTAAAATATTTTCAAATATGTTAAATGGTTAAGAAGAGTAAGTCCGATATGCGTAAACCACTAAAAATACGCGCTACGCACAGTGAAAAAAAAATTTTTTTTTCTATGGAACCCATTAAAGAATCCTTTCTTCAACGGGTCTTTTACCAGCTTTATGTAACTTACAATTCTATGCAATTTGTACAAACTTTTCCTTTTATAATTAAGTCACCTATAAGCTTTTAACTTGTACCATCAAAAAACTTGCCGGTAGAAGAAGAGGGATGCCAGACTCTAACAAAGCTTATAGCTATAAAGCTTAATATTTTGCAAACGGATCCTTAAATCGAGAAAGGGTTGTCCTTTTCGCTTTACACTTTTGACATACAAAAAAAATCATATAGCAATTTCTTACATTATAGTGCATTTCAGAAAAGAAAATTGTATTATTATTAAGGTCTCGGAGATACTCTAAAAATATTTAAGATTGTATCCTAACCTAACCTAGCGTTTTCAAAGTGAACGAATTCAAAGTCACCCTGTAGATACACCACAGCATAAAAAGTTGGTCCCCTGATAATACCTACCAACCTACCCTGATAATACAATTACCCGATGGACGTACCTCTGTGGTTGAAGAACCAACTTCCTTATTTCTTCGTTCAAAACTAGATTTTCTTGCCGCGTATATGCTGTTTCACCTCCATACTGAGAATTGTGTTGTTTCCGTGAGCCGACAGGTAGTGATGGCAACTCAGGCGAGATTTCAAGTTCATATTTAGGAATTGGTTTATTAATTTTAATAAACTGTTTTTCATTATCCATTGGTCTTTCCCTCAGATCGGATGTCAGCGTATTTGCGTAATAATATTTTTCACGCTCAGGTTCGTTACCTTGTGGATGTTCGTGTGGAAGAAAATTATCCCAAGGCTGTAAAAGAGAATCCACCGAATCAACAGGATAAACGCCGTCTTCTAACGGGTACAATTTGGTCACCGGTTTTTCTACTGTTGGTTTGGTTGGATATAAATCAACTGGATATTCATATTGTTGAGCTGGCTCGATTGGGTATGGATTTATAAGATGTTCAAATTGATGTTGGTATGATTGTTCTACGTTTGGATAAGGTCTATCATCAACTGGAATTTTATCATTAGAGTTGGTTTCATATCTGTCAGATGGTGGGTAAGGTGTAATTGGTACTACAGCTTCGTGATTCGGCAACGAGCTAGGTGGATACACATGATGTGACTGCAAATCTGAATTTTGCAATTGCTTTGCTGGAGTCTCTGACAAATCGTAACCTTGTGAGATAATGTTTTCAGGATAATCATTTGGTGGTACGCCAGATGGATATTTAATTTCTCCTTTTTCGAACGGACCTGGAAGCGTAGGCCATCTCTGGTTTGGATCAAACTGGTTTTCGTTAGACGGTATTTCAGGGTTGAGCAGTATAACTTCGTCATGAGGTTTTGGAGATGGCTTAGATTCAATGTATGGAGGGATTACTTCTATAACATCAGGTAATGTATACCTTGGTAGGTCTGTGGGTAGTACCGATTCTGGAGAATTGGGTTCTGGTGACTCGAATATTGCATTCTCTTTGTTTAACGGCAGCGTATTATCCAAAAACGAAGGCAGTTCATCAACACTATGCTCTTCATAAGATGGCACGGCTTTTATTTTATATTCTTCATTAAGTGGGGTTTCATGCACTAATATTTCTTTCGGTGGTTGTTTAAATTCTTCGTCAGATGGCACATTTGCCTCGTAAGATGGCAAAACTTGATTCAATGAACTAATTTGTTCCAAAGTAGGAACCGCGATTTCATTATTTTTTACTTTTACAAGCAATTCATTCCAGGATAAGCCGAAGGAGAGTAATAATGTTAGTAAATTCTCCTCTAGTAATCTAGATTGGTAGATACTATTTAAATAATCGTAGGGCTTTGACACCAGTATTTGGTTTAGATTATACTGGAATTCATCCAAATTCGGTTGTTTTACGTCTTTTATGTCATAGTCTGGCTTAGTTTCGAATACCTTTTTAGTGACAGAATATGGGCTATTAACTAATAATTTAGCTGTAAGGTCAGAACTCAAAGGCTGTAAGAGATCGTGGTCTTCTAGTGGTAGATCTGGTACGTAATGCTGCTTTTGAACATCTGGGACGTAGAGGTAGACCTTCGAATCTCCTTTTTTGCTATACAAGTATACGACTACTCGTTGTAAGTCGTTGCCTTCTGGATTTATGTTTTTGGATACAGGAACTGTCTTGCCTTTGTCTCTTCTATTGCAGATGCAATCATCTCCGTGAACTTCTGGTTGGTATTGATGCTGTTTTGTATCTTGAGCATAAATATCTACTTCGGGAAAAGTTGACTTATGGCCAGATCTATGCTCTGGTAGTCCTTGGTTCTCAGATTTGTCGGTCGCATTATAAAGAGTAGGTTCTTGGCCTGAAGGCAATTCCGAAACGGTGGACTCCTGGTCAAAGTTACTGGAACATTCAATATGAAGCACATGGTTTAGTAACGAGCTCTACAAAAATAGAAGTAAAAATTTATGTGTGTATAAATAATAATAATAAATAAATAAAATTATTTTCATGAACATATTACACAGATCTCGTTAGCCCTATACTAAGTACAACAGACTAAATGACTTGTGTTATAGGTGTAGCGCTCGTGGCCTAGGCGAACCGAGTGATTGGAATCAATCACTTGGTTAAGCAACAACAGGCGCGGTTAGGTACGGGATGGGCGAGCGTGCCGTGACTACCGCTAGTGGCATTTTTCCGAGCGCTTCCGTGTTTTGCAAGGCACGTTAAGCTGTTGGTGCTGGCTGTTATATAATGGCAGTCGTTAAGCCATATCAGAGGCCTTAAGGGCTGCTTGATAACTTCTGACAGTAAGGCTCGCTACTGTCTTACAATCCTCCACCAACCCGGACTTGGCCCCCGTGGTGGAGTATGGCCTAACCTTCCTGCGATGCAGGAAGAGAACCGTGCCCCAGCAGTGGGGACATAAAAGGGTTGATAACGATAGGTGTTAACTCGACGATATATGTAATACAATAAATACATAGATAAAATCCAAGACCCGAGATAAACTAGAAAAGTTCGTTTCCTAGTTAGACTCGGCCGGGGATCGAACCGGAGACCTTCCGTTTTGCAGTTAGCGTGCCAAACTGCTGCGCCACCGAGGCCGTCAGTTAATTTAGTATAATTATGTAAAATTACCGTGCATTAGATGTAGCTGCGAGAATGGTTGAGAATAGAATAATCTGAAAACAGAATTAGTACTATGATACTTTTGATAGAATTAATTAGATTAATAGAACATTACGTATAATTATGCATGGCTCGAATAAGTTAAAAAATAAACAACGGGCTAAACATGAGAATATTAAATTAAAATATGACATGTTTTCTTTCTTTCCAATCGGAGCCATAAGCGAGATTGTAGTTATCACTGAGCCAATTATGAATAATGTTAAAATGTTTTATAAATAATGTTTTCCTTTACTATAATAACACCAATTCATTATATTAAATTCGATGTATTCCAAAATTAAATTGAATAAATTATTATGAAATCAATTATATGAATTATTATAGTGAATAATAGATATAGAATAATAGATATATAAATAACAATCTATTATAGTCATTAAAATATATATATATATATATATTTTAATGACTATAATAGATTGTTATTTATTTAGGATTATTTATTTAAGATGTTCAATGAGCTTTAAGATTACTTAATTTATAATTTAATTGGATATTTTAAAGTTATTGTATTGAAATTGATTATAAGAAACACATTCGAAATGTAATGCTTTGTCACCTTATAGTAGTAGAATAAAGGCTTTTTATTTCATTTTTATTTTATTTTATAATAACACCAAACTAAACACGTTACGCGTTATCGTTTCGCGAGCAAGCAGAAAAGATATTCACTGTTCTTCTATGGGACTCGCTTATTTTGCTCTACTTCGTTCTTTTTAGCATTAGAAATTTCGTAAACAAAGAAGCAGGGTTAGTCAACCTAAAATTCGTCAGCCTAATTTATATATATTTTTTAAATAAACATACCTTCAGTCTATTTATTCTTACTTGCCCAATTTAGTAAACAAGATTCTAATCTTAAAATTGAGATTAGACGCCTAAACTAGACATTTTCTCGCAAATTCATGAACTATTATAAACTTTGTTTATAAAATTGGCAGCGTTTTATCTAAAGTGTTCCAAATTACTTCATTTATGGAAATATGGCAGTTTTGGACTAAAAAGTTACAGTTTACGGGTAGAATCTTGTTTACTAAATTGGGCAAGTAAGAATAAATAGACTATACTTAGTTCACTGTTGAGCCAAGTAAATACGGCTTTCTATCTACGTTTCAGATGTTATATATACGTAATAATAAGCAGTAGCCCTGCTTCTTTGCTTCCGAAATTTCTAATGCTAAAAAAACCGAAGTAGGTAACAGTAATTTTCATTCTCTTGTTAGCGAGTCAATGCCAAATCAAATTTTATTAAAAAGTGTGACCAACAACTTTGCGACGCCGACTGCGTGATTACTTGCAACCATTAGGTCTTCCTAAGTTTATCTATTTTCATTTGTTGGAAATCCAACTTCATTTTAATCACATAACTACCTCTAAAGCGGCCAGTTGCAAAGCGCCTTGTCTGCTGCGGGGGAATCTCAGCGCAGTCGGCAGCTTGCAACTGGACGCAATAAAAACAAACGAAGAGGTCACCGTGGAGGGCGGTCGCCCCCTTGGAAGCGGGATAAGCTCCAGGGGGCCGCTGCCACCCACGCGAAATGCGCCACGACCGCTGTGGTGGCGACCACGCATGGGCAGCCGAAGGTTCCCGCGCGATGCGCCCATAGTGCGGGGGCAACCCCGCACGCTGGGTTCCAGCGCGTGGAAACTGGGTGCGCCATCACTGCGGGGTCTCTACCGCGCGATCAGCAGCAGACCAATTCGGTAGCACAACGCTCGGCGACGGCAGGTCAGAGGCCCCGACACGCTGCTCCGGAAACTCCGGTAAAACGTGGCAGGGCTGATGTAACGCTGTCACCGGCCGTTACTAACAAGCGGCGCAGGCTAGAGGGTCAGGGGAAAGGAAAGGCGCTCGGCTACGCGGGGGTGATTAACTCTCATCTACGCGTGGCCGTGACCACCGTTCCCCCCACCGATTTAACAAGCGAGCAAGCGGACGAGCTCAAAGAGACTCTGGAAAGAGTCACTTCTGACGCAATCTTGGCGTCGTGTCTGGCCGGTGACGGCGCCCAACCGCTCAGGTTTCACGGGAAACCTCACCTGGGTGAGGGGGTGCTGAAAATTTGGTGCGGAGACGACGCCACGCTTGCTTGGCTTAAGGACACAGTAGCCAGCATAGCGTGCCCGATCCAGAACTGTGATCTGACTGTCATCGCACAGTCAGAAATCACAAAGATGGTAAAGGCCGGTATGCTGCTACCCACAACAGTCGTGACAGAGATGGATAAGATTCGCCAGATTCTTATCCATCAAAATCCCGAATATAATATCCAGCGGTGGAGGCCCTACCGAATAGAGATTCAGGAGGGCAAGGGCATCTTCCTCTTTCTGGGCATTCCAGAGGAGGAGGTGCCCTGCCTTCTGGAACGGGACCGGAGGGTCGCTTATATCATGGGGAGTGCGTACGTAAAGTTCTTCACTCCCTCGGGTCTGAGCGACGCTCCGTTCGTGCCGGAGTCTCTGTGCGCGCGGGTATCCACCGAGGATAACGAAACAAGGGACGATGAGGCCGCGCCCGATGGCGATGACGTTGATGGAGTCCCGACTCCAGCCGACGAGCCGTCGAGAGCGGCCCCCTCGTCCTATTCGCCAACAGTCGCTGGTATGTCCATCAGCGACGACGACGACAACCAGTCTGACGACATGGACTGGCTGCTGCGTGTGGGGGAGACACTGTCGGAGTAGCCATGGCTCCGCCACACGTAGTAGCTACAGTCGATGTTGTCCAAACAAACCTCCAGCATAAGCAAATCGCTTCAGCCACCTTACGTAGCCTGCTGGAGGTTAAAACTAACACCATAGCTCTCATCCAGGAGCCTTGGGTAAGGGGTGGTAGAATCTGTGGACTCAATAACCCGAGAGGTAAGCTAATGGTCGATACGACGATAGCCAACCCAAGGGCGTGTATTTACATGCCCAACTGCATACAAGCTACGCTACTCACACAATTCTGTTCCAGAGATCTCGCAGCTGTGAGACTCCTTAATGGAAGGGACGACCAAACTATGCTTGTCTTAGCATCCGTGTACATGCCAGGAGATGAGACCGTACCAGCCAAAGAGGTGGCTGACCTGGCGGTGTACTGCGCAGACCATAGCTGGGAGCTGATCATATCGGCCGATTGCAACGCACACCATCCTCTGTGGGGAAGTCCCAAAGCCAACCCAAGGGGAGAGGACCTCATAGAGTTTTTGATGACTACGAATCTCCTCATAGCCAACAAAGGTAACCAGCCCACTTTTATTAACAGCAGGTACCAAACTGTCATAGATATCACTCTTGTGTCAGTAGGAGCGATGGACATGGTTTCCAACTGGCACGTCTCCGACGAACCCTCACTTTCCGACCACAGACGTGTTAGGTACACCATACAGGCACAAACACAACCGCCACAACCGTGGCGAAACCCTCGCAAAACGGACGTCTCTAGATTTCAGAACGTTTTAAAGTCGAAGTGGTCAGCTCTTCAACTAAAAGACGCGACTTCTAGTACCTCCAATATAGATCACAACGTAGAAACATTAACAACCTGCTTACAGGAGACATACCAACAGACCTGCCCACTAACGTACCCCAAGGAACCTCCTGGTAGCCACTGGTGGGGCAAGGACCTAGAAAGAACAAGATGCAAGCTAAGGCAAGCCTTTAATCACGCTAAAAACACCAGGAAGGATTCTGACTGGGACATATACAAAGATCTACAATACGATTACAAAAAGAAAATCCGCTACTACCAAACTAGCTCATGGCGGCGTTTCTGTGAAAAAATCGAGTCAACAAAGGAGACAGCAAGAATTAAAACACTTCTGTCAACAAACAAAAACAGAGGACTCGGCTCACTGAAGAAATCGGACGGCACATACACAACCTCCGACGAAGAAATAAGCGAACTGCTACTACATACTCACTTCCCAGATTGTATGATCATGGACAAACAACAATGGGAAGAGCCCTTCGAACGATCGCCAGCTGATATTGACTGGGCCGTATCAAACACGGTCATTACCGAAGATAAAGTACAATGGGCCGTAAAAAGCTTCCTGCCTTACAAATCCTCTGGAATAGACGAAATTTTTCCGGCACTCCTACAATGGGGAATTAACACAATACTGCCACAGCTAGTGTGTATCTTTCAATCCTGCCTGGCACACCAGTACATTCCCCACTCATGGCGGGAAGTCAAAGTAGTCTTTTTACCAAAGGCTGGAAAAGGAGACTATACACAGGCAAAATCCTATAGGCCTATCAGCCTCACATCGTTTCTCTTAAAAACGCTGGAGAGACTAACGGACAGGCACATAAGAGAAGGAGCCCTAAAAACAAAACCTTTACATCCTCAACAACATGCCTATAGAAATGGCAGATCAACAGACTCAGCTCTGCATACTGTCGTTAGAACCATAGAAAAGGGCCTCTCAGATAAACATATGGTCTTAGGAGCCTTTATTGACATAGAAGGTGCTTTCGACAAAACAACTTTCAGTAGTATCAACCAAGCGCTGGTGAAACGAGGAGTGCAGCCAACCATCACGGGCTGGATAGACAACCTCCTGCGTCAAAGAGCCATAACGCTTAAGGTAAACAGCACTACGAGGGCAATAGTGGCCAGAGGCTGCCCTCAAGGGGGAGTTCTATCGCCACTTCTATGGAACCTAGTAGTTGACGGCTTAATCAGACGCCTTGATGAATGTGGTTTCTGGATAATAGGCTACGCCGACGATATAACAATCCTGACGATAGGTAAATCCGAGGATATTCTATACAGTCTAATGAGAACGGCGTTTGGCATAGTAGAGCGATGGTGCAAGACTCATCAACTAACCGCCAACCCGACTAAAACGGAATTAGTACTTTTTACAAACAAACGTAACCCAAAAACACAAAACCTACCAAAGTTTTTCGGAACAACGCTAACCCTGTCACCAACAGTTAAATATCTCGGTGTGACGCTAGATAGCAAGCTAAACTGGAGCTCGCACCTACAGAATATCGTTAACAAGGCCCAGATGACCTTCTGGCAATGCCGCGGCCTCATAGGAAAACAGTGGGGTCTACGCCCGTCACTTATGATGTGGTTATACACTTCGGTGATAAGACCCGCTATAACTTATGGCGCCGTTGTATGGTGGACCAGAACAAAACAGAAAATAGCAGTACTTCAATTACAGAGGCTACAACGACTGGCATGCCTCGCAGTAGCTGGGTGCATGAAGACAACACCGACTACTGCCCTGGAAGCCCTGTTGAACCTCAGACCTCTACACTTGCACGTTCAACAAGAAGCAGCCAGTGCTGCCCTACGGCTTCGGACAACCGGTATATGGAAACAAAACAGCTACACCCCACACACACAAATCCTAGCAGCCGCTGTTTCGGACCAGCCTATGATAGAAGCGGTGTGCGACAGAATACCAAACACTTATATTTTCGACAAAAAATATAAGGTACAACTGCAAGAGGAGCCTACCGACTACTCGGGAATACACGAAGTCAGAGTGTACACGGACGGCTCCAAAACTGAAACAGGAACGGGCGCAGGAGCCTTTTCCAACGAACTAAATCTAAAACTATCTACAACCCTTGGCAACCTGAATACAATCTTTCAGGCAGAATGCATCGGTATAACAAGAGCTGTCGCGCTGTTGAACACAAGAGATGCGAAGGCTTACGCAATACGCATAATCTCGGACAGCGCCTCAGTCCTACAAGCACTCAACAGCAATCTTACAAACAACAGCTTGATACTAGAGTGTCACCATGAATTGGAAAAACTGTCAACAAATAACAGAGTCACTTTACAATGGATAAAGGGTCATAGCGGCTCCCTGGGCAATGATGCCGCAGATGAACTCGCTAAAAGAGGCTCGGAAACCACAGTGGAAGGACCCGAACCCCTGCTCCCACTCCCATACAACCAGTTTAGAAAATGGTTGAGGTCGCGAACAGAAAGCCAGCATGCTGAACTTTGGAGAACAGAAACCAAATGTAGACAAGCCAGGGAGGCCTTACCAACAATCTCGAAACGTCTTTCACGTAGCCTGCTGCGTCTGAGAAGAGAAAATCTGCGCAAAGCTGTGGCAATCTTAACAGGCCACTGCTCACTGAACAGACATCTCTACAACATGGGTCTAACCGACAGCCCGCTTTGCCGGGGATGCCTCAAAGAAGAGGAAACACCCGCCCACGTGACCATTCACTGCGAAGGCGTGGAAAAGCAACGGACCGCCATCATTGGGAAGCCGGGGTCCCTTCAGGAAGCCTGCAGTGACATCGGAGCACTGCTGGCTTTCTGGAAAGAGATAGGCTGGCTGGAGTAAACGAACAGCTCCACTACGTACAATGGCCCAATCATGAGGCTAAGTGCGGAAATCTCAGGTCTAACTAACTAACTAACTAACTACCTCTAATTGAATTAGATACCTTTCAAAGTTAAAGGTAGAAACTCATTGTATGTTAGACAGATTTACTATAGTATAGTCTGTTAGCTTTAAGAATATACCTCGGCTAATATCGGATATATTCGTGTAATAGAAATATCGGAACTAAAATGACACTTAATTAAATAAACTTAGTAAGAAAGGTTTTATATAGAGCAGGAAGTAGTATTACACTCGTGTGCTTTCGCCGCAAACCGAAGCCTGCTCTAGAGCCCGAGGTATATTCTAAGAGCTAACAGACTATACACACGTTAGGTTATACATACATTGGAAATGTCAAACTATGAATTCGTGTAAACCTTACATATCTAACAATGTATAAAACTGACGGTCTCATCGATGAAAACGATCTTTTCCAGACAATCTTACTTAAGCTTAAACTCAAACGTTTAATAATCTACACTAATATTATAAAGAGGAAAGATTTGAATTTTTGTATGTTTGTAATGAATAAACTCAAAAACTACTGGACCGATTGCAATAATTTTTTCACCATTAGAAAGCTGCATTATTCAGAAGTAACATAGGCTATATAATATCACGCTAGGTCCTATAGTTGTGGAGCAGTAACCGAAAATGTTTCAAAAACGGGGGAAAAGTATCGTTTCTGAGGCCTTCCGTGGCGTGCGCTGAGCATATAGTTAAAGTTATACAAAAATGCTCTATAGATGAATTGTTCATCTTAACATTATCTTTAAAAAAATCCGCGAGAGCATATGTCTACCTTTTATAGTTTACCCATAACAATCGTTTTAATGATTTAGATGTTTGCTCCAAAGTAATGTCATTTTGGCGACGGGATTTCGAAGTAAATGGTTTAATCCTTATAAAAGTTTGCTCTAGATAACTTTTGAATTGTTCAATCGGTTACCTTTAGACTATTAATTCATCCAAAAGATACCTATTAGGTAAGTACTTACCTACTATTTCAAAAATACATAAAAAAGGCGCGGGGCGGCGCGCGGCGTGAAGTGACTAACCAGCCGGGCAAAGCAGCGGTGCGGGGGAGGGGAGGTCAGATCAGTGAGATAGGTAGCCGCGCAAATCTATTGACACTGTGTGCAACATCGAAGGTGTTACACTACCCACAAGAATTTTTAAATTCCCTCAACCCTGCCGGCTTGCTACTCCTATCATGCTTTTGAGAAATTTAAGTCCTCCCAATATGTGCAATGGCACAAGACTTTTGATAAGGGAATTACAAGACAATGTGATTGTAGCAACAATCATCACTGGGCCCGCGGCCGGACAGCTTGCTCACATACCGCGAATTCCGATAATTCTACCTATATAAAGGATATAGAATACCTATATCCTTTAAAAGGTTACAGTTTCCTGTGAAGACATCGTTTGCCCTTACGATAAATAAATCACAGGGACAAAATTTTTCGATTGTTGGCGTCGACCTAAGAAAAGAGTGCTTTTCTCATGGGCAGTTATATGTTGCCCTTTCTCGAGTAGGATGTCCTAAAAATCAATATGTTTTGTTAGCACCTACAAATTACCACTGCAAACATAGTTTACAGTGAAGCCTTAAAGTAAAATGTAATATATTACGATAATTTGATCAAACACATAAAACAAAGAACTTTACCAAAAAAAAAACAAAAAACTTTAACAAAAAAAAACCTTAAAACAACAAAAAAAAACAAAAAAAACCTTAAAACAACAAAAAAACAAAAAAAAATGTATTTTTTTAATAAATGTAAAAAAACAATTAAACAAAAAACCTTTAAACAACAAAAAAAAAAAAACAAAAAATAAAAAGATGTAAAAAACCTTAAAACAACAAAAAAAAGATGTAAATATTTTTTAATAAATGTAATAAAACAATTTAAATTTTCAAAAGGTAAATTCTTCCTAAATAAAAAAAAACTGAGAATATAAATAAAATATAAAATATAAATAAAACTTAGAACTATGTAAAAAATCTTAAGTCCCCCCGTGCGAAGCCGGGACGGGCCGCTAGTTAATAATATTGGCGTTTTGCATCTACTTAATGAGATGATTTATACAGCGTCCAGTTGTATCTTCACTCACACTAGATGAGTGAAGGGACCACTCCGACGCTGTAGTGCCTGGGACATGGTTTCATAGATGGTGTAGGCTTGCCCAGCACCTATACCATCCTGACAGCTTAGTCGGCCTAGCCCACAGGAAAGACTAGTCAATACGTGCGAATCCAACCAAGCCGCGGGTTTCCTCACGTAATTTTTCCTTCACCGTTGTCGTGTGGTATTGCGACTACAAATTCGCAAATGTACGTAACTTTGAAATTAAACAAAGTCATTGGTACATGCCAGCACTCGGGATCGAACCTGGGGCTCTCGCTTGCCAGTCCATGGTTCTACCCACTGAGCTACCACCGCTCCAAACTCAAAGTTAGCCAGTCAGTCTTACTGCGACGACAAATTCACAAGTGTTCGTAACTCAAATTTCAGGTCGGGATTCCACATAAAGAAAGATTCAAATTCACATAAAAAAGATTCGAATTCACCTTTATAATCTCCATTGCGACGATGACATTTGATGAATATAAAAAAATACAGCTAAAGCTACAAAAGATGGTACCCCATTCTACTCACCTACTAAGTACGGCTATGAATGATTTCCCTTTTATACAAAACGCGCCAATTAACTAGAACTAATAGTTAAGGACGATTAATTATGTTGACTGGAAACAATAGAGCCTAAATTTGTTACAATGCATGCTCCCGTTAGTTAGATCGATTTTCTTAATTAACGTTCGGAACTAAATTTCTGTGAAGAACGGTTGAAATGCTAATACTGTACAGGCGGCTAAGTTGAATGAATACGTAATAATATGACTGTATTTTTCTTCTTAAATTACCTCTCTATTACTGGGGGTACGCATTCAGCGTCAATGGACTCCACTCCCGAGGAGCTTTTTCCGCCGCATTTAAGATTTCGCATCGTAGGCCGCTCCCGCGTCTATGGAAACCACTCCCGGGACTCAGTGAAAACAGCTCTTTATAGCAGTCTCTGTTCAGTACAATTCTGAACAGCTCCTTCGCGGTTTTAACATCAGTCTACCTCTTCGTTGTTGTGCCACCATGACATCTTTGACACCCGGCTTTCTCTTGCCTTCCACCTTGCCCATTAAAAACGTCTGCAGTAATTGGTATTTCCTGCATCGCAGCACATGGCCTGAGCAGGCTACTTTCCGCTGCTTGATGGTGCGTAAAAGATCCACCTAACATGTATTAGGCAGTCTTTAATACACGCTGAAATCAGAATAGTTTGAAAGGAGCGGTAATGCCGAGTTTAGAAACCTTGTTTTGAAAAATTCGTGTACAATTAGTACACCCTCTCCGTCTATCATAACAATGACGCGCACCAATTAAAAATTTGTTGCACGCACAACCCGCTTTAGCTAGCTAGTAATTACTGCTAGTACTGCTCACAAATTAGTATCGAAAAATATTCGGAAATTGCCTTTTACCAAAAAAGTAACTTCGGTGATAATTATTTCTATAATTAATCTGAGGTTTTACCACGAAGGATTACTAACGAAAGATTTCACAAAAAAGTTGCGTTCTCAAACTATTTTTTACGAGAGACTTTTTTTCACTAAAACCTCACCGGAAAAAACAGTTCAACGCCAAAAACAGTCACACAGTCACTGTCATCTGAACAATCAATCAAAATTGTCAGTAAAGTAAACGTTTTGCAAGAAATTAAAAATAAAAGTGTAAACCTGAAAACCTTAGTAAAACCCCTAAAGATGAGCCTCCGCAACATATTCCGCTCCCCACGCTTAGCCGGCCGGAATCTTCGCTATATCGTCTTCTACAACAAAAAGAATCTGGTTCTCCGCAGATCTCCTGTGAGACACGCTCCTAAGGAAGTACCAAAGGTTATGATAAATCCAGATCGCACTTACTGTGCGCCTAGTAATCCAGGATCTGGTGCTGGGAGAGGCGGGGGCGCTGGTGGAAGTATAAAGGAGTCTGGGGGCTCCCTAGGGATGTATGGAGCCGCCAACGAAGAAGGGTACTTCTATAGTAAGCAGAAGGAACAACTACAGAAGTTGAAAGAGAAACTGCGAAAGGAATCTAAGGAAGAAGAACTGGAGCAGAAGCCGAGGCAGCCGTAGATGTTTGGCTGGATTGATTTAGTTCTGTATTTAATATATTCGAACGAACCTTACAAATTGTGTTAATTATACATGTTCCATAATCGTGAAAACATCTGCGACTTGGTTCGCTCCACACTTATCTTGCCTGTGGAAGGCTGACTCAGCTGTCAGGATGGTATGAGTGCTGGACAAGCTTATACTATCTAAAAAACTGGACGCTTGTATAATCGTCATAATCCCTTCAGCCACGTTCGTAACCAAATTTTCGTAACCAACGTAGAAAAGCTTTATCAATAGCAAAGTTTTCATTCATACATACATATTAAAAAACCTTCAATACAAACTAATAGAAAACCCGATATAAAAAAATTAGACCTCAGTACATATTGAGTTCTTTTTTGAGTTGAGGTTGAGCCACGGATGTCAAAATGACATCCGTGGGTTGAGCTTCCCTAATCCGTAGTTACTACTACATGCTACTACTACATCCGTGTTACTATTGTCATCGCAAATATACCCATCACAGATAAGGAACGTACGGACTTCTTGAGTAAAAACTTTTTTGCACTTGAAAAAAAGCTTACCCAAAATAGAATACGAGATTTAACGAGACTTTTTGTGAAAAAAAATTTTCGCCCGTGTTTGCGATCAAAATTCTATTGTAAGTGCACAAATAAATTCATTTTGGATGTCATCACACCAATATTATGGTAGGTTTTTTCACGCAAATAGGGCCAAAGAAATCTATGTCGCTCCAATCCAGTAGGCTGCTGAATATATACAGTCCGAGATGTTTTACCATCATCAATGGTGAGCTGATACCGACAAGCTCAAACTATCCGACAAGGTCATACGTGGACGATTCAAAACCTGCTAAAGAGGAAAAATCTGATGTTAAGATCCCAGGGTTCATTAGTCCTGAAAACATGAATGAAGAAGGATACTTTACGCAGAAAGCTAAACAACAGTTGGAGGAGCTGAAGAGAAAACCGGCCAACGAAAAAGTTTCACCACCGGAGACCAAAATTTAAATCCCTAAAAGGCAAATAACAAATAAACCTCGTAGTAACGCATCCAAACACAAAAGTGAACATGACCTTAGCTCAAAAGTATGGGCAGACTGCCAAAACACTGTTGAAGAATCAAGCTACAATTAGCAGACCCCGAAGTCACCACATGACGGGAAGACGCGGAAGAAACCAGAATACTTTTCAGACAGCGCCAAGAATCCTCATTGTCGACAATCGCGCGTTTAAAGATTTTAGTTCGCGTGCACAAAAAGAGAAAAAGACCAGTAGACATGGCTTATACCTGCCAGGCTTTCACAAAATCGCCAACACCAACTTCCCCTATTTACTGAAATGGATTCTACATGCAACTAAACCAGACAAAGGTCCAGAACCAGTGAAACAGAACGGTGGACGAATGGGTAAGCTAGATGCAGCAAATAAAGTTGGCCACTTTCACAGAACAAGCTTGTCTATGCTTGAGGAGTTGAAGAAAAAGACCGGGTGGTCTAAGAAACCTGAGAAGGAATCTGGTGATGACAAGAAACGTTAGGCGACCATCCGAATGTAAATCAGCTCATATTCATACACTGCGGAATTAAGACTTCCTCATAGATCTTCATAATTAAAAAACAATCATTCGTCTGCATTGCATATTCTGTTTATATCGTTTTGCTAAACTACTTCGAAGAAATGAGTGGATTGCACTATTGGTTCGAAAAGATCTTCCGAGGGTGTACTTTACCGAAAGCCCTTCATTTTCGACTGCGTGATCACCATATTGACGTCATATTTCCTTGAAATCTGTCTACACACAATTAAATATATTTTTGGGAAAAGACTATTGCGTTCTTTAACCTCTTCTTTAAGCCCCTAATGACTAATGGAAGTGAGTCCTGGTCTCTGACCATAGGCCTCATGAAGGCTGAAGGTTTCTTAATGCCCAATGGGGAGACATTATGTTAGGATTTTTAATGCATGATCGAATCAGGAATGAGGAGTTCCGCAGAAAAACCCGAGTTTATTTACTGATATAGTTCGAAAAATTGCTCAGTTGAAGTGGTAGTGGGCGGGGTACACAGCTCGAAGAACTGATGGCCTTGGGGCGAAAAAGTTCTGACCTGGCAACAACGGACCAGATGAAGGATAGCATGGGCAGACGCTACATCAGATGATCTGACGACCTGGTTACGGTGCGGAGCGATGCTGGATGCAGGCACAAGACTGGAAACCTTGGAAAACCATGAGGGCGTCAAATGGCTGATGGTGACTATGATGATAACTATATTACTGCGGTAATCTATGAGCCTACTGTGTTTGGTGTACATATGTATAGCAACCTACACACTATCCAAAGGATCTTGTTCTAACGGAATGTAAAGGTTTTACACACCAATAAACTAAAATAAAATAAATAGGGTGGTCGAAAGCACAATATTTACTTTGTATAACCGTGAATTCAAATATGCTCGTGGTGTTTTTATACCTTCGTAAGAGTAGACTAACGTTTATCATTGCATGTTATCCACAACATGCAATAATAAACATTTGCACTCATGGTTCTGAGAAGATGTCCAGAGAGGTTTTTTTCTCCACTACAACTCGACTCGAAGACAGCGGATAACGCTGTACTTCTTTTTCAGGCTATATTAGTCCACTGCTGGACATAGCCCTTCCCTAATGAGCGCCATTGCGCCCTGTCTTCAGCTTTCCGCATCCAGCATCTGCCTGCAGTTTTTCGCAGATCGTCACCCCACCTGGTTGGAGGGCGTCCCACCCAAGAACACGTTTACCCCAACGGTTGTCAGTTCTTGAAGAAGAAGAAATACATTTATTATAGCCACAGTACACATGCCACAATAACAAAACAAACTTAAAACACATTTTTAAAAAAACTATTTAGAGGCTCAAAACTACCCATGCCGGGATTCGAGCCCGCGACCTCTGGCTATCCGTGCCAGGGCTCTTCCAACTGAGCTAATGGGCGACTCACCGGCATCAGTAAAATTTCGAACCTCTTTACAATACTCTCTGTATTACGTACGGTGAGTCGCCCATTAGCTCAGTTGGAAGAGCCCTGGCACGGATAGCCAGAGGTCGCGGGTTCGAATCCCAGCATGGGTGGAATTTTGAGCCTCTAAATAGGGTTTTAAAATTGTCCTTAGCACGGGTTAGTGCATTAAAAATAATATAATTAAAACACATTACTAAATAACATAAAAAAAAAGGAAAAGAACACTAAAGGTCACGGCGTGTCACTGCCGCTATAAACGGCAACTGACGGCGTTCTTCGCGAGATGTGGCCAGTCCACTGCCACTTTGGCTCGCTAATTCTCTGAGCTATGTCGATGACTTTGGTTCTCTGTCGGATGCATTTGTTACGAATCCTATCCTTCAGAGAAACTCCGCTGGACCGCTGTACATTGACATTAACCAGAACATCTTCATAATTCTTTATTAAAGGTAAGCCCAAAAGGAAGGTAATGTGTTTGGCTCATATGTTTTTAGGTATGTCCGATTTTATGGTCCCTCCTAACTCCTTAACCACTTATCAGATTTGGACCAAAAATATCTCAAACAACTCGTCGTATTAACGCCAGTGTCATAGACTATTTGCGAATTTGTAGTCACAATACCACACGCTAACTGTGAAGGAAAACATCGTGAGGAAACCCGCGGCTTGGTTGGCTCCGCACGTATTGACTAGTCTTTCCTGCGGGCGAGGCCGACTAAGCTGTCAGGATGGTATAGGTGCTGGGCAAGCCTACACCATCTATAAAACCATGTTCCAGGCACTACAGCGTCGGAGTGGTCCCTTTACCCATCAAGTGAGAGTGAGGATACCACTGGACGCTGTATAAATCATCTCATTACGTAGATGCAGAAAGGCCAATCACATCACATAGACTACATGAAATCACTAAATCGGACAAAAAATTATTATCGCTATAAAAACAAAATGTAAAAAACTGAAATAAAAAATAACGAAAAACCCGAGTGCTGAGCATTAACGAATAAGCAGTGTAGACCCATATTCCTTCCTTTTTTTATGTTATTTAGTAATGTGTTTTAATTATATTATTTTTAATGCACTAACCCGTGCTAAGGACAATTTTAAAACCCTATTTAGAGGCTCAAAATTCCACCCATGCTGGGATTCGAACCCGCGACCTCTGGCTATCCGTGCCAGGGCTCTTCCAACTGAGCTAATGGGCGACTCACCGTACGTAATACAGAGAGTATTGTAAAGAGGTTCGAAATTTTACTGATGCCGGTGAGTCGCCCATTAGCTCAGTTGGAAGAGCCCTGGCACGGATAGCCAGAGGTCGCGGGTCAGCACCTATACCATCCTGACAGCTTAGTCGGCCTCGCCCGCAGGAAAGACTAGTCAATACGTGCGGAGCCAACCAAGCCGCGGGTTTCCTCACGATGTTTTCCTTCACAGTTAGCGTGTGGTATTGTGACTACAAATTCGCAAATAGTCTATGACACTGGCGTTAATACGACGAGTTGTTTGAGATATTTTTGGTCCAAATCTGATAAGTGGTTAAGGAGTTAGGAGGGACCATAAAATCGGACATACCTAAAAACATATGAGCCAAACACATTACCTTCCTTTTGGGCTTACCTTTAATAAAGAATTATGAAGATGTTCTGGTTAATGTCAATGTACAGCGGTCCAGCGGAGTTTCTCTGAAGGATAGGATTCGTAACAAATGCATCCGACAGAGAACCAAAGTCATCGACATAGCTCAGAGAATTAGCGAGCCAAAGTGGCAGTGGACTGGCCACATCTCGCGAAGAACGCCGTCAGTTGCCGTTTATAGCGGCAGTGACACGCCGTGACCTTTAGTGTTCTTTTCCTTTTTTTTTATGTTATTTAGTAATGTGTTTTAATTATATTATTTTTAATGCACTAACCCGTGCTAAGGACAATTTTAAAACCCTATTTAGAGGCTCAAAATTCCACCCATGCTGGGATTCGAACCCGCGACCTCTGGCTATCCGTGCCAGGGCTCTTCCAACTGAGCTAATGGGCGACTCACCGTACGTAATACAGAGAGTATTGTAAAGAGGTTCGAAATTTTACTGATGCCGGTGAGTCGCCCATTAGCTCAGTTGGAAGAGCCCTGGCACGGATAGCCAGAGGTCGCGGGCTCGAATCCCGGCATGGGTAGAATTTTGAGCCTCTAAATAGTTTTTTTAAAAATGTGTTTTAAGTTTGTTTTGTTATTGTGGCATGTGTACTGTGGCTATAATAAATGTATTTCTTCTTCTTCAAGAACTGACAACCGTTGGGGTAAACGTGTTCTTGGGTGGGACGCCCTCCAACTAGGTGGGGTGACGATCTGCGAAAAACTGCAGGCAGATGCTGGATGCGGAAAGCTGAAGACAGGGCGCAATGGCGCTAATTAGGGAAGGGCTATGTCCAGCAGTGGACTAATATAGCCTGAAAAAGAAGTACAGCGTTATCCGCTGTCTTCGAGTCGAGTTGTAGTGGAGAAAAAAACCTCTCTGGACATCTTCTCAGAACCATGAGTGCAAATGTTTATTATTGCATGTTGTGGATAACATGCAATGATAAACGTTAGTCTACTCTTACGAAGGTATAAAAACACCACGAGCATATTTGAATTCACGGTTATACGAAGTAAATATTGTGCTTTCGACCACCCTATTTATTTTATTTTAGTTTATTGGTGTGTAAAAAAACCTTTACATTCCGTTAGAACAAGATCCTTTGGATAGTGTGTAGGTTGCTATACATATGTACACCAAACACAGTAGGCTCATAGATTACCGCAGTAATATAGTTATCATCATAGTCACCATCAGCCATTTGACGCCCTCATGGTTTTCCAAGGTTTCCAGTCTTGTGCCTGCATCCAGCATCGCTCCGCACCGTAACCAGGTCGTCAGATCATCTGATGTAGCGTCTGCCCATGCTAACCTTCATCCGGTCCGTTGTTGCCAGGTCAGAACTTTTTCGCCCCAAGGCCATCAGTTCTTCGAGCTGTGTACCCCGCCCACTACCACTTCAACTGAGCAATTTTTCGAACTATATCAGTAAATAAACTCGGGTTTTTATTGTAATAATAATAATAAACTCGGGTAATTTCTTGTTAGAAAAAAAAATTGGCCGTTTTGTACATACCTACAGGTATGTACAAAACGGCCAATTTTGTAATAAAATTTTATCTATGCTGTCGACTGTACAGAGTTATGTTAATAGTGTGAAAGTTGCAATTTGTAATTGATTGGACTTGCTCTGCTCAAGTAGGTATTAACGCCTCGGCCGTTATTAATGATATTTAACATACGCACGTCTGAATTGGACTTTTGCATCTACGTAATGAGATGTATTTATTTTTATATAATATTTATACAGCGTCCAGTGGCATCTTCACTCCCACTAGATGGGTGAAGTGACCACTCGGATGCTGTAGTGCCTGGGACATGGTTTTCATAGATGTTGTAGGTTTGCCCAGCAGCTGGGCAGCGAACCTGGATCTCTCGGTTGCGTGTCATTGTTCTACCCACTGAGCTACCACCGCTTACCAATTAATAAATAAATATTCATGGACATATTACACAGATCGTTAGCCCTATACTAAGTACAACTAACTGACTTGTGTTATAGGTGCTATATCGACGATAGATTTAATACAATAAATACATAGATAATATCCAAGACCCGAGACAAACTAGAAAAGTTCGTTTCATAGTTTGAAATCGAACCCGAGACCTTCGTTTTTGCAGTCAGCGTGCCAAACCGCTGCGCCACCGAGGCCGTCAATATACGTCTACATTGAACCTTATTCTTGTAAATATGTATATTTTTTAAATAGAAACCAATGTTAGAAATCAAAGACCATTTGGAGTCGTTGTCTAAGATTTAAAAAAAAATTTAATCGGGAATGTGGTTTCAAACTGTCGCAAACGTGGGATCCGGTCATCAAGATGTGTTCGAGTGGAAAAAAGTAGCATGGCTTATCGTCCGCCATTGTCAGTGTAGTATGTCGCAACCCTAATAGTGCTTTGTGATGGCTGATTGAGGGTAGTCTGAAACCTCATGCATGAGCCGAAGATGCGAACGGGTGCTAGCCATCAGTCTTCTTGTGACCACGATGGCTGTAACGTCGTCGAAACGTCGTGGTAAAATAGCAATAAATTACTACGCGATTATTTAAACGAGATTTAAGCCCCGAAAATATTCTAAGTATGGAGTTTGTTCGCGTAATTCATTCAAGGCGCTTAGGGGCGTTAACTAGCGCCACAAATGGAATAAAAATCATAACTTATTTTATAATACGTTTTTTCCAAAACTAAATGTTTTTTCCAATAACTATTTTTAGAACGTAAATAGAAAGATGTATCCTCCTAAGCCCTGAAGGTAACAGTTAATCCAAGTCTTCTAAACCTACGTAGATTTTGAACAACTTTTTCTTCTTGTTCAGTAAGTTTTCCGGACTTCCGACTAAATCATTGTGTGTGACTTAAGAAACTTATTCGTGATGAAACAGAAACTTATTTTCAAGACGCCAGGGCTTAGGAAGGTATAGAATATTCTTTATTGCATGCACACTAGGGATTACATAAGAGACTTAAAAAATAACAGTACAGTACAAGTGGCGGCCGTATTACTAAAAGTAATTAAAATTAAATAAAGAAAACATATAGCCTAGAATGTACTGTTAATATCCTAGGTCATTAGTCGATTTCCGCTAAAACGGCCGGTAATGGCGGGAATCGATTAAAGTCCTGGATTGTCGATCCTCGGTTATACGAGTATACTGTAGGTACTGTAGTGGCCTTTTGGTCTATTGATCTTTCCCAGGTGGTCCTTGGCCACCCCCTCATTCGGCTGCCCAATAAAAACGTTTTATAATAAAAGTTTTTTTATAGTTATGATTTATGATTTTTATTCCATTGGTGGCGCTAATTACCATCCCGAACCACCTTAACAGACCCTCTAAGGAAGCTGTTTTTTTTTTAAATTAAAAAAAATTAACAAATCACCGTGAAGACTTGTTGACATAATAGGTATTTTATGAAATGTACACAATAACTTCCATTGAGCTTATAAAAGTATACCGTTGGATTTCCCAGAATAGATTACCTAGATTAACTCTTTATTGCGCAGCATACATTATCTTATTAAAGAACGTGAAATATCTTAAATAATTACCGAAGTACACTCGTGTTCTCATCTCTAAAGGCTGTCTTCCATACACATTGGAGAATGGATAAGACTATATTATATCGTATTACAGTGCCACACAAGAAATAAGTCTCGTGGATGTACCTGCGCAGATGACCAAATTTGGATGTGCGGCGGTCGATCAACTGACCAATCAGATAGTTTCATTTTATGGCAGGCCGCGCGCCTTTGTTGCTATTGGTTGATTCAACGTCATCGATGCAGGTGACTATTAGTTTGGCAATATTAACGTGAGCGAAATAGGTCTACTGCGGCAATCAATGTACCTGTACCTTAACCGTATCGGTTAAAGATCATGTTGAATGTAGGTACTTATAGCTTCGGGTACTTTCGTTACACTTCTTCCTTGTCTGCGCGAACATAGATTCCCGAAGGGACTTTTATGATGTATAGTACTGTACAAAACGAATTCTTACATTAATTTAATCTATTCTCGCACTCAGATTATTAGATCCTCACGTGGAAATAGCGGCTACTGCTGTCGGTACGCCGCCGGGCAGGTAAGTAGGGTCAGCAGAGAGGTGGAGATTATCTCAACAAACACAGATTGGCCCCCTGCCGCGCCCACCGAGCGTACCGGCTACTAGGCGAGGAGGCTTTTTTGTACGGTTAGCAAATAAAGTTTTGAATTTTAATATTACAGCGTCAAAATACACTATCGGTGTTATTAATAAGAAACACGATTCTTCTAAAGTACTCCTCAAATGGGTTTTAAATAGTCCGTGATAAAGTATTTCTGTGTGCCTTTTCATCTACGTAATGAGACTATTTATACAATTCATACGTCGTCCAAGCGTAAACTCGTGGCCTAGGCGAACCGAGTGATTGGAATCAATCACTTGGTTAAGCAACAACAGGCGCGGTCAGGAACAGGAGGGGTGAGCGTCCCGTGACTACTAGTGGCATTTCTGAGCGCTTCCATACTTCGCAAGGCACGTTAAGCCGTTGGCGCCGCCTGTCATATAATGGCAGTCGTTAAGCCATGTCAGAGACCTTATGGGCGGCTTGATAACTTCTGACGGTAAGACCCGCCACAGTCTTACAATCCTCCACCAACCCGGACTTGGCCCCCGTGATGGAAAATGGCCTGACCTGCGATGCAGGGGGAGACCCGTGCCCCAGCAGTGGGGACATACAAGGGTTGATAACGATACGGCGTCCAGTGGCGACTTCACTCACACTGGATAGCTGAGTGGACCACACGGACGCTGCAGTGCCTAGGATGGTGTAGGCTTGCCAAGCATCTATACCATCCTGACAGCTTATAACTGGTACCACAGATTATTAAAATAACACTTGAAGAGTGTTTTCTTAAAACTCTCAAAGCATAAACCGCCTGTAGGTATAAATCACTTGACCTTCAAATATTTTCACTTAACTTAAGTTTTTAAAATAGATTGTTTTGTGAACAGTCTGTGTTGACCCTGATATTATTTAAATTAAAAATGTCAAAAATTTTAATCTTTTTAAAGTTCTTGATGGTAGAGAACTACGTAGATATATTGTTTTTATGGAGAGGCAACTCAACAAGAGGCCTGTTGAAACTAATATTTTTTCCTTTTTTGGCATGTAAAACTTTCGCTTGAAGTTAAAACATTTTAATGACTACTGCTGTAATGACCAATGTACCTTACATGTTATTAGTTTTTGTTGATTTTCCTAAAACCCATTAATTAAAAAACAATAAAAATAAATGAACAAACAAACAAACAAATAACATAAAATTTACATACATTGCTTCTGGCCCCACACTAGGATACTCTGTGTGAATCCCAGAAACAGTGACATAATTAACATGTAAACATCCAAGACGTGGGGGTTTTTCTTTGTCCTCAGCCGGGGTTCGAACCCGGGACCACTCGCATGGTAGGCAGATGCGCTACCACTGCGCCACAGAGGTCGTCAATTTTAATATATCTCAAGCATATGCTGAGTCAAAGCCCCTTTGCATTTGCCACACCCACAATTTGTTATCTTGTGCTTTATTTTCATTTGCCTTAGCTTACTTTTATTATTATAATTATGTATTAGCTACTTCAACTGTATTTTCAAATTTAATTTAAAACTACTTATTCTAATGTACAATTCAGTGTAAAACACCTTTACAGGAGTATACAACTTTACTTTTGTTGTTGTTTTTGTTTGTCTCATCGCTGTTGAAAAAATTGTTTTATATATTTATTTAATTTTAGTCTTAGGGGTATCAACAGCGAACTTAATCAATGATAATACAAGTTTAGTAATGAAATACAGTTAATAAGGCCAATAGCAGCTACCCACAACTACTTTGTTCTACTTCGTCTTCATCAGGTTATACTAGTCCTGATGGTAATACCAGGGCTGCTGGACATAGCCCTCCCCTAAAGAGCGCCACATTGTACTATCATAGGGGGTAATGCCAATAATCCCAACGCTGGACATGCGGGTTGGGGATCGCAGTTCGGTGGAATTGTACTGCAGGGGGCGCTGCTGCCCACCCCCCGGTTTGTTTGTTCTACTTGTTCTATTTCGATTGTTATATTTGTGTGTGTATGCAAATAAATGTTTATTCTATCTATCTAATGGCGTTGCTGTCGCTACACCCCGTGCTTGTCAGTCGCTGTCAGTCCTCTCCCGGCAGGGCCACGCCGCGAAGTCAAATATCACAGCCGCTCTCTCAGATTGGAATCCCAAGATTGCCGTGTGGAAGAAAAAATTAATTCAATGTAATTATGAGATGCAAAAAGGAGCAATGTAACGCAGGCTATTATAGCCGATCACGACTAGATGACCAGATGTTATTGAAAATTATAATAAATTAAATAATGTACAATGTGTGTATATTAGTAAGTATCTATTGATAGCAATAGTAACAATTAATAGGTAACTATTAACTTGAAATAGGTGATTTTAGATTTTATTTGCCATCTCCAGCTCTCTGTTTTATTGTTCAGAATCTTTCTTAGGCTGGCTGGAAGAAATTTCTTTTGAAATAAGTCCGCCTTTGTACATCAACACTTACCTGTTATTTAAGTTATTTTTCTGTTTCTTAATTTTTGTGCAAAAAAGCGTAACAAACAAAAATTACACTTTCTTACTCGTATGTTATTGGCTGACCCTGCATAGGTTGTTTTGTCATATTAATTTGCCTATGACATATTCTCAGAAGTCCTTCCAAATATACACAAACAATTACAAAAATCAGTGAAGCCGTTGAGGTGGAGTTTTCGATACGGTGAGACGAGATTTGTACATATTAAATTATCTATTCAGACGGTAAGACCTGCCATTGTCTTACAATCCTCTACAATTTGATATCAATCCTCTGTATGTCCTCACTGCTGGGGCATGAGTCTCTTCCTGCATCGCAGAAAGGTTAGGCCATACTCCGCCATGGGGGTCAAGCCCGGGTTGGTGAAGACTTGCAAGACTAGTGGCTGATCTTACTGTCAGAAGTTTTCAAGGTACCCTAAGGCCTCTAACTTGGCTTTACGACTGCCATCTTGACTTGCATTTGGGAGCCTGAGGATGCCTTGTGTTAGGGGCGAAACGCGTCGCGTGTTTTCTCACACAAGTATTGGTGTTGGTGGTGGTGTGTTCGTGCCTTGCTTCCGCTTGAAAAAGTGGGAGGGGGGGGGGCGGTGCATTAACTAACCGCATGGTGCTTGTGGGATTTTTGGCGGAATTTAGTAAAGTAATTTAAACTTATTAATGCTTTTATGGATTTCGGCAAAGTAACGCCTGATAAAACGACTGCTATCTATCGACGGGAGCTCACACCAACTGCTTAGCGTGCCTTGCGAAGCACGGAACCGCTCGAAAAAATGCCACTAGCGTTAGTCATAGACGATTTACCCATCTATGCACTGAACGCGCCCTGCGTTGCTTATCCTTCGTGATCGTTTAAGATCACTAAGGCAGCCGGGTGTTCGAGCGAGAAGAAAAAATAATTTAGTAATAAGGCCACCCCTTTTACTGTACTAGTGTTTTTTAAGTCTAATGTTGTCTAATTACTGGTGTATATGCGATAAAGAATATTCTATCTATCTTTTTATACTTTTGCTGTCGATGTTCTACGATAAACATATTGGATTCCGTTTCTATTCATGGCGGTCGTAGCAGTTACATAGGACACTCAGGTTCCCTCACGAGGTTTTCCTTCACAGTTAGGGAGTGGTATTCCTACTATAACTTCACAAATGTACGTAACTTAGAAAACAAAGTCATTGGTAAGTTACGGGATTTGAACCCACGACGTGTTCCACCGCTCCGCTACCAAGCTTCATCTGCTTTTCTGAAAACCATTGTTTTTCATGGAAATGTACCTATTTCGGTTGATTTAGTTGATGCTATTCTCTAGGCCGACACCACACAGCAAAGTGTCAAGTGTCAGTGGAACTTTTCTTCTTCTTTGGTCCTTTAAGCTGAGTATAGGACCTCAACCACTTATTTCCACTTCTGACGGTGGTTCGCGGCAGCTTCCAATGCAGGCCAGCTGGTGCCGATCGACTTGGCCTCTTGGTCTATTGATCTCGGCCAGTTTCGGAAGTATTGTCGAAATATTACATCAAAGGTACCGCCCATGCGCGCGCGCTGTTTCAAGTATCCCGTTATTTAACACATTTCCCGAGTGCTACAAGACGAAATAAGCAGAGCTTAATTATCAATTGATCTCTGTAATGAATACCCTATAGTGTGTGGTGGCTTTTATTCGGTAGCGCACAAGGCGCGGGCTATTCCCGTTCGCCTCAGTACTGATGTCCCATAAAACAGATTATTTGCTTCCCAAAACAAGTCAAACCAACATTGAACCTAAAATGCCCTAAATTGCAAATAAAATAAGTCTTGCCAACCAACGTGTGATTATTAAATAATAATAATTACATTTTATTTTAGATAAATCATAATCCATATTACAATTTTTTTATTCGTATAAAAAAATTAAGCCTTTCTCTTTCTGAGAGAACGCCTGTGCTCTGCTGTGGGACGTACATAGGTTACATAAAATAATATTGAATAAGTTTTTTAGTTATAGACTTTTAGTCCGGATCTACTTACGGGTGTTGTTACCTATATCGGAAGAGTAGATATAACAACATCCGTAAGTAGATTCGGACTAAAAGTCTACAATGTGTTGTGCTTACGAAAGTTTTAGTTCAAAAAAGTTTTAGTTTTTCTTTTATTTTAAATTATGTTCTAATAACTCAACTGACGTAGAATGAATAGCCGGAGGGAGGACCTTCGTCCAGCAGTAGGCCCAAGAAAGTCTAAATAGTAATAAAAGGCTAGTATTTATGTTCATAGGTAGATAGTCTTGCATTATAATTTAGGATCAAATTTAATTGAATTAAATGAAATGAGAATACTATGAAAATTTACTGAAATTCTGCTACAAAATGCTTAGCTCGCGTTGTAAGACTAAATTTGCTGCATAGCAAGGAAGCAAGAAAGCGTGAGTTGTGCGTTTTAAACATCAAAAGTCGTGACTTTAGCGCTATGCTTGACTGGAGTCGTCTTATCATATTTACTGTCCAAGTGAATGTCGCGTAGTTAAAAAAAATGTCTCAGAAATGTAGGGAAAACATAAGTGCTGCAGCCAGACACACGAACAGCACTCGTTCTGTGAGGGTAAGTCAGGAGAAACCCGCGGCGTGCCTCAAAGATGGCGGTGTCTTTGCGTCGGCGCAGCAACGGTAGCGGGCTGTTGTGTTCTCTTTTTGTTGAATTTTTTTCTTCTTTATCTTCGTATCGAATTGTATTTGCCTTTCATGCCAGTATTGACGCCGGAGGAAGTGTTGATGCATCAGGGGAGGGTGTAGATAGATTAGCGAAGTTGTTACTTCCAATCACTTGTTCTGGTCCCGAAAAAGGATACCGTGAGCTATGGTAACGTGGCGAGGACATCACAAAGATTGAGTACAAATGTATGCCTCCAGTGGGAATCAAACACACGACCTCTATTTTCGTAGTCAAGCTCTGAACCGCTAAAACCACGGGCACTCCTGCAGAGTGGTTGTCGATGCATTTAAGGCGCTTCATGTTGCAATCCAGGTAAATTATAATTTTGAAATATTGCACCCTGCAATCAACGAGCTCCTACCACTAATTGGCAAATCCTTTCACTACGATGGCAAACTCAAGTCCAGACTTGAAGCCAGCTATCGACAGTCTAAGCCTGACATTCAGAGACGAATCCCAAGTTCAAGCTTAGAGCAGTCTTAGCAAAGTAAACTAAAGTCATACTTTAGTTTACTTAGTAAAGCGCCGAAATTTTCGTATTCACATTCGATCGGGAGCCAGAGTTAAGCACGAGCTAAGAGAAGAACTGTCTTAACAAAGTCATCTATATTGTCTATTATTTTTTAGTGATGTAGTAAACACAAAGCTAATCACAAACTCCAACCAAAACAATACGACAAAAAGGTAGGTAAGGTAACCTCAAAGTGAAGAGAACCAAATGACAGATGACAATCCTAAGTTCACGTAAAGTCACCAATATTGGCTACTTTCACTTAGCTAAGTACCATTTCATACTCAACTTGATAACATTCGCTTCTGAATACGAAATATTTCTAAGTACGTGATTTTGACATTTCTGAGACTGGTCTAAGCTTAGTTTTCGTCTCTGAATGTCAGCCTTAGAAGAAGAACCATGAGATGTAAATAAAGATGAATTAAAGATTTCTGAAACTACTCTCGATAGTTATCTAATTCTCTCGCGCATGCGTTTCAGATGACCGTTGTCACCACAACACAGGGTATCCTAGTTTAGGACCAGGACTCGTGATTGTGTCGTGTGAAAGTTTTTTTTACAAGTCGGATTGATAACTTCTGACAGTAAGGCCCAGGACTGTATTACAATCCTCCACCAACCCGGACTTGCCCCCGGAGTATGGAGTGACCTTCCTGCGACGCAGTAAGAGACCCGCGCCCCAGCAGTGGGGACATACAAGTGTTGATATCGATCAATTTTAAAAATCCTTTAAAATTGTCCTATAAGAAAGAAATCTACGATTCTTTGGCAACATACATACCTCTAAAGCACTTTTATCTCCCACAATAGAGCCGGGCTGATACATCAGGCAGTCTCCGGATAATCCCTTGGCAAAGTTGTGCCGAAACCACCCAGGTTGTGTTTGGACGTTTTTGTGATGTTGTGGCGTTTGGGAGAGAGGCTTTGATGGTATCAATTTGTGCCAGAGATGTAGAGGAATACAGTAAAAGGGAATAAAATAATAACGCTCACAACACAATCACTTACGTTGTTGGCAAACTGGGATGCTCTGTGATATGGTAACTATGTTTTTTGTGAGCACCCGGCACTCGTAGGCACCCGCCTGCGGTTAAGTTTATTGTATTTATTCATGAAGCGTATTTCCAATTAATTTGTCTCCGCCGCTTTTGGATTACAATACTTGTAATCGAGACAGATTTGATTCAAACTTTTGCCGTGGGAAATAAGTAATTTATGATTAAAACTGTTTTTATATGGATTTATGCTCGTTTTTTACAATTTTCCGACGTTTCGGCCCTTTTTCAGGTGCCGTGGTCCCGGATGACATCCATGTAAAAATGTAATAAACGAGCATAAATCCGTATAAAACAGTTTAAATTATGTCTACTGCTCGTGTTAACCTTAGAAAGTAATTTATGAGTAATGAACTAAATTTGTTTCCGCACTCGGAAGAGGCCAGGACACTGTTTAAATTAGTGTCATTTGGTCTCTAAGCAAGACAAAGTCTGATAATGTAAATAATTAGTTGGTAAGGTGTTAGTAATTATTAAGCATCATTTGGGTGACATGAGATGATTTATACAGCTTCCAGTGGTATCTTCACTCATACTAGATGGGTGAAGGGACCACTCCGACGCTGTAGTGCCTGGGACATGGTTTTATAGATGGTGTAGGCTTGCCCAGCACCTATACCATCCTGACAGCTTAGTCGGCCTAGCCCACAGGAAAGGTCGTGTGCCAAACCCTTAAATAAGACATAAAAAAAACTAAATTTTTATAGCCGTTGATGCCGGCTATGATGTAATGTCAGTCGTTAAGCCATGTAAGAGGCCTTGCGGGCGGCTTGATAGCTACTGACAGTACGGCCCGCCACTGTCTTACAATCCTCCACCAACCCGGACTTGGCCCCCGTGATGGAGTATGGCCTAACCTTCCTGCGATGCAAGGCGAGACCCGTGCCCCAGCAGTGGGGACATATAAAGGTTGATATCGAAGGTGCAGCGGATGTGCAAGCATATAATAGACGTTAAATAATAATATAATGCATCTGACATGGCTTAACGAATGCCACTCAAAATCATCACTAAATGTTAAAGAACCATTGCGCTACATGAACCCACTTTTTACCGCTAAAAGTGAACCCGTTACAATATTGGGTCCACGCGTGCGACATATCTAACATATACCAAGGTTTAAAGCCACCTAAAGTTAACAAAAAGTAACAAAGCTACCGCTTTTACATTCCTCTTCAATAGCCCACTCAGGGATCCAAAGAACCGCCAAACAACGTCCATCCAGTGGTCATCGTATTATCTCTCTCGTAGATGCATTATTCAGGTTTCCTCACGAACAAAAACAGCCGAGGTGTCGGCAAAATAACAGACCGATCTCTCTTGCGCTCTAGTGCATATCCATTACACGCAACAATTACATTTTTACTTATCCTAGTCTTAAAATCCTGGCATAAAGACGGCATCTCTTTGCCTCAAAAAAAAAACAGCGGCGCCGAAAGCTTAGTGGTCATTGGTGCGTTCAAATTTGGAACAACTGTTGTAGGTTTATAAACGTGGGCGTTGGATTTTGTAAAGTTGTCGTGTGGATGGACTTCAATCAATAATTGCGATCAAAGAGGTGGTGATATATTATACTTTTTTCTTAAGTGTAATTTAAGTATGTATTTGGGGGTCTCTAGAGTGTTTGTGTATTAGAGTGGAAAAGATCTCAACGACACATTTTGAAATAGTATTGTGAATGACAACCATAATACTAGTGAGTAATCTGACCTCACATGGGCCAACACAAATTTATTCCTCAAAATGATTTCTGGTTTTAACGGCACCTTTCTTCTTATATGTATACAGAGATAACGAGGAATAATAAAATCAATTTTTGAAAGACGTATACGTCTGGATACATCCTTTCACAAATTGATAGTACAGTGAATTTGAACCGAATTAAGTGACGTATATTAAGGATTTAGCGTTAGTAGATTTTCGAATTTTTCGTACTTAATAAACAAAACTGAATATAAAAAAAAATAAAGACTTCTTTCGACGTCCAAGATAATTTTCGAGGAGTTCAGCCGTTAAGTTCGAACTCAAAAAAAAGTCTTGTTCAATAGTTATGAAAAAATTCATGAATGTGTAGCGGTTATTTAGTTATAACGTCATGCATGAGACATATATAAAAAGCATGTCATATTTAAAAACCTATTTAGAGGCTAAAAATTTCACCCATGCCGGGATTCGAACCCGCAACCTCTGGCTATCCGTACCAGCGCTCTACCAATTGAGCGCTGGTACGGATAGCCAGAGATTGCGGGTTCGAATCCCGGCATGGGTGAAATTTTTAGCCTCTAAATAGGTTTTTAAATTTGTTCCTTAGCACGGGTTAGTGCATTGAAAATAAAAATAGTGTAAGCATGTCATATTGTGACATTTAATAATATAAAATATTATGTTACAACACTATTCAATACTTTTTGTTGCACTAACCCGTGCTGATTACAATTTTAAAACCCCATTTAGAGGCTAAAAATTTCGCCCATGCCAGGACCCGAATCCAAGACCTCTGGCTAACCGTACCAGAAGTCGCGGGTTCGAGTCCCGGCATGGGCGGAATATTTAGCCTCTTAATAGATTTTTACAACTTTATGACAAACTTATTTTTCATGACCAAACTATTATAAAGTTAAGCAAGGAACATCAACGCGGTGGGGTGCGATGCCAGATAACCTTCACGTGTACCCCTCCGCTTTCCGTTCCATCTGATCCTATGAACCAGATGGAGGGGCAAGTGGTGGGGTCGGTGCACCCTGAGCGTTGGTTATTATCGGAACTTACTGGCTAACGGCGAATAATCTGGCGGGAGGGGTCGCGTGGGCCCTGCTTCACTTTGTGGAGCGGGCCCCAGGCGACCAACCGATGGAAGGACCGACTGGGGGGGCGCCGCTGCGCGGAAGCGCGCGCGCCTCGTACCAGTCGGACCAGAGTGGCCGTGGGCGAAGGGTTGAGGGGCCCTCTACCTCTATCACGGCGGGAGGGGTCGCGTGGGCCCTGTTTCACTCTGCGGAGCGGGACCTAGGCGACCAACCGATTGAAGGACCGACTGGGGGGGGGGGGCGCTGCCGCGCGGAAGCGCGCGTGCCTCGTATCAGTCGGACCAGAGTGGCCGTCGGGTCGCGGAGGGTCGGGGGACCCTCCGCCTCCATTGCGGTGGGCCGGAGGGCGCCCTTGCGTGTTCCGAGGGTGCCTTCTAGCACGGAGGGGGCCCGCGCGGTCGCTCTCCGCCTTCTCTGCTTTCAGAGAAGCGCAGGTGGGAGACGCGACGGGCCTCGCGTATGTGGCGTGTGGGGGCCAACAGCACATTGGCCCTCATGCGGCCCAACGAGGAGATGCGCCGCCCTCTTCAATCCCATTGGTCCAAGTAACGATGGGATGGAGCGGGCGGCGTGTGATGGCCAAGATCTTTTGCACTTGGCCACTATGCGCTCCAACGAGGAGATGCGGCGTTCCCTCGCCTCGTCGTATGAGGCACTGCGGTAGGGCAGGAGTTCCCTACCCGCAAGGGCGCCCGCAGACGGGGTTGCGGTAGTGTGCGAAAGCGTTCCCGTGGCCCCGTCCTTTGCGGTGCGGAGGAACACCCCAGGAGTTTTAGTCGGTATACTGCCCTTTTTAGGGCGGGCAGTCCAACATAACCACCGCACTCCCCCGAGCCGGTGGTACCCGTAATGGGGTTTCTCCTGGGTAAGAAAAAAAAAGGGGCTATACGTGAGGGAGTTAGGGATCTCTTGTCCCGGCGTTGTGTGCCTCTCCAGCTTTCGTCATCGTCGTCAGGCTATACTACTCCACTGCTGGACTGGACATAGCACTCCCCTAATGAGCGTCATAGCGCCCTAGCTTCAGCTTGCCGCATCCAGCATCTGCCTGCAGTTTTTCGAAGATCGTTATCCCACCTGGTCAGAGGACGTCCTACACTACGTTTGCCGAGTCGCGGATACAGGGTGTCTCATTCAAATCGGTCAGTATGGGAAAGTCTGAAACTATAAGACATACGAAGATCTGTTCTGAGGAACCATGTCATCGATTTTAATAACAAGAAAAACTGCATTCATACATTTTAAAAAACATCTTTACTCCGTTCGGGAATCGAACCCGGTGGTTTTGAAAAACCACCGGCTTTAAATTTTTTTTTAATGCACTAACTCGTGCTAAGGACAATTTTAAAAACCTATTTAGAGGCTAAAAAGGGTCCGAATCCCGGCATGAGTGGAATTTTTAGCCTCTAAATAGGTTTTTAAAATAATGAGAAAGTCCACATAACACAGTCACTGGTCCAAGTCCCAAGCCCTATGTTATGTGAACCAAGCAATGACTTCACAAATATGGAAATACACCCTGACTGAAGTCAATTGTACAAATGTACGGCGGACCACAGTAGGAACCGAATAAATACATGACCGATGTCTATATGTAGGTATTCCCAATCACGGCAATTTATTTAACTGTAATCAACAGCAAGTTGATAAGAAATGCGCAACTAAGAATTTAATTTAATAACACATCTCACACATCAACTTCATGCTAAAGACAGAAGCAAAAAACATATTGAATTGAGTCGAGTTTGTTCATTTTGTGTGGGCTTTGCTTGGTTTATGAACTCTATGCCACAAACTGCATAACTTCTGGATAAGAGCTTTCAACGGACTTCAAAGCATAGCAGTTAAGAGGGGTCCTTGTGATGAATAATAAAATACATACGACTTAAAAACCCGTGTTTATTATATATTTATTAAATATATTTTGCAAGTAGGTAAAGCAGCGGAAAAAAACTCGTCCTATACTTAATTATTGTTTAGAAAATAAAACTTTTAGTAATAAGACCGCCAATTATACTTTACTATGTTATTGTTTAAGTATCTTATGTAACTCCCGGTGTCATAACATCACCGTATAACTTGCAATGCCTGTAAAACCTACATAAGTTTTCAGAGCTAACTTGTAATGAACATTATTATTATTAAATTCTTTATTGTACCTGTAAAGATTGTACAATTGGCGGGCTTAATACTAAATAGTATTTTATTCTAGCCAACCAACAGGTGACGTGGAGAAGGCGGGGGTAGTCTCAACCAGTGAAGTGATATTTTATTGTCAAATATCTTTTATAACAATTAAACTATTTATTAATATAACCAATAACTATAAACATACACATATACAAAGATAATAATTAAGCGCATATATAAAATAAACAGTATATACATATCTATGTACATATAAATAGACTTAATAATATATATTTACATATTTACGGATAGAATTACACTTTATTGTTCTGAATATGTAGATAGTGTATAGATAGATAGAACATCAAAATGTTACAAATTAATATTGATTGAAGCGATCCTTGCTACAAAATAAAGGTGATATTGGTGTAAGAGCGATTCGCCCACAAACTTACTTACTATATGGCTTAAAACATGTATTATATTAAGGTTTCAAAAATGAATAAATAAACATATAAAAAATCTCTAACCCTTATCCAGCGGGTCACGGGTCCACGTCTGGCCGTAGCAAGGTGTCGATGTATCAATCATCCCGAGACAGGCTGTATGGAGCTCGGCCAATGACCCGTGGATCATTTGTCTCACTACGTTTTGCTCGTTTAATTGAAAAACAAATGAACGTGAGAGGTAATGTAGATTCCAATGCAATCAGCCCAAATTCCTCTACTGCTAGACCTAGTGGTATCTCACAGCGCTTGATCTAGAGCACGATCGCGGACAGACTGGACTCTCCATTTAATCGATGATTTAGGGCCTTATTTACAAAACTATTAGGTACGCCTCTAAAAGCGCTTTAGCTGGGGGCGTTTAATTTTATCGGTAGTTTCATCTTTTCCTTGGAAAATATTCACCATACACTAACGGCTTAGCATGACTTGCGAGTTGCGAAGCACGGAATGTTGATCAATGATCAACAATGTTGACCTCTAGATTTGGATCGATTTCAATAGTAACCCTTGTATGCCCCCAGTGCTGATGCACGGGTTCTGCAACGCAGGGAGGTTAGGCCGTACTCCACCACGGGGGCAAAGTCCGGGTTGGTGGAGAATTGTAAGACAGTAGCGCGACTTACTATCAAAAGTTATATCAAGTCGCCCTAAAGGCCTCTGTCACGGCTCAACAACCGCCATTACATGACAGCCGGCACTAACTTAGCGTGCCTTGCAGCACGGAATGTCGGCTTCACTTACTTGCTTAAGTAAGTGAATCCGGAATCAAGCTGATAATATGTGGTGCTTAAGAACATATTCCAGGCTATGGGGCCCGCCATACGGTATGTCCGAAGGATTTAAGTATGGTACAGATGGGTGCAGATTGTGGAAAGTCTCGTCTGAAGTTCTTTTACAATAGACTCGGCGGAATATATAGTGTAATAATTTTAAAAGCCTATTTAGAGGCTAAAAATTCCGCCTATGCTGGGACTCGAAGCCGCGACCTCGGGATAACCGTACCAGCGCTCTCCCAACTGAGCTAATGGGCAAGTGCCGGCATCAGCGCAACTTCGAACCTCTTTACAATATTCTCTGTATTATTTACAAAATAATTTTGACATTTTAATGCTATTAGGGATTTCTGCAAAGTAACCCCTGGTTCCATACAATATTGAGAATAGACTCGACTGCGCCGTTTTTTATACACTATGTAAAGTTCGAAGAATATTGCCGTTTGTTTACAACTTACAGTTTAAGATTAGCAACAAACTTTTCACTTAACTCAAACAGATTACAATCATAGGATTCTTTGTCCGAACCACATAAAGAGTTAGTTAAGTACTTGGACAAGGGTATCTTTTCAAAAAATACCAAAGAAAAAACATAAAAGCATAACCACGCATAACACTGCCGAGTACAACACTGACATCGTCTACGTTTACCGTGAAAAGAGAAACTTTCAATTTCTCATACAAAAGGAGGTATACCTACAAGGTCTCACACTGTTTATGGCAACACAAGTCAACAACAATATGGTCATGTTTCCGGTTGTAGTGTTCTAGTAAACTTGGCTAATCGGATCGCTCGTAGCCCCGGCTGCCTGAATGATCTTAAACGATCACGAAGCTTAAGCAATACGGGGCGCGTTCAGTGCATGGATGGGAAAATCGTCTAGGGCTAACGCTAGTGGCATTTTTCCGAGCGATTTCGTGCTTCGCAAGGCACGTTAAGCAGTTGGTGCCGGCTGCCGTCGATAGATGGCAGTCGTTAAGCCAAGTCGAAGGCCTTAGGGCGACTTGAAAACTTCTGACAGTAAGACCAGCCACTAGTCTTGCAAGCCTCCACCAATCCGCACTTGGCCCCCATGGTGGCTATCGAGTATGGCCTATACCTTCCTCAGGGAAGAGACCCGTGCCCCTCGGTGGGACATAATGGGTTGATGATGAAATACTTTTTTTATTTTTCTGCAATAACCCGTGCTAAGGACAATTTTAAAACCCTATTTAGAGGCGAAAATTCACCCATGCCGGGATTCAAACCCGCGACCTCTGGCTATCCGTGCCAGCGCTCTTTCCAACTGAGCTAATGGGCGACTCACCGGCATCAGTGAAATTTCGAACCTCTTTACACTATTCTCTGTATTACGTACAGGCAGCGACATCTGGCTGAAGTAAATTGCATCACTTACTTGATGATGAAAGTTGGCTGAAATGTTGTCTCTTTCTATGTGACCGAATAACCATGGCGTGTGTTGTAAATTACAAACAAATTGTTAGGTTCATACTTAGTGCTGCGACTTTACAATCTACAGGCCACAAAAATTGCGTCACTGCGCCATCTTCTAACAGACATTAGCCCCCACGTTGGTGTTACCCATAGTGCGACGACAAGTCGCATGTTTCAAATGTCGCGACTTTCCAGTACATACGATTTTCTGGTGATAAATCAATGAGTATCTGGGGTAGGAGAGAATAGATTTTGATAGTGATCATGAGCGAACGAGAAAATAAGCTAGACGTGAGACTCAGGTACATTGATGATGGTGTCTGCATTAATTCTGACATTTTAGAACCGCTAAACCAATTAATCGTGCCATCGTGCAGTACTTAGGCCTTCTGTCAGAGAGAGAGTATGTTCTAACACGCGGCTAAGAGAGAAAAAGAGAGAAAAAGAAAAAAAAAGGAAAGAGACTGGAACCAAAAAGAAAGGACAGAAAAAAAATAGAACAAAAGGGAAAAGAAAAAGGAAATATATATATATTAAACTCATTATTTATAAATTAATTATGGATTGACTCGTATCATTCGATTGATTAGTATATACATTTAAAAAACTATTTAGAGGCTTAGCACGGGTTAGTGCATTAAAAAAATAAAATTAGTATAGTTTATACATTTTAAATACAATGACTTAAAGGTTGCCACGTTATGAATGGTGGCAGTGACCTCGCCCAAAAATTAAAAAAAAAAACACGCGAATAAGGCTCAAAACACGACATAAGTCTCTCAAATCTATTGCATTCGCTATCTTCATCTTCTTACTGCGTCTCTCCATATTCCTTTTTGGGCTTCAACGCTACTTCTGTGCATTCCCTAATATTTCTGAGAAACAACTCCTTTCCTAACTCGACACACTTCAATAGTAAAAAAGGACCCTCTAATAAAGGAAAAAAAATAAAGGAACCTTCTGTACTTAAAAAAAACGCAGCGTTTTCACCAATCCATCGCCAAATTAACTTTTGCCCAATGATTCTTAACCACAGTAGAGTCAACACGTCATAGACTACTGGGCGGTCTGCGACAAAAAACGCTTCGGTTATTTATGACAGTTTTGAGAAATGCCTACTCACAACGGCTCTATGATCCTGTCTTTTGAAATGTTTGTAAGGTGCATCATACTCGTAGCTTTTTATGAGACATCTTTTAGGTGTTGCAATTCGTTTATTCGAATGTGAAAAAATATGATAGCTAGTAGAGAATGACTTTTCATTTCTTATACTCTGAAAGTTTTGATCTGATTATTGGGTGAAAACTCATACAAATTACTACCCACCTAAGGGCCGGAATGAACTTTAAAAATAGAACTTCTGTCAGCTGTGAAGAGTTTTATGTAATAAATAGGCTTTTTAAATAATATAATTAATTAAAAATAACGCTGCGGGCATGTGAGTTTTAGCAAGATATTACAGCTTCATGATTTTGCACTGTCATTTTTATTTTATTTATTTATTAGGTTTTTCAATAGATGTACACTTTACAAATATAGACACAATTTACAATAAATCAAGCCCCAGTGTGAATCCAATAACTGAAAAACACAACATACACATCACATATCCTGTAAGACGTACGGACTACAAGTTGGCGCGGTTACGTATTGGAACTAAAAACAATAAAGACTTTAGGTTACATTTTCAGGTATGCATGATGTTGACCCTAATTGGTTCATATTTGATCTGAATTTACTAAGCGTACATGCAAATAAATCGAATTCCTGAGGATCTTTTACAAAAAGTTGATTATTCTGTCTACATAATCTGTTAATCATTGAATATTTTTTCAGTTTCATCATCTTCATCCATTTCATCATCAGTCCATCTCTGACCACTGCCTTAGTAGGCCTTTACCCCATCCAGCCGCCATCCTACGCAGTCTCTCGGCATTTCCATCCACGGTTAAATGCCCTCTGACAGTTCAGTTCAGTTTCAACGCTGAAATTAAGGCTGAATACCTCCTAAAACTAACCTTAACCCATCCCGCAACTCATATAAATACTGCGTCTTAATGAAAGAAAAGCTTCTCTCGCGGAGACTAACTTCATATTTCTTAGTTTAAAAAACAATTACTAAAGTTATGTGCACTTTCCTACACTGCTGAAATAAAAGATGAAGAGTTCTTACCTGAGGTTCTTATAGTTACACACAGTGAGTAAAACAATGGGCACAGAAGCAGACCCAGGTTCGATTCCTAGTGAGTACCTAAAACTTATTGTTTTCAAAGTTACGTACACCTGCAAATTTGTAGTAGCAACACCACACGCTAAATGTGAAAGAAAACATCGTGAGAAAACCCGCGACTTCGTTAGCTACACAAGTATTAACTTGTCTTTGCGGGCTAAGCCGTTATACGATATCAGGATGGTATAGGTATTGGGCAAGCCATTCAAAAATCAATGTCCAAATGTCAAATCAAATCAAAAATGTCAAATCAATGACTCTGCAGGGTCTGAGTGGTCCCTTCCTATTTGGAGTGAAGGTGCTACTGGACACTGTCTAAAAAAATCTCATGATGCAGATGCAAATTCTGGTCGAGATATTCGTGACTAAGGACTAGTCACTGGAGGGTTAAAGCCTTGTTGTTGCTCAAGTCTAGGTGTAAAATAATGGAGGCGGTTTTAACCCACTGCGCAATTAGGTCTAGTTATGCGGTTAAGTATGCTCGAGTGGAGGGCATGTCATGGGTTCGATACCTGACAATGTCTTCATTTTGTACGCCATTTAACAGTGGACTAACGTCTAGGATAGTTAAGGTTGTAGGGGTAATTGTTGATCATCTTTTGTGACTAGGTGGGTGCTTATATATTAGGACTAGCTAAGATGTCAGAGAATAAATAAATCAAGCTAGGTCAGCAAATATTTTACTGCAGGGCACCTGCCTTCTCTCAGAGAGAGAGAGAGTATGAGCTTAATTAGCACGCATGCCCGCCGCGGATTGGCAATTTGTAGCGCTGATCTATCAAAGTCGCTCAGCGAGCTACGGAGAGAGCTATGCTCGGAGTTTCTCTGAAGGATAGGATTCCTAACGAATGCAACCGACAGAGAATCAAAGTTATCGACAGCTGAAGTGACAGTGGGCTGGCCATATCTCGCGAAGAACCGACAACCGTTGGAGAAAACGTGTTCTTGAGTGGAGACCGCGACTCGGCAAACGTAGTGTAGGACGCCCTCCGACTAGGTAGGATGACGATATGCGAAAAACTGCCGCCAGATGGTGGATGCGGCAAGCTGAAGACAGGGCGCTATGGCGCTCATTACTATGTCCAGCAGTGGACTACATAATAAAGCCTGAAGAAGAAGATGTCTGAGGATAAATACATCAAACTAGGTCAGCAAATATTTTACTGCATCCCACCGGCCTTCTCTCAGAGAGAGAGAGAGAGAATCAGTAAAAAAGTAATAATATTAACTTCCACGCATCACAATAACTTGTCCTAGGGCATTATTAAGTAAGTGTCCACTGAGTCGAGTGACGTTGATTTTTACTATTTTAAAGCTACTCCGGCTGTCAAATGCATACATTTTTTGACACTTAGGAGTCGTCTAAATGCTTCACTCGATAGAGTGGAGTGCTACGTAATAGGAGGGCTGGTCCCAAACTGCAGTCACTGCAATAAGCTGAGCCCCTTCCTTTTTACTATAATAATAGTACGTTTTTTTTTCGTTATCAACCCTTGTATGTCCCCACTGCTGGGGCACGGGTCTCTTCCTGCATCGCAGGAAGGTAGGCCATACTCCACCACAGGGGCCAAGTGCGGGTAAGTGGAGGATCGTAAGACAGTGTAAAAATTAATTTTATGGTAAGCTGGCTGATCCAGCGAACTTGGCACCGCCTAACAGTCGATTCTTTATATATTTTTGATTTTTCCATCCGTGAGAAACAGCATCGTACTTCAAAGAATATTCTAAAAAAAAATTAGCAAAATGGTTCAGCTGCTCTCTAGATTGGCGCTTACCAACACATTCAGCGTTTCATTTTTATAATATAGACTAACAGACCCAGCGAACTACGTACCGCCTAACAGTCGATTTTTTTTTCTCTCCATATGAACCATCCTCGTTCTTCAAAGAATATTCTAAAAAAAAATTGCAAAATCGTTACATCTGTTCTCGAGACTTGCACTTACCAACACATTCAGTTTTATATTATAGACAAAATATTTTCACTTTCACTTTCAAACTAGAATACTCTGTGCCACGGTAACGAGGCAAGGACGTCACAAACATAGAAATACAGCCAGACTGGGGCCATTCGTAGCAAATAAATAAAACTAATATAAAAAACCTATTTAGAGGCTAAAAATTCCACCCGTGCGGGGATTCGAACCCGAGACCTCTGGCTATCCGTGCCAGCGCTCTTCCAACATAGCTAATGGGCGACCGGCAACAGTGAAATTTCGAACCTCTTTACAATACTCTCTGTATTACGTACAGGTAGTTTTTATCCTCTAAATACGTTAAAATTGTCCTTAGCACGTGCATTAAAAAAAGAATATAATGATATCTTACAACACAATATCCCACAAAATCTTCAAGACCTAACGAAAAGCCTCATTCCTTTATTACCACACTAATAAACCACGTGGACGATCATTTAAAATAAAAACAGCCCTCGTCGCTTGCGATCAAAGGCCGTCCCCAATCGGAACATTTTCGGGTCGAATGAATCGATTATTCGATTACTAAACTGTCGCACTGACACCTCGTCGCCGGCCGTCCGATCGATCTTGTTTGACTCGATCATCACTGCTTCTCAAACTTAGCAAAAAGGTCTTGCTTAAGAGCTTATGAAATTGAAGGCAAGAAGAAGGCCGCCAGTTTCATATGGTGTTACCAGATATTCAATTCAATTAATTTATTTCAAATATGAAAATACAAATAATTTAGTATTTTGTTAGTACATTTCTTATTGTTAAAACTGTTTTTACACGGATTTATGCTCGTGTTTATGTTTTTATATCTGCGACAAGGACCATCTACCTGCGGAACTCCAGCATGTTAAACGAGTACTTCGTGCAAACAAGCTGCAAGTTCCGCGTGTCCGTCACGGAGGACGTGTCAAACCGGACACAGTCGAGCGAGTTCCAGCCTACCTGCCTTTCGTGAGAGGAGTGACCGACAAAATTGGGAGTATTTTGAAACGCGCCTCAATCAGAACCATCTACCAGCCGCCAAGAAAGATACACCAATTCATGCGAAGTGTCAAGCTCAGGATTCCCTTACAAGAAGCAGGAGTATACAAGCTTGACTGTGAATGTGGTTCCTCGTACATTGGTCAAACGAAGCGTACCATAGCTGAGCGGGTGAAGGAACATATCGCTGATGTGAAACATAAGCGCTCTGGTAGATCTGCAGTCAGCGAGCATACACTTAGCGGTACCAACCACTTTATACATTTCGATAAAGTTAAAGTTCTAGCCCGAGAAGACCGTTTCTTCCCTAGAATGATACGCGAGGCAATAGAGATCCGCCGGCATCCAAATTTTAATAGAGATCGTGGTTGGAACATACCGGTAGCATGGGAACCAGTGCTTAAGTGCATGAGACCCCCTTGCTCGAAGTGTGACTGTAGAATAAATAATAAAATAAATTTAATTTCAATTAATAATCAGTATCTTTAAGTTCATATAAAGTAATTAGTTTATGAATTTTATTTTAACTTCAATTACTAATAATCAATATTGTTGACTTTATTTAAAAAATAATTGGTTTGTCTATTTTGGAACGTAACTTCATAATTAACTTTTGTAATTTTTGCCGAAGGTAGTAAACTAACCGTTAATGATTTCTAAAAGACACCTGTCACCTCAGTCATCCGGGACCACGGCACCTGAAATAGTGCCGAAACGTTGGAAAATTGTAAAAAATGTAATAAACGAGCATAAATCCGTATTAAAACAGTTTTAATTATGTCTACTGCTCGTGTTAACCTTAGAAAATACTACATTTCTTATTGATTCAGTAGCGCGATGCCGACTATCGCCCTGTGCCGACTTTTAGATATTTCCTTACAATAAGTAGCATCATGCCGACAATGCGAAACGTACCTACTTGGAATCGCTCTATGCCAACTTTTATTGTTTTTGTAGTAGTGCATAGCACTATGCCGATATTTTATGAAAACTGTGTTGACTGTATCACGATACCGACTTTAGTACAGTTTGATGTAAAAATTGTCAGTCGTCCTTAATAAATTACATACTCACCTATTTTATTATCTATTCCTCAAGAAGTACTTCTTTTAATAAAATAATTAAACGCAAAATTAATCGTTTGCAGTGGGCATTGCTTGCTTGCTTGCCTCTTGAAGATGGCATCAATGGTCGATGAGGCACAATCTACCTGGTCAGCGTTAGCTATGTTAATAGCTAGGATGGTGTTGCAACTGGCCCGCATCTTTCGTACCCTTGATTAGATAAGATTAATATTCTTTATTGCTCGCCATACATTTTGAGAGTACATGGAAAACTTAAATATGTAAGCTATAATAGGCATAGTATATTTTTATCTTATTCTTTGGCAATACAGCCCTTCAGACGAAGTATGTTCACCTGAAACAGGCCGAGAACAGGACGACGGTCAGAGGGCAGACCAGCAACCCGATGGTTCGACGACATAGTTGAGTCGGCGGAAGGTCCGTAGCTGTGGATGACAAGGGACCGTGATTGCATTTGGGGAAAAAGCTTATACCCAGCAATGGGTAGCAGTGGCCTAATGATGATGTTATGCACCTGAAATGCCCCTGCCTGTAAGGGGCATTTCAGATGAACATCATTATCATTACGACCCATTTATGATGTTAAGTGCGGAAATCTCAAGTCTATTACAAATATATATATACACAGAATGTACCAACATTCGCTATTCACCTGAAGAGCCGGTGAGAGACGTCCCAGGCAGTCATTTGACCAAATAAGGGACGTATTAACATAGGGCAAGATGAAAAGTACCGGAAATGGACTGAGACTGAGACTAATGAACGTTGATGAAGCGAAGATGATCTGTCAGGATCGTGGCAAGTGACCCCTGGTATCTTCCTGCCTATTTGAGATAAAGGCATGAGCTGAAGGCGCTGGGCGATGCGCCACTAATGGAATAAAAATCATGACTTGTTTTGTCATTGGTTTTTTTTCAAAAACTAAACATCAACAATTTTAATTTGTGTGACAACTACTTTTCTAGTCTAGAACGTAGTATCAACATTCTCGGACTTTAGTCGATATCTATTGAGAGTCGATATTTATTAAAGTTCTATGTTTTTGATCCTAGGTTCTAGATTTTAATTCCATTGGTGGCGCTAGTTTGCACCACCCAGTGCCTTATGTTATATGAAATGAAATATTTTATTCATAGTAGCGCAGTAACTGCGGCTTGATGAACGTTACAAGTCAAACTAAAAACTAAATGTCAATTTCAAAATCTAGAACATTTTTGAGAAAAAATGGTCAAAACACTCCAAAATTAGTATTTTCAAAGTCCATAATTAACAGAGTTTACATAATTATTATATACAACATAGAACTCATGCTTTAAGTCCAGACATTGTCATTTAAATAATCCTTTATGTTATAGTAGCCCTTTTGGCACAAAGGTTATTTTAACACATTTTTTGAACAGCGTTTCAGTTATGTTACGTTATGTTGCTGCCTGTACATAATACAGAGAGTATTGTAAAGAGGTTCGAAACACTGATGCCGGTAAGTCCCCCATTAGCTCAGTTGGGAGAGCGCAGGCACGGTTAGCCAGAGGTCGCGGGTTCGAGTCCCGGCATGGGTGGAATTTTTAGCCTCTAAATAGGTTTTTTAAACAGAATCTTACTTTTTCAGGCCTAAGTGTACATGAGTTTTTAGAGGTACACGAATCTGTCAAGTGGGACGTCCAGAAGAATGCCAAATTGGTTCTCAGCATTTTGCTCGTAAAACTAAAATGGGAGCAAAGTAATGCTGCGATTACATAGTTCCTTGGTTTACGCCTTGACGTCGTGCAGAAAAAGTTAAATAGGGCCGTCAAGTGTGTGTGTGTGCCACTGGTAAATCTTCTTTTTCTTCTTCAAGCTATATTATGTAGTCCATTACTCGACATAGCCCTCCCCTAATGAGCGCCATAGCGCCTTCTTCACCTTGCTGCATCCAGCATCTGCCGGCAGTTTTTCGCGGATCGTCATTCCACCTGGTCGGAACGCGTCCTACACTACATTTGCCGAGTCGCGGTCTCCACTCAAGAACACGTTTACTCCAACGGTTGTCGATTCTACGCGAGATATGGCCAGCCCACTGCCACTTCAGCTTGCTGATTCTCTGAGCTATGTCGATAACTTTGGTTCTCTGAATAAATCATTCTTCAGTAATTCGAAGAAGAAGACTTGCCCAAGAAGGTGAACGCTTCGTTTCTGTCGGTGTATAGAAATTAAGATTGAAAAATGAAATCTTCTGTTAATTTTTTTTCATCCAATTTCTTTAGGTACTAAAAAATATAAGCACGGGTTAGTGCAGTAAAAAGAATATAATTATGTTACGTTAGCTCAAGTCTAAGTTTGAGAGCCAGTGTGCCTGCGGGCGGTCGTGCGACGTCGCTCGTCTCGACTAATTATAATTATTATCGATACACACACTGATTATTCCGAATAATTAGGTCGCCGCCATTGCCTCACTCGCTGCAAGTGGAAGAGGTAAATCGATATTTATTGGCGTCCTTCTGACGTATAGATCATCGATGAGATCGCTTTAAGCGATAGGACTGACAATTGTTTACCTAGTTATATATTAAACGGGTTAAAGCGCGATTATTTATTAGGTAATAGTAAATTACACAACTAGGGTGGTAATACAAAGAAAGGCCGAGATCGCAGAAGTTTGCGGCATGAGCAGGCCGCAAACTTCTGCGATCGCTTGCAAGCGAGGGACGTAAATATGCGATCGAGAGCTTTCTTTATTACCTCCCGTGTTGTGTACAATCTTTTTATGTCTACACTTGGCCAGAAAGCGGCTTTTTCCGTACGCGCAGCGTGCGGATAAAGCCACTTTATTGCCAGGTGTGGCATAAAACGTAATTACCTTATTTCCCGACGTTTCGGCAGCGTTACATTTGCCGTGGTCTCGGGTAGACCCTATAACATGGAACATGGAAATACACCCAAACTTAGGCCAGGTGTACAAGCCAGGACCTCCGGCATGATAATCAGTCGTGATGCTGTGAGAGTCCAAAGAAGGTTTCATACTACCAAGGACTGTAATGTCAGAGATGACAGGCAAAATTGATTATTTGCTTCGCTGCGAATTTTAGCGTAAAATTCCCTTTCCGTACTAACTTCCTGGCTAAAAACTCTATGATCTATCTTTTTGGAACTATACTTCCATCTCATCTATATCTCTTCTGTTACTCTCTCTCATTTGCCTGCCGGTATAGTCCTGGGCACTCATAAGTCACATGTAAACACGCCAGAACCCTGTCACATTAACCTCTTCCAGCCGGATGTGTGAGAAATTGAATATTTTGACTTTGGCAAGTTACTGAAGTACTGCGCGTTATAACAGAAGATAGACGCGCGGAATGCTCCCTGACGCAATAATTTTGATGATTTGATTTACTAAAATAAATTACCTACTCGTAAAAAGTTCACCTTCTTGATGGTCTGATTGATGACTAGATTCTCATCCAACAAAAACTAGATCGCCGTCGTCATAATCAAACCTCTATCTCAATTGATCATCTCTACAAACTGTGTCTTAATGTTTTAGCCAATGATGGCTGGTCAATGCCTGGTGGTCTCGGAGTTATTTGAAAAAGTTAAGGTACGTTTTTCATAATGAGGAAACCTAAGCTGGTCTAAGCTGATCTTATACTGTAGTCTTGTAAAACCTTTATAAATAACTAGCTGACCCAGCGAACTTCGTACCGCATAACAGTCGATTCTTATTTTTTTTTTCCTCCGTAAGAACCATCTTCGTACTCCAAGGAGTATTCTAAAAAAAGAATTAGCGAAATCGGTTCAGCTGCTCTCGAGATTTGCGCTTACCAACACATTCGGGGATTCATTTTTATATTATAAGACTAGCTGACCCAGCGAACTTCGTACGGCCTATCAGTCGATTCTTTATTTTTTTTTCTCTCCATAGAAACTATCCTCGTACTTCAAGGAATATTCTAAAAAAAGAATTAGCGAAATCGGTTCAGCTGCTCTCGAGATTTGCGTTTACCAACACATTTAGCGATTCATTTTTATGTCATAGATAAAACTGGAACGACTTCAACTTTGTGCTTTATTTATACTTTATTCATTTTAATTTATAATAAAAACAGAAAACAGGATAAAAGCGGAATGAGCAGGTAAAAATAGTCAGGCCTAGTCCAGATGTAAATTAGTAGTGCTGAAAATTAGGGAAATCTCGAAAATGTGTGACATCATTTTAAATTCTTGAAAATGATAGAAAATAAATATAAAAAATTGTGTAAGGGGGTTTGCACCGTTACACGTGTTTATCACATCACATGACACTAATATTATAAACGCGCCTAATATTATAAAGGTGTATATGTTTGTTACGTCTTCACGTCTAGACGGCTCTTGAAATTGCCAATCAGCGGTAGGCACGCCACATACATATTGTTGTGTCGTGTCGGCCTAGGGAATAGCACCAACCCAATTCTTCCCGCGGGTGTCGTAAAAGGCGACTAAAGGACACAAAACGGGGGGTGGGCAGCAGCGCCCTCTGCAGTACAATTCCACCGAACTACGATCCCCAACCCGCATGCCCAGCGTGGGGATTATGGGCATTACCCCCTATGGTAGCACAACGTGGCGCTCTTTAGGGGAGGGCTATGTCTAGCAGTGGACTAGTATAGCCTAACGACGACGCCGACGCCACATACTAGACTCCCATACTCTCTCCTTCTCTCAAGGAGAAGGCCCGTGCCCTACAGTGGGACGTATATACTTACGTCCCGATATATCCTCCGTAACCCACTGCATATAAATATGTATGAGCTGCATGATTAGCTTTTATTATTGACAGTCTGGCGAATAAATTCTAATCCACTCCAAAGTACGTAAAAGTATACCCTTCTGATCATATTAAAGTATATTTCTTTGTGTATGATTAAGTTACAATTAAGTATAAGTAGGTAAGTGTCTGTATACACTATATCACCGTCCTTTAATTATAAAACCTCTATCTCGCAATTTTATTAAGGTAAGATAACAATGTTCTTTATTGTATACTGGAGCATAATTTGCAAAGAAACTCTGTACAATTGGTCGCCTTAATGCTAAAAGCACTTTCTTATATTAAACGGATCTAAAAGCCTGCGCAGAAAAGGGACTTTTGTCCCCAAGAGACAAAAGTCCCCAAGGGACAAAAAACCCTGAATCATAAAAAAATGTACTTGTCGCGGACTCAACGCCTACGGTGTGCGGTCATTTGTTCCCCGTAAATTGAGTGAAGCGTACGCTATGGAAGTAAATATTCTGACATTAGGTACATTGTGTTGTAATTTACATGAAGATGAAAAAGGAAAGATGTTTTAAAAGAAATCGGTCTTTTCTTTTAAAACACCTTTTCTTTTTAATTTCTTTTTCAACTCTTGTCCAGTCCGGTATCTTGATGTCCTCGCTAACTTGAGGGACTTTTTGTACGGGGTACTTTTAGTCCTCACGATGTCCTGCCATTCATCTTGGTTAGATGCCGCTCTGGTGCATTCATGTAGAGGTGAAAGTGAAAAACATTTACTACTTTTGTAACACAAATAAACATAACACCAAAATAGAACAAGAATATGAAGAGCAAAAAAAAACATTTAAACGTGAAAATTTATTTTTTGGCGGAATTTAGCAAAGAAAAATTCACTTTTCATTTTTTTCTTTTTTTTTTTTTTCTTCAGGCTATATTAGTCCACTGCTGGACAAAGCCCTCCCCTAATGAGCGCCATAGCGCAAGGTTGTGCCATCATTGGGGGGTGATGCCCATAATCCCCTCGCTGGGCATGCGGGTTGGGGATCGCAGTTTGGTGGAATTGTACTGCAGGGGGTGCTGCAGCCCACCCCCTGGTTGGTGTCCCTTAGTCGCCTTTTACGACACCCGCGGGAAGAATTTGGGTTGGTGCTATTCTCTAGGCCGACACCACACAGCACGCTCACTTTTCATGCTATTATGGATTTCAGCAAAGTAACGCCTGATTCCATGCGACGAAAAACAACACAAAGGCATTGGAATTAGTGCGAACGCAAGTGCAACAAAAGAAAAAGGCTGCAGCTCAGCAAAATGCTAGCCACGAGGGACTAAATGTTTAAAATTGCGCAGAAATATACTCCTTAATATTAGTTAGACATAGGGTCTGTTTCACAATCTGCAGATAAAAATTCGGTTACACTATCCGCAACCAGGGCTGCCGTTTGTTCTAAATTTGAAGCCATAAACAAACACACGCAATATAGGCAAAATATTTAAATTCCGGATTTCGGATAGCTTATCTGGAACTTTATTTACGTTATCAACCCTTGTATGTCCCCACTGCTGGGGCACGGGTCTCTTCCTGCATCGCAGGAAGGTTAAGCCATACTCCACCACGGGGGCCAAGTCCGGGGAACTTTATTTAAACATTTTGAAACAGGGGCTTAATCAAAAATAATTGCAAGTTCAATAAATATGCTAAGCAGATAAAAATATTAACAAACTATATGCCTCATTGTGTGTGTATGTGACTGTATATGTGTGTGTGTGTGTGTTTGCCGACAGTTGACTTATACTGGTCGGTCCATCGCATTGGTGCTTTACCGCGTGCTCTGGTGTGCTCCACCGTTCCCTGCACAACGATACGCTCGATGGAATGGTTGTCACGTCGGGACACATGGCCAAAAAACCGCAGGATTCGATCTTTTACTAAATTTGATAAACGCTGTTAAGAGTGTAAGGTGACTTGAGAAAAGATGGTCATAGTGGAGTTTTTTTTTCCCTGCTGCCTTTTTCTCCACTACAATACGGCCCGACAGCAGCGCAGCGGCTTTCGCTTTCATTTTACATTGTACTCTGACATTCAGCAAACAGAATGTAAATTCTTTACTTTGAAATAAATAGAATAGAAATAAAGAAATAAATTGAATAGTCTGTTCCATAGGATTCTATTTCTATGGTTTTAGATGATCTTAGGTCTGTCTACATTTATGTAAATTTTTTGTTTTTTTTTTGTGTATAATTTTTTTAAATGATTTGTAATTATTTGTATATATTTTTATTTTGTAATTATTTTGTATTTGTTGTTTTTCCAGTGTACAATAAAGAATATTCTTATCTTATCTTATTTTTTTGTAAGTAAAGCTATAAGTTTAAAAACCTATTTAGAGGCTAAAAATTATATATAGGTAGTTAGTATTGATTAAGCCATACATATTTACTTACCGTAAATGAAAACCATGTTATATTTTACAATTATATCTTTAATGACAAAGAGGAAATAAACAAAAAAAAAGTGCAGAAAATCTTGTAGTAAATCTTGTCTTCACTAATTACAATTAACGCTTAAAAAAATCTTGAATCTTCGTCTGTTCGGATAAGCGGTCGTTCGGTTAAGCGACGTTCGGATAATCGGCGCTCTACTGTATAATGTTTATGCTTCATAAACTAGTTGTAATTTAAAATTGTATCAACTGTGTAAGAATTGTGGAAATAAATATATTCTTATATTCTTATATAGAAAACCGAGACTGTAGACATTTAAAACGCACCACTAGCTTCTTCGTACTAAACAGGCTGGTCCCAAACTACACTGTCTGGTTACCATAGCACATAGTATGGCATATCGCGGCATGGACCTTACAATATGGATATATGGGTGTATTACCATATTTGTGATAATTAATTGATTAATAATGTTTGTGTGTAATTTGTGTTTTGGCAATAAAGGTAGTTCACTTTCTTTCAATTTAATTATTAGTGCGAATTCAGTCTATGATATTCGGAGCGTCTTTCCCCGTCGTTCAACATTTTTACCTGATAAATAATCGCGATTAGACCCGTCAAATACCATAGTGACCTATTTAGAAGCTTAAAATTCCACCTATGCCGGGATTCGAACCCGCGACCTCTGGCTATCCGTGCCAGCGCTCTTCTAACTGAGCTAACGACGACTCACCGGCATCAGTGAAATTTCGAATGTCTTTACAATCTCTCTGTATTACGTAAAATTAAAATTGTATTTTTAAAATAAATTGTCCTTAGCAAAAGAATATAATTACCATAGTGAGTCATTAAAAAATAAGTTATCTCAATTGACCATCGCTTCAAACTGTATCTCAATTTTTTAGCCAACGATCGCCGGCCGGTGGTCTCCGCTCTGACGTCCGGGACTCCCAAAAATGTCAATTTGGAAACGTCAAAGGAAGATTGGAAGATCGGGCCTGATAGGGAGAGGAGAAAATGTGCGTCGTTTTGTGAAATTAAACAGACACACTTTATTCTTAATTTAAGCAACATTGTACAAGGTGTCACCAAACCACAATAAAGTAAATTAAAAGTAAAAAGGTGTTTATTCGGGCAAATAAAATCAATACACTATTAAGTAACAATAAAATTATAGTAAGTAAGTGATTTACAAATTTTAATGCGACTTCCAACACCTAAACTAGGATTAACCTATATCTTAGGAGAATAATAATAAAAATAATCTACATACAACACAATCACTTGTGCTGCCGGGATAGTATCTATGATGGACAGAGTCACGCGTTTTGTGCCGACAAAATGTCAGAATTTGACAGCTAATGTACTAGAAACAGAAAAAATAATGTCGGTTTTAAAATAGAAGAAATATCAGTAGGTTAAAAGGAAAAATGATAATTCATATTGATTATACTATTTTTATTTTTAATGCACTAACCCGTGCTAAGGACAATTTTAAAAACCTATTTAGATGCTAAAAATTCCACCCATGCCGGGACTAGAATCCGCGACCTCTGGCTATCCGTGCCAGAGGTCGCGGGTTCGAATCCCGGCATGGGTGGAATTTTAGCCTCTAAATAGGTTTTTCATATTGATTAGTTTACCAATTACTTTAACACCAATAATACAAACAACACACCCTCTACACACACACACACACACACACACACACAAAGAGAGGAACAAATAACTTCTATTAGTTTGATTTTGCTTTTGTGTTTATTTATTAAATTTATTTTCTAAGCAATAAATTATGGCTACGATCACTTTTGTAACTAGAAACTGACCCATCTCGTCGGGGAATTGGCACTGCTAGCTGTAATACAGGTATCCAGCCTAGCATAGCAACAGAAGCTAATACAGTGGAGCGTCGATTATCCGAACTAATTGGGGGACATGGGTGTTCGGAAAGTCGGTATTTTCGGATAATCGAACTACCTATATATTGATTAAGCCATACATATTTACTTATCGTAAATGAAAACCATGTTATATTTTACATTTATATCTTTAATGACAAAGAGGAAATAAACAAAAAAAGTGCAGAAAATCTTGTAGTAAATCTTGTCTTTACTAATTACAATTAACGCTTAGAAAAATTTTGAATCTTCGTCTGTTCGGATAAGCGGTCGTTCGGTTAAGCGACGTTCGGATAATCGACGCTCTACTGTATAATGTTTATGCTTCATAAACTAGTTGTAATTTAAAATTGTATCAACTGTGTAAGAATTGTGGAAATAAATATATTCTTATATTCTTATATAGAAAGCCGAGACTGTAGGTAGACATTTAAAACGCACCACTATCGTCTTCGTACTAAACAGGCTGGTCCCAAACTACACTGTCTGGTTACCATAGCACATAGTATGGCATATCGCGGCATGGACCTTACAATATGGATATATGGGTGTATTACCATATATGTGATATTGATACCATTTGTACGAATCAATTGGGAATCAACCCACGAGCTCTGTTTTGGTAGTCAGGTAGATAGACCTCAAGATTTACAAAACAGCCAATTCTCAAACTAAAGTTATTCGTACGTCTCACTTCATACACAGAATGAGACAGATAAATAGCCTTAATTACTATCATAAAAATAATAAGTACCTATCTACAGTCTGTTAGAATAGGTTTCGGTTTTCGCAGAAAGCACACGAGTGTAATACTACTTCCTGCTCTGTATAAAACTTTTCCTCACTATTTTGAAAAGTTATTTCGAAGATAAGATAATATAAGATAAGAACATTCTTTATTGTACACCAGAGCACATATTATAAAACATATAGTAATACAAAGTACAATTGGCGGCCTTATTGCTAAAAGCAATTTCTTCCAGACAACCTTACGACGGAAAGTTGCTGGAGGAAATAAAATTCGAAATTAAGTGTCATTTTAGTTCCTATAAGACCGCCAATTGTACCTTAATCTGTATCTTCTTATTTTCTAAATTGTAATTCCTGGTGTGCAATAAAGTATATTCATTTCATTTCATACCCGATTCTATCCGATAGTAGCCGAGGTAGGTATTTTTTAAAAGCTAAAAGACTGTCTTTCACGCCTAATAAACAGAATAAATTAGATTACCAGAATGCTGAACACTACTAAACTCCAGTTTCTCGTACAGTACTTTGATGAAGCGAAGGTGATTTGTCAGGATCGTGGCAAGTGGCAGTCCCTACCTACCCTTCTGGGATACAGGCGTGAGGTTATGTATCTATGTAAATTATTGTAAGAATTGTCAATATTATGATGTGTAAAATCTTGAATGAGAGATCACTCAAGCAAAGAATATGAAAGCAATTTTTGAAAGGGTTTCGGTAAACATATAATATTCAACCAAACATCATACACCCTTTCAAATTCCGATCTAACAAAAGCAGGTCGGTAAAAGGAGCCGACGATTTAAAAAATACCTATCTATATAAAAAACAAAATTTGGCCAAAGTATCACATAATAAACTTAGTAGCAAGTGAATTTCTTAAAGATCGGGTTGCATTAAACAGAACTCCTGCTTTTTTTTCAAAAGGTCCTGTCATGGTGTTCGAAATTTAAACGTGACGGGCTGCGTCAGCGGCCAGCTACAAAAAGTGACGGATGCTGTTGTGTTTCACAATAAGGGTTTTTTATTATATTTTACATTTAGAAACTTTACGATTTGTATGTCTGATAAGTGCATAAAGCCTTTTTAGCACGCAATTAGTACTGAAATCTAAAGAAATCCTTACGATAACACAACAACTCGCTCATAAACCCAATTAATTATACATTCATCGCCGCCAATCGTAACGAAATACCCCACCAAGCACTAATCAAGATAACAAACGATTAAAAAGTCATATCGCGTTTCCAAACAAAACGTCGTGCAACTCAAAACCTTACCCCAGAATTTTTAAAATCAAATTTTGAACGACACTGGCCACTAGATTGAGTCCGTGATAAAGAAACAAAATTTAAAAGAAAAAGGCGCGGGATATTTGAATAAGGAACGGGTCGTGTCAAGTGAAACGTCAAAAGTGACAGTTTCCGCGCGGTCGGACGCTGCACAGTGGGTTCGAGAACTAATCATAAACAGAACACAGAAGGTTAATATTCCTAATTGCACAAGCTTAATCCCCCGTTTTCTCGTGGTCCTACTGATTCGTCGTACCTCGTGGTCCTACTACCACGAGGGAGACCTATTTTTGTATGTCTTAATATGTGCTGTAGTAGGTGTTGTCAATTATTTAAACCACTGTTTTTAAATACATAGGCTGCTACTTATGTATGCGGAATCTGGGATTCCAATAATTTTAAACGCAATGTCTAACCTCCATGGTCGAATTCGTTTTTTTTTAAATACTGGCGGCTAATATTTTTCTCTTATATACGTTATTGTTTTGTTTTTGTTGGGTTTAAAATGTCATATGGCTGAAAAAATGGAACTCACTCGTAAAAATATTCGTGCTATGATTTATTACGATTTTCGACGTGGTTTAACGCAACAACAGTGCGTAGATCAATTAAATTCGACTTTTGTGGTGAAGCTCCATCAAAAACGACTGTGTATCACTGGTTTAGTGAGTTTAATCGCGGGCGCAGTAAGCTCATTGACGAAGTTAAAGAAGGTCACCCGAAATCGGTGGTTGTGCCACAAAATATTGAAGCTGTGCGAAAACTAATAATGCAAGACCGCTATGTTACGTATCGGGAGATAGAAGCTATTCTGGGCATATGTATGACGAGCATTCATAGGATATTACATGAAAATTTGTCTATAAAAAAAATTTGTTCGCGTTGGATCCCGCACAACTAAACTCAGGATCAATAAGATGCTCGCGTCGAATGGTGCAAGAAAACCTTAAAAAAATTCAACGGAGGCGACTCAAAATCTGTTTATAATATCTACACAGGTGACGAATCCTGGATCTACGCGTACGATCCCGAAACTAAACAACAATCAACAGTTTGGGTGTTTCAAAATGAGCCGAACCCTACGAAAGTGGCTCGTGCAAAAAGCACTGTAAAGCAAATGGTGGCCTGCTTTTTGGTATTAATGGCCATGTGGCTACAATACCACTGGAGAATCGCAGAACGGTTAATTCGGAGTGGTACACGACCATTTGTTTATCGGAAGTATTTGAAGAAATACGCCAAAACAACCAGCGACGCAGAATCATACTTCACCATGACAATGCCAGCTGTCATACATCTCAGGAAACAACTACATTTTTGGATGGTCAAAAAATAGAATTGATAGGTCATCCACCGTACAGCCCTGATTTGGCTCCCAATGATTTCTATTTATTCCCAAATGTAAAGAATAAATTACGTGGTCAACGATTATCGACCCGTGAAGATGCCGTAGATGCGTTCAAACAGCTCATTTTGGAGATACCTCAATCAGAGTGGAAAAAGTGTTTTACAAATTGGTTTCATCGAATGCAAAAGTGCATCGATCAAAGTGGAGAATTCTTTGAAAAACCATAATAGCATATTTAGCCATATACATTTGTTTATTTTTTCTATTCCGCATACATAAGTAGCAGCCCTCGTACATATATATTTAAAAATTGGGTACCTCTTGTTTTTTTGTATCCCTCTTATGTTTAGTTATAGTGTGAAAATCATTGCGAATCGGAACCATTGAATATACAGGTGGTTTAAATAATTGACAACATCTACTAAGGCACATAGAAGGACAGACAGAAATAGGTCTCCCTCGTGGTCCTACTACATACATACATACAAAACCTCATGCCTGTATCCCAGAGGGGTAGGCAGAGACCAGAGACTGCCACTGCCACGATCCTGACAGACAGACCTTCGCTTTATCAACGTTCATAAGTCATTGCATGCATGCACGCCGGTTCCGGGTACTTTCTATCTTTCCTTTTGCTAATACATCACCTATTTGGTCGACGTATGTCCGTTTGGGACGTCCATTACCTGCCCTTCCACTCACATTCGCAATATATATTTGTTTCGTCAATCTTCATTCCTTCATCCTCTCCACATGTCCAAACCATCTACTAGTAGGACTAATTAGTAGGACCACGAAAAAACAGGGGCTTAATCATGCATAAGACCAGCAATAGGTATGGGGTCTTAGAAGACTCTAAGAAGAAAGAGATTAGGTTAAGAAATAAATACGCTGTATTATTTCCTACTTTATGTACAATAAATTATTTTTTATCTATCTATCTATCTTCTAATGGGCTGGATAAATGTCCATCTTCAAATCGAACAGTTTTGCAAGTCACCGATCGAAACGGCTTCACCGATTGTTATGATTGTCCAAATGATAGGCCATTGGCTAATGACTATGGCAAAACATTGCAACATCAGATAGCATTTTTAATCAACATAAACTACAAATCCGTAGCCCAAGACGTCATGGAAAAGATCGAAGAGATGAAGAGTTCTCTCTTATACGGTAGGGAAGGGAGTAACTTGGTTAGAGCTACCCTCTCTAGCCATTCTTCGTCTTCTTCAGGCTACATTAGTCCACTGCTGGACATAGCCCTCCCCTAACGAGCACCATAGCGCAAGGTTATGCCAACATTGGGGGGTTATGCCCATAATCCCTAAGCTGGGCATGCGGTTCGGGGATCGCAGTTTGGTGGAATTGTACTGCAGGGGGCGCTGCTGCCCACCCCCCGGTTTGTGTCCCTTAGTCGCCTTTTACGACACCCGCGGAAAGAATTTGGGTTGGTGCTAATCTCTAGGCCGACACCACACAGCATAAAGCCATACATATACATACTCTAGCCATAAACAGAGATAAATAGAAGGCCCTGGTGTCAGCTTTAAACTCTACTGAGGAGTAAAGGGCCAAAAAGAAAAAGTGAAACTAAAGAATGGTCTATCTGATCATCTTACTTCTGTGGCTCGAACATTGCACCCATAATTCGTGGAAGCAAAGTGCATTTCGGAACTGAAGCATCCCGAGTGTGCGCTGGATTGTTTTTGTATAATGATTACTCATTCCATGTTTTGTGACTGAGTGCAACGACTTTTTGAAAGTTTTTAATTGGTTACATAGAAGCAATAGTCCATCTATAGGATACAAATTTTACGCGATCCGTGAAGGAAAACATTTTCAGGAAACCCGTTACTTGGCCTTATTGCTAAAAGCAAGACAGTACAGTACAGAGACCTATGTCTGGCAGTGGAAGAGTATGGCTGATTGATTGATTTAATTAATTTTTCAACAACAAATCCTATTCACCTGCTTCTATGATCTAGCGGTTATAACGCTTGAGTGCCGAAACAGAGGTAGTGGGTTCGATTCCCGCTGGAGGCCGCCGTACCGGCGTGAGGCCATTATCAGTGCAAATGGCCTCAGTCTGGGTGTTTTCCATGTTGGTGTTATCCTTGCCTGGTTCCTATAGCACAGGTTAACGTTGTTTGGGACCAGGAAAAGTAATTGTTGTGTCGGAAGTTCTGGGAAAGTTATTGTATATCAGTCCCATTGAATTTTTCTCTCTTCGCGAAGGTTGCCTACCGTTTTGCTAATATTTTGTAAGCAGACAACGATGCTATTGTAATCGGAACCTCACATTCCAGGCTAGAGGAATACATAAAAGGAAGTGAGGCAAGGGTGCGGGAAAGACGTGTCTTAATTTTAGGTTCCGTTTACTTTGGAGATGGTTTGGTAAAGTATTCCTGAGTGATTATTGCGTGCAACTATACCAGACTCGCCCCTATCGGGTACTGGTAGGTAGAGACCAGACTCGCCCGTGTCGGATACAGATAGGTAGATACCAGACTCGCCCGTGTCCGATACAGATAGGTAGATACCAGAATCGCCCGTGTCGGGTACAGGTAGGTAGAGACCAAACTCGCCCGTGTCGTGTACAGGTAGGTAGGGTCCAGACTCGCTCGTGTCGGGTACAGATGTGTAGAGACGAGACTCACCCGTGTCGGGTCCAGGTAGGTAGATACCAGACTCGCCCGTGTAGGGTACAGGTACGAGTATGTAGAGACGAGACTCGCCTGTGTAGGGTACAGGTATGTAGAGACGAGACTCGCCCGTGTCGGGTACAGGTAGGTAGAGACCAGACTTTGCCACTTGCCACGTCATGATGGGATTACTTTCGCTTCATCATAAATAGTGGGAAAATAGTAAATAATAAATTGATTTATTCTAGACATAAGTAGCCTTATTAGTATTAAGTACTGGTCTTGAGGGACCAATGGCTCGAACAATTGACTCGGAAACGAGAGACCCAGGTTCGATTCTCAGTGCACATTGTATATTGGTGAAGTTCGAGTAACAACACCGCTCGGTAATATTAAAGGAAAACATCGTGAAGAAACCTGAATGTCTGAGGTCTTCAACTACCTCAGCGTTTGTAATTGCCAATCCGTGGTGGGCACCCGTCGTAATTAACCTACCCTAATTAATTACTGGCAGGCAAGCTGAAGACAGGGCGCTATGGCGCTCATTACGGGAGAGCTATGTCCAGCAGTGGACTAATATAGCCTGAAGAAGAATTACATACTCTCTCTCTGAGTGAAGGCTTGTGCCCCGCAGTGAGACGCTCACACATACATTGAAAAAGTAGAATATTAGAAAAATAATATGCTTATTCCCAACATGCCTAGAAGGTTTTGTTATAATGTTGCGAAGTAATATTGAAGCGCTCGTGGCCTAGTAGAACCGAGTGATTGGAATCAATCACTTGAGTTAAGCAACAACAGGATGGGTGACCGTCCCGTGACGACTTCGCGACTCGCAAGGCACGTCAAGCCGATGGTGCCGGCTGCCATGTAATGACAGTCGTTAAGCCATGTCAGAGGCCTTATGGGCGGCTTGATAACTTCTGATAGTAAGGCCCGCCACAGTCTTACAATCCTCCACCAACCCGGACTTGGCCACCGTGGTGGAGTATGGCCTAACCTTCCCAAGATGCAGGCATAGACCCGTGCTTCAGCAGTGGGGACATACATGGGTTGATATAGAAGTAATATTTGACAATACATAGTTTTCTTTCATTCTGTATATAAGAATTATAGTATTTAACTAAGTTAAGGTTTATAACATTACAATACTTATAAACTATTTTATTTGGCCTAATTTAATTTGTACATGCGATCGGATCGGTAGGTAAAGTTTTAAGATAAGATAATCGTTATCAACCCTTATATGTCTCCACTGCTGGGGCACGGGTCTCTTCCTGCATCGCAAGAAGGTTAGGCCATACTCCACCACGGGGGCCAAGTCCGGGTTGGTGGAGGATTGTGAGACAGTGGCCGGGCCTCACTGTCAGAAGTTATCAAGCCGCCTATAAGGCCTCTGACATGGCTTAACGACTGCCATTATATGACAGCCGGCACCAACGGCTTAACGTGCCTTGCGAAGCACGGAAGCACGGAAGTGGAGATAAGATAAGAATATTCTTTATTGTAAACCACGTAAAACAAACAAAAAATAATGACAAAGATACAGTACAATTGGCGGCCTTATTTTGTTTTGTGACATGAAATGAAAATGAAATGAAATGAATATACTTTATTGCACACCAGGAATTACAATTTAGAAAATAAGAAGATACAGATTAAGGTACAGTTGGCGGTCTTATTACTAAAAGTAATTTCTTCCAGACAACCCTAAACCCCAAGACATGTTCGGTTTTTCAGCGTTTAAAGAAAAGTAAAAAATTTTTATTAAGTAATTGGCAGTGTACAGTGTATGGTGGGCCCCACACTAGGTAAATCCTGTATCGTGGTCTCCCGTTTTTGGATTTCTAATAGTAGTGTAATGTTGTTTAACGTTGTGTCTCCGGGAATTAGTCATGGATCCTCATACGACGCCCGACTGAATCACTTTAACATGTTACACCTGTGGAAGCGTAGACAGATGCATGATTTAATATTCCTGAGCAAATTAATTAATGGCCGAGCGATTTGTGAAGATTTACTTGAACGTATCGATTTTAAGGTTCCGAGACCCGAGGTCCCGACTGAAACTATCGGCAATTTTCTCCTTGCCCATGTGTAAAACTAACGTAGGCTTCAATGCACCATTAAATAGGATGCTCCGAACTTACAACGAGTGCTGGAGTAAATTTAATTTGGATATTTTTCAGGATAGCCTTGGCACTTTTAAGTCTAAATTAATTTCTAATATCTAAAAATTCTTATCTTACGTGGTAATAACATCTATATTATCACCGTATTGTAATATTACATTTCTAGTTGTCCGCGTATATGTTAGTTTAAAAATGCTGTGTATACCTTTAATTGGCATAATCGCTAGCCCTAAGTCACTTGTACCTTATGAATAAAATAATTAAAAAAAAAAAAAAACGTTTGTTAATAATAAAAACTGGAACGACTTCAATTGTTGCTTTATTTGTTGATAGGTACAGTTATTTTATAATAAGAACAGAAAAACTGGATTGAAACGGATAAGCAGGTAAATAATCAGATCTAGTCGATGGGTAAAGTTGTAAAGATGAAAATGAGGGAAATTTCGAAATGTGTGACATAATTTAAATATTTGAAAATGGTAGATAGAAAAAGAAATATAAGGAATGGTGTAAAGAGGTTTGCACCGTTACAGTAGAAAGTGCCACTGAGGCAGGAAGGGTGTTGAAAAAAAATATATCAGGAGTTTATTATTAACATCATAGTTAAACCTGTAATTTGGTTTGCAGCACAATAGATTAAGGTTTAAAAGATGCCAATCATCTGTCAACGCAGTTGGGTAAAGTGGTAAAGTGCACGAATTATAATTTCACATCCTTTTAGTCACGGCCTACTGCGTTTTCAAAATTTTCATGGGAAACGCTGAACTTTTTTTCTTTTACACTATTTTTTTTTAATGCACTAACCCGTGCTAATCGTTCCGATGTTAAACCTAACTGCAAAGTAGGTGGTCGGGGCTGTAAGTGATGCAATTTGCTTAAGCCAGATGTCGCTGCCTGTACGTAAAACAGAGAATATTGTAAAGAGGTTCGAAATTTCACTGATGCCGTGAGTCGCCCATTGGCTCAATTAGTAGAGCGCTGGTACGGATAGCCAGAGGTTGCGGGTTCGAATCCCGGCATGGGTGAAATTTTTAGCCTCTAAATAGGTTTTTAAATTATATTCTTTTTTTTTTAATGCACTAACTCGTGATGAGGACAATTTTAAAAACCTATTTAGAGGGTAAAATTTCCACCCATGCCGGGATATGAACCCGCGACCTCTATCCGTGCCAGCGCTCTTTCCAACTGACCCCATCGCCCATTAGCTCAGTTGGAAAGAGCGCTGGCATGGATAGCCAGAGGTCGCTGGTTCGAATCCCGGCATGGATGGAATTTTTAGCCTCTAAATAGGTTTTTAACGCTGAACTTGTTTTAATATAATTCATTTTAAATATTTCACTCCGTGCAATAGGTACCCAGTTTATAATACGTCTCAGTAGGCTGTTATTTAAAAGATGATTTCTTTACAGCAACAAATAATTTTTATACAAGCAATTGAATCGCTCGTAGCCCCGGCTGCCTGAGTGATCTTAAGCCATCACGAAGGTTATCAACATAAGGCGCGTTCAGTGCATGGATGGGTGACCGTCTATGACTAACGCTAGTGGTATTTTTCCGAGCATTTCCACGCTCCTCAAGGCACGTTAAGCAGTTGGTGCCGGGTGCTATCGATAGATGGCAGTCGTTAAGCCAAGTCAGAGGCCTTAGGACGGCTTGAAAACTTCTGACAGCAAGACCAGCCACTAGTCTTGCAAGCCTCCACCAATCCGGCCGTCGTGGTGGAGTATGGCCTACACCTTCCTCAGGGAAGAGACCCGTGCCCCTCAGTGGGGACTTAAGGGGTTGATGATGACATGCTAAATAGATGGCGGCCACGCGTTTAATGTCTTTACCATTCTCGTCATCACAAATGATTTCGTGGATGGATCGTTTGAAAATTGGCAGAATTTTCACATCGTGTATATGTAGCTGAAGTAAAGTAAAAGTAAAAAAAAATATATTATTTGCAAGGAAATTTCAGATTACACTAACCTGCAAAAGTAAGTACTCGTTTTAATTTCGTTTTATCCTAAACTAGCTGACCCAGCCAACTTCATACCGCCTAACAGTCGATTCTTTTTTTTTTTAATTTTTTTTTACCCCCGTAAGAACCATCCTCGTACTTCAAGGAATATTCTAAAAAATGAATTAGCTAAATCGGTTCAGCTGCTCTAGAGATTTGTGCTTACCAACACATTCAGCGATTCATTTTTATATTATAGACTACACAAAAAAAATGAGTTTTTTTTTCAGCCATATCTTAAAAGAAGGTTACAGTTTGGCACTAGGCCACGAGGCATGCAATATAAGTCTACAATAAAGCCTCTCCATGAGGACTACGACCGCTCTGTCAAGAGCGTACAGTACTACACATCATAAAAGTCCCTTCGGGAATCTACGTTCGCGCAGACTAGGAAGAAGTTAACGGAAGTACCCGAAGCTATGAGTACATTCAACATGATCTTTAACCGATACGGTTAAGGTGCAGAATTGATTGCCGCAGTAGCGCTACCTATTTCGCTCACGCTAATATTGCCAAACTAATAGTCACCTGCATCGATGACGGTGAATCAACCAATAGCGACAAAGGCGCGCGGCCTGCCATAAAATGAAACTATCTGATTGGTCGATCAACTTGCAGCACATCCAAAATTTGGTCATCTGCGCAGGTAAATCCGCGAGACTTATTTCTTGTGTACCACTTTACCGACCAACAAGAAGAAGACGATGATGTTCACTACGCGTTAGGAAAGAAGATACGATTTTATTTCCATTGGTGGCGCTAGTTACCTAGTAGTTAGCACCGCGTCTAAACGAAACAATATCGATGCAAACCAATGCCAGCATGATCAAATCAGTATCTGATAATGCTCACTCCCTCCGCACAACGCTGAGTCAGCCAATTTTGTGGCAATTTAGACACTGCTGGACATAGCCCTCCCCTAAAGTGCGCCACGTTGTGCTACCATTGGGGGTAATGCCCATAATCCCCACGCTGGGCATGCGGGTTGGGGATTGCAGTTCGGTGGAATTGTACTGCAGGGGGCGCTGCTGCCCACCCCCCGGTTTGTGTCCCTTAGTTGTCTTTACGACACCCGCGGGAAGAATTGGGTCGGTGCTATTCTCTAGGCAGCACTAATTTAGACACACCACAGGCGAAACCTATGTCTTACTTCTTACTTTTTGTTTCGTTTATTGTGTATTTCGTTTGCTTCTGTTGTGTTCATTATTATGTTAATTTATCTGGTTTTTTTGTTTCTGTGATGTGTCTTATTGGTATAATAAATGTCTTTCTTTCTTTCCTTTCTTTAAATGTAACCCTGTAAATCATGACGACAATAGGTTCGGTTGGGTATAAAACACGAGCGTTAACTATATCACTTATTTTGTAGTGCCAACCCGAAACACAACCAGACCAGAAGCTTACGCGCAGCCATGCGCACTAACCAAATTAAAATGCGGTGAAGTGAACTATGAACGTAGGATTTTGACTATCTTTTGCCTGAGGTGGGGAGGGACAGATTATTGTGATTATGGAAGGCATAACTCGGGACTACTGTAATAGAGTTCAAATAGTTTTTTTTATTTTTCTACGCTTGGCAATCTCTTTTTATACTATTTTTATTTTTAATGCACTAACCCGTTCTAAGGAACAAATTTAAAAACCTATTTAGAGGCTAAAAATTTCACCCATGCCGGGATTCGAATCCGCAATCTCTGGCTATCCGTGCCAGCGCTCAATTGGTAGAGCGCTGGCACGGATAACCAGAGGTTGCGGGTTCGAATCCCGGCATGGGTGAAATTTTTAGCCTCTAAATAGGTTTTTAAATTTGTTGTCTTACCTCCACAAACCCGGACTTTGCCCCCGTGGTGGAGTATGACCTAATCTTCCAGCGATGCAGAAAGAGGCCCGTGCCCCAGCAGTGGGGATATACAAGAGTTCATATCGAATCACTTGTTAACAGTCAAAATAAGAAAATAGGAAAATATGGCCTAACCTTCATGCGTGCAGGAAGAGACCCGTGCCCCAGCAGTGGGGACATACAAGGTTTGATAACGATAACGAGCCAATATTGATCGATAGATTTACCATTTCAAGCGCTGAATAACGCTATGTACAGGTTCACTCACGTAGTTTTCCTTCACAGCAACTATAATTCAAAGCTGTAACCGGCTTTTGGACGGGGCAGGATTACGCGGCACAGCAACTAACGTACAGGTAGATAACCCTAAGAAAATCCACCACAAATACTGTATCAATAACAATACGGTATTATTGTACGAAATTGCTAAAAACGCACCGCTCGCATTGTCTGTTTGTCGGTCTTGCACAAAACTTTGTCGGTAACCTTTGTCGTGATTAGATGCGCTTACGCAATGGGCTACTTAAACTACTGGTCATGATCTGTTTGATCAAATAGTACGACGCCAGAGATCACCAGAGTATCGATTTTTGTGGGTTACATGTTGATAATCTCTCCATTGTCTGAATTCGCGAACAAGTGTAAGAAGTGTAAACATGATGTTGCGCTGTCGGCTCGAGATGATATGTTTTTTTTTTCTCTGCGTGAATGATTTTGATATGAAGTAATTGGTTTTGGTTGGGTGATATTTTGAGTATTGTGCAATAATTTTCCCACATTTACTTTACTTGAAGTAGGAAATGAGAGGTCTTTGACCAGCCGTTGGATGCAAGGCACAAAAATACATATAAAAATCTGTCTCGTGAATATAAACAACACCTATATTTTGTGAAGCGCTCGTGACCTAATAGGACCGAATGATTGGAATCAATCAGTAGGGTTAAGCCACAACGGGCGCGGTCAGGTGGTCGATGAGTGACCGTCCCGTGACTACCGCTAGTGGATTTTTTCCGAGCGCTGCCGTGCTTCGCAAGGCACGTTAAGCCATCAGTGCCGGCTTTCATGTAATGGCTGTCATGTAGAGACAGTCGTTAAGCCATTTCAGAGGCCTCATGGGTAGCTTGATGACTTTTCACAGTAATAAGCCCCGCCACTGTGTTACAATAATTCAGTAACGCGTACTTGGATGGGGGCCAAGTACGGAGTATGGCCTAACTTTCCTGCGATGAAGGAAGAGACCCGTGCTCCAGCAGTGGGGAGATACGAGGGTTGATATCAATGTTATTTGTAGAATAATAAAGTTTACAAGAAAGCAGAAGTACCAAGAACAGAATTTGAAGTTTTAAACGTTGTATCACCTCAAGGACGTATGGCTATGAACTGTTTTTTTTGTTTAAAAATCCAATCAGACGTTTTTTCCTTGCATGAAAAATTTTCAACCCAATTCTTCCCGCGGGTGTCGTAAAAGGCAACTAAGGGACACAAACCGGGGGGTGGGCAGCAGCGCCCCCTGCAGTACAATTCCAGCGAACTGCGATCCCCAACCCGCATGCCCAGCGTGGGGATTATGGGCATTACCCCCTACGATATCACAACGTGGCGCTCTTTAGGGGAGGGCTATGTGCAGCAGTGGACTAGTATAGCCTGACGACGATGACGATGAAAATTTTTAGAAACGCATTAGTCACCCGTGATCTTTACGAAATCAATACAAAACTATTGCACGCTATTCACTCGCAACGCCTATTAAACTTTTTTAAGAACATTTTGTTAACATTATGCTAACGACATATTTTATGTACACACAAAGATAAGATAAGATAAGAATATTCTTTATTGTACACCAGAGCACATATTATAAAACATGTAAAGATACAAAGTATAATTGGCGGCCTCATTGCTGAAAGCAATTTCTTCTAGACAACCTTACGACGGAAAGTTGCTGGAGTAAATAAGAGACGGGTATTCGGTGCAAATATGAATATATTAATACACTACTTATGTAAATAACAATATACCTACATAAACAGTTACATATATAATTATGATAATCTTACATAAATACGTTATAATAACAATCTACGCGATGAGGAAATAAATACAATATTGTGTACCTATATGGAGACATACGGAAATGACAAAATGAAAAGGACAATGCACGAGTACTAAACTTGCAGGGACATATAAAATTCCTTAACCTTGCTTTTAAAGACATCTCAGGAAGGGGAGCGCCTTATTGATACCGGAAGATCATTCCACAGCCGAGTGGCCGTTACGGTAAACGAGTCGCTGAAGAACCTCGTCGAGTGAGCTGGAGTCTTCAGCGACATATTCAGGTCAGACCTTAAAGCCCGGCTGTGGGAATGACCGAGGTAGATAAAGCGCTCTTTAAGATATGAAGGAGTGGCTGGATTGAACAGTATTGAGTAGAGAAGAGAGAGAATGTGAGCATTCCTACGAAAACGGATGGGAAGCCACTTGAGCTTAGCGCGGAATTCGGAGACGTGGTCACACAAACATACTTTTAGTAATAATTTTTCTCTTTCTCGAAAAGCAATAAAATTTGTTGTTACGAAAATTTTGTTAACACTATTTCCGACACTTTTTTTTAGAAATTATTACATTGTCCTAGAAACGTAGGTACTACAAAATAAAATGGACTACTTTGTGAAAATAAACTGAGGTGCGGCTTGTTACATTTTGCTGAAGTAAGCTCGCTACGTACAGTCACGTGCACTAACATGTACGAACTTCAGTACCTTCTAGATATCAACCCTATGTATGTCCCCGCTGCTAGGGCACGGGTCTCTTTCTGCATCGCAGAAAGGTTAGGCCATATTCCACCACAGGGCCAAGTCCGGGTTGGCGGAGGATTGTAAGACAGTAGCGGACTATACTGTCAGAAGTTTTCAAGCCGCTCGTAAGGCCTCTGGCTTACAGCCGGCACCAACGGCTAAGCGTGCCTTGCGAAGCACGGAAGCGCTCGGAAAAAGTGCCACAGCCGGTAGTCAACTAAGTACTCGGTTCCACTGAGGCACGAGCTCAGTATCTTGTCAAAGTCAAAATAGTATTTTTTTCATACACTAGGCTAGAGCTATGGCGCTCATTAGAGTAGGGCTATGTCCAGCATTGGACTACATAATATAGCCTAAAGAAGAAGAAGGCTAGAAGAGGTTAATGTGACAAATTGACAATGTTCTAGAGTGTTTACATGCGACTTTAGATACACTTATTATTTAGTAATTTTTGTATTTTATGTGTGTGTGTGTGTGTATGAATATAAAAAAAATCGCAGTGGTACTTTTCAAACTATAAAGCGCCATCTATCTTAGGGTTACTAAACGTGTTACTCCTCTACCCTCAATGGCCCTCGCCATTTCGCCAAGTTTGCTTTCGTATTGCTACCCTCCAACAGAGTGATGTTTCTAAATGACGTGCCCAAAAGAGGGCATTACTTGTTCCAAAACTAAAGTAAGTTAGCACTAAAATCAGCTTGCACCGAGTTACTAGGTAAGTAAATTAATGATTTCCAGAGATACACTATTAAAATTGACTATATACACAATTTAGCTATTTTTATGTACCCTGAGCACTCCAGTGGAGCTTATAATATTATAAGTTCTACTGTAGTGCAAAGGTGTTCTCTCAAAGAGAGAGAGAGATATAGTATAGGCTTAATTATCACGCTTGCCCACAGCGGATTGGCAATTTCAAGCGCTGAGGTATTTGAACACCTCTGACACTGGGGTTTCCTCGCAGAGTTTTTCCTCACTAACATTCATTACAGGAAGCTGGGATATACAAATGGTGACCAGATAAGAACATCAGAAACGTGAAAATAAATCCAGACTGAGGCCATTTGTACAAATGAATCACCGCGGCCTCTAGTGGGAATCAAACCTTAACCTCTGTGTTTGGTGCGTGTCAACCGCTATACAAACGAGGCAGTCAAAATATACTGTTAAGTTGAAACTTCCAAACTTTGTAATATTGTTTACTAAGACTGGAATTATTTTTTAGCTTCCAGATTATTGTAGAAGATTATTGTATTGTAGAAAGATGGTCAGAGTGGAGTTTTTTTTCCGCTGTCTTTTTCTCCACTACAATACAGCCCGAAGGCAGCGGCTTACATTTTACATTGTACATTGACATTCGGCAAACAGAATGTAAATTCTTTACGTTGACCTAAATTGATTTGAATTTGAATTTGTACACATTACGAATATAATTATGGAGTGTAGAGGATGAAGGAAGAAAGATTGTCGAAACAAATATAATCCGATATAACAACACCCGTAAGTAAATCCGGACTAAAAGTCTACGAAACAAATATATATTGCGAGTTTGAGTGGAAGGGCCGGTAAAGGATGTCGCAGGCGGACATACTTCTACCTATAAGGGATGTATTAGCAAAGGGGAAGATAAAAAGTAGGATAAAATGAACGTTGATGTAGTTATGGTGATCTGTCAGGATCGTGGCAGTCCCTGGTCTCTGCCTACCCATTTGGGATACAGGCGTGAGGTTATGTTATGATACGAGTATTTATGCCAACGATTGCAAATTAAACTAAACGCAGTATTATATATTTGGCCCGGACTTGGCCCGCATGGTGGAGTTATGGCCTAACCCTCCTGCCATGCACGAAGAGACCCGTGCCCCAGCAGTGGGGACATACAAAGGATTGATACCATGCATATATTTACAAAATAAGTTCCTTACATACATACATACATAACCTCACGCCTGTATCCCAGAGGGGTAGGCAGAGATCAGGGACTGCCACTTGCCACGATCCTGACAGATCACCTTCGCTTCATCAACGTTCATAAGCCCTTCTATATTAAAAAAAATCTCAACCACTGCCGTGGGCGAGATGACTCCCACAACGCTGGCAGAATGGGCAAGCATATGCACTGGCCGAATTTTGAAAGTTTGAACTTCAAAAAGATCACTTCTAGACATTACTTACTCAACCTATTAACGGGCTACCTGATAATACTTAATGTGGGACAAAACAAATAACGCAAAAAACTGATACACACAAACAGTAATGAATAGCGGGTGCGACGGACCCTCCGTGCAGCCGACGGGGTGGGGTCTTCCCGGCCCCTCTTTGAAGTGTAGTGTTGGGACGTGCGAGCGGTTGAGTCGAAAATATCGATGGTTGCGATGCGTGTAAGGGATTTTGAATCTAATACTACTGAATAGAAAAATCGATGAAATGATAATAGAGAGTCTGATAGTTCGGTGTCTGGGTTAGACTCTACATTTTTTATCAATACATGGAAATTTACACAGCCAGTTCAGTTCAGTTTTTTGTTTGAAGGGTGAGTTTTAGGGCTGCTTTATTGTAGAAACTTCTTTGCATATTATACTATTTTTATTTTTAATGCACTAACCCGTGCTAACGTGCTCTGTACGTAATACAGAGAATAGTGTAAAGAGGTTCGAAATTTCACTGATGCCGGTGAGTCGCCCATTAGCTCAATTGGAAGAGCGCTGGCAAGGATAGCCAGAAGTCGCGGGTTCAAATCCCGGCATGGGTGGAATTTTTAGCCTCTAAATATGTTTTTCTTTGCATATTTTAATATTTTCATTTTATTATTTATTTTCATTACAGTATTTGTGTCTTTCGTAAAATAATGAGTTAATCATTGATAATGTCCCTGTGGTAAACACTAAATATACACTTCCTTGTTGATAGAGAAAAGAGAAAATATTTATCTTGCCTTATTATTTTTTTAAATTAATAATATTATCTAAAACGTCCGGATTTGTATAATTTTAATTGGTTTTGCATTAACGTATAACGTACACATAAAGTGACATATTATTATTATTGTAATTATTTTCTACTTTATAATGACAAAACCGTCTTTCTTGGTTTGGTTTTTGAAATGTTCGTTATCAACCCTTGTATGTCGACATCGCTGGGGTACGGGTCTCTTCCTGCATCGCAGGAAGGTTTGGCCGTACTCCACCACGGGGGCCAAGTTCGGGTTGATGGAGGATTGTAAGACAGTGGCGGGCCTTACTGTCGAAAAGTTATCAAGGCGCCCATAAGGCCTCTGACATGGCTTAACGACTTCCATTATATGACAGCCGGCACCAACGGCTTAACGTGCCTTGCAAAGCACGGAAGCGCTCGGAAAAATGCCACTAGTGGTAGTCACGGGACGCTCACTCATCCCGTACCTAACCGCGCCTGTTGTTGCTTAACCAAGTGATTGATTCCAATCACTCGGTTCGCCTAGGCCACGAGCGCTTATGAAATGTAATTTATATATTGTATGCTTTTAGACACATTTAAAGTGACATAATATATTTATCCAGTTTTAATTTGCATTTATTCATTTGGGTAATATAAAACCACATTGAATTAAAGCTACAAAACAACAGGATCCATTACCTTTGGAAAGACTGCAGCCTAAACTAGATACTGAACTAGGTAGGTCTACAGTGGCGCCACCTTATCAACAATTCTTGAACTAGGTTGAACTCGAACTACATGTTATTGTTTTTGATGATGTTTGCTTTACAATAAAAATTGACAATCTAGGAATCGATGGCGCAGTAGACAGGTTTGAACAGTCTTATTTAATTTTCAACATGAATAAAACTGTATAAACTTACTTCACACAAATATATTCCGGACTGAAGCAAAGTTTTAATTTCCAGTTGACAGCAAATCAACATTTACATACCTGATATCTAATTAGTTACATTATAAATGTGCAGCAAAAATGTATAGGTTGACCTGCTGTCGAACCATGCCTTGACTTTACGATGATAGTGATCTGTAATTATAATTATTGTCATCCAAATTATTCACTTAGACTTGTGAAATTTCCTGTCGTCGGTGAGACAATTAGATTCTTCTAATTAGGTTCAAAGTAAATTCTCAGATTTATTCATGCATTTACGCCTCATTCAATGTGGCAGACACATAAGAATGAAGTCATACATTATTTTTTATTAATAAAATAATAATGGTTAAGGTCTGTTTAAATCTGTCAAGTTAGTTTTTATTATATTTAGAAGACAGTTACATATTAAACGGGTCTAATCATAGCTATTTATTAGGTAAAATCTATCGTACCTAACGCATAGGTATCGCCAATCATTACTTAATACTTTTAGAAGAGAAGTATGTATAATTTCTACTCTTAGCTTTTTGCCATTTAAGACGATGTTTGCCTGAAAGATTTTTCCGTCCATCGACTACGTCACATCCCTATTTTAAGGGGTCGATCCGAATCCCCCGATACAATTACCTCCTATGTGCGAACTCGTTTTGCCAAAATCTTCCCTTCACCCAGCTCTGACCGTAACAAATTCAACTCTAACTTCTTCCGAATAAGCACTACAATAGTCTAGCACCGTCTCCCAAACTTTCACCTCTTTCAATAGGAGTTTAAACCTAAAATACCTTTGCGTAGGAAAGCTTTCACTTTTCAGGAATTATTTTGGACCGCCACACGGGGAAATTTGGGCTCTAAGTTACAGAGGATTGGGTGGAGATTTCCTTGGTTACGTTTTCTATAGGCTTAAAACTCTCGTAGGCAATTTTAGGAAACGAGAACCTTGCCTTGTGTCACAAAATAGGAGAATAGAGAAGGCTCATCGTTTAGGTTCAAAAGACACAAATACCCGTCCTGTGTCCGTCAAATGTCCGAGGCACGCGAAGTAATTAAGCCCATTCTCTTTTTCTCAAAGAAGGCCTGTGCCCTGCTTTGGAACGTTCATAGACAACAGAAAAAAATAAGGGAAGATGTGAGCCTTTCTTGCACGCTAACAGTTTGTTGCTGTTAATCTACTGTTATGAACGATTCTGTTTTTTTGTTGTAAACGTTTTAGACAACTGACATCTGTGTCTGTACGTAATACAGACAGTATTGTAAAGAGGCTCGAAATTTCACTGATGCCAGTGAGTCGCCCATTAGCTCAGTTGGAAGCGCTGTCACGGATAGCCAGAGGTCACGGGTTCGAATCCCGGCATGGGTGGAATTTTTGGCCTCTAAATAGGTTTTTTAAAAACTGACATCTGTCAACGGTAGATTATCAGATACTTAGTGTATGGGAAACCAGAGGTAACAGTATTGGAAATAACGCGGATGGGCAACTTCAAACGCTGAGGTATACGAACACATCAGCTACTCAGGTTTCCTCATGCTGTTTTCCTTTAAATTTGGCTAGTGGTATTGCAACTATAACTTAGGACACAAAGTAAATTACACTATTTTTATTTTTAATGCACTAACCCGTGCTAAGAACAATTTTAAAAAACCTATTTATAGGCTAAAAATTCCACCCATGCCGGGACGACCTCTGGCGCAGAGGTTGCGCATCTGCCTACCGTGCAAGAGGTACCAGGTTCGATCCCCGGCTGGGGACAAAAAATTTAACCCCAGGTCTTGGATGTTTACATGTTTGTGATGTCGTTGTTTCTGGTTCCCACGACACAGGGTATCCTAGTGTGGGACCAGAAGCAATGTATGTGCATGTATGTAGTTTTTATGTTATGTTTACATATTTCATTCTATTGAAAAACTGTGTAAGTATTAGACTCTAGGGCCTAGTCCCAAACTAGGACACCCTGCACTAACTGTAACCAGAAAATACACCCAGACTGCGGCCACTTGTACAAATGTGTGCCGATCCCCAGTAGAATTCGAACCCACGACCTCTGTTAATCGCTAGACCAACCAGGCAGTCAAAATATTTGGATGAATCTAATCTTTTGCACCCTTATTGTTTTGTGGCTAGGCGTTGCGTCGGGTACAATTGTTGAGAACAATTCGATACTTAGCCGATTATAAACGTTTCCCGACCTAATGCTCTTAGCAAAGTGTGGATTTTTGTTTCTGGCTCGCTTTGGGGCCGGGTTGCCCAAACTACGGCCCGCGAGCATAACTTCAAAGCCGATCAAAATCTACTACAAGTATTTCTTTTGCCATATTATACAATAATAAAGACATCACTGGGATCTCCTAGTAAGTATAATAATAATAGTACCTAATTTATTAATTATGTAATATTGCACTACCTACTAATCTTGTCCCCAATACTTAGGTTGGCTGGTAGATAATGCTAAATAGCATTAAGCTCGCCTACGTGCAAAATTTTTATGCAATATAGAATTTTAATAATAATACCAGATAATACTTCTCTTGGAGAGAGTTCTGTGCCCTGCAGTGTCCAAAAGGTAAACAAATAAAATAGTAATACTTGAAACAGGAATCATCGCTCTTCCATATTTACACTAAACATCCTAAACATAAATGCAATCCACTCCATCCAAAGGTTGTCTGGAAGAGATCGCTCTTAGCGATAAGACCGCCAATTGTATAACATTACTTAGATTTAAGAATCATGGTTGTAATATTTTTCTGGTTGTGCAATAAAGAGTTCTCTATCTATCTAAACAAGAGAAAAATATACTAAAAGTGTGTTACATTAAGTAAGTAAGAATTGATTAATTGGTATTAAATATTTATTTATTTTTATTACGCTAAACAAAAGAAAAATAAACTAAACGTGTGTAACATTAAGTATGTAAGTAGGGATTGATTAAATGGTATTAAATATTTATTTATTTATTTTTATTCTTTATTGCACTAATTATATAAGTAAATGTACAAGAGCGTTCTTAATGCAAGAAGCATTATCTTCCAGCAAACCTTTGTTGTCGAATATGCAAAACTTCGTAGATATTGTGCATATCAGCAAAAACAAACCTAGAAGCAGCTTTATTTATCGTGTTTTGATAAATAAAGCCGTCAGACTTGAGACATTTAGAGAGGGGCCCTGACTGCCTCAAGTTTGAACAGCCTTATTCTGGTTTATAGGGTATTTAAAGTGCCTTCTATCGAAGAAGTATCTGTATCTGGCCAGAAGAGAAATATTGCTGAAACGGAAATAGGACGATGTATGTTCGCGCGAGAATCGATCGCGCGACGTAATCATGAATCTATGGTCATTCGTTCATTATTCTGTCGTTCCGATGCCGTCGCTCGTGCCACTCGCTCGCTTCTAATTTATCCAGCCATCTGCATACACATTCGCACGGTGACATACGCGCGTGATAAGTGCTCGAATTCTCGTGAAGTGATAGACATTTGGTGACCAAGAAACTTTATCAGCTCAAAGAACAATATATTGACAATATTAGACTATAAGTGAACAAAGCAGGAGTGTTCTCCGTACGCTGGACGCATCAGCTCATCCATCACCGCTCATCATCTGCCCAACAGCTAAAGCGAACCATCATCCACCATCACCAAGTAAGTCCATTCACTTCACCTCCCATTCCGCTCTCTCAACCAGCCCATCGTGAGGTAGACCTAGCCGACACTGGCTAACTACCAGTGTAGTCTGACTAAGAAGTAGTCCTAAAGCCGTCACACTCCGACAAAGTCTACTAATTAGTCCCACTAAAGAATGACGAATAAGAAAACACATATATTATAGACACAGTACACACGCCACAGCAACAAAGTAAACTTAAATAAAATTAGTACTATATAACATTTATAAAAAGAAAAGAATACGAAAAGTCACGGCGTGTCACTGCCGCTATAAACGGCAACTGACTCGGCAATATGCTGATGGGCAAGCCTTCAGCGCTGATTTTCATTTAGTGCCAGCCAAGTGCTCCGCCAGCGAAAATATTCCTTAGCCAGACTCAGACGGTCATCGATTTTTCTAAATAATCTCGTCAGATTTTACATCAATTACCACTGAAGAGGCTGGCGAGCAGTAGGATGTGAAAGGTGAGGCTTATGTGGAGGGACACAATGGTCATCGACGACGAGGAAGAATAAATATTGACTTTCTTTGTTAGTTTTACCTCCACAAAATCTATTATGTGATTCGCTCGTAGCCCTGGCTGCCTGAGTGATCAGCAAACGATCACGGCGCGTTCTGTACACTGATAGGTGACCGTCTACGACTAACGCTAGTGGCATTTTTACGAGCGGTTCCGTGCTTCGCAAGGCACGATAAGCAGTTGGTGCCGGCTGCCGTCGATATATGGCGTTAAGCTGAGTCAGAGGCCTTAGGGCGGCCTATACGTTCCTTAGGGAAGAGACCCGGGTCCGTATGTGGGGACATAACAGATTGATGACGATGATATTCTATTAAGTCCGGGTTGGTGGAGGATTGTAAGACAGTGGCTGGCCTTGCTGTCAGAAGTTATCAAGCGGCCCACAAGGCCTCTGACATGGCTTAATGACTGCCATTTCATGACAGCCGGCACCAACGGCTTAGCGTGCCTTGCGAAGCACGGAAGCGCTCGGAAAAATGCCACAAGCGGTAGTCACGGGACGGTCATCCATCCTGGACCTGACCGCGCCTGTTGTTGCTTAACTCAAGTGATTGACTCCAATCACTCGGTTCGACTAGGCCACGAGCGCTTCGACTGATATAGGCTGCATTATTATGACACAAAAAGGCACATAATAATTAAAAAGGTGGCAACAAAGGCCAGATCACGGTGGGTGCGCAAACGCACCCGCGCGCACGATGCACCGGCGCGTGAGACGCGGTAATTGGGCGCGAGTCGTGTGCAATCACCCTTACAACTGGAATACTAGAGGTACAGTCTGTTAGCTTTCGGAAAATACCTCTGCTACTATCTATAGTACACAATCGGATATATTCTTCTTCTTCAGGCTAAATTATTATACTTTTTTTATTTTTAATGCACTAACCCGTGCTAAGGACAAATTTAAAAAACTATTTAGAGGCTAAAAATTCCACACATGCCGGGATTCAAACCAGCGACCTCTGGCTATCCGTGCCAGCGCTCTTTACAACTTAGCTAATGGGCGACTCACCGGCATCAGTGAAATTTCGTACCTCTTTACACTATTCTCTGTATTACGTACAGGCAGCGACATCTGGCTGAAGTAAATTGCATCACTTACAGCCCCGAGTACCTACTTTGCAGTTAGGTTTTTACATCGGAATGATATCGCTGTACCCACATTATTAAACTATTTTTATTTTTAATGCACTAACCCGTGCTAAGGACAAATTTTAAAAACCTATTTAGAGGCTAAAAACCACCCATGCTGTAACGAATGCTACCGACAGAGAACCAAAGTTATCGACTTAGCTCAGAGAATCAGCAAGCTGAAGTGGCAGTGGGCTGGCCATATCTCGCGAAGAATCGACAATCGGTGGAGTAAACGTGTTCTTGAGTGGAGACCGCGACTCGGCAAACGTAGTGTAGGACGCCCTCCGACCAGGTGGGATGACGATCTGCGAAAAACTGCAGGCAGATGCTGGATGCGGCAAGCTGAAGACAGGGCGCTGTGGCGCTCATTAGGGGAGGGCTATGTCCAGCAGTGGACTACATAATATAGCCTGAAGAAGTAGAAGAAGATTAAGCTACTCATAATACATTTAAATATTAAACTAAACGTAATAGTAACCAACGTCTAATCGTGATTATTTATAACGTTTATTTACAATCCTACTTATTATACTATTTTTATTTTTAATGCACTAACCCGTGCTAAGGACAAATTTAAAAACGTATTTAGAGGCAAAAATTTTCACTGGTGAGTCGCCCATTGGCTCAATTGGTAGAGCGCTGGCACGGATAGCCAGAGGTTGCGGATTCGAATCCCGGCATGGGTGAAATTTTTAGCCTCTAAATAGGTTTTTAAATTTGTCATTAGCACGGGTTAGTGCATTAAAATTAAAAATAGTATAATCATGTGGGTACAGTGATATCCTTCCGATGTAAAACCTAACTGCAAAGTAGGTAGTCGGGGCTGTAAGTGATGCAATTTGCTTAAGCCAGATGTCGCTGCCTGAACGTAATACAGAGAATAGTGTAAAGAGGTTCGAAATTTCACTGATGCCGGTGAGTCGCCCGTTGGCTCAATTGGTAGAGCGCTGGCACGGATAGCCAGAGGTTGCGGGTTCGAATCCCGGCATGGGTGAAATTTTTAGCCTCTAAATAGGTTTTTAAATCCTACTTATTATCATAAAAAATAATAAAAAATACATAATTGAAAATATAAAAATGAAACTTAACCTAAAACGTAATTATTTTAATTCCCGACGTCAATAATGGCGTCAATAAATGATTAATATTTTACTATGCATTAGAGGATCGCGAGTTATTAAGATATCTTATTCATAATATAGTATTAAATACACGTGTTAACTACTTTTTCACCTAACCTCGAGTAAAGTGTCCCACGGTTAGGCTTTAGGTAAAGCTTTTCGGGTCCTCAGGCGCCATCAGGCGCAACATCAAAAATTAAATGTCAAGATAGTTCCTCGTTGCCTTCTCGGTAGTCTTCCGTATTTTACCGTATAAGTAAACTAAAAAAATATCCCAAAAATACCTATAAGAAAGAAAGAAAAATATATTTATTTGACGACACAATACTCAAAAACACAAAATCACGCAACATAATACAACAATCAGCAGAAAACACAAACGGATGACGGTAGAAATACGGTAGAAGTACATACATAAACTGACGCCTCTGGCCGGGAGGGGTAGACAGAGACCAGCTTAGTTACTAGCAAGGAACTGCTTATAAAAAAACTCTAAAACTTAGGCTTTATAATATATCTTATCATAAGCCGTTTATACCCAAAAATAAATTGAAATATTTAAGCACTTGCTTATAAGTAATTATTCTGTAACACGTATTAAATTTTAAAATCCATTCCGGTACAAAAATCATAATTCCTTTGTAAAACACAGTAACATTAATAAAAAATCTTAATCTTTTAAAAATTTTAATTCGGACAAAAAGCTTTTACTATTCGAAATTTTGTCACTGGAGGATATTTTTGAAAATATTTTTCTACATTAAAATACATGAATCCTTGTCCGTAGAAGAAATGTCACTCCTAAAACTTTAAAAACACAATTTATCCTTTTATTTACATTTAATCATTTTAAACTTGCACCAAGAGACCCGAGAGTACCTACTCCCTCTACCAAACTACTTATGTTCAAAATCACTCAAACATTCGTTGTATAAAAAATACGGCAAAATTCTTCTCCACATAACAGCTTTAAAATACAATTACATGGAAAAAACATTTTCCAAATTGACGCGCTTTAAAAAAGACATGACTACAAAAACCAACCGAAGGTCAAAGAGTGCAAGTCAGAATTCGAAAATGCAAAATACCGATTCAAAAATCCGAAAAACTCGTTCGATTTTCAAACCTCAAAAGCGTCGGGAAAATGCCGTCGGGCGGTTGCCGTCGGACTCCGCTCGCCATTCTCCCCTCCACCAATCACAGAGCAGAACACGCCCCACGTTAAAAAAGACCGTACCTATGCGGGAAAGCTGCTTGCCCGAGTGAGACAGCGAACGTGCGTGTGTTTATAATATGTCGATGGGGAAATATGATGCATCTGTGTTGTTTCAGTATCGCTTTCGGATATTTATGTATTTTATTTTGCTTTTTTGCAATATGTAAGGAGTGGATTAAGCACCTAGCTGTATGATGATAAGTGCTTCAGTATAGAGTACCTATAGGATGTAAAAAGCTAAGTTAAAAGTTTTGGAGGAGTTATTTTTCAATTGGCAGAGTGACTGGGAGATTGTTCTGACTTTGGCGATGTGTGCGTCATTTTCGCAGACAAGGGGGAAACAGGGAAAAACGTGTCTGAAGATGTTTTTAAATTTTGAATTCGAAACAAAGTTTTACTTCACTGCCGCGAAGTATCTCCTGTTGTTAAATTACAAATAATGCCTAGGAAAAGTTTAAAATAATTGTGCCGACATGAATTTTGATTTTCTAAATCTTTTTGTTATTGTCAAAATTTTGGCAATACAATGGATGTCATAGAAATAAATTATTTTTTTATAAATTATTATTGTAACTTTAAACCACCATTCTTTGAATAATATGTGTTTAACAACCTTATGTAACTGCCTTCACATAAAATGCTAATTTTAGTTTCCAAGACAAGCCTAGAGTTAGATATTCCCCTTCATTAAAATGATTATAGATTCTGAATTCGTAATTTATGAATTCATGGCTGCCAACCGTGGGCAAGGGTACATATCATTAAACATTCAAGCTTTTGTTTGTTTTATTATAATGAAAAAAGGTTTAAGTACAAAAATTATGACTAGGGTAGATTACTTATCTACCCTAGTCACTACTACTACTAACAGTCAGTTATGTGAACCTAAAACCTACATAAAAGTAGCAAGTTACAACATTTTATACTCTACTATAAAAAGCCTTTTTAATTTTTATGTTTTATTATTTTATTAATACTCTACGATTATAAAAATAAAACAAATCCTAAATTTCTTTCTAAGCCATGTATTTCTTATCTCCGAAAAAGTTGAGGCGGTTCTATAACAAAACGTTGTAATTCACTTTTTTACATTTTTTTACTCAAACCGCACAAAGCGCGCTGTTCGCTCTGCGGAAGATACCGCGCATCAAATTGGCTACAACCCGCGATAATCTTTAACCTATCGGCAAATAGAATAGTCGCTCTTTTTAATACAATTCATGGTATAAGGCATAGGACAAAGCGGTTACGCTTTTTTCGAAGTTAAACTCTCGTCATGGAAACTCCACCAACCCGGACTTGGCCCCCGTACCAAGGCTTGTATCATGGAAAGTTTTTTTTTATATTTACAACTTCTATATCTTATATAGGTCTACGGTAAAGTTGTTTGTATTTTGTCATGATGCGTTTTTCCAGTATATTTGTCTCCCTTGATTTTGGATTAAGATACCTACTGATAATTTAAGGACTATTTCAACCTGTAGCATTTAGGTACCTATACATTCGTTTAAATGATTCAAACATTTAACTGGGGAAGCAAGTTAAACTCAATACAAGTCTGCATTTTTTAATTTATGTGTAACTAAATTTCTTATAGGCACATTTTGCTATTGGTACCAGCTGTTATGTAATGGCAGTCATTAAGTCATGTCAGAGGCCTTACAGGCGGTTAGATAACTTCTGATACTAAGATTCGCCAATATCTTGCAATCCTCCACCGACCCGGACCTGGCCCCCGTGGTGGTGTATGGCCTAACCTTCCTGCGATGCAGGAAGATACCCGTGCTCCAGCTGTGGGGACATACAGAGTTGACATCATATAATATAAAATTTCTTATACAGTTTATAATTTGAAATTTAATTCTTCCCAAGCCTTCCATGGCCACGCCATCGCTTCCAGGTCGCGCCACCGTTGCCGACCTATCGGCGTACACAAAGCGTTACTTAAAGCCCATACACGGGACGCTGTGAGCGCGCACCGATGCGTGTAAGACCCTGCAGCTGCGGTGCGCGTCGACACAGTGCGATATGATTCCCGGGCGCGAGGGCAATTGTAGTCTTTACTAATTTCGCGAAAATATCGCTGAACTTGCTGGATAAGCAATAAAAAGAAACGAGCTGGTGATGGATGGGTTTTGCGATCATGTAGGCGAACATGGTGGAATGAACATGACTATTGTAGGCACCAGGAGATACATGATATTGTGGATTTGGTCAGTTTAAGTTAGTTTGTCTGATGTGACGTTTTTCAATACAATTAATAAATAACATAGTTGATATTGCGCTGGACAGTGTGTGGGTAACCACCAAGTTAAAAAGAGTTTCTATGTCACTAGCTATCAAAAAAAAATATGATGATATTGAGTAAACAATAAAATTCAGCAACAAATCGACAGAAATGTTAATCAAATGCGATTTCCGAAAACAGTAGACCAAATTATTAGTCTTAGTGGTAACAATGCAAAATATGAAGTGAAAGTTAGAAGGTACTCCAAGTCATAAGCGTATTAAAGTTGACGAAAGCGGTTAAAATAAAACACAAACAATTCACTCCATACGCTCTCCAACAATGGCATCGCGATCGCGAGCGCATTGTGCAATGTTACAAAACGCAACCCCAAGAACAAATGCGAAACTACAAAATAAAGTTGGCGATGCGTAAATTAAGGATCCAACGCTATTCAGCTGGGGCCTTCAACAAATAATGAAGGAAAAAAATCTAAGTAAAATACCTTGGCCCTATCTAGATGTCCCGCTGTGGCACCCCACATTGTTCTTAGACAAACACTTTCTTTATGCACGACAAAAAATCTTGTATTATTTTTTTTTATACGTTTTTCCTTTTGCCGGTAGCTTATTTAGGCCTGAATTAGTTTCTAATCGAAAATCTTTAAAATTCGGATCAATAATCAACCAGAGCTCGAAAGGATTTGACCCTAACAGAAATGACGACTCAATCAACGTGACCTAACCAGGCGTAGCTAAACAGCATGACGTGGACTTGCGAAAACTGACAATAACTAAGAGTTAGCGTGAAATTAGGTCGGTATGAATTAGGGCCGAGCGATTCTTTGCCAAAGAGGAGCGTGGCCATGCCGTGTGCTGCTATTGTGATTCCGCGTGCGAAAACCGTTTTTGTTGATTTAGAATTATACGCCAGTTTTGCCGTTACACCGTGTTGCATTGGGGATTATGATGTTCGTCTTTGTAATTAATTGAGTGTGACCGTTTGGTTGGAGTTGGCCGCCTGTATCGTGTTTCACATGTCTGTCTTTATTCGTTTTATTTGTAACTCACTCTACGACTTTAAATTTATAAAAATAATAAAATACTTCACTGGCTATGCCTGGATAAGAATGGCTGAGGACAGAAGAAAGTAGCGTGCGTTGGAGGAGGCTTATAGTGAGTAGGTATAGGTTGATTGATTGCGTTAAATAGGTACTTAAAAAAATGCAATTTCTGAGGTTTCAAGAGCTTTTTAGTTCTTCTTCCACCTTATTAAGTAGGTACCCATAATTTTCCTTTTAACTGATTTATTGTCAATGCAAGATAGTTAGAATACATAGTAAAAAAGTCAAGTTTTCCAGCATGATCAGCAAACTGTTTAGCCGGGACATTACCATCAAGCTTCGGACATAAACGAACGGGGTACGATCGGGATGGGTTGTAAAACGTCACATCACGCAGTTTACGATGTCCACGGTCGAGTAGATGTTCCTATGGCAAGTCACATAACTGTCTACATTGTGGTTAGGATAATTTACATACATAACACGTTTGAGACGGTGCTGACGCTGTGAATTTTTGTTCCAAATATTACATTGTTTATTTCAGAAGTTACTCCAAAGAGTGCAAAAAATTGATCTGGTAGTTCGCAAGGAGGTAAAAATAGGCAAATTCTTGTTAATTTAAATCCAATAATCCCATAACACGATCAGAGACATTCTTCCGACACTTCAAAAGCCTATGGCTGATCCTGAAACCAATCACCGAAAATCCTCAGACAATACAGTCTAGCGGCGCTCCAAACAGCACATCATATCGACGCCAAATGTCTGTGGCTTTAGCAGTGTTGGTGAGTGCGGCGGTGTGCGTCACCCACCCTACGGCGTGGGGTGAGTGGAGCACGGCCCCTCTAGGCTCCGCCTCCGAGAATGCTCACACGGCTGACTTGAAATCAGATGGGTCGGCCAGTCGCTAGCGAGCCGTGTCATCGTGAACGGTTCGCGGCATCCGAACTCCGAATACTTTGGGGCATTCGGTGATTACTCGCTACACTGACCATAGAGTTAGCACGCGATTTTTGAGATTTTCGCGTTTACCCCATTTGCCACTGCCCCGGTGCTAGGTGGCTCTCGGACAAGACTGTTGGACGCTAGTGTTTTTTTTTGTTGTTTTGTGTTGTGTTTAGGTCTGTGAGTGTATGGTGTGCAAAGGAGGTTCGATTAGGTAGGTGGTCCATTGTTTTATGGCTTAGTTGTAAGGCACTAATTAGGTTTTTTCATGATGATGATTTTCAGGAGATATAACGAATTTTCAGGAATTTTCAAGATTTTGCAAAATTTATCATAACCAAAACTTTTAAAAGGTTTTCAGTTCTAATAATATACGTATTTGCCACAGCGAAAGCTGGACACAATATTAACACAATACCTACTAGGCCTAAACTAGTTTAATCCTTAGCAATTCAAAATTTGCTACCGTTGAAATCAATTGAAATCAAATCAAGGTAGACCACATTATTAACGCCAAAACAGTGCAGTCAGTGGAATGGCGCAAAAAATGATAGGTATACATTTCTCGAACCAAAAAAAAATCAGACAAAAAAACGTTTTCTGCGATAATTTAACGTTGCAATACTTTGTAAATCTTAAACATAAGTCTGTAATTATCTTTATCCTAATACGTTATCTATTTAACTTCACATGTAACCTAACCTGTATCTTCGAAATGATGTAACAAAAAAGCGGCTCTCCTCCTTGTAACCTGATATTTTTGTTTGCCCGAAGCATCCCGTATCGCGTGGAGCTTTTAACCGGCAAAATTGAACATTAAATTTCAATTCCATTGTCGATGGTAATTTGTAATAGTAAACATTTGGCCTTCATTGTGATTTTTTATGACAAGGAAACTTGATACTTTTGGGCAGATTATTTGAAAAAAAAAAAAAAATTATATCTTATAGGTTCCTAAGTGATGTTGTGTGTGAGGTTAATATTGTTAAATAATTTTTAAAGAAGCTAGAACTTAACTTGAACTTTTATAGCTTTGTTTTACAAAAAGCAAGTTGAAAAGTGAAGTAACGTATGGTTGCCTGGAAGAAATTGATAATTCTGCCAACTGTATTATTTTTTTATATAATTTCTGTTACTGTAGTTTCTGTGTAGAATAAAGAATATTCTATCTATCTTTCTTACATAAAACCAAAAGAAATTTGATTATTATTTTGTGGAGTAGAGTAAAAAATTTCATCATAACATTTTACATACGCACATGTGTCATTGCTAAGTACATCAACGAAATTCAGCTAACAATTGTCAATTCAGACCATTGACAACACATCCTTCAGAAGTCGCCGCGCAGTCCGCGTCCATTGTGAAACGGTCCAAGTCCGAAAATTTGTAATTTCGTTAAATAGAGCTCTCAAGGGTCGCTTTGTTGGAAGCAAATAATTTCTGCGGTAAGCGATACTTGCTCGACAATGGGTGACATTGATGTGGGACGAGACGAGGCAATTTCGTGCCAATACTTTGGCCCGATAAAAGATGGGTATTTTTTCTCCATCTTTCGTCCAATGGAAGAAAAGATATTGCAAATTTGATAGAGGATAGTAGAGGTATAAGATCTATTAAAGCTTATGGTATTGTTATGTCTAAGAATTTCGGGAGAGCTAAAAAATAGGTTCAACCTCTTGAAATTTCTTCTGATCGCAAAAATACTTAGGATTACTTAGAATACTAAAATTTAATAAACTTAAAACTTTAATTGGCAGAAATCACCGTAAGTGCGTAGCATTTTCAAAATGTGTAAAAATCGTTACTAACATTAAGTAAATTTTGATGTTATTATCTATAAAAAGGTACAAACGCAGTGAACCTTAAAATCAATAAATAAACTTAGGTGCCTATTCAAGCCCGCCGACAAAGTATTGCAAAAGTGTCGCCATTCAGCTCCATAAGTAACTATGATTTATACTGTAACAGCGATCGTTTTCAAGTGTTGACATGCCTATTATGATACAAGTCCCTGGGGTGCCAACCAGCGGCACTTTGACTTTTTTTTCTCAATATTAATGACATATTTTTTGACACACACAAGACCATTGATAGGACGTTTCACATGCTGTCATTACACGCTCCTAAATGTTACACAAAACCTTTTTTTTTGTTGTAATTTTGCGATGTGTCAATTTTACTATGGTGAGGGCGATTTTACTTTCTTAAGCAAAAAAAATTTTTTGCTATCACATAAATTTATTGCAAAAAGTACAAATAAAGTTTAGTATGTACAAAAATACGTAATGAAGAAAAAGAAAATTTTGACTTAACCCGTTTTTTAAAATCCACAGTTTATAGATCGCTAGGGTTACAAAGCTAATAAAAATGCATTTCTTATGAACCGAATTTAAAGCTTTATCTCTTTAAGAGGCCGCTTCTTGTGTTACGATATAGAGCCTTATTAATGGAAAAAAGTATATTAAAATAAAATGTATAATCTTCTGATGGGCTCAAAATAACACCTTAAGGCTCAATGGCGTCACCCTTTGCGGATAGGAGCTTAAAAAGGATTAAGATACAGCTATAAAAAGGCACTTCAATGCATCCCGCTTATGAATAAAACGCCTACAGTTTTCTTTGTCTTATTTCTGGTGTCTTAAAATGACAACTGATTCTGAAACTATTAGAATCAGAACCAGTATTATATTCTATAACAAAATAATCTAAGCCGAAAAGTATCTATCAAATAGTTGTTAGATAAATGGATATATAGATAGAATATTTTTTATATAAACACTAGGAATTACATGAGACACTTAAACAATAATATAGTATAGTAAAATTGGCCTCCTTATAACTAAAAGTTAGTTTTCTTATGCCTGCTAATTTTAAAGTGAGAATTGTTATTAATAAAAATACTCCAATTTCTAAGAACTGTTTTTAATAGCCTAAAATTCAGTTTCATTGAAAAAGTTTTTTGTAAAGCAAAAATGTGCAAATATTTTGGATAATTGTTTTGGATAAATCGTAAAAATAAAATGCCATTGAAATAAAATAAGTGGTAGGTAAACAGTAGACTGTGTTGAAGTGGAGTGATGAGTTGATAGAAACGAAACGCATGAAGGGTACAATTACTAATTTAATAATTTATTTCTGAAGTGAATATAAAACTAAATATCGTGTGATTGTTTCATGCTTCTAAATGTTGCCGTTATTAATATCGAGGAAAATCGACAAAAAATACGTTTGTTGTTTAGTAGCCACACATAACTATGTATTTTGTAGTTGTTTTTGTAGCGGCAACAGAAATACATCAGGAGTGTAGACTTTTAGTCCGGATCTACTTACGGGTGTCCGGATCTAGAGTCCGACCAGGTTTCGCTCCGATTCGCAGAGCTTAATCATGGTGAGCAGAGACGGAGCTCGCGTCGTCGGTTACTCGTCTCACTCTGCGGGCAAGCATCATCAGGAGCGTGAAATGTTCATCTCTCTGACGGACGGACAGACAACCAGTTTTGACCCATTGGGTATGGGACAGAAAAAAAAATCGTAGCTAATAATAAACAGTCGTGAGGCTCACAATAATTTTATGAGAAGTTTAATGGATAAAATTGTTGTAAAGAGGTTCGAAATTTCACTGATGCCGGTGAGTCGCCTGTTGGAAGAGCGCTGACACGGATAGCCAGAGGTCGCGGGTTCGAATCCCGGCAAGGGTGGAATTTTTAGCCTCTAAGTAGAGTTTTAAAATTGTTGTAATACTGTTTATGCTCGAAATCCGGAGAGGTTTATGATTATAGATTTATGTTCTACGTTAAAAGTATATGGGTAACATATACGCTAATTAATTATCAAATTTTGGGAATGTTCCGGGAATGACACTCACTGAGAATATTCTTACGAGGAATAATTTTTATTTACTTATTAATAATTTTTTTGCACTAAAAAATGTATAGCACGGTGGACCTAATGCCTTAGGCATTTTCTACCAGACAACTGCACGAGGCGGAATTTATCCTTGTAATTTATATTCCCATCGGTACATCAGTAGGCTTAGAACTTATAACAAAGAAAGAGCGATTTAAAATGTTGAGGTAACTATAGAGACCTCAGACACTGAATCAAAGATGGCGAGTGATTATTATACGGTCCAAAGTTCACTCTTTTCTCCATGGACACTATTTAGGATTCCGTACCTCGAAAGGAATTCTGAAAATTATACATAAATGTTTAATTAATCGTTAAAAAAATATACCTCTGAAGCTCGGGAGAAGGCAGGAAAAAACTGCGAATCTGAATTCCTTAACTAAGTTTTTTTTACCATGTGCGTACGTTTTTTCCCTATAATATAATTTAACATATCGCCTCTATATAGGCGCCTATAGGCGTGAGGTTATATGTTATAACTTAACATATACCCTCACGCCTATATCCCAGAGGAGTGGGTAGAGACCAGGGACTGCCACTTGCCACGATCTTCATAGGTCACCCTCGCCTCACCAACGTTCATTAGTCGCTACATGCACGCATGCCGGTTCCGGGTACTTCTTATCTTCCCTTTTGCTAATATATCTCCTATTTGGTCACTAGCTATCACTGGCTTAAAATAGACACCGTCCACTAAGTCACAGTTCCAGCGCTGAATAAAAAAGTTTTGATTTTAATTTTTACTTTTTTATTAAGTAAGTAGCTCTACACGGTTCAATAGACTACTGCCACTGATGCCTCATTCTCTACACTAACAATAGTGGTAGATTGATTTATCGTGCCGGCGTTACATGCGTGCCATTATGCCGTGCGCTCTGTGGTGGCCAGTCCTTAGACGAAATCAAGACGTAGCGTCAGCACAGACGATATGCAGCTACTAAGAATATTGAAAATACCGGCCAAATGTGTGTCTGGCTACAGGCAGTGTATGGTTAAGTAGATGGAGTTTTAGTCCGCTTTACAGAACTAGGAACTTGATAGAAATAATTCGTCATTTTAAGGAAAAAATATCCATAAAAATTGGTACAAACACGTTTTGACAATACAAATACTTCTAAATTACATTTGAAATTAGATAAGATTTTTTATAAAAAGAGTCTGTAAGCTTTGTTTTATTTAGTTTTACTGAAACTAAATTTAAACAATATTTTAAACGTATTTTAAAAACGGGCTCACACCATATGGTTTTAAAAAAAATGTTCAATGCTTTTAAATTGAATTGAAAACCAACCGAAAAATTATTTATAACACACAACACAATCCTATTGGAGTCAATTGTGACTGAGAAGATGGTTTTGTTAGTATTTTGTGTTTTGTCCAATGAAATACCGTGTTGAATTCCCTTTAACAAAACCTTAATATTTCAAATTACCATTAAATAAAATTATAAAGCAACTTTTACTTTAACTTCTTACTGTTGCGTATAATTTTATAAGTAATTTTTTACATAACGATAATTCAAACACTCTTTTTTATGTAGCCTATAAACATCCCCTTCCCCTCTTCCAGCCTTCTCTCAGAGAGAGAGAGAGAGTATGAGCTTGATTATCACGGATTGTTAATTTCAAGCGCCGAGGTATATATTTGAATACCTCAGATACACAGGTTTCCTCACGATGATTTCCTTCACGGTTAGCGACTGGCATTGAAATATGTTTATTTGTATTTTAAAATAGGTGTCTTTTTTAAAATAATCAGGATATATCAACAAGAACTCTCCGATCGAAATACTCACAAAACCTACATAGACCACCAGCAAGTTTATCTTTAGTAGGTATCTAGAAATTCCTTTACAATGTGTGTAAATATTTATAACAAATTACCAGAGTCTTTTAAAAAAGAAACATTAAATACTTTTAAAAGATTTACAAAGAAGTGGCTCCGAGATTATTGTTTTTATAGTTTGAAATAGTCTATTGAGTATGATATTGAATAATTTTATTGTGTAGCTAAGTGTGTCGCAATTGTTAGATACGCAGCTACATAGTTTTTATGATGATCTCATATAGTTTAGGATTTTATTTAAAAATTTTCTGATTTGTTACTGTTTCCATCATACATGTAAAAATATGTAAAGGATGGATAAATGTGAGCACACCTGTTAAGGTAAGATTTGGTGAATCTATTTTAAATAGCAACTGTTACTGCTTAATGTGTAACCCATGTCTATGCTGACAGTAAATATTTTTATTCTTATTCTTATTGGCTAATAGTGAATAATACCACTAAATAAAAAATACCACTACTCACTTACGTGTGCCAGATGAATCGTAAACTTAGGTGGCGTCGAAAATCATAGTACAGGGTGACCTAGTTTGATTTTCAACATATCATATATTAATAAACATACATTTTCGTCACACATTACCTAACTGTAAAAATAATGTTTTGTACTTTATGAAGTATGTAAGATGTTCGTATAAGTAATAAATTTCTTTATTCTTTTGCTACCAGTACCAGACAATCAAATGAGTGAGTGTAATTTATTTTCTCTCTGACAGTACTCGTGTGAGTCAATAGATTCAAGAGACTGACTGACTGCCCAGTAGATCGGTAGCCAGGCTCTTTGATGTGCAGCTATCTCTTTCGCCCACACAGATAACACTGAGTTAATTAGTTGATGATTTGATTTAAATTAAGCTATTCAGGTTAATCTCGGGGCATTATGAGGGGATTATGCGGCTAGATGTAATCTAGACACCTTGTAGGGTGTTGAACCTGGAATTGTAACTGGACTAATTTGTTTGGGGAGACCACAAAGTTTTTAAACAGGGTGTAACAAAATCCCTTCGTCGTCGTCAGGCTATACTAGTCCACTGCTGGATATAGCCCTCAACTAAAGAGCGCCATGTTGTGCTATCATAGGGGGTAATGCCCATAATCCCCACGCTGGGCATGCGGGTTGGGGATCGCAGTTCGGTGGAATTGTACTGCAGGGGGCGCTGCTGCCCACCCCCGGTTTGTGTCCCTTAGTCGCCTTTTACGACACCCGCGGGAAGAATTGAAAAATGGAAAATCCCCTCGCAAGACTGAAAATGTAATTAAGACAGCACTATGGTTAAATATTTATTTAGCAAAATTCAGAAACTGACCCTTAAACAGTAAGATAGTACAGTACAACTGGCGACTTTATTACTAAAGGTAATTACTTTCACACAAACAATGAATATATCTTTAGTCTCTAAAGAGACACACAGCAAGATGAACTCTCTCTCTGAGTATGTCCTGTCATGTTTCTGAAGTCCTTTATTAAGTACCATATACACAGGGGTAATAAAGAGATAAAAAGAAAGTTAATTAAATCAAGTCTTATCTAACCTTAACCTATACCTATTTATACCTCTGATATTATAATTTTGTTTGTTTTACTTCCTTCTCTAATGTATCAGTTCAGTCATCCAAATGTTGTCTGGAAGAGATCACTTTTAGTGATAAGGCCGCTGTCGGCACTCTTAGGTTACTACATATCTGTGTAATTTCCATTTTCAAAGTGTTCTCTATCTATATTATTGCAGTTAACCCGCGGTTTCTCGAACAATAACAATGTGTTAGCGAACGAGAAACTGGGGGTATGTATTTCATTAATACTTATTATTGCACGTCTGTAAATTAAACAATGATTACGACCGTTTATTGACTGAAAAACTCTCATTGACAAAACCTCGTGACGTCTTCGAAAAAGAGAGTTTGAATGTCAAATATACTTTCAAACAAGATGGTACAAGAAGTCTACTATGATAAAGTACAAAAGTACAATAAACAGCATATAAACCTTTTCATACATCGACCAAATAGGGGATGTATTAGCAAAGGGGAAGATAAAAGTACCCGGAACCGGCGTGCGTGCATGCTTAGATTTATGAACGTTGATGAAGCGAAGGTGATATGTCAGGATCGTGGCAAGTGGCAGTCCCTGGTCTCTGCTTACCCCTCTGAGATACAGGCGTGAGGTGTTGTATGTATGTGTATAAACCTTTACATACATGCAATCTAATAAGTAACGTTAAAGCGCTTGGGGGCGCCAACTAGCGCCACTAACGGGAAAAAAATCATAACTTGTATTATAATCAAAAATTTAAAAACCTATTTAGAGGCTAAAAATTTCACCCATGCCGGGATTCGAACCCGCAACCTCTGGCTATCCGTGCCAGCGCTCTACCAATTGAGCCAATGGGCGACTCACCGGCATCAGTGAAATTTCGAACCTCTTTACACTATTCTCTGTTTACGTACAGGCAGCGACATCTGGCATAAGCAAATTGCATCACTTACAGCCCCGACTACCTACTTTGCAGTTAGGTTTTACATCGGAATGATATGACTGTACCCACGTGATTATACTATTTTTATTTTTAATGTACTAACCCTAACTTGTATTATAATAATTTTTTTTCAAAAAGAGAACTTGACAAATATTAATATCCCCTTTAATTTTTTAATTAAAATGGCCGTTTTTTCGGAATCGATTTATCTCCTCGGTTGTAGATCGTAGGTTGTAGACTGTAGGTTCTAAAAATAGTTATCACAGTTGCTAAGATTTCTAGCAGCCTATGTGTTAATCCAGGGTGTCAGCTAGTAGTAGCAGCAGTACTAAATTTAATTAAAATCACTCAAGGCGCCTAGACGTGAAGAAGTAACAAACTTACACACTTTTTTTGAACTAAAACTTTCGTAAGCACAACACATTGTAGACTTTTAGTCCGGATTTACTTACGGGTGTTGTTATATCGGAAAAGTCCGACCAGGTTTCGCTCCAATTCGCAGAGCTTAATCATGGTGAGCAGAGACGGAGCTCGCATCGTCGGTTGCTCGTCTCACACTGAGACGAGCAACTGGCAACAACTGCAAGCAACTGCGAATCGGAGCGAAACCTGGTCGGACTTTTCCGATATGACAACACCCGTAAGTAAATCCGGACTAAAAGTCTACAACTTACACACTAACAAACTTTCGCCTTTATAATATTAGTATAATCATGTAACTAAGAGTAATGTGATGTGATATGATGTCTTGTGATATGATGTAATGTAATAGTATGATGTAATATGATGTGATGTGATCTAGCTACATGAGTAGTGTAGAGAATAAACGAACACAGTTTTTCCTTCAGGTACCTATCACTCCGTCAAACAAAATACCTCATCAGTTTCAGAACTCCAAAGATCAAACACCGTAAATTACAGCATAATGACGCTGGAGCCGAAATGTTGTTATTCCAGTCTCTGACTGAGTATTTTATTTTATTTAGCAAAATGCTCTGAAAAGGACGCGCTGACGTTTCAAACTCTGAGCGTCAAACGCGAGAGCTCTCGTCGCAAGAGCGTGTATGTTTTGTATTCACATTCGTGACTGCAAGGGCGCTTTGATGACGTGCGCATTAAGTGCCGCGGTTGTCTAATTTGTGCTCTAAAATGTACATGGAAAATGTTGCGGCTTCTTTAACTTTGAAGCGGCCACAAAGTAAATTAAATAAAGCAGATCCCGCAGGTAAATTAAAGTAACGTAACTTCCTCACAACACGATACCTACTTATTGCCAATTCAATTTTATTAATCTATTTAGAGGCTAAAAATTCCGCCTATGCCGGGACTCGAACCCGCGACCTCTGGCTACCAGCGCTCTCCCAACTGAGCTAATGGGCAAGTGCCGGCATCAGCGAAATTTCGAACCTCTTTACAATATTCTCTGTATTAGGTAATTACTTGCTTCACTTGCAGCCCCGAGCACCTTCGCAGTTAGGTTTTACATCGGAATTATATCGCTGTACCAACATGATTATATTCTTTTTGTTGCACTAACCCGTGCTGAGGCCAATTTTAAAAACCTATTTAAAGGCTAAAAATTCCGCCCATGCCAGGACTCGAACGGTTAGCGACCTCTGGCTAACCGTACCAGCGCTCTCCCGACTGAGCTAATGTGCAATTCAGCTAATGCCGTTGTAATATTTACTAATGTGCAATTTAGAAATATCTTATAAATGCTCACTTAGGTTTGCCGGAAGAAATTTCTTTCAGGGATAATCTCGCGTTTGTACATCTATTCCTAACCTATTATCACCGGTTGCGCGAACGGGCGAGCACCAATTCGTTGGACAGACACTATAAGAAAAGCTTCGGGAGGGATTCTACAAGCAGCCATATATCTGGCACATTGATCGGTATCAACCTTTGTATGTCCCCACTGCTGGGGCACGGGTCTCGTCTTGCATCGCAGGAAGGTTGGGCCATACCATTTCAAAATCTCGATCATTTTGGAGAAAAAATGGACAAAAAGACTCCTAAAATAGTCTTTATTTAAATAAATACATAAATTTTAAGTAAAAAGAAGAATCGCTTGAAGCCCCGGCTGCCTGAGTGATCTTAGACGATCACGAAGGTTAAGCAACATAAGGTGCGTTCAGTGCATGGATGAGTGACCGACTATCACTTACGCTAGTGGCATTTTCCGAGCGGTTCCATGCTTCGTAAGACCCGTTAAGCAGTTGGTGCCGGCTGCCGTCGATAGATGGCGATCGTTGAGCCAAGTCAGAGGCCTTAGGGCGGCTCGAAAACTTCAGAAAAGTAAGACCAGCCACTAGTCTTGCAAGCCTCCACCAATCCGGACTTGGCCACCGCGGTGGAGTATGGCCTATACCTTTCTCAGGGAAGAGGCCCGTGCCCCTCGGTGGGGACATAATAGGTTGATGATGATGATAAATAAAACACCAATAACATCAGAACAGTACTACAAATAACGACAAAAGTTACACAGAAAACCAGCGAGATAGTGTTCTTTTACCATAGTTTTCAATTTTTCAAAATGGGTAGGGACTTGGCTTTTGGCTTGGGACTTGGAAAAATGTACAAAATTCTTCAGCAAGACCTTCTAAGCATTCTGCTCCCGACTTCCCGTAAAGACCCGGACATTATCGCCACCTGCGACCGAATCAAACTCGATCTAATGAGGTGTGGCGCAGCACACGCCGCCAAGAAAACTATATGGAAATTGGCACCGAATAGGGTAAGACGCTACGCGGTCGGCTTTATCGATGAAAAAAATACTTTTTTTAAAATCTTTTTATTTATTTTGAGATGTCCTCTTTGATCGTACTAAAACATTTTTCTATTACCTATCACAAATTATCCTAATTTCATGTATTAATACGTATATATCTGTGTGCAAAAACAAAACATCTCCTGGAATTTATTGTAAAGTTAAATGTGACTGAATATCACTGTCACGTATCAGATATCCACTGAAATGCGGTATACACTATGTGTGATACATATTAAACCTGGCACGGATAGCCAGAGGTTGCGGGTTCGAATCCCGGCATGGGTGAAATTTTTAGCCTCTAAATAGGTTTTCATTTTAAACCTCATTTCTATATGTAAACATTCCGCTTTTGCACACAGATGTAACGTGAACAGTTAGATAATCAAGACGCAGGATAAGTATTGTTATTATTAGTATAATAACAATACTTATCCGGCGTCTTGATGGCTATGGCTAACTGTGAAGGAAAACATCGTGAGTGTAAAAGTTTAAAAGATAATGAAACGTTTTTATATATCTATCAATCTGTTCAAATATCTCAGCGCTTGGGTTCGCCAATCCGGCGTGAGCACGCGTCATGCAGTGTCTTGCCATGCAGTGGGACGTTTTATAGGCTACATAGGAACATGTACTATATAACATTGTAGGAGCCTCAACAAGAAGAGGAAGCTGTGAATGATTAATTAATGTTAAAAACAAGTTGCATAAAACTTAAGACAGTAAACGATAGTAAGCATTGGCGCTAGCGACTAAGTTTTTTTTACTTAAAACCTCTTTTGTGTTCCACTGCTGGGCAAAGGTTTGCCTTTTTTTTCTATCCTCCTTATCTCCAGCCACCTCACGCCATCCCGGGAAGAATGTAAGTCTACTAAGGTCGTCCCGCCATTTTCTCTTAATACTTACATGATATAAGTCCGGTGGTGGCACACATTTAAAAAAAACTATCGACAAAATTACACGGACACTTCACTGGTCCACTAGCAAATTGAAAAAAATCGGCCTTGTACGAGTCGACCTAACCATCGCGCGCCAAGGGTTCCGTACATTTGTTTTCTTTTGATAAGCAAGTTGTCGTGTAATGGCAGTCGTTAAGCCGTGTCATAGGCTTTGTGGGCGACTTAATAACTTCTGACAGTAAGGCCCGCCATCGTCTTACAATCCTCCACCAACCCGGACTTGGTCACCGTGGGGTTGTAGGGCCTAATCTTTCTGCGATGCAGGAAGAGACCCATACACCAGCAGTGGGGACATACAGAGGGTTGATACCAGTTAGCAACTTATTATAATAATATCATCGTCATCGTCAGGCTATACTAGTCCACTGCTGGATATAGCCTTCCCCTAAAGAGTGCTATCATAGGGGGTTATGCCCGTAATCCCCACGCTGGGCATGCGGGTTGGGGATCGCAGTTCGGTGGAATTGAACTGCAGGGGGCGCTGCTGCCCACCCCCCGGTTTGTGTCCCGTAGTCGCCTTTTACGACACCCGCGGGAAGAATTGGGTTGGTACTATTCTCTAGGCCGACACCACACAGCAGATAATTATATACTTCTTATTAATTATTTAATTTTACTTTATTGCACACAAACATTTCATTAAACAAACATTACATATATAAGAAGTAACATGTATAAAGACGAGTTATATTCTGACAAAAACGTTTAAATATTTGAAAACAAAACTTTGGAGAAAAGTAACTTGTTGCAACTTTAGTATGGATTTTGTTGCCATAATTAATATCTAGACTTTTTGCCAAGCTGTAATTAATTTTCTTATTCTTATATTCTTCGCCAGCCTTAAGTTAGTAAAATTCAAAAATATATACTAAGTAAATACGGGATTATATTTTAATTCCATGTTTGTGATGTCCTTGCCTGTTTACCACAGCACAGGGTATCCTAGTTTAGGACCACGACAAGTGATTGTTTTGTATGTAACAAATCTTATTCTTACTATGGTAATAGGACCCTTTTGACTATGGAACCCTGATAAAATGAAACGTCTCCGTAGCGATCCCTGCTTAGCCAAGCTTTGCTCAGGCCAAAGTAAAACTTGTGCCTTTGAGTGAGACCTATCAGCCTAGGCACAACCAAAGCCTTTTTCTAGCAAAGGCAACTTTTTAACTCTCCTTTGGCGCTTAAAGATGCGTTGCGTTCGAATTAAAAGTTTGTGGCATTAAAGCGTTTCCGGTTTGCACTGGTTAAGGAACCTCGCGGCGGCGTTTAGCTGCGACTGACGCCTTGCAGAACTGAGTTGTTAGCTTTTGTGTGTGTTGTGTATGTATGTGAGTGTTTGAGTGTGTATGTGTGTGTGTGTGTGTCCGCCGCATTGCTATTGTAAACTATACTTCGATATCAACCCTTGTATGTCCCCACTGCTGGGGCACGGGTCTCTTCCTGCATCGCAGGAAGGTTAGGCCATACTCCACCACGGGGGCCAAGTCCGGGTTGGTGGCTGATTGTAAGACAGTAGCGGACCTTACTGTCAGAAGTTATCAAGCCGCCCGAAAGGCCTCTGACATGGCTTAGCGACTGCCTTTATATGACAGCCGGCACCAACGGCTTAACGTGCCTTGCGAAGCACGGAAGCGCTCGGAAAAATGCCACCAGCGGTAGTCACGGGACGCTCACTCATCCTGTACCTGACCGCGCCTGTTGCTGCTTAACCAAGTGATTGATTCCAATCACTTGGTTCGCCTAGGCCACGAGCGTTTTATAAACATAAACAAACATAAAATAATTATTAGAATTAAGTACCTAGTAGAATTTTTTCTCTCCAAATTATTTTATTTTTTTTTGTCTGTGTTTTGTTTGTTTTTTTGTGTCTTATTTTGTAACTGTTGCCTCTGTAATTGTTCTCTGGGGCGTACATCTTATTTTATAAAATATTTACAAAGATACAGTACTGCTATTAATCTACGAATTCCAAGTACCAGGAAAACAACACAATATTCACGAACATGTTTTTTACAAAAATAACCTCCTCAATAGGATACATCACATGACAGCAATCAAACCGGGCTGCGGCGGACTTATCGCAAAGAGCGATCGTCGGCGCCTCTCCGGCTCGCTTTTATCTTCTACCACACATATCGAGTTACTAAACCACTTTTTTGACCCTTGTTCCCTTATAAAACACTCTGCAAGAAGGGTCCAGAGAGATTTTAAAATAGCGTGATCAGCGAGATGTCTTGGCCTCAGAGTTAAAGGTTCAAGTATTGATGCAGGGGTCACCAGTTTCGGTGGTTAGACAAGGAATACTGGCCAGTGTTATAACAAAAAGTTGGTTTTAATTATCGTTAATGAGTGGCCTAGCTGTTTGGTGTTAGTCGGAAAACGATTGCAAAGGACAGTTGTGTGGAAAAGCGTTATATATTTTTTTTCAATACTTTGGAAGAGTTTATATATAGCTCGTGGAACGCATATATATGAACAATTTAATGAAGTTGGAGCAATACCCAACCCGATCATTTATTCATTAACAGTAAATAATTAAACCACTGTCAATAACAAACAAATTTACCGCGAGTATCGAGTTTCACTCAATTTGTTTGTTTTATTTTACGTCAAATTAAGATTTTAGATTTATAGTCTTTATTACTATTTTTTTTATTTATTTATTAAGCAACAACAGGCGCGGTCATGTACAGGATGGGTGAGCGTCCCGTGACTACCGCTAGTGGTATTTTTCCGAGTGCTTTCGTGCTTCGCACGGCACGTTAAGCCGTTGGTGCCGGCTGTCATATAATGGCAGTCGTTAAGCCATGTCAGAGGCCTTATGGGCGGCTTGATAACTTCTGACATTAAGGCCCGCCACTGTCTTACAATCATCCACCAACCCGGACTTGGCCCCGTGGTGGAGTATGGCCTAACCTTCCTGCGATGCAGGAAGAGACTCGTGCCCCAGCAGTGGGGACATACAAGGGTTGATAACGATAACGACGATTTATTTGGAAATCCGACAGCGTAAAATAACAAAAATATATGTAATCAATAATTGTGACAATAAAGCCAAAAATAGATTTTATCTATAACTGTTACTAAACAACATATCCAGCAGTCTTATAATCTTCATTTACCCAAAATACCTCAGAGAAAGATTGTATAATCTACGTTTAAATATTTTCCTTTACCATATAATTTTCCATGCATTATATGCAGGTGGTAATTTAACTATGGAACACCTGATATGTTCTGCGTGTTCTGCGATATATGAGATTTTGTTCCTGTGACGACCTCTGTGGCGTAGCGGTAGCGCGTCTGCCTACCATGCAAGAGGTCCCGCGTTCGAATCTCGGCTGGGAACAAAAAAAAAAGCCCAGGTCTTGGATGTTTACATGTTTGTGATGTCGTTGTTTCTGGTTCCCACAACACAGGGTTTCCTAGTGTGGAGCCAGAAGCCATGTGTGTGCTTGGATGTAAATGTTATGTTTTGTTGTGGTAGCTCAGTGGATAGAATAATGGACTCGCAAGCGAGAGACCCAGATTCGATCCCCAGTGTGCGCATGTGCCAATGACTTTAATGGACCATGTACCAATGGCTAGTAAAAAGTATGTAGTTAGTGATAAAATGCAATATAAATGCAACGTCGATCTTTGTGTGATGCAGCGGTACCGCATCTGCCTACCATGCGTGAGGTCCCGGGTTTGAACCCTGTCGGGGACAAAAAAAACCCATGTCTTGGTTGTTTACATGTTTGTGATTTCGCTGTTTCTGGTTCTTACGACACAGGGTATCCTAGTGTGGGGCCAGAAGCAATGTATGTGCTTGAATGTAAATGTTATGTTAGACCATGTAGATATCCACTTAACCCACCAATTTCATACAGTGGAATCACGGCTATTGGTTGCGACAACACCTTCTCTGAAAGAGATGCTATGATCACATGTTGACTGCAATATTTTCACTATCACAAAACTAAGTCACTTGTCCTGATCCCAAACTAGGATACGCTGCGCTATGGTTACCAAGTACGGACATCACAAACATGATAATGCACTCAGACTGAGGCCATAATTTAAGAACAAACTTGCTCGTTGACTCCCAGCGAGAATCGAAAGCACACTTCGAGAGCGAAAGCGACTAAGCTGTCAGGATGGTATAGGTACTGGGCAAGCCTACACCATCTATAAAACCATGCTTCAGGCGTTACAGCATTCGAGTGGTCCCTTCACCCATCTAGTGTGAGTAGTGTGAGTGAAGATGCCACTGGACACAGTATAAATCATCTCCACTGGCCAATGTTTTTAATTAATTTTAATTGATCAAAAAGTCACATCTTTTCAGAACCGAAGAGCTAACTTGTAGACCCCACACAACTGACATGTTCATGGCAATACATTTCAAACATCAAAATCAAAGTCACCCGAGAATAGCATTAACTTCATAGCATCAGGTATTTCTTTACAGTCTCTTTTATACGCGAAAACCGTTTGATCTTTTCAAGTTTCGATACTGAATGTTTCTTTGACATATCCCCTACCTATACGCCAGTCCGTATCCAAGCCGCCTGATTCTACCTAGTTGTTTAAGGTGTCTAAAGGTCACCAGACTTTCAACTTTCCTCGGGACTTACAGTAGTAGATAAGAGTTTGAAGGGTTGTGCTGAGAAACTGGTGATCTTCCTTGTACATAGATTGGCGTTCAATTCACGGTTCACCCAAAAGTGGTAGTTAGTGGGGGTCGCCAAATTGAGAAGTTTCGAGTAAACGTCAAAGCGAGTGGTTCGATATTCAAAATGCTCAAGCGCGAACGCGTGTTACTATGCAATTAGTGTTTTGTGCGCGAATGTACTTTTTGTCGTTTTGATGTCAAGATTAGGTTATGCCTAAACCAATATTCTCCGACAAAGAGCAAAGTGGAATGGCCTGTATGCTAAAGCAATTTAAAGAAATTTCTAATTTTGATATTAAGAGATTTTTTGTCTGTCCTAGCCTTTAACAACATCAGACGAAGATAGGAAAAAGGCTAAGTACAAGTCAGAATCTGTACCACGGTTTTCTACCACTCACAGTGTTATATAGAAATATGTAATCTAGGGTAACCTGTAGCTCAGAAGTCAGTCTTTGCCTTATAGTGCAATTACCACTGTTTTTAACTGTTACACATAATTATGTATAAATAAGTGCGTCCATTCATCCCAATAATTTTAAGTTTTAATAATTTTATTTCATTATTTTTAGTAGCATAGTGTGTGTGATTGTGTGTATACATGCGCGCGTGCGCGCGTGCGTGCGTGTATGTATGTATGTATGTATGTATGTATGTATGTATGTATGTATGTATGTATGTATGTATGTATGTATGTATGTATGTATGTATGTATGTATGTATGTATGTATGTATGTATGTATGTATGTATGTATGTATGTATGTATGTATGTATGTATGTATGTATGTATGTGTGTCTTTGTGTGTGTGTGTGTGTGTGTGTGTGAACTCTGTGATTATGTGTGTTTATGTGTAAGGGTACATTTACGTGCAGGCGATTTATTCTCACTTGTCCAATTTAGTAAACAAGATTCCACCCTTGAACTGTGACTTTCTAGTCCAAAACTGTAATATTTCCATAAATGAAGTAACCTGGAACACTCTTTTAGATAACACGCTGCCAATTTTATAAACATAGTTCATGATAGCAAAATGTCTAGTTTAGGCATCTAATCTCAATTTTAAGGTTAGAATCTTGTTTACTAAATAGGACAAGTAAGAATAAATAGACAGTAGTACGATTGCTCAATACCTGTACCAACCACTAACAACTAATTTGCTATACCGACTGTGATCTGGCTCCTATAACTCTTTAACAAATGCTAAAACATTTGTTCGAGAAAACGCGCGTAAATTGTCTTCATTAGCTTTACCTACTCATCCACATAGAAACGAATCCTACACTCTTAATTTTATACTGTGCCAATACTGTCTTAGCAAATACACTGGCCTAACACAATTTACGATATCTATCAAAAAAATTACGGGCGATGACCGCAAATATCACTCTTTCAATCAGTAAGACACATAGACAAACAAATCGGTCAAGTGCGAGTCACTCGCTAGCGTTTTGTACAAGAATGGTTTCGTAGCTTAAGCATCGTATCAAGGGGCTACCCATATTATACTTGATAATCCGTTTTTAGGGTTCCTTAGTCTACAAGTAAGAGCCTACGATTTTAAAGCATTTTTCAGACAGTGTTCGCTCATAAACAAATGGTTTTTGGAGGTCGACAAAAAGTAAAGGAAGCCCAGGGGGTGGCACCAGCTATGATCCTCACGTGCAAGTTGCAAGCGAAAAAGTTTCAAAAGTAAGGCTAGAGGCGCACGGGTTACTTTTGTCACCGTGACTGTTTCGTCACTCTTATCAAGGCCGTGGATATGTATGGCAATGCGCGTATGTTACGACGTGACAACTGGGTGACATTTTGCGCATCTCAATACATATCTACGGAGTGACGAAACAGTCACGGTGACAAAAGTAACCCGTGCGCGCTTAGCCTTATGCGACGCAACTCTAGCCGAGTGTACACTCTTATTACAACTAACACTTTTATCAGGAGAGATTGTAGATGTTTTAAAATAAAATAAATAAAAATTACAATTAACACCCAACACTTTTATCAGGAGAGATTGTAGATGTTTTTAAATAAAATAAATAAAAATTACAACTAACACCCAACACTTTTATCAGGAGAGATTGTAGATGTTTTAAAATAAAATAAATAGAAATTACAACTAATACCCAACACTTTTATCGGGAGAGATTGCAGATGTTACTCTACGCTAGGCCCGTGATAGAACTAAGTATCCCTAAAAACACATCCAAATGTTGTACAAATCAAAATCAAACAAAGCGATCGACTCGGACTACCGTTCAGTTACCCGCTCTATGGGTGGTAGAAGCTCTTGCCATAGATCAAAATACGTAGAAGGTCTGCCCCCACATCATCATCAACCATCCACCCATATGTCCCCACCGAGGGGCACGGGTCTCTACCCTAAGGAAGGGCATACTCCAGCACGATGGCCAAGTCTGGATTGGTGTAGGTTTGCAAGTGGCTGGTCTTATGTCAGAATTTCAAGCCGCCCTAAGGCCTCTGAATTGGCTTAACGACTGCCATCTATCGCCGGTAGTCGGCACCAACTGTTTAACGTGGCTTGCAAAGCACGAAACCGCTCGAAAAAATGCCACTAGCGTTAGTCAGAGACTGCCCCCACATAACGCGCATCAAATCCTGTGCGTTTCCAATCGTTTAACTATCAAATTAGTACGGAATTTGACAGTTACCAATAAACTGCATTAAATTAGCAGTTTCGCAAATTATGTACGTGTGATTTTGTAAGGTCTTCTTTTAAATCAAAAGTACAAAAAACAATTACGAGTAGACGATTGGAAGCGCTCAGGATTTGTTGCGTGTAATTAGGCTCATGGTCTTTAGAACTTCATCAATATACCATCAAGTATGCCACCTTTTAAAAAATTAACACGAAACGTTAAAAAAATATCGACACATTAAATTTGTACGGAAAGATGTTAATTTCATTCGAGACTAAATAAACGATTTCCAGATTGATGATGATGATGATGGATCCGACCGATTTCGGCCATGGCGACCACTTTGACCCCTAATCACATATGTGGCGCTGGTGCGCTCGAAGATGGCTTATGTAGCTTATCTTCGCGGCGAAACTCCGTGCACTCTGAGGGCACGTGAGAATGCCGTTGTCATAGTTGTATGTTATGGCAGCAGGTGGGCGAGCCTTTAGCTGGTCGCGTTTGGTGTCAAGGTTATGTCTATAATCTGTCAAGATTTCCAGATTATGCGTTATTTTAATTACACATTTTTATTATTACTTCTGCGCTTGAGATTGCCGATCCGCGGTGGGCACTCGTGGTAAGTAAGCCCCATACTCTCTTTCTGAGAGAAGGCATGTGCCCTGCAATACGACGTTAATACCAACCCAATTCTTCCCGCGGGGGTCGTAAAAGGCGACTAAGGGACACAAATCGCGGAGTGGGCAGCAGCGCCCCCTGCAGGTCCAATTCCACCGAACTGCGATCCTCAACCCGCATGCCCAGCGTGGGGATTATGGGCATTACCCCCTACGATAGCACAGCGTGGCTCTCTTTAGGAGAGGGCTATGTCCAGCAGTGGACTAGTATAGCCTGACCACGACGACTGTTATAGCAATAATAAGGTGAACTTTCTGGTCTTACTCCATTACGCCTATAATATAATAACTAATCTTTGATCTCCGTAATGATGTCGATCATTATCTTCCACTCACGATACGCCGCCAACAATTTTAGATATTCAACAATAGATGGCGCTTTCTTCAAAAACTTTTCGACTCATCATCTTCCAATTAGACGCGCTATCTCACTTTAACCTAACTACGGAGAAAGAGAAAGGTGTAGCGGTCAAACGATAGAAGTTGATTGTAATTAATGATGCAATTGTTTGGGGAATTAAGGTCAAGTTTTTCGATATTGAATCGTGTTTCTTTCTTTTGCAGGTCGCGAAAGACTCCGACGATCCGGCAAAGACTAAGGCACGCAGATGTGTCATTCGGTATAGAAGGACAGGCAGAGAGATGCAAGAAATTCCGGTTTATTCTAAAACAGATCAAAGATTGAAATCTCCGCACAGAGAATACATTTACCGCCAATAACATACATTAGAACACTGCTTCCTTTGATCTAGTGCGAAAATAATCTCAACTTTTGCCAAAGACTAGCAATCACATAAGTGACACAGTGGTACTACATAGCTCACAAAAATCAAACACCACTAACAACTGATCAAACACTGCAGAATCATCAAACGTCAATAACACTTCGGAAATACTCAGAATAATCTTTGTGATCCAATCCTGACCAAAGATTAAACATCACAGAATCGCTTCGCCAGACAAATATTGGAAGCACAAACTCTCTGAAAACCTCTAGTTTCCCACAACAGCCCAGAGTAAACAGGGTAGAATTGTCATGTCACGGCAACAAATTCCGCCAAGAATACCCTAAGTCTAACCTGAAAAAAGACTAAACAGCACAAAAGCGCCACCTCAGGCCAGCAGATTTCGTCAGTAACGTCCTAAGATTGACCTGAGGAAAGACTTATTAGCGCAGAATCGCCACGTGTCGGTAACAGACTCCACTAGGAGTCCTCCAAATCTAACCTGAGCAAAGACTAAGCAGTGTAGAATTGCCTCGTGACTCAAGCGGCGGCTTCCAGCGGGAGGTCCCCGAGGGCGGGGCGATTGCTGCAGTGGCGCTGCACGGCGGGTGGGGGCGGCCGCAGCCGGCGCCCGCGCACGCCGCCACCACGCTGGTGGGGGGGCTGGTGGCGCCGCCGCGGGAAGCCACGGCGGCGGAGGCCTTCTGGAAGATGCCCCATAAAGGTATGCATTGTGAGTCGTATGCGTCATTTATTTACAGTTTTTTTTCTTGAAGCCCTGTGTCCCACACTTTCAATCCCCCTTGATCTTGAAAGAATGAATGAAAAATATATAAATAGGCCATTTTCTGCATTGAGAATTTCACTAAGTAAATACTTAAGTAACGTTCTGTCTCGCTTTTTGCTGAGAAATTCGTTGAGACAGCTCTACAGTTAAGTATTGACTTAGTGGAATTCCCAATTCAGAAACTGGCTCTATGTAATCACGTAAAGCGCCCAAAAAATGTTTGAGACTGAAAAAAACTCAACTTTTAATTTGTTTATTAGATAAAAAGTATATGTAAGCGGCGTGCGTGCATGCAACGACAAATAAACGTTGTTAAAGTGAAGATGATCTGTTAAGACCATGATAAATGGTAGTCCCTGATTTCTGCCTACCCCTCTAAGACACAGGCGTGAGATTATGTTATGTTATTAGTTTATTAGGTATTTAAAACAGGTAACATTCTTACAAAGTTATTTTTGTATTATAATTATATTCCTGCGATGCAGGAAGAGACCCGTGCCCCAGCAGTGGAATATACAAATGGGTTGATATCGATTATATTCTAGTGTTAAGCAAGATCGACGCACACAATAACTTACGTTGATAATAATAATAATTTGGCCTGAGATGATTTATACAGCGTCCAGTGGTATCTTCACTCACACTAGATGGGTGAAGGGACCACTCCGAAGCTGTAGCGCCTGAGACATGGTTTTTATAGGTGGTGTAGGCTTGCCCAGCACCTATACTGTCCTGACAGCTTAGTCGGCCTAGCCTACAGGTGAGACTAGTCAATACGTGCGGAGCCAACCAAGCCGCTGGTTCCCGCACAATGTTTTCCTTCACCGTTAGCGTGTGGTATTGCGACTAGAAATTCGCAAATGTAGGTAATTTTGAAATTAAACAAAGTCATTGGTACATGCCCGCACTCGGGGCTCTCGCTTGCGAGTCCATGGTTCTACCCACTGAGCTACCACCGCTATTACTTACGTTTAATGAACAGAAAAACAAGTCAGCAACTATCCTGCAGATTCTCAGAAATTCCATAACTTAGCCTAACGTCACTCCCTAACTAGGAGTTAACAAAGTGTCTCAGCGAGTTGGCCCAACTTCGTGCTGTAAGGTGCGAGTTGGGAAGACAAGTTACCAGCTTCAGGAACGGGCTTGTTGGCTACTGTGTAACGTCGGGAGTCTGGGATAGTTTGCAATGGCAGGAGCACCGATCAAGACGATATTCGAGACTAGATTTTGACGCGAACTAAGCGGCCCCATGAGATCAGGTTGGATTAAAACTCTTTATTGCACACCACACACTATAGAATTTTTGCCAAAATGACTACTATGTAATCTGTCCCGAGCTAATCCAATGTACTGTGCATTCGTGGGCTCGTATCCCATCCTCATCGCCAGATGGTCTGTCCCGAGTGGCTGTTACCGGCGTGAAGGAGCGAACTGAGATAACGTAATGCTTCCAAGACCATTTATTATAGACTGACACTTGTCACCTAGGCACACGTACAGTCTATTTATTCGTACTTGTCCAATTTAGTAAACAAGATTCTACCCTTAAACTGTGACTTTTTAGTCCAAAACTGCCATATTTCCAAAATGAAGTAACCTGGAACACTCTTTTAGATAACACTGCCAATTTTATAAACATAGTTCATGATAGTTTAGGCATCTAATCTCAATTTTAAGGTTAGAATCTTGTTTACTAAATTGGACAAGTAAGAATAAATAGACTGTACACAATAACATTCCTGCAAGCTACCCTCAATACACTACACTATGAAATAAAGGATTATTTTGATGACAATAATCTATAGAATTAAAGCCAATAGAATGCGTGAGTTGATTGATTGAAGACGTTTATTAAAATAAAAATACAGAAGATAGATAGATAGAATATTCTTTATTGCATGTACACCAAGGATTACATAAGAGACTTATAAAATAACAGTACAGTACAAGTGGCGGCCTGAAGTTTTTTTTTTTACAAAAACAAAAAACCTTATTCAATTACACAATTACGCCAAACTGCAAAGCAGTTTGTTGGCGAGGCGCTCTATCTCAGCATGTCGATTCAGTAAGTTCGTTGATCACTTCGATGGTCACTTCGTCGGTCACTTCGTCGGTCACCTCGTCGTTCACCTCACACTCACTTATGAGTCACCTTAATTTGACCTTCAGAACCCGAAAATATGACATTCCTTGCATAGGGGTTGACACTAATATTATTTCAGTCGAAGTCGTAGGCTATAATTTGTTTCGCATGTTTTGGCAAAACGATGCTATATAAAAATCTTACAAACATGTTGCGCTGTCTAAAATTGTACAGTCTAAGTATTTACTAGCCTAAATCTATTGAAATGTATAAAAAAGATTATATCATTGGCAGTATACAGTGTATCCAAGTCGCTGGCATAAGAAGCAATTCTCGTGGGGTTACCATACGAGTAAAATAAAAATGCCTCGATTACTGATTTATTTGCTTACATATAGTTCAGTAATTCAGTAATTTTTATGCTTTAAAAATATAGGCAATACATTCCTTACACAATAATATCGAGCCTACTAGTGCGTACATTACAAAAAAAAACCATGACATCTGAACTAATGTTAATCACTGTATCTCAGACGTCAACGCCAACTACCATTAGATTTCAAATAATAATATACACTGTATAATTAGGACATGCATTTATTAAATAAGGTTACACAATAAGTTGTACATAATTAGAAATTATAAATGAATAAAATTAACAATATTCTTATCTTATTTTAACCTTAGCAAAAAATCGATAGGTGAAGTGTAATGGACGGTAAGTAAACGTGTGTAAAGTAGCAAGCATGAGGAAAAGAGGGGGGGGGGGGGGGTGGGGTAATTTCGTATGTGTGTTGTGTTTGTGTAAACGGGGTGTGTTCGTGCTATGTATGTCTGTAGGTATAGGAAAAATAAATTGAAACAAATGAGAAGAGAAAGATGAGGTACGATAACTTTATTTGTGGGCTAGGTTTTACTGTATGGGTTTTAGTAGATTTTCCGTTATTTAATAGTTAAGACGAAGGAACTATTTTGTTGTTTGGGCTTTACGTTATTTTATTTATTAAAAGTGTATGAACCTACTACATAAAAATGACACCGGGAAAGTTTGGTTCTATGGGCTAACGTTTGGTATACTCTGTCGATTCTTAAGTACTAGGGAAACGTAGGTCATAGATGTGTTGTTTCTGTTTAATAATTTTGTGAGGAAATCAATCAAGTCTCAATATAAAAGTGTAATCGAGTATCTGGCTGAACTACTAAGTATTACTTTTATCACAGCTCTGTAAGCTCTTTCAAGACATAACACAGAAGTCTGGGGAGCACGCCATACGCCTGTATCATACGTGTAGTCACCAATCCTAACTTGTCGCTCATTTATATTGCCTTGAAAGGGCAACTCTCCGATTCCAATGGTTTCTTGTTTATCCAGCAGAATGGGACCAGAGACAGTTTCGACAGCTTTGGTAAAAATCCAAAAGCATATTATCTTTAGTATTTTGCGTGTGATCGACAAGCTACTAATATCACACCGTTAGTAACATTGTTTATTAGACGCTTTATATGTGCGTCATATTAACATACATTAGCAAGTATTTGGTGAACGGGTTTAGCTGCCGTGGATTTTCTTCTTCTACTTAAAGTGCTTCTCTATTACTTAAGGTTGGTAGTCAGCTCTTTACAGCGTTCTCTGTTCCGTGCAATTCTGAATAGCTCTTCCGCGGTTTTAACGACGGTCCACTCTTTGATATTACACAATCATGACGTCTTACTCCTTTTTATTTTGTAAATGATTCATTAAACAAGTTGACTGACTCATTTACGAATCATTCATATAACAATATACGCAATTAACTTCATGGTTGAAGCCTGTATTACAATTTCAAATCGTCGATGAAACTGTAAAGAGAACATTGTATAAGTCACTATTAACAGCTTCTCTATGTTTGCCTTCTTACAATATGTTATATAGTTCTATAATATAATAATAAAAAAACACACGGCAGATAATATAGATAAAATCTAGCAAAGCGAGAGTCAGACTCGAATACAAAGAGGGACGTATTAATCTATTCTGCGTTTTTTTTATTTCAGTAAACTATTTAGTGGGGAATTTCGCACATAGCCGAACTGTATTATTAATTTGTTACATGCTTTCGCCATAAGTAAATCAAAAACAGAAATCTTAAAAATTACGTTTCTTGGCTCTTTTGTTTCTTTTTTAGCGTTTCGGAGCGTTTAAATATGACATCTACATAATTTGGGTAGTTAGCACGCAAACACTGAGTGTGTTTTCAAGTAGACTTTACCGTTTCTTTATTTTTTTTTCTATTTACAGATAAAATCACTTTCTATTTAACATGAAATCACAGTAATTTGCACTCGATGTCATGTTAAATAGAAAGTGTTATATGAACGTACTTACGCATAGAAGGTATTTTTTTCATATTTTTACTCCGTCATGGTTAGACCCAGTTTTTCCAAACTTTGGCAATATTTTCCGGCCAGCATCTGGTCATACTTCACACACACACAAACGAATAGTTTGCTTTTAAATCAAGACTTAATTCTACACTGGCGCTACGGCGGTGAAGAGAACTACAAATGTCAATGAAAATGGTATTCTGAATGTTCGATTCGCAGCTCACTTCGATCATGAACTCGCACATGAGTTCGATTACATCTGTCAAAATCAAAAGTTACTCTCCTATAAGTGAACTCACGATCGAATCCCATAATGTAGAACATAACTCATAATTTTTTGTTGAAACCAGTATTATTATAGTAATGGTTTGTAACTCAGGCACATTTGTGAAGTTAAAGTAGAAATACCACTCGCTTACTGTGATTGATAGATAACATCGTAAAGAAACCTGACTAACTCGCTGTTCGCATATCTGAGGTGGGCACGCGTGGTGATCAAGCCTATATTCTTTCTGAAAGAAGACCTGTGCTCTACAGTGGGATGTATATCATATGCTGTATATTTAAAGAACAATAATTATTATGAAGTAAGAAAGAATAAATATAATGTGGGTGGAATGGCGAATGTGAGTGGAATGACCGATAAGGAACGCTCCAGGCGAATATACTTCGACCCCTAATTTATCGAATAGGGGACGTGATAGCAAAGGGCAGGATAAAAAGTACCCAAAACCGTCTGGCATGCAACGACTAATGAATGGCGATGAAGTGAAAGTAATTAACCAGGATCGTATAATAGCAACTGGCAGTCCCTGCATCTGCTCACCCCTCTGGGATACAGGCGTGCCCTTTTTTGATATCCGCCCTTTGTATGTCCCCACTGCTGGGGCACGGGTCTTTTGGGACATGGGCCAAGTCTGGGTTGATGGAGGATTATAAGACAGAGGCGGGCCTTAACACGAAATGGCGGTCGTGGCACGCGACAACTGCAAGCGTCGACAAACGTCAACGGCTGCCGCTTACACGTTGACGGCTGCCGTCGACGCGCTAACGACTGCCGTCGAATGCCGTTGTCGGCAGTTGACGCCATCCGTCGACGCTTGCAGTTGGCACGTGCCGTTCGTCTGCATGAGCCCTAAGTTATCAAGCTGCCCATAAGGCCTCTGACATTCAGGTTGCAAACAGAAACCCAGCATGCTGAACTATGGAAAACGGAAACAAAATGCAAAGAAACCAGAGAGGCCCTACTAACAATATCGAAACGCCTCACATGCAGCGATCTGCGCAAAGCTGTGGCACTTATGACGCTCCATTGACCACTGAATAAACACCTCCACGCTATGGGACTGACCGACATCCCGTTATGTCGAGGATGCCTCAAGGAAGACGAAGGACCCGCCACGTGTCCATTCACTGTGAGAGCGTGAAAGTGCAACGAACATCGATAGCAGGAAAGCTGCTGGTGCTGGTGCACTGCTGGCTTTCTGAAAACAGATTGGCTGACTGGAGTGATCTCGCAACGGCCCAACTATGAGGCTGAGTGCGGAAACAACAGGATAAACTAACTAAAGCCTCTGACATGGCTTAACGACTTCCATTACGCGATAGCCGGCGCCATCGCCTTAGCGTGCCTTGCGAAGCACGGAAGCGCTCGGAAAAAATATCACAAGCGGTAGTCACGAGACGGTCACCCATCCAGCACCTGACTACGCCTGTTGTAGCTTAATACAAAGTAATTGATTCCAATCATTCGGTTCGTCTAGGCTACGAGCGGGGTGGCCTTATGTTTGTGATATCACGAAGTAGGTTTAGATAAACCAGCTAGGTGACAAAGATGTAAATACACTGATACTGAGGCTATGTATTTGTTCAAATGTACAGCGAAATCCAAAAAGAAACAAAACCACGACCTCTGGCAGTACTTTGTACTTTAGATAGATATATAGATACAACATTTATTCACATAAGACACACACACGTATACAAAGCAAAGCAATACAAAACCAAATACAAGTCACAACACGAACAAAGCAATAACAAAAAAGTAGCATAAATAAAACGCAAAAAAACACAGAAAATAAGGCATACACGGTACTGTAGTGTACCTGGGCAATGTACCTACTGGACTGGAAGTGATCAACGTAGGTGTGGCAAATGTGAATGGGCTCCGACTCAGCATGTGCTGAAAGTTCAGGAAGAACTTCAGCGCTGGTATTCTGCCGGTACCCGGTGTGAGCGGCATGCAGCGCTAAGAGAGCTGAGGTATGGTAGTCACAACTGCTATCGTACCGGAATAAATAGTGTAAAATCTGGTTGGAAATATCAGTATAAATTGTATTTTATTTAAGTATATTATTGTATATATTTGCGTGAAATAACCACAGAAGTTAATGTAAGAAAAAAAAAATATAGTGATGCCGGGTAGTTGCCCATTAGCTCAGTTGGGAGAGCGCTGACGTGGTTAGCCAGAGGTCGCGGGTTCAAGTCACGGCATGGGTGAAATTGTTAGCCTCTAAATAGGTTTTTAAATTCGTCCTTAGCACGGGCATTAAAAATAAAAATAGTATAATCATGTGTTGCAATCTCAAGTACCTAAGTGGGCCATAATTTTTATATTTCGTGAAATCTATAACTTAAACGCAATTTGTTTTATTCCTGTATACATGTGTGACTAGATTATAAAGTAATATACTTTAGTTTTGTTTACGTGTTTGTTTTATCGTACCTCAAAATTTACGGGTGATGCCCTAGGCCGATAAGTAGTATATTCCAATAATGTGTGCAATGTTTATGTTTGGTTTTTGTGTAGGTTAACAGTGTTTTTTTTTTGTCTTGATAGGGGTTATACACTCCATGAGGTACTAGCCCTGCTAGAAGATAAGGAATTTGAGCCGCAGTTGCTATACATTGAACCTTCAGAACCCGCAATCGACTCTGATCAAGATTCGGGCGACGAAGAAGGGGTGGTTTTGTAATGATGTGACAGGTCGACAATTCAACGCTGGGTGTGAAGTGGTATTAGGGTCTTCACCTCTGTCAACACACCAATCACGATAACAAAACGCAAAAATGTACGGGTGGTACCAAATATACAACCTGATGCCGGATCTACTCGGACGTTGCGTTGATTTATTTCGGGAGCCACCCATGTTTCCCGAAGCAAATTTTAGTTTCCTTCGAGGGAAGTCTTCTACTGAATTTCTGGACTAATATTTTGGATTGTGTGTCTACAACCTTTTAGCAAACCAGCCGCAAAAGTATGCAACTTTTTTGAATTGCGCCGAACCGAAAATATCCACCGAAGAATTGAAAGCATTTATCGCAATTCCTATACTGTCGGATCATTACGGAATCACTTCTTAGTTCCCAGCGAATCTCGTCGCAAATGTGCTTTGGAGATGTGCAAGAGACAGACAAGACTGCAATGCAATAAATGTGACGTAGGGCTCTGTGCATCCTGTTATCAATTCCAATCAATTATCAATTTCACGTCCGCATTTAAAACTAAAAAAGTGTGTATACTAGTACATAAATGCCTTTAACATAAATTACTTAAATGCTGTTTTTGTTTATTAATTCATACATTACTTAAAATCTTCATGATTTTACAAATAGATTATAAAAATAGTTCGCTAATAAAAAGCTAATATATGTCTAATAGAGGGATTTTTGCTTACGTATTTGCCGATCGGTGCCATATGGCACCCATTGTTTTTTCACAAAGTAAAAGATATATAAAATAAATAATTATTACAAATAGCTAAGGGAGCCGTCAAAAGCAATGTATGTGAAAATTACAATTTTTTATGCCTCTAAAATAATTCAGGTCATAATGGGTTAGCATAACATTTACATATAGGGACATACACTGCTTCTGATCCCACACTCGGATACCCTGTGTCGTGGGAACCAGAAACAACGATATCACAAACATGTAAACATCCAATACCCTTTTGTATCCAGCCGGGATTCGAACCCAAGACCTTTTGCATGGTCGTCAAGAGGTTTTCGGGGGTCAAATATTAAGCTATATTTTTATAGTTTCATATTTAAAGAGACGTTTTTAAATTAGTTTATTTCGTTATGCTAAAACTAGTTCTTTTACTAGAATGAATTATAACTTTTGATGCCTGATAGTGTTATCGACCTTGGCTTACAGTTCAATCTAGTAGCAAGTAAAGAAGAATTGGCACTTAATAGTTTAAATATTTCTATGCATTAGCATAATAAAATAATGGTAATGATTTTGAATGTTGTTTTGTAGATGACACTTATCACAAACTACTTTGACCAAATAAATAACAAAGATGTATCATGTTAGTGGTGGTTTTATAAATTATAATACAGGGTTGTGCCCTCAGATTCTATGCATTAGCATAATAAAATAATGGTAATGATTTTAAATGTTGTTTTGTAGATGACACTTATAACAAGCTACTTTGACCAAATAAATAACAAAAATGTATCATGTTGGTGGTGGTCTTATAATACAGAGTTGTGCCCTCAGATCATAGAGGTTGTGCCCAAATTAGAATTTTCTCATTGGCATATAATAGTGTTACCATATAGGTACTACCTATTTTCGATTTGTACCCAACTGTACAGAATGATACGTGTAAAGGTCGACATGCAGTGTGGATTTAATGACTATTAATGTACTGTGGATTGTACCTACCTACGTAGGTACAATCCACAGTACATTAATAGTCATTAAATCTTGTCCACAGTACATTAATAGTCATTAAATCCTTGCTTGTTGCAGGTAATTAATGAGTATAATGTTGGTGACTTAAAAAAATAATTTGAATACATGATCAATTCGTTTTATTTAATAAATGTACAAACTACATTTTTTATTGTTTATTTACATGAAAAATATTTATTTCAAATTTAAATCAATCAATTTAAATAAATCTTCCAGATATTTCGTGTAAAAATATGTGGCATTTCTAAAGTAACAGTAACTTAATAATTATTTTTAAAATTCACCGTCTATATTAATGGAGTATGGTCTAAAATACCATTTTGCTAAAACAGATTAAAAACAATGCTTCGTTATTTTTATATATCTGGAGATGATGCACAATCTGCATTTCTTTTTGTAATTCTCGATTATTAACATCTAGGGAATGGTGGGGACCATTCCTTGGGGGTCATCAAGAACTGTTACATGCTATGCATTGCTTTTTAGTTTAATTCTTCTACCGAGGGCTGGAGTATCCTCAACCAGAGTTGTCATTATCTATGCTCTCTCGGAGTATAGCGTGAGTCACCTAGAAAATACAGATTTAATTCAAAAGTAGTACAATAAAAGTACAGGCTGTTAAAATATCTAAATTGCAATAGATTTAGCTAATTGTTTACCCAGTGAGGCCTCGCTCTTTCCAGAGCTCAGCACATTGATGAGATGGTGCCTTAAAGGGTTTTTGCTAAACACATGGCTGTCATGTGAGACATCTCTCAATGAAGTAGCAATCCTTGAAATATTTCAGTCGGCATCAGGAGTCTGAAAAAGATTTATGGATGATAAGATAACTACCATTTATTTATTGCGCAAAATGTGTTTACCAATACAACATCAAGGACTCATCATTAAAATAAAAACATTTGTAGAACAATCTAAAAACAATTTGGCACGCATAGCCAGAGGTCGCGGGTTCGAATCCCGGCATGGGTGGAATTTTTAGCCTCTAAATAGGTTTTTAAAATCTAAGAATGTTATTACTTTAATATCAATAGGAAACTAGTATTTCTACTAGTTTCATCTTGATTGTAAGATGTCATTTTGATGGCAGGGTCAAGAATTAATGTACCAAATCACGTTTGCTGAGGCGAGGTTCTTCGTTACTACGAGTACTAACCTTATGGTTTTTTTTTAAATATCCCTTCTGTTTCTTTCATAAAAGGTTTCAAAATCTTGGCCAAAGTTTTTGATTTCGTCCTTAGGTAGACGAATATTGGTCTGGGATTCGTGATCTCCAGAGAGGTGTCCAAATAAAGAAACAACCGTTGCAGATTTTGTGGTTTTCTCAGATCCCCTTTATGTAGATCGTGCAAAATTAATGTAGAGCTAACCATGCCATATTGTCCCAAATACATTTCCGCACATATCTCAATAGCGATCATTACTTCTGATGGAGCACCTGAGTATGTTGGTGTCAGGAGCCTTCAAATAGCTGATTGAGCTTCAAACTGGAATAAAATTTCGTGATTTTTTTAAGCAGGGAAGGTTATATGACACGCAATGTAAAATTTGTTACAACGTATTTCAAGCATTTTGTACTACCTACACAATTGATTAATCATCCATATGTGTGATAAATTTAAGCCAATGTCTTGGTAAATATTTAAAATACATTTTTGCGGTTACCTTTGTTTATTTGTAGAAGAAGAAAGCTTCGCCGGTGGGTACTCTTAGGTGAACAATATAAGATATTTTTTCCACTCTTACATAAGACGTAAACTCGAAATAGCTTAGACTTTATAAAAATGAAGCAGAACGATTTATTTGTAAGAAATATTTTGGGAGCGTTTAGCTAATTAAGCTGAACAAAATAATAATGTGACATGTGACTTTTCGACTGACAAACATTGGTGTTCCATCCCTAATAGGTATCCCATGGCAACATCACTTGTGGGTATTTTGCTTCTGAATACGAATTAAACGTCACGCACAAGTGAGTGTGATGTGAATGGTGATGTGAGCTCACGATCGAATTAACCCTTTCATGGGTACACGAACTTCTTGCCAATGCCAATATGGTAAATTAGCTGATGCCCGCGACTTCGTCTATCTTTACAAGATTCATGTAATTCCATTCAGCCATTATTGTCTAATTGAGTACTAACAGTCATCTAAACTACTTGAAAAACATTGACATGTATGCAATATTATATAGAAATTGACAGAATATTGTTTATCCCATGTTCACCAAGAATTACATAAGAGACTTAAATAATAACATAGTACACTACAATTGGCGGCCTTATTATAGTAGTATTATCAATGCTTAATATTTATAATATTTTCGCCTTTACCGATAGTATGGGGTTAATATCCCCAAATAATAACTTGCATAAGCTGAAAATGCAAAATTAGATAAATCGACTTCAAAAAAAAACTAACGAAGAAGGAGGAATAGTGAAAGTCAGTAAAATTTTTCGATTGAATTTGCATAAATCCTAGAGTTTGCGAGTGGTGCTGAGAGCGAAAATTAAAGCACTGTAACTACCTGTTAATTTACAAATATTTTTGAAAAAAAGATCATATTTTAATCAAAACTGTTGTTATACGGATTTTACTCGTTTATTACATTTTTCCGACGTTTTGGCACTTTTCCAGGTGCCGTGGTCTCGGGTGACTGAGGTGACAGGCTCTTTTTGAAAGCATTTACTACCCTCGGCAAAAAATATTTTAGTAATTATTTTGCCGTTGTCCGCGAAAGGGTTATTTGACAGATGTAATAAAGTCGAGATTCGAACTCCCTTTGTTTTAAACGTAACTTCATAGAAATAAAGGTCAATATCCCACCTGCACAACTAGTTCACTTCACCGCCGTAGCGCTGGGGTAGCTTATATTACTGAATACGAATTCGATCGAACTCACTAGCGAACGGGGCTAGTGAATAGCACTGCTGTACATAGCTAACTTATTTAATACGTATATTATTTGTATACATAAACAACATAATACATATAAATGATTCGTTTCAAGTACATTATTATGTTTTGTATGTGTTTTCCTAGCACAATAAAGAATAGTCTTATCTTATCTTACATAGGTGTAGTTGGTTTCTATTATATAGAAGTTGGTTTCTACCAAACTGCAAAACAGTTTGTTGGCAGATGCTCTTGGTTTTACAAATTAATTTGTATGCTAGATACATACAAATACTAAAAAACCGGCCAAGTGCGAGTCAGACTCGCGCACCGAGGGTTCCGTACAAACCTGTATTATAGACCTGAGTATTTGGTATGAATTTCAATTTAATACCTCTACGCGTTTATGAGGAAATGGGTAGTAAGTTTAAAATTATTAAAAAAAAATATATTATGAGATGTAACTAAAAATGTATGGTTTTCGTAATTTTTCCTTTATCTATGCTATAAGACGTTGCTTCGTACCAAATTTCAAGATTCTGAGTTCACGGGAAGCACCCTGTAGGTTTTGATTCCCTTGCAAGTGTCGAAAATTTGCGGCATAAACGGCTGTATCTTTTGATTGCGTTGGCTTAGAAGTTTGATTTTTTCACAGCTTCAAGGGACAGTAGACCTGAGTAATTGATATAAATTTCAGCTTCATACCTCCACGCGTTCCTGAGAAAAAGGGTCTTGACAGACGGACGGACGGACAGACGGACAACAAAGTGATCCTATAAGGGTTCCGTTTTTTCCTTTTGAGGTACGGAACCCTAAAAAGATATTTGAAGACTCTTTACACACAACTAGTTGTATGTTTCTTAATAATTACGTACTCTGTTTTAATTAAAGACTAAAGTGGAGATTTTTATAATTTTTTTTCTCTAAAATGATCTACATTTTGAAATGGACACCTAGTTTAACTTGTAACGTTCATTAAGCCGCAGTTTCTGTGCTACTTTGGATATAAACTTTTTTTTAAGTAAGTTAATAATGCAATGACATTCACTAGCGCCACCAATGAAAAATATTCATAGATACGGCTCAGGATTTTGTACGCATAGTCCGCAGATAGCAAGAATACACGTGACTTCTTTCTTGCAGCCGTTTTTCCGGTATATTTGTCCCGTTCTGGCGCCTAATGTGACAAGCCTACGTCGGACCATTTGCCTGGCGTGGAGACTTGGCTCTGGGCTCGGATATCATGCTTATAGCTTGTCGAGAGCCTGGCCAAGTCGAAGGAGTGGTCCATTCCTAAGATACCCAAATAACCATTGAAATTTTAAAAACCTATTAAGAGACATTCCGCCCATGCCGGGACTCGAACCCGCGACCTCTGGCTAACCGTACCAGCGCTCTTCCAACTGAGCTAATGGGCAAGTGCCGGCATCAGCGAAATTTCGAACCTCTTTACAATATTCTCTGTATCATTTACAGGCAGCGACAACTGGCTGAAGTGATTTGTATCACTTGCAGCCATACGTTCCACTGCAGGACACAGGCTCAGAAAAAGAGTATAGGGGCTCAATTTCCGCATGTGCCCATCGCGGATTAGGAATTTCCAGTGCTGAGGTAGTTGAACATCTCAGACACTCAGGTTTCCTCACGATGTTTTCCTTCAAATTAGCGTGATTTAAATAATTATAATGCTGTTGCGAAACACAGCGATTCCCTTCACACTAGTTCGATTCTCAGTTACATTACACTTTGGCTTACTGCATAATTGATTAAACAAAAGAGTAACCTGGTCATCTAATGTTTGGCCATCTTTAGGGTCCCGTAAATGAGAAATCGGTCGTCTCGCTTTTTCTAAGAAACGTATAGATGTTTTAAGTTTTAATTAATGTCAAGGGATTGCCCTTGGAGCAATGAAAAAAAATTACCAAGTCTATTTAATCAAAAATACGGCCGTTTACGAGTATACGAAATATGTTTGGCAATCGCTAAGGAACCGTAACCTGTAAGACACTGGCCGTTCTTACAGGTTACGGTTGACTGACCCAAACAGGTTACGGTTGACCCAAAATCATGAAATTTGGAAAGAAGCTTTTCCTTATGGTACAATTAAGGGAATCGTTATTTCACTTGAAAAAAACACTGTTTTACGATTAGTTTGCAAGCGAGAACATACTTTTTAACTGCACAATTAAGTTCGTAAAAAAGAAAAAACAATTTTGTCCGGCCAACGAATTCGCTATAATCATCTCAACTACGTTACGATGTACGATACGGTTTACTAAATCAAATATAATTCTTTGACAAAGACTCATAAAATGAATCATTCGAGAAGAAGCCGAAAGAGTAAATCTAGAGTTCGCGGCTTGCCGTTTGGCGATAAAATTGGTTGGCAAATGGTGTGTGTGGTTGAAATGAGTTTTGGGCAATTTATCATACTATCCATTCCACAGACTAACAGTAAAATAAAACTACGATGTGGTAGGTTTATTACGGATTTATTTATAATAGCACAATTCTTTCTCAACACAAAAAATGCTCACTGAATTAGTCTGTAGTGGGGATTTTGCAAGGAAAACATATTAAATAAAGTGACTCTAAGGAGTGATTTAAAGGAATCGAGTTTTTATCAATAAGACCGTTAATCTTTTTTTTAATCATACAGGCGTGAGGTTATGTATGTATGCATGTATCTTTTTTATTGCTATCTTTAGCTCTTTTTTATTTCATTCAGCTTAGGTCTGGATGTAAGCAAAACCAATTAAATTGTTTCAAAGACAAGACATGTATGATTGGGGTTGATAAACTTGAATTAAGAAGAAACTTGTTAGATCTATCAAGTCTTTACTAGTTCTAGGTTATCGGATTCTGTCAATCAAGTCTTTTGCTTGATTGGTCCCCCTATTTTTATCAACATTTTGTTTACATGTAATGTTTACATATAAATAGTATTGTTATGGTTTTTTTTCTACGGAAAAATTGTTATGGTTTTTTTTCTACGCAAGCTGACTGTAACACCGGAGGTCACGGGTGCGATCCCGGCCGGGCAAACTAGTAAATTAACTTTTCTAGCTTGTCTCGGTTCTTGGATGTTATCTTTGTATTTATTGTATTAAATCTATCGTCGAGTAACAATTTGTAACACAAGTCATTTAGTTGTACTTAGTAGGGTGCTAACGAGATCTGTGTAATATGTTACTACATTATAATATTACTTCAATCTAAGTTTGACGCACGTTCCCTATTGAGGGAATGAATGGAACTCTCGACTTATGGATCAAATGTGAAGTCTGCTTTTATTGAAATTAGAACGATAGTTATATATTAAATGGGTTGATTTAAACATAAGACACTAAAAGCTTAACTTGTGGCCTGAAGTACTAAGGTACTCGCCATGTTTTACAGCGGTAAGCCACTACCTCGGTTGCCATGGCAACTGTCATCTGCACAGCCAGAAACTTTGCCCGACTTCGAAACTAACTTTGTAGTTACTGTTAGCTACTGTCGAAGCTATATGGAGTAGCTCTTATAATACACGGGTTACGGATGAGAATCAAATAAAACAGTATGTTTGATTATCAACAGATGTAGGTACTGTTTCAGGACCCATTGGTGGTCTTTATCACACAAATCACATCATGCTACATTATAAAGGCGAAAGTTTGTGAGTATGTATGTTTCTTACTTCTTCACGTCTAAACGGCTGGAGCGATTTTAATAACATTCGGTCTGGAGTTATCTGATACCTTGGATTAACACAGGCTACGGTTCACTGCGGGAAAATATCTCATTCCCATGGAAAAATCGATTAACCGCGGCTAACACAGAAGCTGGTTTCAAAATGAATAGTTTAGTTATTGAGGTCTCCAAAGTGAGATAGAAATCTACGAAAAAAATATCAACTGTTTCATATACCTCTACCATATACTTTCATATGCCTTGGCGATCGCCGACCTCAAAATTCTATATGAAAAAGTTTATGATTTCTCATAGATAAAGTTGTCTGTATCTATGAACAGAATCACCCTCTCAAATTCTACCAGACTTTTCTGCAAGACCCCGAAACGTTTAAGAAATAAAGTTTGATGATAGGTCTGCAATTCTAGAATACCGACAGAACACCGGCTTCTCAATCGGCAGGCCGTGGGTTCTAATCCCAGCAGGGACCAATGACACTGTTTTTTAAGTTATGTTTAGTACATAACTTAGAAAACATAGTCATTGTTATGAGGACTTCCGGCTTTACCTCCCTCCCTAAACCACAAACTAGACAGTGTTTTTTTTATCCATGTGTACTTTTACCAAAGTTATCGACATAGCTCAGATAATTAGTGAGCTTAAGTGGCAGTGGGCTGGCCATATCTCGCGAAGAACCGACAACCGTTGGAGAAAGCGTGTTCTTGAGTGGAGGCCGCGACTCGGCAAACATTGTGTAGGACGCCCTCCGACCAGGTGGGATGACGATCTGCGAAAAACTGCCGGCTGATGCTGGATGCGGCAAGCTGAAGACAGGGCGCTATGGCGCTCATTAGGGGAGGGCTATATCCAGCAGTGGACTACATAATTTAGCCTGAAGAAGAAGAAGAAATGTTTTTTTATATTTTATTTAAGTAGCCTTTAAACGTCCAACTGCAAGGCGTAGGCCACCTGTTTGTGAGAGGGTATGGGCTTAATTACCATGCGTGCCCACCGCGGATAGGCTAGTTCAACCGGAGAGGTGGTTGAACACTTTATACACTTTCCTCACGGCGTTTTCCATCACCGTTAGCGACTGTATTGCTACTATAACTTTAGTCATGTATATAATTTAGAAATCGAAGTCATTGGTATATGCCGGGATTCGAACCCATAACCTTCCGACCGAGCCGGCGTTTCACCGCTCCGCTGCCACCACTTATTTCTGGTTTTAGCTAGTAACCTCCTTAAAAACCTATTTAGAGGCTAAAAATTCCACACATTCCGGGATTCGGACCTGAGCTTATGGGCGACTCACCGGCATCAGTGAAATTTCGAACCTCTTTACAATACTCTCTGTATTACGTACAGGAAGAGCGATGGCACGGATAGCCGGAGGTCGCGGGTTCGAATCCCAGCATGGGTGGAATTTTTAGCCTCTAAATAGGTTTTTAAAATTGTCCTTAGCACGGGTTAGTGCATTCAAAAGTATATAGTAACCTCCTACTAACGAAATAAAGGACGTTTCACATAATCACGTCAAAGGTACAATGAAACTCTTAGTTCTGTTGCTACTTATTCTATGGCAAAAGTTTCAGCAACCGTGTTCCTTCGCGGAGTGTCTTAGATAACTTCTAGACTCTTCACCGGACTTGACAATGAAATAACAATGAATTGTCCTAATTAAACAGAGCGACTGTTTTGGGATACTCTCCACTCTGCGGTTGAAAATACATTATACACCGTGTAACGGAAAAAGTAACAATAAATTTTGACTATTTTATCTGAGTGTTTAGATAGATACTCGTAGATAAAATAGATAGATCGCTCGTAGCCCCGGCCGCCTTAGTGATCTTAAATGATCACGAAGGTTAAGCAACATTGGGTGCGTTCAGTGCATGGATGGGTGACCGTCTATGACTAACGCTAGTGGCATTTTTCCAAGCGGTTCCGTGCTTCTCAAGGCACGTGAAACAGTTGGTGCAGGCTGTGGTTCATAGAAGACAAGTCAGAGCCCTTAGGGCGGCTTGAAAACTTCTTACACTAATACCAGCCACTAGTTGTCTGGTAAATTTTCAGTCTTTGTCTTTTTTAATACACGTTGTAGAATTCAATCATTTGCTGATAAACTAAGTTTAGCACACAAAACTAAAAGAAAAGGTTTTGATAGAAATGTGTAGCGATCTTTTATTCGTCTAATCACAAGCATTAAACTCTTATTTTAATTGTAAACCATGTGCAAACGCCAATACTAATCTAAAAGTCGGCATGTATAACATATAACATTAAAACAATAACATATAACATTTACATACAGGCACATACATTGCTTCTGGCCCCACACTAGAATACCCCGTGTCGTGGTTACATGTTAGTGACGACATCACTAACATGTAAACATCAAAGACCTGGGTTTTTTTTTTCCCAGCCGGGATTCAAACCCGAGACCTCTTGCATGGTAGGTAGATGCGCTACCGCTACGCCACAGAGGTCGTCCTTTATAATTATTATACCTCGTATGTCGTACCTACAATAATAATAACGTTCTCACAACACAAACACTTCGGTCACAGCGCTCGTGGCCTAGTCGAATCAAGTGATTGGAATCAATCACTCGAGTTAAGCAACAACAGGCGCGGTCAGGTGCAGGATGGGTGACCGTCCCGTGACTACCGCTAGTGGTATATTTTCCGATCGCTTCCGTGCGTCGCAAGGCACGCTAATCCGTTGGTGCTGTCTGCCATGTAATGGCAGTCGTTAAGCCATGTCATATGCCTTATGGGCAGCTTGATAACTTTTAACAGCCACTGTCTTACAATCCTCCACAAACCCGGACTAGGCCCCCGTGGTGGAGTACCTATGGCCTAACCTTCCTTCGATGCAGGAAGAGATCCGTGCCCCAGTAGTGGGGACACACAAAGGCTATATCGGACATTAGTATATAATTGTACTGGTCCCAAACTCCATCCAGTGCTGCAGCAACCAGTTAAGGACATCACAAACTTTGAAATACACCCAGATTGAGGCAATTTGTACAAATGCACTTACTGCACCCCCTAATGGCAATCAAACCCATGACCTCTGTTAGACACTCAATCGTAACTCCGCTGGCTCATCGGGACATTCAACAAATAATACTCATATCCTTAAACTACTTACTAAACTAATGAGATTTTACGTTAAAGGAGAATATAAAAATAAAAAGTCATTGAGCAAAGCCCAGGGGGCCGATTCTCGCCCATGCGAATTGAAAACGTAGACGCAAAATATTCGAAGGATTAGACATTTGTCGCATAAAAATAAGATAATTCGACAGAGCCATTAGACATTTATTTTAGCGTACAGAATACAGATTTTCGCTGTCGCTCGACTTTTTACGTAGAATTCCAAGTCTTAAGCCTTACAGTCGTATATACGACTTATGTACTAATGAAGTGAGAGTTAGGTTCCAGTTCCTCGAATCGCCAGAGAATAAAAACCTTCCACTCAATTCAAAAATATGAAAAATAAAAGATTCATCGGGCGCATGCGCTGACCTTCCCTTTTTGGCGCGCGTTCCGCGTCCTAAGTCGTCAGACCCGGTGACATTTATTTAATAAACTAATGAGTTTCCCCAAAAAGATGTTTGGGAAAATAACTATAGTAAGCTTTTGTAATGGCGCAAACCTCTTTACACCATTTTTTTATTTTTCTTTAATTCTATCATTTTCAAAATTTAAAATTACGTCACGCATTTTTTATAGTTCCCTCATTTTGAGAATAACTACATGAAGCGCTCGCGGCCTAGGCGAACCGAGTGATTGGAATCAATCACTAGGTTAAGCAACAACAGGCGCGGTCAGGTACAGGATGGGTGAGCGTCCCGTGACTACTGCTAGTGGCATTTTTCCGAGCGCTTCTGTGCTTCGCAAGGCACGTTAAGCCGTTGGCGCCGGCTGTCATATAATGGCAGTCGTTAAGCCATGTCAGAGGCATTATGGGCGGCTTGATAACTTCCGACAGTAAGGCCCGCCACTGTCTTACAGTCCTCCACCAACCCGGACTTGGCCCCCGTGGTGGAGTATGGCCTAACCTTCCTGCGATGCAGAAAGAGACCCGTGCCCCAGCAGTGGGGACATACGAGGGTTGATAACATCACATTTCGAGTAGAACAAACCATATAAATCGTCCTTTACCTGCTTATCTTGTGTTTATAAATTTTTCTCTCTATAAATAAAACATTTTCTGTCTATAAATAAAACAAATAAAACATTTTATAATTAAAACACACAGTTGTCGTGTTAACCTTAGAAAATACTACACAGTTGAAGTCGGTCCAGTTAATTATTTTTAAAAAGTTTCACAACATCACACTTTCTTCTTGTTAGGGGGCCGGAATTAAGAATATCGCTAAGTATGTGACGTTGTAAATAATAAAAGTGGAACGAATTAAACTCTGTGATTTATTTACAACGATAAACAAAAAATTTTTTTGTAAAAAACAGAATAAGCAGCTAAATGCTTAGAGTATAGCTAGTTAGACCTGAGATTTCCGCACTTAGCCTCATAGTTGGGCCATTGTACGTAGCAAGCGCTGAGGTACGCTAACACCACAGACACTAGGGTTTCCTTACGATGTTTTCCTTCACAGTCAGCGAGTAGTATTGCTACTATAATTTCACAAATGTACATAACTTAGAAAACAAAGTCATTGGTACATGCCGGGGTTCGAACCCACGACCTCCCGATTGAGAAGCCGGCGTTCTACACCACTCCGCTACCACCGCTCATGCTTAGAGTATATCTAAGGCTCTTACTGATAAACACCGTATAAGCCTGATATACTTAGTTACACAGTGTTTTGTTCACGTCATTTGAATGTAATTTTCAGTTGGAAGAAAAGAGACAAAACACTGCATAGTTATACAATACTTACACCAAGTTTATTAGTAAGGGTAAATGACTATGAATAACGGTCTAGTTGAAATGTAAAGTAGTTTAAAAAGGTCAAGGAAATTTAAAAAATGGGTGACGTAGGTAATTTTAAATTTTGATAATGATAGACAGAGTTAAAGAAATATCAAAAAAATGGTGTAAAGAGGTTTGCATCGTTACAAGTAAATACTTAGTAACGTTCTGTCACGTCCTTTTCGGAGAAATTCGACGAGACAGCGCTAAAGTCAACTGTTTACTTAGCGACATTCTCAATTCAGAAACTGGCCCATACCACAGATTAGATAATAGTTACCACGTAACAGATACATCACTCCCATACTAAAGCGAAAATACCTGCGCTATAATAGCCTACAAAATCTTAATAATAATAACTACTGTTCACAGCGAGGAGAAATATACCATAAGTACCCGCTCAAAGAGTCGAGATTGTATTGCCCACCGTGCGACGCACGTGCAAGCGCGTCATCGCACGAATGCGCTAGGGTTGTACCTATGATGATTATTACTGTAATAAAACGAATGTTGTGAAATAACCATATTTATTTATTTGTCAAAAATATGTAATATAAAATGACAAGCTGACTTTCTTTGAGTTGTTATTAGATCAGGCCTCCCTATTATCTCAAGCCAATTGCGGCGTCTGAAAAGCAAACATTAAGGTATCAAACTAAATTTTTCGTCATTGTGGGTGATTTTGACCGCCACGTTTAATCCTGAAATTGGAATGGGTTCTATTTGTCTCTCTCTATTCCTAGACAAATATCTAAAAAGAAGGGGACAGACAAAACTGATTTTAGTTTTTGGATTGGGCGTGGCGATCAAGTTTGAATTCGAGAAATACGTAAATATTTGACATCCATGTTTGTTGTACATGTTTTGTTTCTAATGTTTACTACGAAACACTGCCCATACTCTTTCTATTTAGGCCAGGTTTTCGCGGTCTTAGTACGCTCGGACCGAGTGCGCCATCCGAGTAAACGATTGCTTCTAATTGGACGGTTTTTCGTGACAACACCAATATAACCAATCAGAAGTATTAGTTTACTCGGATGGCGCACTCGAACCGAGCGCAGTAAGACCGTGAAAACCTGGCGTCAATGAGCCATTTTCAGCACAAATAGAATAGAATAGAATAGAATATATTTATTTGTCTTCAAGCGAAATAAGAGGCATTAATGACAGTTTAAAGAGACTATTATTTAACAGCTTATAAATAACAAATGAAGACAAAAAAGTCTGTGCCTCGGCTTGTAACTAATGTACACCAATATGCAACTAGTTGCCGATTTTCAGGCAAGGCCTTTTCTTAAACTAAATTATACCTATCTGGGTATAATTAAACTCACAAAGTACTTAAAAGATGGCGCTAATAAGCGTGCACACACAAGAAAGTAGGGACACGTCTGTCAAATTTTGCCAAGCACAGGTTAATTTTGAAGTCGGTGTATTTTTTATTTCAAATTCCCAACAGATATTCTAAAGATCTTAAAGTTCTAACGGTAAAATAAGTTACAAAATCGTTACCGTTATCAACTTTTGTATGTCCCCACTGCTGGGACACGGGTCTCTTCCTGCATCGCAGGAAGGTTAGGCCATACTCCACCACGGGTGCCAAGTCCGTGTTGGTGGAGGATTGTAAGACAGTGGCGGGCCTTACTGTCAGAAGTTATCAAGCCGCCCATAAGGCCTCTGATATGGCTTAACGACTGCCATTACATGACAGCCGGCACCAACGGTTTTACGTGCCTTGCGAAGCACGGAACTGTTGTTGCTTAACTCAAGTGATTGATTCCAATCACTCGGTTCGCCTAGGCCACGAGCGCGCCACGAAGTTACAAAATACTTTAACTTAATAATGGAGTTGTTATGCAAACAAATGCAAGTGTCTGGTTGACACTTTTCTTTTTTTTTGTCCGTCAACAATGCCAAATTAACAAACTTTCGTAACTGTAAAAAGTCGTTGAAAGCCGACTCCGTAGTCTGATCTTAATCCTTTGTATACAATCGTAGTGCGCATTGTCTTGAATAACAATCTTGTTCTTGTTTACGACGCTCAATTGTGTTTAAAAACTAACTTTATCTCTAGGTTAACCTGTATATTACATTTCTGTACATGATTAAACTCTTAATTACTTTGGTCGAAAACGGAACTTTTTTCGCAAAGTTCTTATCCTAGCAACCTTTTAGCGCGTCATAAAATTCTTCTTTTTTTTACTTTTTCTCCGCGACCTTTCGCCGTGGCATCACAGCCATAGTCGTTTGTCAATGGCTGGCAAAGACTACAATATAATGGCTGGTCTGTTTTGTATTTTTCTGCTACTAAAGTGTCATAGGCGTGGCTGCCAGTTATTTGCAATAAATTATGTGCCAGTCTGAACAGAACGAAACAAACGACTATAGCGCGAGTGAATAGATGAATGGAATAAAATGTTTTGTGTGAAAAAGTTTTGGTAGTTGTATGAAGCTACGGATTCAGACTGCTTTTATGGAGTTAGACATAGTATTTTAGCTATTTTTAAACCAAGATATTTTGTTTCAGGGCCTTTATAACAAGCTATTATCTTTGCGATTGCTTTTGAATGGTTGCCAAGTCGTCCGGTTTGTTTCGGTATCTTGCAACGCACACTAAAGAGCAATTTCAGAGGTATATCTACGAGTATGAGCGTGAATGACCGGGTATTCACTCACGTGGGATTTGTATAAAAAGTTGAATAAAACCATTCCGATCCAAATCCCTCAAGAAGTTTAGGACTACTTTGTTTTTAATTAGCTGAAATCCAGGTAATGTAATAATACAGTGAAGTAGTGAAACTTAAATATTAGCAAATACAACGAAATAGAGGCAGAGGAATGACATGGTGTAACTATTTTGACCTAATTAAAACGAAAATGGATGTCGTGACGAAAAAACTACTGACGTATTTAAAACTTACAATCAACAGCACAATCCACACTTAAATGCCCCAGCCATCTCAAACGGGATTAGAGAATAAATTCAAAATGGCGTTTAACAGTCACAATTAAAGCTCCCCTATAGATTTAGCCGATTCAAAAACAGATACAATAATAATAAGAAGGGTAGTTAATAATTGGAGGGACGGCTGTCACCTGGCGTGGCACAGACAGCCCCTGTCATGTACAGAGTTGCATCCCCTATGTATTGAGCAAGGTTTTTGAACGTACATAGACGATTATATGCGTGGTTTTGGTGTTTGACTAATGGGTCGCGTTTTAGAACGGTTTGAAACCGGCAGAGGGTTGATTGAATTTATTTTTTGAAATCTCTATGATTGAGCGTGAAATTTAGACCAGTCATTTTAGACATATGGTAGGTACTTAAGATTTTCTTTGCCATTACTAATGACCATTTGCGAATTAAGGCGTTTAAACGTGTCAAAAAAGCAAATATCCACGCTTTGAAGAAGAAGAACTAATAGGTATTATATTGCAAATCTAAGTAAAGTCAAAAAACCTATCTTTGGTTAAAAATACACCAGACAAGTGTAAATCAGACAAGTGTAAACAAGTGTAAATAAAACCGTAATTTCTGAACGATTCAGTGCAGCCTAAGGTATTAAAAAGGGAAAACAAAGAAAAGCGAATCGCCGCCCGCGCACAATGCACATTGTCGTCTCAAAAGGCACTCAATCTCACGCCAAAAATTAATTGAAATCTCCTTCGAAACGTGCGGCTGTGTGTCGGTGAACGTCGGGTGTGTAACCAGTGTAACTTGACCTCCAAAGCCACGATACTGTGGTACATGGTTGCTGAATTATTTGTAATTATGGTCTGTAAACTCAATATAACGAATGTAGCTTGGTCATTAGCTTTATTATCAATAATATGTTGAATGGTTTCCTACAGCGTGAATTATGCAAATAATTACGCAAAGTCTGCATATACAATGCAATCAACCCTTTGCATGTTCCGACTACTAGGGCACGGGTTACTTCCTGCATCGCAGGAAGGTTTGGCCATAGTACACCACGGGGGCAAAGTCCGGGTTGAAGGTATCAACTTGACCAATAATTTTAGTCGCAAGCTTAGAGGTAATTGAAGACTACGAAAAGTATGTTATCTTATCAAAGTATACACCAAGCGAGATAGATAGATAGATGACACCATATTGCACTTGAAGCGGTCTAAGAGCCGTGTAATTACCGATCAAGAATGTAGATGATGCAGTAAATATTCTGGTAGAGCTTCTGAAGTCACAAATTTTGGGGGTTTCGGTGGATTACGATGATCAACGATAATTGAAACTCAAGTAGGTAAGTGCACAAAACATCTACAAAAAGGCAAACTTCTCGGAAGGCCAAAGAAAGTAAGCAGTGAAGATCAAGCTAAGCTAGCCCACGGTCCTGGAGCTCACGTGTTGTAGTGAAAAAAACTACACAACTACAACGGCAAGTTATAGACGCGTCGCGCCCATAAAAGCGTGGATTAAAAATAAATCGCTCGAATAAATTGCACCTCTGAAATTAAAACGCCCTCGCATCTAGCACGCGTTGAACAATCCGGGGTGCGGCACAATAGACGAGACAGAACGCCGCCCTTATCAGGCAGGCTAGAAACTCTATGGTATCTGCTTGTTTTATTTGAATTTAGAACTTTCCCTGTTGTGCCATAGCTTGTCGTAATTATGTGTAATGTATATTTTGCTAATGTGCCAGATAAATAAATATTGCCTTATTCTTTTTTTTGAACTCTATGAAAAGGAAGAATGGGTGTGCGCCGGAGCCATTTCTTCGCTTTTGCTATATGTGTTTATTTAGCCCCGTCCTGTCGCCCTCTCACGGCACAAGCAAGGCTTGGAATGTATACTGTGTATTACTTATAAATTAAGCTCCATTCAGAAAAGTCAACAACTAAACCACTGGACATATTTACTATAAAACAACAGTAGTCAGAATTTATCTAAGTCCATGTAAAAGTTATCTCCGAAACTGAACAAATGGCGTACTTTGAACATGGAACACATCACGAGATTTCGTGTAGTACTTCTATCCAGCTTCTATTATTTTACTTCGTGCTACGGAGGTCGGGGTCCGCGTGCCATTGTCCATTGTTCTTTTAACTGCCGCGTACTCTTGTTAACGCGCACTTTTAGGACTGGTTGACGACGACTGCCTGAAAGTAAAACGGTTAATGATTTCAGCGGCAAAATTTCCAGCCTTAATAATAATTGCAGCCTTAATTGTTCACTCGTTACTTGAAAATATTAATTTCGATCGTTGCACCCAGCCGCTATGTTTGTTTTTTTAAACATAACCTTAAAAACGTTTCGCCGGTGATATTATCTTTTGTGTTCGCTGAAGCAATTTGAAAGAGAGTGATTAGTTCATAATCCGATCGCCAAAAAAATCCTTTTGAAAAAAAAGTCTCGCAGAATTGGCAAAAGAGAAAAACGTCGCGCATTCGCGTCACGCCCGCACGAAATTATGGCCCAAGGCGAACCGCAAAAAGGGCCAAAACAATAAACTTTCCTTGTCCACCCCTAATCAAGCCCTGCCCCAAATTCGTCCGCAAATTGCATCCAATTGTTCACTTTTTACCGCACAGAAGGGGTGTGCAAAAAGAGGAATTATCTCTTACTCCGATGGTCGAGGACAACTGGATTTGATGCGTTGACGTATTAGCTATGGACGCATATAATTGAATGGTTTGGCGGTAAGATGTAATTGGATTTTGCCTGTAAGCGAGTTACGTGACAAATGGCGTTGCTGAATGGTCGGGAGTGTGCTAAGGTAATTAAGTTCGAATTCTTACGTTTAAGCAGAAATAAATGAGACACCAATTAGAAATCTCAACAGACGGTACTAAGCTAACTTAGGTGTTACGCCTGCTGAGGCTGCAAATGGCAACTTTGTTTATAGCCAGACCTTGTTTGTTAATAGTAGCAGTCTGGTTTTTTTTTGTCAATTAACATTTTAGCGGTACTTTGGGCATCACCACAATGTCGATTTCAACCCTGTACGTCCCCACTGCGGGGGCACGGGTCTCTTCCTGCGTTGCAGGTAGGTTAGGCCACCACGGGGGCCATGTCCGGGTTGGTGGAGGTTTGTATACAAGGGTGGGCCTTACTGTCAGAAGTTATCAGGACGCCCATAAGGCCTCTGATATGGCTTAACGACTGCCATTACATGACAGCCGGCACCCACGGCTTAGCGTGCCTTGCAAAGCACGGAAGCGCTCGGAAAAATGCCACTAGCGGTAGTAACGGGACGGTCACCCATCGCGCACCTGACCGCGCCTGTTGTTGCTTAACTCGAGTGATTGATTCCAATCACTCGGTTCGACTAGGCCACGGGCGCTTCACCACAATGTGTGTGATTATAACTCGACATTTTCGTCATAGAACTGTTTAAAAAAGAGACGCCACAGACAGACCACCGTTTTTTTATAATTCAACCACGTCATCTCATCTGTCACCACCTCCTTGAATACAACGGACTTTTTATTGTATTCATGTCTCAAAAGATAAGATAAAAAGCCAGCTTTTTAAAGATCCAAGGTTTTGCACACCGTTGGAAAAGGGTTCGATGCCGCCTTCGGTTTTTAAAAAGCCGATTAGAAGGGTTATCTTTGTGTTGGATCCTCAACATCCTTCGGGTTGCTATTGATGTATTAAGTCTAATATTTTTTTATGTTGGTTCGCAAAAACTTTACCGCAATATCTTTTCTACCTTTGATTTGGCTCAAAAAACTAACCTAATTGCACAATTAACAGAAATTAACTTATTTAGCGCAATTGAGTCTTTACTCTTGTTAATTTGGTCTTGTGGAGAGTCCACAAGACTCTCACTCTTTTCGGACAAAAGATCTTTCTTATCAAAAGAAAGTTGGTAGCCTATTCATGTCTTTTATATGCCTTTAGGCTTCAGAGAACTACATATAAAGATTGACCTGTGTCAATGGTCTGGACGTTGTTCGCCTTCAAAACGATATAGTCAATCAAGGAAATTTCATTCAGGAGCTGAGTAGTTTGTGCAGCAAACAAGAACGTTTAACATCCTTGTCAGCAAAGCAACTTTACCCAAACTTTTATATACGAGTATTATCCTGTGTCACGCTTGCCTTGAAGAGGCTGCGACATAAATTAAGGATGAAGAAATAAAATGCGTTATTAAGAAAAAAACAAGATATAGTTTAATTAGCACTTCTTCAATATTAGGGTTGTGGATTAGAAAATAGCCCTACACTGGTTTTGATCTCTCTTTAGCGGAACCACGGTCAGGTACTCCCCTGAGCCGACCGGAGACAGTAGAAGCGCTCCCCCAACGGCCGTGGACCCTGTAGGTACTAAACTTCAATAACTAGGACGACTACCAAAATGCATGGGAGTTGACATTTAGTTTTTTTTATTAAAGGTGATATTAAGAAGGTATTAAAGGCCCCCATAGTGAAAATATTGTTTGCGTTGACCTGTACAGTTCCCAAATTACATGCACTTAAAGATTTCAGTTCTTGCTTATGGTGAACAGCGTCTGTAATAGCGCATGCGACCCAAACCTTCACCTTCTAACTATAGTCAAGCTCATTACTCAGCGACCCAAAATGGATCTTGACGTCCGCAATCATACGACACCATACTACCTTATGTACTGCCTCCCACAAAACGTCTAACTGAAACTTATGCAGTTGAGCTGATGCATGGCCGAACCTCAGGCTACCCCTCTATTCCAGACGAGCTGATGCACAGCGCCGCGATGGGGGGCGGAGGCCTGTTTGGCTGCTCCTCAGCCGGACACAGCGGAGTGAACCAGCTCGGCGGGGTCTACGTGAACGGGCGCCCCCTGCCGGACTCGACGCGGCAGAAGATCGTGGAGCTGGCGCACTCGGGCGCGCGGCCGTGCGACATCAGCCGCATCCTGCAGGTCTCCAACGGCTGCGTCTCCAAGATCCTCGGCAGGTTAGTCTAGCAGGGCTCTGGTCACTCTATCGTCACTTGGATAAAGCCTCTTTGGTGATAGCACCCCATCTCAAATACCATTAGATAACAATAAATTAGATTAGATCTGTAGACTATACATATTATATACAATCATATAGTATTCGTTTGAGAGAATTACTTAAATCTTCTTAGCTTCTGTAAAACGATGACCAGGTATCTATGTGGTGGTATTCTTACCACCACATAGACATAGACCTGGTCGTCTCAATATATCAGGCTTTTGATGTCTATTAGCAGCAGTATCGATTTGCAAAATAAAAAGATAAGTGAGACATTACACTTTTGTATATGCTGTTTGTAAAATACCTAACTTGCTTAAAAATGTTTTCCAGTAGCTTCCAGATATTCCCAAAAAAATTTAGATTCCCGTTTCAAATCTCAAATAACCACCACATAAAGTGGAGAAATTTGGTGGTAGTTGGAAGTGCAGACAAAGAAATTTTAGGCATTTTTGGTTTTAAGTACGGTTTAAATATTCTTTTTAATGCACTAATCCGTGCGAAGGACAATTTTAAAAACCTATTTAGAGGCTAAAAATTGTATGTATTACAGAGAATATTGTAAAGAGGTTCGAAATTTCACTGATGCCGGTGAGTCACCCATTAGCTCAGTTGCAAAGAGCGCTGGCACGGATAGCCAGAGGTCGCGGGTTTGAATCCCGGCATGGGTGGAATTTTTAGCGTCTAAATAGCTTTTTAAGTATAGTTTTAATATTATCAACGTCATGTTTGGTTCGCCTTTACTTTCTTCCGTTATAAGCTTACACTTGAAGATAAGGCATGCCACGCATGCGTGGATTTCACACAGATTCCCCTCAATAATAAAACTCAGTTTGCTAAACACCTAAGGGAGAATGCAACAAAATTATCATCCATTTCATTTGCAATACAAAATCGCCTCGGGACATCGCTTTACGCACCCACCTCTTTACAAACAAATATAACACCCATTGTCAGAGACTGAGCGTTCATATTGCCTTTAAACGTAGAGATTGGATGCTTCTGTATCTGGTAGAAAATATGGCAGAAGGGTGGCATAATTGAGTCTTAAATTGTATGTAACCACTTCAAAAACAATCTGTGTAGGAAATCGTTTCGATGATGATAGTACAATTTGCGATAAGAGGGCTTAGGCATGGCCCTAAAAACCCTATTTGCTATGAGCATTGAGAGTTAAATTGTTGTAACAACAATTTCTTGTACCTGCAAAAATTATCAGTGGCTTACACTCCACTTTAGTTGATCTGCGATATTTCAGTAGTTAGAGATGCGACCAGACTGGGTCACCTAGAGGAAAGCCCAAACAAAGTAACTGAACAGAGACTGATGCAAAGAGCTGCCTTCTAATCTCCAGTTAAGAAGATGAAAATACATAAAGTTCGCCTAAAATACTCTGCGCATAGTTTTAGCTGAGCAATTGTCGTTAGTTAGTTAGTTAGTTAGATCTGAGATTTCCGCACTTAGCCGCATAGTTGGACCATTGTACGTAGCAAGCGCTGAGGTACGCTAACACCTCAGACACTAGGGTTTCCTTACGATGTTTTCCTTCACCGTCAGCGAGTAGTATTGCTACTATAATTTCACAAATGTACATAACTTAGAAAACAAAGTCATTGGTACATGCCGGGGTTCAAACCCACGACCTCCCAATTGAGAAGCCGGCGTTCTACACCGCTCCGCTGCCACCGCTCTGAGCAATTGTCGTGTTTACAGATTAGTTTAGATTAGATTTGACCTCTTCATTGTGCTCATCAGATATCAAAATGCATTAAAAGGCTTACATATCTAAGTTTTTTCATATACAATTGCGAATAGCGAGCTTCGTAGAAATTGTCGAGAACTTATGCAAATTTCTACATGTCATTGATCTCGTTAAGAAGCTGGTTCAAGTGGATGTAGCTACGCGTAAAGTAGCATAACGCTATGTTGCTATACATGATTAGTTACTCAACTTACTATTATACCTGCCAGGCCGGTTTTTGAATTGAGATGTTCACTTGAGTACTTAATTGTCTCAGTCTGACTGAATTATTCTGTCCAGAAATCAAAGGTTTTTAATTATCTGTTTCTCGATCTCACTGAGGTTTTTAAGGAGGAAAATGTTATGTTGATTTTATAAAAAAATAAACGTATAACACTTAGCTTTAGATGACAATAATGTCTGGAATTAAAGCCAGTACAATGCATGAGTTCTATGATTTAAAATAGTTATGTAAACTCTATTAATTAAGGACTTTGCAAAGACTAAGTTTGGAGTTTTTTTGTCCATTTTTTCTCCAAAATGATCTAGGTTTTGAAATGGTCACCCAGTTTTAATTGTAACGTTCATTAAGCCGCAGCGTCTACGCTACTTTGAATAAAACCTTTTCATTTCATTTCATTTACATTTTTCGTAGTATGAAAACCAATAATATAAATATTCATGGACATATTACACAGATCTCGTTAGCCCTATACTAAGTACAACTAAATGACTTGTGTTATAGGTGCTAACTCGACGATAGATTTAATACAATAAATACATAGATAACATCCAAGACCCGAGAAAAACTAGAAAAGTTTGTTTCCAAGTTTGACCCGGCCGGGGATCGAACCCGAGACCTTCGGTTTTACAGCAGCGTGCCAAACCGCTGTGCCACCGAGGCCAGATATGAAAAAATAGAATATGAAAAAAAGGATATTCCGCTTACCTCTAGAAACAAGTAATGCCGCAAGAGGAGCAAGGAGCCCACAGCGCAAACTGTTATTTATATTATTTCAAAAATCGATTGCTATCTAATCACTACAATTGGGTTGTTATGTAATATAATGTAAACTAAACCTTATAATTGTTTGGTGGTGGGGCCCTCAGAGCCGAAGTCCACTTTATACTACAAACTGATAACCGTTAAAAGCCAATTAACAGAATTTTAGATATAAAAAACCAGATGTCAGAATTCGATCTATCTAATCGGCCCATAAACCCACTGTTGGGGTATAGGCCTCGTCTCTTTCATACCAACGAATCCGGTAATTTGGTTTCCTTTTCCTTTTTCCGTAACAGAGGCTGACAGTCAGCTCTTTACAACGCTCTCTGTTCAATGCGCCAAATCCAAAAAACCCTTCAGGTTGCCGCGATCCTTTGCCTGTTCTTCTAACGTTTCCCAGCCGCCTTCACAATGTCGTTGGCCCACCGACTATCGAACAGGTCAATTACTCTAACAAATTCACCATTGGTCGAAAGTCAAACGTTATCAACCCTTGTATGTCCCCACTGCTGTGGCACGGGTCTCTTCCTGCATCGCAGGAAGGTTAGGCCATACTCCACCACGGGGACCAAGTCGGGGCGGGTGGAGGATTTTAAGACAGTGGCGGGCCTTACAGTCAGAAGTTATCAAGCCGCCCATAAGGCCTCTGACATGGCGTAACGACTGCCATTATATGACAGCCGGCACCAACGGCTTAACGTGCCTTGCGAAGCACGGAATCGCTCGGAAAAATGCCACTAGCGGTAGTGACGGGACGCTCACCCATCCCGTACTTGACCGCGCTTGTTGTTGTTTAACCAAGTGATTGATTCCAATCACTCAGTTCGCCTAGGCCACGAGCGCTTCGAAAATCAAACGCTAAAACCCAATAATAACGTTTACACAAAGGCGCACATTTTTCCGCGCAAAGGGGTAAGAGAATCGTACGAGCGTCGAAACAGCGGGAGCCCTCCTTAATTAGGAGTCCCGCGACGCTTGCCCTTTGAGTTGGACCCTACGGGCCCGCGGAACCCTTCCTGTAATTGCCAAGATAAAAATACGAAGGGTGTGTGAGAAATACCGCCTTCCGTAGCACTTGCTGGGCCATACACTTGCCGGTTTATCGGTCGATTTTTATCTCGATTCTTATCGTATTTTTGATACGGCTGAGCGACTTATTTTTAACGGAAATTTTGGAGATTCGCAAAGGATTGGGTTAGGACTTATAAAATTAACGAAGGCAAAGGAAAATTTAACTATCAGCAAACTTTTAATCTTTAACATCTCACCACCTTATAATTTTGTCCCTTATTATTTTTGGCTGGTTAAATGATAACTTTAACTTGTGTCTATATAAAATATAATATACACATCATGTAACACAGAAATAGATTCTGGCAAAAATGTGTTACCAGTGGGGAGTGGCGCAGTTTGCCGAAACACAGGCTTTTGCTAAGTTCGACTTCTTTTGAATATGACAAAAATTCATTCGTCTAGCATCTAACATTTGTCATGTGAATAACTTAAGCACGATGTATTATAAAGTCAAACAAGTATTACTATTTTATCTTATCTTATCTACTAATAATTTGCCTATCCATGAAGCCAGTTTCACTCAGATTTTTTTTCCATTACTTTCTCCGTATGATTGACAGCAGACGATATAAAATACGGGTTTGTAAGTTCAACAAAATCTGTGCTAAAGATTCATCCGCAAACCAGGGAATATAAGTATTCAAACGTAAAGGCTAAAGTATTAAAATAAGAGCCAACTCAGTCGCCGACTTTACAATTACTTAGTAATGACGACCCTAACATAACCAGAGTCCACGTGTGTAAAGGCTGATCTGCTGTCACCTGTACTAATAAACAAGCATATGTTTTGACCGATCTATTCAAGTTTCATTAACAATTTTGATGATTGCACAGCACAAATACAGCACATCAAACGTTTCGCTGCCGATCATAGTTCAACTCTATGCGTTTATGATATAAATCATCCAATATACAAGCTTGATTTAGTTGCATTATAAGCAACGTGCACGTAGTTGCGTGTCCAGAAAGCTATAGATGATACACGCCATATCGATATCAACCCTTGTATGTCCCCGCTGCTGGGGCTCGGGTCTCTTCCTGCATCGCAGGAAGGTTAGGCCATACTCCACCACGGGGGCCAAGTCCGGGTTGGTGGAGGATTGTAGGACAGTGGTGGGCCTTACTGTCAGAAGTTATCATGCCGCCCATGAGGCCTCTGACATGGCTTAACGACTGCCATTACCTACATGACAGCCGGCAACAACAGCTTAACGTGCCTTGCGAAGCACGGAAGCGCTCGGAATAATGCCACTAGCGATAGTCGCGGGACGGTCACCCATCGTGCACCTTACCGCGCCTGTTGTTGCTTAACTCAAGTGATTGATTCCAATCACTCGGTTCGACTAGACCACGAGCGCTTCACGCAATGCAAGCTTGATCCAGTTGGATTATACGCAGCGTCCATTTAGTTTCAAGTCTAGAAACCTATTTCACTTCGCTCACCCTCATTTCAGCAACATTCCCACAAACCAATTTACAATCGTTAACAAGAGAAACATTGCAAAATAACAACGCTCCATGAGGGCAATACTTTCGGAGTTCCCCTGGCTCCTACAAGACCTCTTCACGTGGCGTCAAGCGGGTTTCCGCGGTAGGGGTGCCAATTACTAGAAATAATGTTTTATTTTCATATTTTTATTTAGGGGCGGTCGTGGGACAGCCCTGTAAGGCACACCGTGTATTAAATGGGTGTAGTTCTTTGATTGACGTCTTTTGGCCATTATTTTTATTGTTCCCAATTGACTTTTGACTCGCTTTGTCCCACAGTTTTGTGAACTGTTTTTTTTCTTTTCATACTAATTGGGTGAAGTGTTTACTTTCTTCAAAGCTGCTGCTCTTTACTCACACAATCTTTTAAGTATTTATTTAGGTTTGGTCATCCAGACACACGTACTGCCTTATTGCGTGGTAATTTTCACGAAAGATGCAAGAAACCGAAAGTTTTACTTCAAAGGAGTTCAAACAAACTGAGTAGATCATCTGGAAGAGACTGCTTTGAGCGATAAGACCGCCAATTACATTCGGCACAAGCTACATGTAAGCCTTATAAGTAATTAATTTTATTTTCCAATAAAACAGTTTTCCTTCAAACACGCAGTCCCAAGACTGTGCGAAATGTTTAATAGAGGTAAGAACATTCACGCACTACTCGTAGAGCAAAAATCAAATTTCCGGCCAAACACACCAAACAATAAAACTTCAATTCCATCTCAAATTCTTGCCTAGCCCACAGGGGGTGGCAAATCCGTCGTGATCTCCAGATAAAATCAAGCAATCAAACAATGCTTAGCCACGGCAGCGCCCCTACAGAGCTTACTGGCACCCGACAGCACCAAATGTCGATTCCCATACACCCTGTGACTCCACATCCACCCAAAAACAATACAAGAATATGGGAATGCAAAGTCGAGCCATTGTATTGATTAAGTCATTGAAATTAAGAACCACGTCCTGGGTGAAGCATTGTTGGCACCTTTGTAACGGCGGCCCTCAGGTGGTATTTGTGGGAATTCAGTCAATTTGGCGATCGCGTGTCGTGTTGTCGACTCTTTCTTTTAAAGGCGTCTTTAAATAATCGATGTTGTAAGCGACAATGGGGTTTTGTGTTACATTTGTGGGGAAGTCCGTTAATGGGATTATTATGGTGAGAAGAGAAGTTGCCGATTCAACGTTGCAGAAATGAAATGAATTCGATTTTCTTCAATTACTTCGTCAGTCAACGTTACAACATACATACATACATACATACATACATACATACATACATACATACATACATACATACATACATACATACATACATACATACATACATACATACATACATACATACATACATACATACATACATACATACATACATACATACATACATACATACATACATACATACATACATACATACATACATACATACATACATACATACATACATACATATATACATATACATACATACATACATACATACATACATACATACATACATACATACATACATACATACATACATACATACATACATAACCTCACGCCTGTATCCCAGAGGGGTAGACAGAGACCAGAGACTGCCACTTGCCACGAGCCTGACAGACCACTTTCGCTTCATCAACGTTCATAAGTCGTTGCATGCACGCACGCCGGTTCCGGGTACTTTTTATCTTTCCCATTGCTAATACATCCCCTATCTGGTCGATGTATGTCCGCCTGGGACGACCCTTACCAACCCTTCCTCTCACATTCGCAATATATATTTGTTTCGTCAATCTTTCTTCCTTCATCCTCTCCACATGTCCAAACCAACGCAACATTCCTTTCTCAATTCTAGTCACTTGATCCTCTTTCAGTCCACAACGTTCTCTGATCAGACTATTGCGTATCCTGTCATTCAAAGTAACACTACACATACTACAAAATGATGAGTGATAAAGTGTTAGGCAGTGACTGGAAGGGAAGAGTCAAAGATCGGGCTCAGTGGTCTGTCTTTGGACATACCTACGTCCGACAGTGAACTAACACAGGCTGGTTATGATGATGATGATGATGTTGATGATGATGAAACAACAAAAGCTGCAAAAATTACACCAACTGTACCAAACATAAAGTAAAACATGACGTCGACTGTAGCTGAAAGGTAGTTTGCACCAATGCTTAAACGAACGAGTAACACAGTAGTTTAAACAGCTGTTGTAGAAAGAAATCGCTTAGACACACTATCATAACCAAAGGTCCTAAAGTGTATCGGTTCACAAAAAAACTTCGCAAAAACGTCGCAAGGTTTTTTGCAACAAAGACACTTCCTCAGTACCCAACAGTCTGCCCCAGGCCCTTATCGGAAATAAACTTCTAATGACACTCGAACGACAAAAGTAAATACAAACAGAGGAAAGAGAATTATCGACAGATGACATCGGCTCACTCGATTCATATTTTCTGGGGTGATCTCGAGTGGCTCGGTGCTCCGATCGAGATTAGTTTTCTTTTCGGATTTGTTTGGCAATGGCACATTGGCAGATGTATGGCTGGGGATGTAAAAAAAACTATTTGCACAGCGTGCAAAGCACGCGCTTTTGAAATGTTGATTTGGTGTGTTTTATAAATTGCGACATCTGTAAGTTGTGATGTTTTTTACCTGACCGCGGCGGTGCCCAAAAGGAGGGTAATGTGTTTAGTTCGTACGTATGTTCGATTATATGTTCATACATTACTCCTTACCTAACTGTCAGATTTTTACAAATAATATCTCAATCGATTCCTCGAGTATGCGGAAGTATGTCGTAGTGTGTGTCGTTTAAAATAAAAAAAGGTTCTAAAAACAATAATAAAAACGGAGATAAAAAATAACCAAAAAGCTGAATGCTGAGTTTTAACTACTGAGCTGGTGGGACCCAAATACGACAGTGTAAGTTCTTGTACCTAGGGTCGTTCCGCTGGTTTAGGAGCTAATGCTCAGAAGACGCGTTGTTGGTTAATTTTTATTTCATTTTTTTTACTTCGAGCACGTTAAAGTGAAGTTAGTTTCTCATATACTACGAAAAATGTAGTTTTTGTTTTATTTACCTTATAATTATAATTTTGCTTAGGTCGCTTAGAATACAGATATATTGTACAAACAAACAACACAATTCTAATCGGAATTATTTTCTTGTTTCTCCCTTTTACTTTCAAAACCACGTGGTTTTCATTTAATTAAACTAAGTTTAGCTTTGCATACAGAATAACAGATATCACAGTAGCGTGTCCATCAAACCTCGTTCCATTGAATGCCTGAGCACGGGTGTTTTCATCTAAAAATAAGTTACAAAAACTGATCAAACTGCTTTACTTCATGTGAACTCATTTTAGGCATGTATTTACTAACACTTGTATTGCACATAAGTAAAGTTTACAATGGCAATGCGTTTACAATGGAGTTAACCGCCCAACATTTTCTCCTCAAATCTCGTAGTTTTCCTCTATCCAAACAAAGTTCTGCTTTGTACACAGAATTACAGATACTAAAATACCGTGTCGATCATCCACGCACCCATCGCACGCTCGAAGCCTCGAGTATCACCATGTAAGAATAAGTTGCTAAAACTGATCGACTGCTTTTCTTCCTGTGAAATCACAGCGTTTACAATCACCATATTTTCCGAAAAATCTCGTGTTTTTCCTCTGTCCAAACTAAGTTTAGCTTTACAAATAGATATTAGAGGTATCACAATACCGTGCCGATCAAACAATGTGCCATTGCATGCTCAAAGCCTCGTGGCTTCCAGGTGTATCACCACTTTAGAATAAGCTACAAAAAATATCGAACTTCTTATTCAACTTAGTCTATTTTAAGTTTTTTTTCGATCCTGAAACCATTTTTCAATTTCAATTTCTCCCTTTGAGTTGGTGGTGCTCAGTAAAACATAACATAAACATAACATAAACATAACATAAACATAACATAAACATAACATAACATTTACATACCGACACATACATTGCTTCTGACCCCACACTAGGATACCCTGTGTCGTGGGAAAACATCCAAGACCTGGGGGTTTTTGTTTTGTCTCCAGCCGGGGTACGAACCCGGGACCTCTTGCATGGTAGGGAAATCAACATGTTGTCGTAAAATCTCGTGGTTTTCCTCTGTCCAAACTAAGTTCAGCTTTGCACACAGATATTACGAGACCGGGTCGATCAAGCCGCGTGCCATCGGGGGCTCAAAGCCGCGGGTCGCAACGACCCCGGTCGTCTCCAAGATCGCCGACTACAAGCGGGAGTGTCCCTCCATCTTCGCCTGGGAGATAAGGGACCGCCTGCTCAGCGAGAACGTGTGCAACAACGATAATATCCCTAGTGTGAGTAGCTTTTGGATTCAATTTTGCTTGCGTTGTTATTTGTCTTTCTTGCTGCAGGTGCGTAGCACAGCTTCTCTCAGAAAGAGGAAGGATCGGTTTAATTAACTCATCTACCCCAAATGCTCTGGGCCGTCTTTTCTTGTATAACTGTCACTTTGCGATACAGTCAAAGGCCACTGCACAGGTGACGTTTGCCAATTGGGAAATAATTTGTACTTTAAGATAAATATCTCATTGTAAACCACTTTTTTCAACCAATAAAGTATTTGTATTTAGTTGTTTTATAATTACCACTAGCGCTCACCGCGGATTGACAATTTCAAGCGCTGAAGTACTTACCGGAGTGGCTAGGCGAACCGAGTGATTGGAATCAATCACTTAATTAAGCAACAACAGGCGTGGTCAGGTACAGGATGGGTGAGCGTTCCGTGACTACCGCTAGTGGCATTTTTCCGAGCGCTTCCGTGCTTCGCAAGGCACGATAAGCCGTTGGTGCCAGCTGTCATATAATGGCAGTCGTTAAGCCATGTCAGAGGCCTTATGGGCGGCTTGATAACTTCTGACAGTAAGGTCCGCTACTGTCTTACAATCCTCCACCAACCCGGACTTGGCCCCTGTGGTGGAGTATGGCCTAACCTTCCTGCGATGCAGGAAGAGACCCGTGCCCCAGCAGTGGGGACATACAAGAGTCGTTAAACTTTAACTTCACAATCGTTGTACCCGCATAATTCTGAGATTATCGGGGTAAACACAGAGAATCAGTTTAAAGCAAACGCAGGGTAGGATGTTCACCAGTTTGCTGGACCGACAATTACAGATTGAGACGCAATCTGCTGATAGCGGCTGGGTGAAGATGGCTGTAGACAGAAAGAAGTGGCATGCCTTGAGCGAGGCCAGTTTCAGTAGAACAGCAGTTGACCAATATGGGCAGATGAATTGGATTGATGCCAATTGAAAGAGAAATTGGATTTCTTAGAGTTCCCAGTATAAATTCAATCTGTGATAGGTTAAGGGCCAAAAGGTGCTGGTAAATATCACAACATTGTCAAACGTACAAAACCCAAATAATTAACTGAACAACATATGCGCCAGAGTCTATTGTGACAGGCCGTATTATATTCAGTACGATTGTGACCAACAGACTACGTCGGTCGAAAAGGGACAAATTCTCTTCTGATAATCCAATTTTGCAACATTATTGTACTAAGTAGGTAGGGGCAAGATTTTCACTTCACAGAAGTACAGCTCTATGCAGTGGTAAATGTTTTGATATTAATTTTCAAGCATGTCATAGTCCCGGTACCTACACCAATGTGTAGCATACCTACATGCACGTTTAAAATTTTATTTACTGCAATTTATTTTTGTGGCAATACATAAATACCACCAATCTGTCAACAAGAATTATGTAAAAAAACTCTTAAACCAACCAGAACCAAGCAATGAATCGACGCGTAAACAAGAATTACTACAATTAGTGGTCAAGAATTCAAATCTTCTAAAACGAACCCGTATGATGCGAAATATTTCTGTAGTTCCTTATTATTCAAGCCCGTGACATAAATATTTCTGTCTCCCTCTCTTTTTCTCCTTGTTCTTTAAATCTCCTTGTCTTTTTCTAAGTACTTATTTTATTTTATATATCTTAAGAACACGTTATTGTACAGAAAAATAGAAATTACACAGATATTTATTCAGACAACCTATTGTCATAATGTTTGGTCAAACAACATTTGTGTCTTTGCACATAAATTTCACTTATCATTTTGTACGAATCTTTCAGCTGACGCAAGAGAGGCCAAACTGTCCTTTTAATAGTTCTTATTCGTCGGTGGGCAGTATAGTCACGTTTTTAATTCGACTTCGGGCCATATGTTACGGTCCTATTGTCCAATATTAAGATGGACCCTCGTCTATTGAAAGGGAGTCCATTCTAAGAACATAATCGATGATTTCTGTTTGAAATTCTGTGCTAAAAAAGGTTTTCATATCGAGTTTATCGGGTGTGTTTTGTTGGTTATTGCAAATGTGTCTTTTGTAGAGATTTGTTTACTTAGGAAGGTCGTAAAAGTTTTCAAAATTACATTTGTCATAACTTGTGAATACACAACACAACTCAGCCTTACGTCTATCAATATAAGTAGAAGTGCTTTTAGCAAGGGACAAAGATGTCGGTTGAAGACTATGCAACCAACGTAATAGATAGTACTATTTTTTTTATAGTTTTTGATAGCCGAGCGCTCGTGGCCTAGGCGAACCGAGTGATTGGAATCAACAACAGGCGCGGTCAGGTACAGGATGGGTGAGCGTGCCGTGACTACCGCTAGTGGCATTTTTCCGAGCGTTTCCGTGCTTCGCAAGGCACGTTAAGCCGTTGGTGCCGGCTATCATGTAATGGCAGTCGTTAAGCCATGTCAGAGACCTTATGGGCGGCTTGATAACTTCTGACAGTAAGGCCCGCCACTGTCTTACAATCCTCCACCAACCCGGACTTGGCCCCCGTGGTGGAGTATGGCCTAACCTTCCTGCGATGCAGGAAGAGACCCGTGCCCCAGCAGTCGGGACATACAAGGGTTGATAACGTATGCATGCATGCAATTTAGTTTTCCTTTGCAACTATAATGTATATTTTTTCATGTACTTACTTATTTAGCAATAAGTACGCCTTAGTATGAAAAATGTTTTATTAAGCAATAAAGAGTGTAACAATAATAATGAAAATGAGTAGCACAAGTACTGAAAGTGAGAAAATAAAAAAAATCACGGGAAAAGGGATAGATGTTACTTTTAATTTAATTATATTACCGACCGCAACCAAATCTTTACTTACTTGTTAGGAACGTCACTATCAATCCAACCCTACAAAATTGGATTATTCCTGACTAACCCTTTACTTTTGGCACTAGATAAACTACAAATCATTATATATCAAGTCGTTTGTGCTAGCTGTCATGTAATGGCAATCATTAAGCCATGGCACTGGACTTGTGGGCGGCTTGATAACTTCTGGCAGTAACAATCCTCCACCAACCCGGACTTGGCCCCCATGGTGGAGTATGGCCTAACCTTTCTGCGATGCAGGAAGAGACCCGTGCCCGAGCAGTGGGAAAATACAAGGGTTGATATCGAAATTATATATCCTGGGTGCCCATTAACTTTTTATTGGACGTATTTTTAGTATCGAAGCTAAAACTGGAAATATCACCAAATCACGTTATACCCAGGTACATTTAAAGGATAGAATTGCGCTTATTTTTTTATTTCGTCAAGTATACTAGTGTAACACTTGAGAAATATTTTATTTTATTATTAGATTTTAATAATAATATTGGCCACTCACACTAGATGGGTGAAGGGACCACTCCGACGCTGTAGTGCCTGCGACATGGTTTTATAGATGGTGTCGGCTTGCGCAGCACCTATACCATCCTGACAGCTTAGTCGGACTAGCCCACAGGAAAGACTAGTCATTACGTGCGGAGCCAACCAATCCACGGGTTTCTTCACGATGTTTTCCTTCAACGTTAGCGTGGGGTATTGCGACCACAAAATGTACGTAATTTTGAAATTAACAAAGTCATTGGTACATGCACTGCACTCGGGATCGAACCTGGGGCTCTCGCTTGCCAGTCTATGGTTCTACCCACTGAGCTACCACCGCTTATTAGATTATTTTAATAATAAATAATAAGGATTGCAACACATTAAAAAGTGCTTTTCTGATGGTGGCCTTTATTTATATAAAAAAACACAAAAAAGACTTCTTTATAAGACTTGAACTACACCGTGTCTTTAATCTGATGACTTCTCTACTATGACAAAGTTTTGTCCTTTTCGGTTTTAAGACGTGTCGTGAGTTTTATTTTTGAATATTTTTTAGGTACATTCTTTTTAGAATCATTCTTAATATCTGTGTAATTTCCAGTGTTCTTCATCAATCTTTTTTCGAAAAACAGTACTGAAAATTTCAGGCCCGAGGGGTTTGTTGGGAGTAACCTGCGTAATATCACGTATAAGATTATAAACGAGGCTCAAATAAAGCCGTGCTCGAGCCGACACGTATGGTTATCGAAGCTGACACGTTCACAAAGCATTATGCTCTCCACTACACGACATCTGCCCGGCCAATATGCGGATCGGGCAAAAAATACGCCCTTTGCTCCGCTTAGAACCCACCGTTTTGAGCCTGATCAAGAAAATATTAGGTAAGACTAGGTAACACATTACATAAGGAGCCTTCATTCTACGTATTACCACTGCAGCGCATATAACTTCAGTCAGAGAAAGACTATGTATTTTATCAAGGAAGCGATGAGTATCTACCCATCGGGGGATGGCGATTTCAAGCGTTGAAATATGCAAACCATAGCTGCTCCATATAGTCACGACCTTTAATTACGAGACCTCAAGGCCTGGTCCAAAGAGAAGAAGAACAATATGTAAACATTTCAAACACTCAAATTTCCTCGCGATTCACTGATATTTGGAGAATATTAAGATAGATATGGTGACTCAAGCTAATTGTTGCAACTCCCGCATATGCGGATAAGATGAAAGAACTTGCATACCAGAAACTCTGTTTTTAAATATTAAATTATCAGCCAGTTTGCGTCGCACTTCTGAATGTTCTCAATAAAATAAATTCTCGAAATCATATCATAGATCCCAAACAATCGAATTGCTTAAGTCTTGATCTTGAACTTAAGAAGATCGCATCTTGGTGACTTACGTTATCCAACTATCTAACCTCGATAACTATTTTTACAACTTTTGCCCTGAAGACTGTTTTGCAAGCGAAAGAGTGTAACTTATAAAAAAATCCTAATAGTTATAGTTAGTTCATAATAGTTGGTCAATTGGGAAGTTTGATAGTGAGTAGATTTTTAGTGATATCAGATCGAAATAGCGGATCATATAGAAGCAATCTCAAATACTTATCCTGAGCAAAAAATGTCAATAGGTTGAAATAAAATTGACAATTTGTATAGACAGTTTTTTTTTTTACTTTGTCACATCTTATTATGTATTACATTTTGGAAGTTTACTTCTATATTATTGTAAACATTACTTTGAAAATGGTTCCATAAGTAGGATTTATTCTTACTTTTTGAGTTCATAAAATTGAAAGTATCTTCTTCAATTCAGAAAGTATCTACTAAAAGAATTTGTCTGTAGTCATTTTTGTAATGTCGACATACATTCACATCCTTTTCAATAGATCCATTAAATAATCATTAGACCCCGTATACCTATATCGATAACACTACGTTGACACAACTAGTTTCTACTATAATCTCTCTAATTTACACTATGTTAAAGGTCATATCACCGAAACCACACCGAAAACAATTAGACCTACGAGCGAAATCGTAATCAGTTCAAACAAAACCCGCTCAACCATTCAGACAAACATGTTAGAGGCAACCTCAGCTCTTGTGTCAATCAATAATTTCAGAACAACGCACCTATAGCGTTAGATAACCCACTTCACGTAACGAGAGCGCGCGAAATTTCATCGAAAGACCCCGACAAAATTCAGCGGCAAAAGGGGCTATTTTTATGACTGTCATACCTACGCACTCGGCCCAGTGGGCACGAAAGGAACAGACATAGGGCAGCACACGTGGCGAAACGAGACGCATAGACACGGTGCGTTGCGTCCGCCCGTCATAACGGTCGAATGGGCGTGATGTTTCTTACCGACTAAAAGCGGACAAAAATACGTGGAACAATCGACGCGTCGCGCGCGCTAGAAGGGCGTATGTGGCGTGGCCGGCAAAACCACGTATGTGTGGATAGGTATTCAATTAATTATAGATGTCTGTTTTCAGCTCGGATTTTAGTAATAAGTCAATATCAACCTTTTTCTACGCTAATACCTAAGCTAAATGTATAACATTACTTAGATTTAAGAATGGTTGTAATATTTTTCTGGTTGTGCAATAAAGTGTTCTCTATCTCTATCTATCTAATCGTACTTTTATGTAAAATGTAATAAAAGTGATAAGTCACCTTACTCTTCAACCTTACTCTGCGTTAAAATATGTCTTAGAGTCTGCGGCGTGGAGACGCTGTGTAATGGTTACAATATCCTACGATTCGTCTGCCTACTGACATTTACAAATTGATATTTCTTTCATAGACCTCTCGCAGAGCTAGAGGGTTTCCTAACGCAGTGCTAACTGTTATATATTTAGGCTCACAATATACCTATATTCCTGCAAAAACTATTGGTAGGTACCTAAATACCGACTAATTTCGATTTATAATCAATCGGTTGGTCACAGAGTACTTCTTAAGAAACGACCAACTATCTGGACTTCATCAAGACGTAAAATACTAATAGAGTAACGGTCTTATTATTTAAATAAACACGACCCCTGAAAACATTCGATCGCTGATTAGTCTGTGGTGGAGATTTTACAAGGAAATGACGTATCTACAGATTAAATAAACTGCCTCTAAGGAGCGATTATGTTATTTTTAATGCACTATGTACTATAGAGAGAGAATATTGTAAAGAGGTGCGAAATTTCGCTGATGCCGGTGAGTCACCCATTAGCTCAGTTGGAAAGAGCGCTGGCACGGTTAGCCAGAGGTCGCGGGTTCGAATCCCGGCATGGGTGGAATTTTTAGCCTCTAAATAGGTCTCTAAGGAGTGCTTTAGAAGAATCGTGTTTTATGTAAAAAACCGTATAGTATAAGTAGGTATATACATTGCCTGATTTTTTTATTATCTAATTTATTTTACTGTAAAATTTCCCTTTCTCTAAAAGAATAAAATCAGTATATCCACATCTCAGTGCAATACCACTTCAGTAACTCTAAAAACCTCATACGCTATTCTTCCACTAGCCGTCTTTACCATACAATTCCGCTTGGTAGCACCCCGTTTACGCGTGAGTGCACAGAACGTTTGTTGTCTCCCTTGCACTCGTTATAATATCATAAAGATCGACATTCCTCCATATAGCTGACCTTGTCACTAGGATTAATGTCAGTGCCGTGGAGGCAACGGAATTGACGATTTAATTCCACAGGCTCTATGTTTTTGTTTTTAGTCGTTTTACTGATATGAGAAAATTTTAAGTTATTTTTTTAGTAGGTCATCATAACTATCAGTCTAGGTTGGATATTATAATAACATGTTATTCCAATACAATAATAAAAGCTCCACAATTCTTTATCTAAAAAAACTTCTAAGCAAATCACAAGTTAAATGAAGAAAAGTCTTATCCTTTATGGCACATGTAGACAACGAGAAAACACCCGAAAAACAATTTAATACCCACTTTTTCTCTGTTTTCTTTAATTGGGAAAAAAATCTGGAAGGTAATTTGTATTTGTTTATAAGCTCGTTTCTAGAGGACGGTTGAATCCATTTGCCATTTTTTATGTCCGTAATAGTATCAAATCCAAATAAGGTTCTTAGGGAAAGAGAAGTTGAAAGAGTTTTCCGGAAAATTCGGGAAAAACTAAATGTGATTTTTCTGTGAAACTTCTTAAACAATCGAAATTTGATCTTCTTTCTGTCTTCAGAATAAAAACATTCAGAAGCAAGGCGGCTAGCTTTGTTTATCTGAATGTTTCCCACATTCGTCTGTTGCTGGAAAAGTGGACATACGTAAGTGTTTCCTACAGAAAAAGTCAATGAACCTCCCACTGCTAGCAGTCGCCTACTCTCAGATAGAGTAGGTACATAATGTTTATTCCCCACACGTGCCCATAGCGGATTAGCTAAATTGCTGAAAGCTATAAACCTTTAAGACACTCGATTTTCCGACGATATTTTCATTCACAAAACGCTATATCACATGCGTTTCTTTATCCGTCTTGGGAGCCAATTCTGACTTCATTAGCAAATAGTTCGTATAAGACTCTTAATTCTAATGACTTGAATCTACATAAAAGTCGAGCAACAGCCAAAATCTGTATTCTGAACGCCATGCTATATTGAATTCGAATTACAAAATAAATGTCTAATGACTCTAATGACAAACATTTAACTCAGAAAATAAAGTCATTGCTAAATGCTCATCAAACAAAGCCTTGAGGCTTGAGTTTGCAGTCTCCTCCCGCTTATGAAATATTGGTTTATTCTCCGTCCGGACACCAGCCTGCGCAAATCCAATAGTCTTAAGAGCAAACGTGGAACTATGGCCGTCGCAGCTCTGAAAACCGTCATGCACAGTGGTCCGAAATCCGACACTGGCCGAAAAACGCCTCTGCTACCGGCACGCACAGCCGGGGCTTCGGGCGTCGTGTAACACCGTCCCAAGTCAGGTTTCGTTTTCACTTTACACGCGTCACAGTGTTTTGTTACCAAACTCTGTAGTGTTTTGCTCAGTACACTGGGCGCTGTAAGTGGCCAAGTGGCTTGTTGTTGAGAGGGTGCAGTTGATCGCGAAAACGGGACGCTTTGGTCAGCTAACATTTCGGTTGGTCTTTATTAAGTAGAAAGCTGTCACTGTCCAAGGAGAATCAGTGCTTACCTCCTGTGGTCTACTGACATTTACTGAACGAGGCTAACCAGTTTGAGTTTTTGATATTGTTTGTTTTATGACCTACTCCTTAACTTAGTGGCTTAACCAATAGTTCACTCTTTTTAGTTCTCAAAGTAAAATCATCACACTAATTCTTGCACGAATTCTAAACAAATCTCACTTTTCCGATGCTACTATCCCCCGAGTCTGTTTGCGTCGCGTGGTTCCAGAGTTCATTCAACCCGATTATCCGTTTTCACGTTGAAGGAAATTTAACTTCCAATAAACGTAGGAGACTTTAGTTTTCAAAATGCCTTCATCTATGTGTCCAAATCACTATTTCACATTATGATTTTGAGTTCATAAAAAGTTCTTATGTGATAAAATCGCCTGGAAAACACCCATAGAGCAACTTTCAAAAAATCCAATAACAAACGCTAAACGCCATCAACAATTTAAACTCCATAATGAACTTGGCCAAAAGGTTCATAAGCACAAACTATGCAATCTCGTCGCCCTCAGAGAATCGCGCAAAAAACTCCCCTTGGTACTGCGACCCCAACCGCGTTTCACCACCAGCCTCCCTGGGGTCCCGTAGGTTAAGCGACTACGCTAAAATGTTTATAGATAAAGACCGAAGCGCCCGCGATTTGGTGGCCTCAAATTTCACACAATCTGTAGCAGCGTGACGGCATCCTTACATTCAAACTTCGCATTTACGCTGCAAGCCATAAGACTTATACCCGTAAACTTCACGATGTTGGGATCCATTTTAAAATATTGGTAGAAAGTTTACCAGAAGAAATGTAAGTGGTCTTGCAACACTACGCTGTTTTATTACTATGGGAGGCCTGCCAATTCCGTACTATTAATACTATCGCATAGTTCACCAGATCCTCAAAAGGTAGCTCGCATTTGGAGGTCTCCGGATTTTTGATTTTGCTAAAGCCACGCAGGTCACCGAAACTAACGTAATTGCTGTAATTGTAAGCAGGATTCCCGCCCTCCTATGTGATAGTAACTGTTGGAATTCGTATTCATCGTAATGGGTTTTTGTGCCGGATATCTTGTATCTAGTGAATAGGCCTTTGAAGTGCCTATGGTTAATCACGATGGGGATTTTTGTATTACAAAATGTACCCTCCTGAGGAAATGTTTTCTTTTTTGTGCCATAGAAAGATTGTTTGGTACAGTCTACAGTACATCAACTTTACATGTGTGCACTCTACTAATCTAGTAGTTACGGGTGTCTTCGCCACTAAATTTTATAGGTTGACCTGCTGTCGACTGTACCACTGCGAGTTTTTTTGATAACTGGGGAAACTTGTAAATATACCTATGTAACTATGAATTCATTATTTACAAATTTCGAAAAAAAAAATATTATATTTTGTAGGTATAGCCCCATATTCTGTATTTTATCTGCATAGCCGCTTTGAATTGATCAAGGCCCAAAAACTGAACTCAAAAGATTGTCTTTCTCACTTAAGGCTTCTTTGCTCGAAAAACTAGTCCACTTTCCCAAACCAGGACCACCATTAACTAGGAAGACTTGTAAAATAAAATACCGATATAAGTATAGATTAATTATTTACATATTTTGAAAACAAATTTTATTTATATTCAGTTGCAAACTACGAATTGATCACTACCCAAAAACTTATTTCTACCACAACGCTGCACGGAAACAACGCGAAAGAGCGTCTTTCCCACTTACGGCCTTTTTGCTCGAAAAACTAGTCCACTTTCCCACACCAGGACCACCAACATCGGCGGATCTCCCAGCTATCACTTGCTAGATGATCTATCGCCGTGTCCGGGGTAATGAGCTGCGCGCGCGCGGCCCACGTGACACCTGTCAACTGTCAACTCGCAGTTCGATCGTGGAACGCCCGCAAGCCGATCGTACACATGATGAATGGGCTGGCGAATCTCGGTTTGTGACCGTTTTTTGTTTTGTGACTGGTATTTATAATTCCATTGACTTTTTGGGAGTTAGCTGCATTTTCGTATCATGCCGACTCTTTATTAGGCTATGCATGGCTAGGACAATTTTAATGTCGCAGTCAAAAGCAGTTATACATTTCAGTGCAAATGGCAGAATTGACGATACAACACACAGAACATAAAATCACACAACAAAATCTATCAGTCAACAAAAAAAAAATATCAGTTGTAATGTGGATGACGGCAAAGAATAATATTATATAACACAAAAACAAGCATCACAGAATATCGGAAAGAAAGTTATGAGCTTAATTACCACGTGTGGCATGCCAATGGTGGATTGACGATTGCCAGTGCTGAAGTACAGAAGACAGCAGGTGAACCTTTACATTTCTATTGCAAAGTCACCCGCAACTTAACTGAGTAGAGTGCACGCGCTTAAAGGTAGATGAGCTGTCGATTGTACGTAAATTAACGTTTCTATATACGTATTTAACCCAAGAATAAAGCCCTCTGTTGGGCCTTTGGCTTTATCTGTCATGTCAACTCTATCGGTCTCCTGCCAAAGTCGTCCATTGCCTTCCTACGACTTTAATAATGTCATTAACCCATCATTTCGCTGATCTGCCAACCCACCACAGATGGCACAAATTACATTAAATAACTATTTTCCTTCGCTCTCATGTCTTCTTAGAGTGTCGATGGCAAGCCATCTGGATGAAAGGATTTGCCAATCAGCGTTAGGGACTCGCTGATTGTTGGGCAGAGTGCGCATACTGACGTACGTCCTCAAGTAAAGAAAGAAAGACATTTATTTTAACAACAACGCACATCACAGAAACAAAAATAAACGGTTAAGTGACCTAATACAGGAGCAACAGAAATAAACGAAATATATAGTAGACGAAACAAAAAAAAAACCGGCCAAGTGCGAGTCAGACTCGCGCACCGAGGGTTCCGTACAAACCTGCAAGGTTTACAAAGTTCGTTCATTACGACATGTTACAGCTTAAAGGTATTATAGACCTAAGTATTTGGTATGAATTTCAATTTAATACCTCTACGCGTTTATGAGGAAATGGGTAGTAATTTTAAAATTATTAAAAAAAAATATATTATGTGATGTAACTAAAAATTTATGGTTTTCGTAATTTTTCCTTTATCTATGCTATAAGACGTTGATTCGTACCAAATTTCAAGATTCTGAGTTCACGGGAAGCACCCTGTAGGTTTTGATTCCCTTGCAAGTGTCGAAAATTTGCGGCATAAACGGTTGTATCTTTTGATTGCGTTGGCTTAGAAGTTTTATTTTTTCACAGCTTCAAGGGACAGTAGACCTGAGTAATTGATATAAATTTCAGCTTCATACCTCCACGCGTTCCTGAGAAAAAGGGTCTTGACAGACGGACGGACGGACGGACAGACGGACAACAAAGTGATCCTATAAGGGTTCCGTTTTTTCCTTTTGAGGTACGGAACCCTAAAAACGGCTTTAGCCTGTGGTGAGTAAAAATTGCCACAAAAGGCAGCTAGCGTTGTGCTGAGGGAGTGAGCCTTCAGCGCTGATTTTCAGTCACTGCCCGCGGTAACCTATAGTAGTACAAGTGTCTTACTGCTATTTTAAATTCACAAATCGTCGTACATATTGCAAAATGTGTGTCAAAAAAACATGATTTTCACTTTTAGCCTCTAAATAGGTTTTTAAAACATGATTTTCGTTTATTCATCTTAATCTAAGGAAATCTTGATTCTGAATGTACGTATGTGTAAGGATTATGATGTCTTTGTATTTTTAAAATTTTTCCTTCTAATTTGGTGTAAAAACGTTTTGTTTTTTGACAAAGGTTTGCGAACGACGAAATGAGACACATACAAGTAAAATCCTGTCTCCTTTGCCATTACTCATCAGCACCTATTGTATCAGATAAAGACCCACAAAACGAGATAAAAAACCAGTACCCTCGAAAACGAAAGCAACTCGAGCCGAAAATGGCAACTACCGTCCGAGGCGGTAGGAACTCGATACTGGCGACGTCACGAGCCTCTCGCGCCAGGTCGACCGTACCTGAGCGTACGAGACAAGACACGGCCGTAGTAACCCGATATTTATACTAATTTGTGTATGATTATGTATTTTCGCCGTCAGCAATCTGCCTCAGATCTTCAGGGCTGGATGAGAATGGCCGAGTTCAGAAAAAGTGGCTGCCGTCCAACAGTTGACGAGTATGGGTTGGGCTGATTGATGGATGTATTTTCAGGTATAAGCTGTGTTTGTCATGAAGAGGATAGGCCTTCTCTAAAAGGAAGGGGAGAGATTAGCGGAAAGGGTAGATCTGAAATTTGGGCCGAGAGAAACGGTGTCTCTGTAGAATCGTATACAAAATGTAGCTTAGCACACAAAAGTTTGATATAATTATTATTGTTTTAAAAACCTATTTAGAGGCTAAAAATTCCACCCATGTCGGGATTCGAACCAGCGACCTCTGGCTATTATTGTTACTAACATAGTGGTTAAGTTGAAATTTTTACTAACATTATATTGGTACACACTACCTGATTTTTTTTATTTTTCTCATTTTTATTTTTACCGTCACCGTTGACCATAATATTCTTATTTCTTACATTGATATCTATTGCATTTTCTACTAGATTTCTCGTATAAACCGACAGAAGAAAAAAATCTCTCAATACTTACTACGATGGAGCATAATAATTATGCCTCTGTATTATTTATACCTTGGGTAAAATTTTGAAGAAATATTTTCAACAAAGAGCCTTAATCCTTAAATTACTGATACAACTTTCATCCCTTTACATCGGCCCATTCGAAAACTATTTAAACTAAACTTTTTTTTTCCAAACTCTAGATAAATCCCCCCAGCACACGGACACTGAGCTCTAAAACTGCCGAAAGTTTTAGACCCTTTACACACATCGTTGGCCACTAATTCGACAGTGTCGCCGGCAAAACGGCGTAAGTAGTGCTCCCAAATAAGATACGCGTTTTTGTCCTTAACTTACTCGCCTTAGTCAAGTTGCTAAAAAGTTTCCGAATTCACTTCTAAATAGACGCATTTGAGTTGGAAAGTCTTATGTTTATTTTTATACTTGTTCAATGAAATGAGTTCGTTAACTTGTAGGATTCTATTTTTATTTTTAATGCACTAACCCGTGCTAAGGAACAAATTTAAAAACCTAATTAGAGGCTAAAAATTTCACCCATGCCGGGATTCGAACCCGCAACCTCTGGCTATCCGTACCAGCGCTCTACCAATTGAGCCAATGGGCGACTCACGGCATCAGTAAAATTTCGAACCTCTTTACAATATTCTCTGTATTACGTACAGGCAGCGACATCTGACTTAAGCAAATTGCATTACTTACAGCCCCGACTACCTACTTTGCAGTTAGGTTTTAACATCGGAACGATATCACTGTACCCACATGATTACACTATTTTTATTTTTAATGCACTAACCCGTGCTAAGGAACAAATTTAAAAACCTATTTAGAGGCTAATTTGTAGGATTCTTTTATCGATGATTTTGTGAATTGAAGTTTTTCATGGCAAACAAAAACTGTCTAACGAACTTCGAAAACTATTACCTATGGGTTAGTTAAATTATTCGATCGATTTGCTGCCCTAACAGAACGTTGTATTTACTCAGTTGTTGGATTTAAAAAAAAAACATAGTTCAAATTGAAATGTGTTACGTCGCGTTTGTCGCTAGATTGACTTCACCTGCTCGTTTCCTGTCTAAAAAAACTACTAAACTCCCTTCTGACACCTTTTTCTAATTGGTTTTATCAACAGCTTAATAGATATCTGGATAGGGTAACATATTTACATGTTTTTATTATCACATGAGAAAACCCCATGAGGCCCGATTTTCCCAATTAAAATCTCAATCACATATCCGTCACTTACAAACAAATCAGATAAATTGGTTTCATCGACGACAAAAAAGGGAAAATAACTTTAAAATACATGAATATTGAACAACAAAACCCTTTTAACATTCGAATAGGAGCCGCGTACGCCGCACTTAATCTCCTCGGTATATCTGATTGGCTGGGGAGCTGTCAGATGCAGAGTTCGTTTTTTAAATGCACCTCCGCTATTGGCCGCCCATAACCTGTTCGTTATTCGAAATGTTTTCGGGTTAAGAATAGATATCTAGTTTTTTTTCAAAGGATTTAAATACGAGTAATTGGAGTCCCGTCGTTATCTTCTTTTCCAATGTGCATTGGGTGTGAAATTGAATTTATAAGTAGGTATACCACCTATAAGGTTAGTGAGCGTTTGAACTGGTTTACGAGCATCTAATTCAGTAGCCGATTCTTTCTCACGCCTGTTTTAATCGGTAGGCGTATCATTAATCTTTTCATGTTACAAAAAACTAATTCTCAACTATCTTTATGTAGAGTCAATCGATATCTCGATTATTCTAATTGGAATACCTTGTTAATGTAATACGCTACTGTCTGTCAAATTTGCAAAACGACTGCTTGTTTCGCCTCATAAGTGGTTGTTTGTTTAGTTGACTGTTTTTTAAACAATAATTTGTTTAAAAAACTGTCCAGATTTCTTTATATAATCCTGAAGAAAAATAACCTAAGATCCTTAATTCTATTACCTGCTAAAATCATGCAGGTATAGTGTATCCAACCTTTAAATTATCACTGATAAAATAAAAGGCGGTCCCTTTCTGGCAGAATTATGCTTCTCGCTTTTATAAGTGGTGATACAAATAAATGAAATAAAAATAATAATAATCACTGATGTCGGTGGTCACCCATTAGCTTAGTTGGGAGAGCGCTGGCCCGGTTAGTCAGAGGTCGCGGGTTCGAGTCCCGGCATGGGTGGAATTTTTATCCTCTAAATTGTTTTTTTTTTTTAATTGTCCTTAGCAAGGGCTAGTGCATTAAAAAAAAAGAATATAATCCCATCCATATTGCGTGAGAGAGAGGCAAATATATATTCAATAATAACAATAATAATTGAATGGGCTAACAAATAAATAATCGCAATTAGACCTGTTTGACCTGCCTGTGTTAAAAAGTGTAACTAAATATCTATCTAGCCGATGGACCAGTAGTACAACGCCTTACATTTGGAAGGTCGTGGGTACGAATCCCTGTATGTAGTTTAACTATACTTCTTCATAATAACTGGCCAGTGCAGCTGCCTAGTAAAGTTTGGGAAGTCTTTACGTTTTGTTTTAGGTCCTCGAGATAGGCTAGGGATTCGAAAGAAAGAGATAATAAAAAAGTTCTACTTTATTGCTGGCTTTCATTTCTAAGTTACGTACATTTCTGAAGTAGCAATACCACTTGCTAACATGAAGGAAAACATCGTGAGAATGCCCTAGTGTCTATGGTGGTAATATATATACCTCAGCGCTTGCTACGTACGAGTAGGTACAATGGTCCAATTATTATTATGAGGCCAAGTTCAGTTAAGATCCGGTCTACCTAGAATTAGTTTTAAAAACCTATTATACCTAATTAAACCTATTAAACCTATTAAAATTAGTTATCCAGTGCATATATTTTCCTACTACAGAGTATGCACTTAAACTTCACGCACTGTTACCAACAAACGTCTATTTTACGCATTAACAAGTTTTAAAACTTTCGCCCCACATTCTGAAATAGTCGTATAGTGCTAACATCCGTAAATACCTACACAGTTAAACCTACGGCTATTATTCACATGTTCGGATACAGAGTTCTATAGCCTATAGCCGCGCCACAAATCAGGTGTGCCAGAAGTACCACTCGGTTTAAGACATGCCAGACGCTCAATAGACTGGGCGCATAATGAGACGCAGGCGACGCAATACAGCGCAGCGCAGATTTTGTAAAGCATGGAACGTCATTGAGCTACGTACGCTGCGGCGCAGGAACGTGCGACGCAGACATGTGACTGCCCTGCTCTGCGTCTCGTTGTAGTGCAAGCACAGATTTCTGCGTGACGCGTGGACGTCGAGGCGTGTTTACTAATAATTTTGTTGCAATGACAGAACATTAAATTAAATTAGTTCGCTGATAACCTTGTTTGTATGATACAAATCATCCAGACTATTCAAAAAAGACATTGAAATGTTATTATGGGTGAGAATTGCCTAGGAATGGAGCGAATAGTAGCGTCGCAGCATGCGGTGGGGGCCTATGTCTGCCTCAACTGCCCTCCCCTGTACTGAACTGTGCTACGCAGTGCTGCGTCGCCTGCGTCTCAGCATGCGCCCAGCCTTATTAACGAAATAACCAGCACATAACAGAAATACTTGTTCTGTAGGACTAGTCTCTTAAATGCAAGTAGGTTAATAACCGGGTCTAATCGGAATTGAAGCGCTCGTGGAGTAGCCGAACTGAGTGATTGGAATCAATCACTTGAGTTAAGCAACAGTCGCGGTCAGTTGCAGTAGCATTTTTTCCGACCGCTTCTGTGTTTCGCGATGCACGTCAAGCCGTTGGTGCCGGCTGTCATGTAATAGCTGTCGTTAAGCCAGGTCAGAGGCCTTATGGGCGGTTTGATAACTTCTGACAGTAAGGCTCGCTACTGACTTGCAATCCTCCACAAACACGGATCTGGCCCCCTTGGTGGAGTATGGCCTAACCTTCCTAAGATGCAGGAAGATACCCGTGCCCCAGCAGTGGGGACATACAAGAGTTGATATCGAACGATTAGAAGTCCGGGTAGACTTATAGTTTTTTTGCAGCTGGCCGACGATCCAGATTAGACCTGCGGCTTTCCGCAACTCGATTGCTAAAGAGCCTATTTTGCGTGAAAGACCATCAGGACCTTTCATATTACAAGATAATGTTTACAAGAACTTTTACAGTACATAAGAACGTTACTCGGCACTCGCTCTTATGCCTATCGTAAATAAAGCTACAAATAAGACAATAAATTTTACTGACGATCGACTAAGCCACTCGCCACACAGAAGCGACGTGCGAAGATGCGACGCGTTGTATATGTCACCGCTAAGTGGTTAAATCAGCTATCGAATTAACTGTCTAGGCCGCTCATTAGGGGGCGGTATTCAATAACAAGGCTAGCCTTTTTATTATAACAAAGAATCATCTAAAACGTCTAGTGACTTGGCTGATCGAAAGTTAGCCTTCTCAATTTACTTTAGTCCTAATTGCAACATGGTGTCAATGTAACAGCTGTTTATGTCACCTCGCAAAATGCAACTAAACTTTGTGTGAGGAACTTTGGAAACAATGGCAACGCTAGAAACGATTTCAACGTTAGGTTTTTTTTTATTTGACTATTTTGACGTTTGTACAAAGTTATTTCTTTGACGTAATGGTCAACATGCTGTTGTTTTGAAATTCAATCCAAAGTGATTTGGAAACAAAAATTTAAGACGTTCTCGCCGCTTTTATTTTATTTTCTTTCGTGTACAAAGAGAGTACGAATCTACTACAGTAGACGTCCGTCTGGTACTAACGACCTTTAGCCAGGTTTAGGCTAGCCACCTTTAGTCAGGTTATAAAACGTTTCGTTCATTCACAAGACTGAATAACCTTTAGCCCTTGAATTGGATGCCGCCGCCTCATAAACGTCCTAGGCAGTTAGTTCGACGGTTAGCTTTATCAGTCGGCGGTGACATATAGAAATCGCGCTCTCGTCCCGACTCTTCTATGTGGGCTTCGTCCCGTCCCTACAGTACAGCTTATGAAAAGTCTTTTGCACGTCTTTTCCGTATCTTTTCCGCGAAACTTCTGTGTGGCCGCTGGCTACACAGCACACGCCGGCTGCGGTTCGGTAACAGCCAGTTTAGAGAACCACTCTTTGATTGTGACTCTTATCGCGTGTGGCAAACAAGTGAGTGTCAATTGACATTCCAAATTAAGTTTCTGAAATATTCCGGTTGTGTAAAAACAAGTTTCGAAAGCGGTTCTTCTGCAAATTTTTATCTGTGCAGCTTTGCCGTCTGTTCATAATCTTCCATTAGCGGTACGTGGGATTAAAATCCCGCGCTTTACACTAACAGGCAGCTACAACTACGTGGAATCCGGTTCAGTATTTCAGCTGTTATATATGGTTACTTCAAAAATAACAAAAAATAACGTCAAGTACCCAGTACTGTTATTTTATTTTAGCGTAAACGTTGAAATAAAGTTTGATTGCTGATTTCTATAAATAAGAATGTGTTTAATTTTAGTGGCAGTCCCTGGTTTCTGCCTAACCCTCTCGGATACAGTCTGAGATTGTTTAATTTTTACATTATTTATACCAACGATCTCATTACTATAGAGGATTAAATTCGCCGCGGTTATCTTTTTACACACCGTTGCTACCTACGCATCGAAGGAAAATACTCTGCAAGGGGCCAGCGTAGGCTTCTCTTGATAAGTTGGTATTCTATAAGTAACCCTGTATATTTAAGGCCATTAAAATTAGACACGTACATCTTTATCGGTAGCGACTGACTTCAGACTGATACGGGTATTTGTAGATGTCTCGTAACCACTCGCTAAAAACACATCGTGAGCAAATCTGATTATCTGACGTATTATTAAGGCTCCCCCACATGTACGCATAATTACCTTTCGAGAAGACGCAAAAAAAAGGTAAATTATTTAATATAGATAAATGAAAAGGGTAAGATAAACATAAGAATAAGTAATGTAGTCAAATCAAAAACCTGCCAAAAACACGAATACGAAATAGAATTATCGGACGATAAAAACGCGGTTGGTTGCAAGGAATCGGGACGCATTATCGCAACGCATCCGGTATTATCGACCTATAACAACGTGTCTATGTGGGTGAGTCTTTAATCTGAAACTCTTGTAGCACGCGTTGAGATAAAACATCACGATAGCTCTTAATAGTATAACACTAATACTTTCTCTACAAGACGATTTTTTTCAGTACAGAAGGCGACATCACTTTATAGTTAGGTACCTATCTAGCTGTGCCCCGCGGTGATACCCGCGGTTTATCTATTTTCCCATGGGAATAACATATTTTCCCACAGTGAAACGTAGCCTATGTGTTAATCCAGGATATCAGCTAACTATGTACCAAATTTTATTAAAATAACTCCAGATGTTTAGACATGAAGAAGTAACAAAGATATACAAATTTAAAAACCTATTTAGAGGCTAAAAATTCACCCATGCCGGGATTCGAACCCGCAACCTCTGGCTATCCGTGCCAGAGGTTGCGGGTTCGATCCTGGCATGGGTGAAATTTTTACCCTCTAAATAGGTTTTTAAATTTGTCCTTAGCACGGGTTAGTGCATTAAAAATAAAAATAGTATAAAGATATACAATCACAAACTTTCTTCTTTATAATATTAGTGTGAAGTGATGTGATCAATATATTATCAGATTATATGCTGGGCGAGAGAATATTCTCAGGAGATTGACGTCATGACCAGATCTAAAAGTTGCTAAATGATGTCCTCGTTTAATTAATTTTGCTTGAAATCCACAAATAAACAGCATTTACTGTTTATAATTAATTCATATGTTTCCCCAATTTTAACTTCTCGTCAAGCGAGAACATTCTCTGAGGAGATTCGAGGCGCCCATCGATAGTCACAATCTAGGCTCAGCTGGATACCTAGATAAGTGGATGGAGACAACAAATTGTTATTTCGATTGTCCTCCAAAGGAACAATGACGGTAAACAGTAAATAAGCAAATCTAAACAAAAGCGAAATCCTCAAAGCAGTCCCGTAATATCCCAGAGTAGGCAATGGAATAAAAGAAAATACCCAAACATACAACCGGTACTCTTTACAAAAGGTTACATTCGCTATTTTGCGCGCACACCGCCCCCCACCCCCTTTGGGGGTGACCATCCCCCACTGCGTCATAGGGAAAAATACATTTTCGCCGTTGCCCATGGCAACAAGAAAACAGATAATATTGAGAGGGCAGCCCATCCAAGGATGCTATAGATATTCCCGTGTTAAACAGGCATAGATTATATTTGTGTGCGTTAGGTTTTTTACGCATGCGTAGTTTTTGGTGGAAAGTAGGTACCAGGGCTGAGGTTTTAGGCCCGCTGGGGTTGGTGGGGCGGAAGGGTGGGGTGGGGTCCCTAATCCCGGCCCTTCGAGCGACGATTGGAATTTTAGTGTTCATATTAGATTTAAAATTACACGTGTTTGAAGGGACGGTTGTAATTTATGGCGCGTGGAGCAGCCTTATGGGATTTCTCGTTAGAATCTACGTAGAGCAGAATACGTACACAAACGATGCTTGAATTGAATGAATAGAAGAAAAAATACTTATAAGGTTTGGATTATAGGGTCTTTCTGAACGTTTTTGACATTAAAGATAAGATAAGAATATCCTTTATTTTACACCAGGAACTATAAAACAATATTTACAAAGAAAAATATTATTGTAGAGTCTCAAGAAACGAAAAAACTAACCCGTCGAGTCTTATCAAAATTACAGTTTTCACTAGGTCATATTGACCTTTTTGCATCTACTTAATGAGGTGATTTATACAGCGTCCAGTGGCATCTTCACTCACACTAGATGGGTGAAGGGACCACTCCTACGCTGTAGTGCCTGGGACATGGTTTTATAGAGGGTGTAGGCTTGCCCAGCACCTATACCTCACTAAGTACCTACAGGCTACTATAATACTTTATTCCACACGAAAACATAATACAGCAAAATTGACTTAAGAAAATACACGCGCATAGGCGAGACTTAAACGGTGAGAGATTTCTTCCAACAAATATTGGGGAGTCGGAGTGAAGGTGTCAAATGGGCTTATGCACTGCTTAAAGCCTCGTTCGTTGAAGAGGAGGTTACACCGCGGGAAGGTGATGGCTTGGGTTCAGAAAGATGGTATTTTGAACCCCTTGTAACCAAAAACCTATTTAGAGGCTAAATTAGCTCAGTTGGGAGCGCTGGCACGGATACCCAGAGGTTGCAGGTTCGAATCCCGACATGGGTGAAATTTTTAGCCTCTTAATGGGTTAATAAAAGATAAATTTTTACTTTCGCTATGTATATAATTACACAAATAACAATATAGAATGTGTAATAACTATATACATACCCAAAACTATAGTATTTATGACAATAACGAAAAGAATAAGCTACCTAAAACTACTAACTATACCTATGAAGATATTGGTATGATAATACTTTGATATTCTTGAAAATCCTATATAAAAGAAAAAATATGGTAGCACCGAGGCTCTCATGGTTAACAAATGCGGCGTACAAAAAAGGAGATTGCTCGTTATTTTCAATTCCTTTACTCCACCAAACTGATCTGGCAGCATTGACTGTATCTAAAGCGCATCTTCAGGCCAGTTATGCAAAGCAAATTCAGTGAAATTCTGACCTTAGCGACAGCAATTAGTATAGAATTTCACTGCTAGACAGAATCCTTTAGGATACGGTGCTCCTGGAAAGTCGGCCATGTCATCATGCTCCCAAAGCGAAATTCTTGTGCCCTAAGTGGATATCGTGAAGAATTATATGCACAAATACGTGCTAAGGACAATTTTAAAAACCTATTTAAAGGCTAAAAATTCCACCCATGTCGGGACTCGAACCCGCGACCTCTGGCTAACCGTGCCAGCGCTCTCCCAACTGAGCTAATTTTAGCCTCTAAATAGGTTTTTGGTTACAAGGGGTTCAAATTACCATATTTCTGAACCCAAGCCATCACCTGCCGGCGGTGTAACCTCCTCTTCAACGAACGAGGCTCTGGCAAATCCGCTAACACGTACTGAACCAGCGTGCTGGGTTCGAATGGTACTAAATCCCCCTATGACAGACATGGTGTGACGACCTGACCAAATATTTACATGGGTGGGAAGCATTGGCCGTAAACAAAGAGGAGTGGAAATCTGAAGGGGAGGCCTTACTCAGCAGTGGGACACAGCCATGGCTGATTAAAAAAAAATAGGTTTTTAAAATACCGTGAATGAGACAAACCCCAAATGTCCTAAACAACTATAGGGTCGTAAGAAAGTTGTGAATGATTTCTCCCTCTGAATAGTACGATCACACACTCTTCCTTATACTACCACCAACTGCTTAAGCATTCAACAGCCCATTCCCACCACAGGTATCATCAATAAACCGGGTGCTAAGGAACCTCGCGTCCCAAAAAGAGCAAGCTGCGTCTGCGCAGAACGACAGCGTCTACGAGAAGCTGCGGATGTTCAACGGGCAGGCCGCCACCGGGTGGTGGTACCCTGGCTTGCCCACCGCCCCTGCCGCCCCCGCCATCCCAGCGCCCCTACCGCCCCAGCTCAACCGGGCAGGTTCCGCGGAGGAGCATAAAAGAGGTTAGTGATCTATGAACTGTATTTTTATAGAACAGACAAAGAAGACGCAGTTATGTTATCACGCGTAGGTATGTCGTTTTTTGACGTTTTAAAATCGCTGCAAGCGATGAATTCTAAGAGGTATTATTTAAAGTTTGCGCATTTTAAAAGTAACCTTATTTGAGCTGTACCTATTTTCACGCGTGCGGAACTATAAGGTCAGAAAAAAACTAGGTGACGATGTTTTCGGAACACTTGACTCCCGAAAACATCGTTACCTAGTTTTGTATTGTGTATGTGTTTTGTTTGTTTAGTAACATTGATTTTGAGGGAAGGTTTTATGGGGTAATAACTTCCACACACACAGTCACTCGTCCTGGTCCTAAACTAGGATACTCAGTGCTATGGTAACGGTAAGGTCCATCAGAAACAAGGAAATATACACAGACTGAGAGAATGTCGTATAACCAAATCTGCGGCGGCTCCGGGTGTAAATCGATCCCACGAACGGCCCTACAGGGCCCTAATACAAATAGCCAAACTATGTGTTATCCATGCTTATGACCGAGACTGTTTACCATAGCACAGAGTATCCTATATTGGTGTAAAAAAAACCATTGTCTTTTGACTAAGGTAGATTATTTCAAACTTGTATTGTCGGTCCCAAAATAAATATTAAATAGGATCAAATTGCCCAATACCTACTCAAAAAGTATTGAATCTAACATTCAATAATTTCATTCTTATGTTTCAATGCAAAAGTCCAACAAAATTCGTGGAAAATCTCTCTGATTCCAACTTTGGGATCCACTTCAATACGAAATAATCTCAGATCATAGAAAGAAGATCTGTGATTTGAGGAAATAATCCTTCCAAAACACCTAGAGGCGTCCATTTCGTAACTTTTTGGCCGCTCTCGCTTTTCAGCCACGTAAAAACTTAGATATTAGCTATATCTAAGCTACATGACTACTGCGTGAACTACACCAACACACCTGCCAAAGAAATGGTACAAAACTTGACCACTGTATTAAGCGGTAGCGGCGTGACAAGCGGAGAGATAAGATTGAAATCACAAATCCCCACCAATGGGGAATTTCAATGGGCATTAGTGGGATAATCCGGCACGATGACGGGAGATAAATGTGTTCTTGAGTGGAGACCGCGACTCCGCAAACGTAGTGTAGGCCGCCCTCCGACCAGGTGGGATGACGATCTGCGAAAAACTGCCGGCAGATGCTGGATGCGGCAAGCTGAAGACTGGGCGCTATGGCACTCATTAGGAGAGGGCTATGTCAAGCAGTGGACTACATAGTATAGCCTGAAGAAGAAGAAGAAGATGACGGGAGAGTCGCGACTTTCCAGTACATTATTTAATTTAGTACGCTAAATTGGCTGTCTCTCAGAGAGGTGGTCTGTGCCGCAGTGGAAAGTATATAGGCATAAAAAGTATACCTACAAAACAGATCTAATAACTAAGATGTGGTTTATACAGCATCACCAATGTAACTTTGAGTATGTTATTAAAGTATTTCTTAATGATTCGCGGTACTCATACTCATTATATATTGAACGGGTCAAATCGCGATTATTTATTAGCCGAAACGTCGGGAAATAAGGTAATTACGTTTTACCTAATAAATAATCGCGATTTGACACGTTTAATATATAACTATGTATGTTATTAAAGCATTTTTTTTGTTCTTACTAATATTATGATTTTATTATACCTTTTTTGAGGTAAACATTTTAAACGTTAAACGCCAAAACGAAAATACTAAGATAGGGTGAGGTCACCGGTTGACCTACATTGGGTTTATCGGCTTTAAATATTTTAAACTAACCAAATTGCGCGGAGAATGTGGTAGTCGTCATCTACGCGCATTTTGCTAAGTTTCGCAGATTTTTTTTTGGCAAAAACCCTTGGTAACAAAGGCGACTGAATGAAATGCGATGACGTGGTAAAGATTTATTGCATACATAAAAAAGAGGTGCTGAATAGACAGACAAATTGAATCTTCCGGTTACTTTAAGATGTGAGAATGTCTGTAAAGTCACATATAAGAAAAAAGTTGCAGAATTTCTGTTAAGTCAACTGTAGTTGCTGTGTATGTAGGTAGTTGGCTAGTTTGGATTCTGCCCGGCACACTGACCTCTTGTTCGTGGCAATGTCATTGTGACTGACCGAACCCAAGCCTTAGGCGTAGGGCGAGCAAGAGGGTAGTGTGTAGGGGGTCTTTAAATTTCTTTTTTCGTATTTGTATGTACCTAGCATATAAGATAACTCGAACATGTAAAACCAAGAGCATCTGCCAACAAACTGTTATGCAGTTTGGCAGAAACCAACTTCTGTATTTTTTTGTATTTTTATTTGAATAAATGTTTTCAAAAAAAAAAGACCTCCTTTTTTGAGGTCGGTCGGTAGTGATTATGGCAATAGCTCGTGTGCAATTCTATCCGCTGACGCCTCCACGCAACGTAAGGCCTTATCCGCCAGAGATGTTGGTTTCACTTTTCCATTTTTCTTTGAGCCGACGTGACCTGTTATCTGCAGGGTGGTAAAGTGGGGGCGTTACATGTCTCAGTACCTCTCACGGGTGTAGGCGAGATTAAACCCTTTGAATCGGGCGTGTTTAGCCCCACGTGATATGCTTTTTGATGTGCGAAAGTAGTCTTTTGGTTGGTGGCGGCTTTTTGTATAATGCTTGCGTGAAGTTCACGGTGATACGCAAATAATAATACGAGTAGTATTAGATTTTCACGGGCCATGGGCTCACCAAGACTATTTGATCATTTTCAATGAACGCTCTTTATTATAGTATTATTTAAGTGTCTAGTCGATATAAAATGGTGCTGCTGACGTTTTGCAACTGAGTCGAGAAAATAATGCGGCTCATCGCAGGACTAAAGCGGTCGCCTCTGCTTCACAGTCGCCTTGTGTAGCTCGATAGCGGACGATATGATAGCGTCTTTTTGCTTTATGTAGCGAGTAAGAGCGGGATGACACGACGTTTTATCGCGATGACACGCTTGACAGTGGTCTTACTCCCTGGGCTTAAATACGTGTTTAAAGAACTTAATCAACCCATAAACAGAGCCCACTGTTCCGCCTTCTTCTCTTTCACGTCAACCGATCCGGTACTTAACTAAAGGTTGATGATGATACGGTTCTTTGAAAGTTTAGGTCTATGTTTCTCAATAATAGCCGACGAAATCGATTATTTATTTATTTATTATTAGTTACTCCAACAGTATTTTCACATTTCATTTAAAAACTACTTATTCTAAGGTACAATTCCGTGTGAAACACCTTTACAGGAGTATACAACTTTATTGATAAATAAGCGTCCGATATATCTCGGGCGTTGACTGAACAATGTTGCTCGCCTTTCTGGGCGTGAACGGAATATCACCGTATTATGACCGCGAGCTTAAATTAATTGCTTCTGAGGCAGATTTGTGGTAGCATGGCTGGATGAGGTTGGCCGAGCCGAGGACAACATTCCTTAGGGGAGTCCATTGCTTGCCACAGGCGCCTATGTCAATATGTGGTCTGATGGTGTGGTCTGAGCTGTCTTAGTATTCTATAGTCATGATTCCTAGAAGTTTCTATCTGCAATATAACGTTCTGCACCAAGATCCATTTTCTAGAATTAAAATATCAGCAAGAATTTTTTCATTATTTTACTTCTCTTACCAAAGGGCTAGCGTCAATACTTGTAATTATAGCACCGCACTTGAAGGTTTAAAGGAACTGACCTCTCGATGTCAGTTAACCCTCGAGCGCAGTTCAAAGATCTAACCCGAAAGGATCTACTTGGCCAACCACGTTTTGTCACAAACTGTACAATGTGACCAGAAGTATCACATTCCAGCCCAATATTTGAAGTTTCAAAAGCTGCGGCCCATGTGTGTTCTTTGATTCAGATGATTAGCCGCGGTCTGGTATCCTCGAGTTCCTTTGTTAGTTTCTTTTCCACATAATCTATTAATTGTGAAATGTATTCATAGTGAATATATATATATATATATATATATATATATATATATATATATATATATATATATTCACTATGAATACATTTCACAATTATATGTATATATATATTAATCGCCAAATGTGTTGGAAAGCGCAAATCTCGGGAGCAGCTGAACCGATTTCGCTAATTATTTTTTTTAAATATTCCTTGAAGTACGAGGATGGTTCTTACGGAGAGAAAAATAAAAAAAATATTAAAGAATCGACTGTTAGGCGGTACGAAGTTCGCTGGGTCGGCTAGTAGTGAATAAAATTCTTGACTTTGACTGGCTGTACGTAGCTGAGAATCACATCATAGGGTATCGAGGCTAGGATCCAGGACAAGTGGTTGTGCTGTGCTTTTTTTCTTTTTATTTAGGATACTAACAGATATTTACTTAAATTTTAGACAAGTGGTTGTGGTGTGCTTTTTTTCGTTTTATTTAGGATACTAACAGATATTTAATTATTTTTTAAGATACTAACAGATTTTTACTTTAAAGTGTTAGTATTCTAACATTTCTGGATAATTACTGACAATCACAATGACATCTGAACAGCCACGAGAGGTTTAAGTCTCTGAAATCTTAAAATCCTATTTAGAGGCTAAAAAATCCACCCCTGTCGGGACTCGAACCCGCGTCCTCTGGCTAACCGTGCCAGCGCTCTCGCAACTGAGCTAATGGGCTCGAATTGAATTTTAGCCTGGCACGGTTAGCCAGAAGTCGCGGGTTCGAGTCCCAGTATGGGTGGAATTTTTAGCCTCTAAATAGGTTATTAAAATTGTCCTTAGCACGGGTAAGTGCATTAAAAAGAATATAAGCTCTGAAATGTGGTTTTCTCTCAAATGTCTCAATCACGTTTGGCGAACTGTCTGTGCTTCCGCTATACAGATGGCTACTTGGAAGTTATTATGGGCCGTGTACATTTTCAGCAGTTTGTGGTCAGAAATCTCCTAAAAGTAAGACCAGTAAGACTGACCTTCTGTGATTTATTTTACATCTCCGTTTCCGAATTTTTCACGACGCGTCGCCGAGCCGTTGTTTAGCCACGCCACGTGACGGGAATGGAAAACCTCATTTGGCGCGAAAGTAAACCGTCTGCGACGCCATTTTGGTTTTTCACTTTTTCTCCGCGTGTTCTGCATTTTATTCTCTATTGAGTGTCCACTACATTATAAAACATGCGAAGTTCATTGAAGTTGAACGAAAGACAGTGTTAATTGTTGAGTGTTCAGTTTGCCCTTGAAAATGGTTATTTTTATCTGTAACTAGCTGACCCAGCGAACTGCGTACCTAACAGTCGTTTTTTTATTTTTTTTCATTTTTCTCTGCGTCAGAACCATCCTCGTACTTCAAGGAAAATTCTAAAAAAGAATTAGCGAAATCGCTTCAGCTGCTCTCGAGATTTGCGCTTACCAACACATTCAGCAATTCATTTTTGTATTGTAGATTTTTGGATGGTCAAAAATGGCAAATGGAACACCGTGCCTTGCCCAACCTCGCGATTACTGTATAATTTTTTTCGGTCATAGCCGATCGTATAGTTTAATTCAGTTTTATTTTCTTTTAAAGTTAAAACTTAAATTTTTTACAAAGGCTTGCGCAAGTGGTAGAATTTTTAAGTTTTCCTCCTTATGACCAGAATATAGAGTGGCTATAACATGACTAGAATATAGTGTATATATTCACTACAAAAGTAAGTCAGCCAAAAAACACAAACAAAAGACAGTATGACTTTTAAAAGTAGGTATGGCTATTTGTTACAGTTATCGTCCAATATAAAACTACATGATAAAGTTTTTAATATTTACTTATCATCTTGTGTGATGAAAATTGAAAGATATTTTTTTCAAATAGACCAACCGATACCTTTAGTATTTCTGACGACTCGCGATACTCATACATCGATCTGTAAAACATATAACTAGTACCACCTATGTTGGTACGGAGATACATAACAATTTTTATGCTCTCGCCCCCAAATCACACGGCCCCAAAAGCGTCGGCCGTTACAGTAAAATTTTACATTCCCCGCAAAGCTAGCCAATAAAGATCCACTACATAAACGCGGGTAGAACGTAAAAGGGCATTTTTATTACGAACGGTACGCTGCGTTTCAACAGAACCATAATTTTTAGGTTATGTAGGTATACGGGGGTCTGTGCCGGTAGGCATTTGCTTGATACGTAGCTATGTAACCGTTGCATGAATAAGCCCCAACAATATCTCAATAAAAACTGCAATAAAACAAAAAATAGAGGTGAAAATCATCGGTCATATGAAATTTATATGATATTTAAGTATTGATATTTCATATGAAATTGTCAGACACAGTCACATAGTGTTAAACATTTAATTTTATTTATCTGATTGTTACCTGTTGTACTCACTTATTGAATAAAAAAAATATACATGTCTTATTGAGCAATTATCTTAATTAAGAATTTCGATAAGTAAATAGTTAACCTTAGTACGTAGTAACTATTATCTAATCTGTGCCTTAGTGCTGTATTTGCAAATTTCTCAGAAAAGAGCGTGACAGAACGTCACCTACTTAAGTATTTACTTAGTGAAATTCTCAATTCCGAAATTGGACCATAGTTTCACTATTACGAAATAACTGCCCGTTGTTGATTCAATTATTCGCAACACTAACGCCATCTATTGGTACACTTAAACTAAATACTTAAGTAGCCTAAACCACCTTGACCACTGTGTGGATCACAATATAAGAAGGTATAATCAGAGTTCCTGAAAACACTGTTGACAAAACATCGATCTTTGCATGTTCTCTTTATACAGTTACGTTATGGGTGATTATGCAACTAAAATGTTAAAACAAGATGCTTTCGACTGTACCTCAACTGATGAACAGTTGTTGATCAACAGATCAACAACTGTATGGTATTTACGTTCTGGGGACAATCGATCCATAAATTAAGTAAGTCAGTGTGGTGTTTACTGAACAGTTGACAGCAGGTCAACCTTAACAAGCGTGTATTCTACTTAATTCATAACTTTATGTAGTTCTTTAGCTGTTAAATTTAGGGTTTGACTCATACGTGATACCCACTTCTTCTTCTTTTTCAGGCTATATTATGTGGTCCACTGCTGGACATAGCCCTACCTTAATAAGCTAATAACATGCCCACTTAGGGCACAGCAATGTCCAAGTAGCATGCAGTATTAGAAATACAAAGAACTTATTGACCAAGTCCGATTTATTATTATTAAAATTCTTTATTGCATAAAAATTTAGCTCGTAGGCGTCATGGTACCTAAGTTTAAGAGACAAGATTAGCAGGTAGAGCAATATATTTCCTCATAATATTAATTTATTAATTTATCGAGCAACATAATTAATTTAATAGATACTTACTTGGTTAGGTTACGCCAGAATTTGCTACAAAAATGCGGTTAGTGATGCTCTTGACTGTCGACTGTACCTACTGTTCAAAACTGGCACTTATGTCAAGCTACGAGAGAACTATGCACTACGAAGTAGGCTCTGACGACCCCCCCCTCCACTCAGTATTTTCAAGAAACGGTTGAAAGTGATTATTTCAATATCTTAATCAGTCAATATCTTTTAAAAACCTATTTAGAGGCTAAAAATTTCACCCATGCCGGAATTCGAACCCGCAACCTCTGGCTATCCGTGCCAGCGCTCTACCAATTGAGCCAATGGGCGACTCACGGCATCAGTGAAATTTCGAACCTCTTTACATTATTCTCTGTATTACGTACAGGCAGCGACATCTGACTTAAGCAAATTGCATTACTTACAGCCCCGACTACCTACTTTGCAGTTAGGTTTAACATCGGAACGATATCACTGTACTCACATGATTATACTATTTTTATGCAATTTTCTTAAGCCAGATGTCGCTGCCTGTACGTAATACAGAGAATAGTGTAAAGAGGTTCGAAATTTCACTGATGCCGTGACTCGCCCATTGGCTCAATTGGTAGAGCGCTGGCACGGATAGCCAGAGGTTGCGGGTTCGAATCCCGGCATGGGTGAAATTTTTAGCCTATAGGTTTTTAAATTTGTTCCTTAGAACAGGTTAGTGCATTAAAAATAAAAATAGTATAGTCAATATCTTACTCTAACTCATTGATATTTATGTAAGCAGATTCTGACTATGTATTTTTATGATTTTTTCCTTATTAGAATGGTAGCAGGTTTATTAGTTGGATTTTATGTGTATGATATGCACGTGCGTAACCCGTTTCTCATCTCCACTCAGACTCCTCAAGGTTTACTGGTAGAAATCTATCACCGAGATAAGCTCGCCATTGAACTTTTATTTTCGTATGTTTTACTTCCTGTGCTGTGTTTCGTTTATAGCAAAGTATAATAATTATTATTATTATCATTACTTCGCAATGACGATTCGATCAGAACAGAATCGAAAATCAACTCGGCTTGGTTGAGTTGTGAACAGTCTATTAGGTCAGTGATTTGCGGCTGTCAGTCAACACGCTTTGTTTAACGTTCATTACAGCCTATATTAGTAGTTTGGCGTGTTGTTTCCGCAATTACCGTCATATTTCGGCCGTTGATCGAAGCAGGACTGTGGGTCCACTCCCACCACCAGACTATCTCTTTTCAGAAACCCAGCAGTGTTCGTTTTACTGCTGGCCTCCTGAACGGCCAGCAGTAACATAGATGCATATGAAGAAGCTTAATTTACGTATTACGCATGTATGTATGTTTTGATCGATATCAACCCTTGATGTCCCTACTGCTGGGGTCTCGGGTCTCTTCCGGCATCGCAGGAAGGTTAGGCCGTACTCTAAAAAGAGGGCCAAGTCCGGATTGGTGGAGTATTGTACTTGATTGTCTTGTATGTATGTAAATGTTATGTTATTTTATTTATTAAGCTTACGCAATCTATAGATACGTGTTCCTTGTTGAGACGTCTCCGGCATAGAGGGCAATACCAGCTCTTACTATTAAGACGCAAAACGTAATATCGAATGATGTGGAGGTGTAACTAAGTTCCTATATCTCGTCGACAGAAACAACTAGCAACGTTTAGTTATTATGAGGAACTCTTTGAGACGCAAAAATAGATTTTGAAGTTTTTTTCTTGTATTATGCTTCTTCATCTTTTGGTGTCATCTCCTGTCGGAGGTCGGCTATCATTGTAGCATTGTAGTGACGAAATATCCGTGATGTTGCGGTTCGGAAGAGTTCTGCCTGAATCGCGGTACAATAAATATGCTAAGCACAGTTTGTTCCAAAAGGGCTAGGTACTATAAAATAAAGGATTATCTAGATGACAATGAGGTCTGGAATTAAAGCCAATTCTATGTGTAAGTTCTATGTTTTATAATAATTACGTAAACTATGTTAATTAAGGACTTTGAAAAGACTAAGTTTGGAGTTTTTTTGTCCATTTTTTCTCCAAAATGATCTAAATTTTGAAATGGACACCTAGTTTGAATTGTAACGTTCATTAAGGCGCAGTTTCTGTGCTACTTTGAATTAAACCTATTCATTTCATTTCTATCTTGTAGAATGAGTTGCAGCCGATTGTACTTGTGACTGCCTCCGAACACTCCAAAAGTGTTGTAGATTTTGTTCATTTTCTATGATGTTTAATGTTTACAAAACCCGATTGTAAAAGAATAAATTATTATTTTGGTTGGGTTGCTAGTTAACTCCAGGTAGAATTGAAATTTCACTTAAAAAACACAATTTTTTTAAAGTGAAATTCTCAATTCTGGAATCGATTGTTCTTTAAATTTATTTGCGCTAATTTCCGCAAAAGTTCACAGTAAGCTCAAATATTGATGAAATAAGGAATAACAAACAAATTTTCGTAACACAATACTAGTAAGATTTACAACGATCCGAACTTATCATTAGAACCTACAAGTTTTTAGAGTAACATAACAATATAAATCTATTAACTAAGTAGGTATCAAAGACTCTAAAAAGACTAATTTTGAAGTTATTTTGTCTACTTTTTCTCCAAAATGATCGAAATTTTGAAACGTACACCTTGTTTCACTTGTAACGTTCAATAAGTCTGTAATAAGTTTCTGTAATATTTTTAATAAAATACTTCGATTCAACTCGGTTAACTGTATGAGTTTACAATAAGTCGTAAGAACGTTCCAGAATACAAAGTTGAACAAGTTGGGGTTGAGGACTAACAAAGAGGTTAAAACAAAGAGTAATTGAACTTAACTTTCTATAGTCGGTTTTTTAGATCAATTACAAAAATGTACTCACCGGCACTTATGTCAAATAAAGGGATCATTTACACTCTCATAAAGCCAGTAATTTATTTATTCTACATTCAATATCCTAACCTAGGATACAGTAAGTCAAGGTTTATTCAGGAGCTGAGTAGTCTGTGCAGCAAAGGAACTTTCCCCAAACTTTTATATAATTATCGTCGTTATCAACCCTTCTATGTCCCCACTGCTGGGGCACGCGTCTCTTCCTGCATCGCAGGAAGGTTATGTCATACTCTACCACGGGGGCCAAGTCCGGGCTGGTGGAGGATTGTAAGACAGTGGCGGGCCTTACTGTCTGAAGTTATCGAGCCGCCTATAAGGCCACTGAGATGGCTTTACGACTTCCATTACATTACAGCCGGCACCAACGGCTTCACGTGCCTCGCGAAGTCGAAGCGCTCGCCCGGCGCAGCGTAACCCGGACTTGGCCCCCGTGGTGGAGTATGGCCTAACCTGCCTGCGATGCAGGAAGAGACCCGTGGGGACCAATACCGTGTCCACCGCGTTCAAGCGCCAAGTGGGTCAATACCCCAGACACTCGGGTTTTATCACGATTTTTTTCTGCACCGTTAGCGAGTGGTAGTGAAAGTGAAAACATTTATTTTTATGTATTGGTAGTACAACTTTTATTAAGTTAAATTGAAGGAAAACCGCTGAGAGCCACGACCGTACGGATATCCCATGCGCAAATAGAGTAAGCAAATAAAACAACATAGGAACCTACAAGGAAAACCGTGACAAATGTTATAAGAACAAAGCATGACATGTTATTTGGCAGATATGAGTTTTTGGAAGTTATAGAAAAAACAAATATACGTAAGGGCCCTCGCCATTAGCGAAGCCTCGTTTAGTGCGGACTAGTTATTGTACAAGTTACTGGCGCACTAACTTGCCTGATGAACTAAATATTTTTTGATTTCATTTACAATTTTTGTAAACAATTAAGTTTTACTCTTAAGATAAGAACTAGCAACTCTAAGCTTGTGAGTCTTATGTCGGATTCACTCACTTGATTTTTGTCGGAAGAGTCCGAACTGGCAGTAATGCTGCTTAGGAATACAATAATGATAATAATAACAATCATTTTAACAAAAGCTAACACTATTGCTATTATTGTTCAGAAATTAGCGTGCCTCGCGAAGAATGAAAGCGCTCGGTAATTATCCCACTAACGGTACTCACGGGATGGTCACCCATCCAGCACCTGACCGCGCCTGTTGTCGCTTAACCCAAGTGATTGTTTCCAATCACACGGTTGCACTAAGCCACGAGCGCTTTTCATGCTAAAATAAAAACATGTTTTTTTCCTTCATACAAATTGACCACATAAATTTTCAAGATAGTAAAATGACTGGAAATTGCTTACTATTGTTTTTACTCGTAGTGTTTTTAGAATCTTGAGTTGTTGTGTTTCGCTATTGCAATAAGTAATAATTTATAAAAAAAAACTTTTTTTCAACTGTCTGCGTCTGTCAATAACACTTAATACTATCGTAAATTATCTGATCAGTAGGCAAGCCAATTCATTACCATTACAGCCCAACTACAAAGCAACATAACCCTAAAAGGGCAAGCGACATCAATTGCACGACTCCACTCCAGCTGACAATAAATAAAACGCACCAGAATCTTATCTACAGTTCTATCAACTAATTGGGAAGGTCCTAAGGGGACAGGGCAGTAAACTATGATCATTAGTCTCCGACCATTTCATCTTGAGCTCCCCGCCTCTTCTTAGCTCCAGCGAAAGTCGACCCCGAAAACGGAAGAGAATATTCGTGACAGGTCAAAGTAGCTTGGTTGTTTTTTGCAGGGAAGTAATGTTTCGGGGCGTGGTACGACCAGCCTTGTGGATAGTTATCTTGTGGAGGCGGTTAATTTTTGTAATAACTTAATGGGGCACATCCCTCTGGATTGGCTAGGTTATGAAGAATTATTTGTTTCTGTTGGGCGTCTAAGCTAGGAGGACGGTACTGATTGGGTGGGATACGTTAATACTCATACAATAAACATACAAATAATACCTAGGACACAGCCACTATAGCCAGGAGTGGTAACTTTGCAGGTAGATTGGCAGGAATTTTCCATAGATTCTGTATAGAAAGTGTTGCGCTGTAAAAAGCAACCATAAAACACACTTTTCGTTGTATTTTTTTCACAAATTTATTTATTTTAGTAAATGTACAAGGGCGTGCTTTTTGTAAATAAATTTAGTATATACAGTCATTTTTCAGTTAGATAAAAGCTATTATTAAAAAAATATATCAACATAGTCGTCATCATTTACATCATTTACGTGAGTCGTCAACATTCCAATGAAAAACCAACAATGCATCTCCTTAAAATTTAAAAAAAAACATTAAAATAAGAAAATTACTTTGCCAAAAATTTTCACATTTGAATGCTATTATGGATTTCCGCAAAGTAACGCCTGATTCCATACAATATTTAAAAAATCATCCTAACAATCAACTATTCAAATATTTGTCTGTACTCTTCGGTTAAAAGATGTCTGTGGAATTTTCATTTTTATGTGCCTACAATATAGTTTTCTCTACCTATCTCTATTCTATCGTCGCCATATTTCCTTATTTCAACTTTTTTCATAAGCAGTTTGACCAGTTTGTGCACATCGAAGGAAAGAGTATCTGCCACAAGACATAATCATTCTCGCACCCCGCCAAACGGGCAACAATTGCATCGCGACAGTTGAGTGACAGTATCGATCTAGCATTTCTAACATAATCGACATCGCCCCCAACCTTCTGCTAGCTCGCCCCGATAACTCCAATTTCGCTTTATCTCCCTCCAAACCACCCTTGGACTGGGTAAGAGAAGGATAGAAGAACAGTTTCCTACTAGATTTAAGAGATTGTTTATATTTTGTCTCGCAATGAAATGCGATGGGATTAGATGAAGGCAGACATATAGACCATGCTTGAATTAAGTGAGACTAAGATTTATTTATTTATGTACCAGAATTCCTCGCTAAGTCCAGGACGGCAGCTAATCAAGTTTCAGAATTTCCTTGCAATGTCGCCTTTACTGTAACCGAGCAGAGTACCCACATAATCCTAATTCTATTAGAAATGTGAAAGTTTGTGAAGATATTTGGATGTTTATCACTCAATCACGCAATAACGGTTGAACAGATGAAACTTGGCGTACAAATTGACAAAGATCTGAATTTAGATATAGGATACTTAATGACTCGGTAATAGGTACGTGGGATAATATTAAATATTTTACTGTAACCAAATGTAACCTAAGTACGTATTATATTAAATAGCTCTATCTTAAATATCTCCATCTTAAACATCCAAACATGTTCACAAACCGTCACATTTATATTATTAAATAGGATTGTCTTTATTTTTAAGTTATTCGGGTAGTTTGCGATATACCTGCAGTACATCTATACTGTGGACCATTTACGTAGATTTCTAATTTTGTTTCACTCTGCACACGAGGTTTCAATCAATCAATTAATCGGTCCATATTCTTCAATTGATGTACAAAGACCTCCGAGACACGCCAAGTCATTCTTTCCTTGACGAACTAAGAAGTTTCCTCATCATCAGCCCACCTTTGCCCACTGCTGGGTAAAGGCCTTTTCCTCACGCCATCCTTCGCGATCTCTCACCATTCTCATCCACGGGGTCCCTGCCGACCTGACTACATAGTCTGACCATAGGGCTGGTCTACCCACTGACTACTACGCCCGACTACTCTTGGCCACATCCGTAACTCTGCCCTGCGAAGTTGCGAAGTTTTTTTGGCGATAATTTATACTTCTGTTCCTTTCCTCTGTGGCCAAACCCGCTTCGGACTTACCTACAAGTCTTTCTATACTTTCCCTAATTTTTTCTCAACAGTTCCGCTCCTTTTTGTATCGTTCTTGTTTCTTTTACTATTATTTTCGGTCTCATTCTCGTCCTGTTGCGTCGACGGTTTTTCCGAGGGCTTTTGGGTACCGTACGCAAAATAATCCAAAACCCTTAAAATACTTGAGATATAAAATGGCAAGTTTAGACGCATTAAGTTTGCAAGTAGTTTATTAAATTTTAGATAAGTTCAAATGTGTGTAAATTGTCCTCAAAGAGCGATTGTGAGCAAGTTTGTGTTCATGGAGCGCGTGGCAAGTGGCAAACCGGCCTGCCTACCTCTCGCAGGCGTGAGTTTAATTATTATATTTTTTATTTTATTTATACAAGGAGAAAAAACAGAACTGACAAAGTTATAACATAAAAAAGAATTGAGTCACTATAGTACATTTTAATAGGCACTCTTGAAGCGATATGGGGTTTTTTTTTATAGTGACTCGTGTGTTTGTGTTTTGAAAACACATTTTGGAAGATTCATAATGATATTCACAAAATACTTTTAAAAAAAATTAAAACCTACTTCAAAAAACTGCAGCGCTCTAAACACAGAAATAACCTCGTGTAATATTAACTTATAATTTCGATGACGGTATTGCAGAAACATATTTAGAAGTTGCTGCCCAAAATTTATGTGCTAGTCATGTAGCTTGGCACCGACAAGATAAGATAAGATAAATATATTCTTTATTGTATAGGTACCGGATTTTTTTTACAGAGACAGCAGATACAGAAGATAAGATACAATTGGCGGCCTTACTGCAAATAGCAATTTCTCCTACCAGGTCGAATATGTTAAAGTTAATTCAACGGGTATTGTCGTGTAGTATCGTGTAGAGTCGTGGAGTCGTTTTTTTTTCGTATAAAGATAATTATTTAAAGTGCTCCCGCATCAATCTTAAATTATTTATACAATTAATGGAAAACCTAATGGAAATACATAACATAACATTTTACATACTGGCACATACATTGCCTCCGGCCCCACACCAGGATACCCTGTGTCGTGGGAACCATAAACTTTGACATCACAGACATTCAACATACAAGACCTGGATTTCTTTTTGTTTCCAGCCGGGATTCGAACCCGGGACCTCCTGTATGGTAGGCAGACGCGCTACCGCTACGCCACAGAGGTCGTCAATGAATGGAAAATGGGTAGATTATTATTTTATTTCTAGAGTTGATTCAAGTACAATTATTGGTATGGTATAAAATGTAAATGTGAATTAAAATGAAAATAAAAAATTTTTTTTTGAAGGAACCGTTACACAAATCTTGTGCTTATATTATTCTTATAGAAAAAACATAACAAATCACAAGTTTATGTGAGTACTACTATAAATAGACTTTATTGAAATTATTATCTAAAAGTTTAGAGTGTGAATCCATACCTACTAAAGGTATGGATTCACACTTTAAACTTCGGCATTCTTCACCAAAACACAGGCCAAAACTTGGGCTATACTTACCTCTGTGTAAAATTTTTCCTTAATCCAAGATTCATACAGAGTAAATAAAGCAAAATGTCAGGAAAGTTTACGACCTTGCCATAGAGGTAGACGGAACCATATTTTAGTTTTTTACATCGCTACTCCCGCGTATTTCCTTGGCCATTTATATTAGACTCGAATGCTTTTCCAATCGTACAGTCGACAGTGAGTGCATCAATCTTTACACACGAGCACTCTAATCAGTTACGTTAAGAGCGACTTTGCAACAAAGATATAAAGGTAGACCTGCCGACAGTCCGCGAAAGCTTTTAGTCGCCTTTGCTATTCCATACTCGCGTTTAAGTCCAATGTAATAAGATACACGATTATTGGGAAAAGTTCATGGTTATGAGGATGCCGATCGATTTGCAAAGGTTTTTATTCTAGTATTTTCTATAATGACTTTCGTCTACTGACGGTAGGCTGGGATAAAACAAGACAATGTTGTTTGAAGAATATTGCTACGTAAATAGGGGTAGGTACAAAAACTTGTGTGGTTTATTTTTGTCTGCTTTCACCACTTCACAAACAAACGTAGCTTTGAGATATGTAGGGATTAAACAAATTCTTATATATTCTATTTATTAAATTAGTATTAAAAGGGTTACATTGCGTGTTTCAGCAACAAATATCCGTACTTTTTTGACGAACTCTATGGCGCAGCGGTAGCGCATCTGCCTACCATGCGAGTGTTCCCGGGTTCAAACCCCTGCTAGGGACAAAAAAAGCCCAGGTCTTGGATGTTCACATGTATGTGATGTCGCTGTTTCTGGTTCCCACGACACAGAGTATCCTAGTGCGGGACCAGAAACAATGTATGCGCCTGTTTGTAAATGTTATGTTATGTTTTATCGAAACCCTAGCCTAGCTAGGTCTCGACTGACACCTAAACAAAACGCAACCATTTCCTTTAAAATAATTCAAACTTGAATAGACTGCTGCGTCATCCAGCTATTATAAGGAAGTATCGTGGTATACTGAGTTTTAAGTTTAAAATAAGAATATTTTTGTTTGGATATGTATTATTTATGTCAAACTTAAACTACCTTACTAAGTATAAGACTCGTAATGTTCATAGTACTATATCAAACTCGTCTAATCACATTGTAGACTTAGCCCCTGTTTCACAATGTTCAAATAAAGTTCCAGATAAGCTATCCGCAACCAGGGCTGCCGGTTTGTTCTAAATTTAAATAATTTTTCTTATATTGCGTGTGTTCGTTAATGACTTCAAATTTAGAACAAACGGCAGCCCTAGTTGCGGATTCCTTATCCGGAACTTTACCTTCAGATTGTGAAACAGGCCCTTATAGTCCAGATCTACTTACCGGTGTTGTTATATCGGAAGAGTCTGACCAGGTTCCCAGACCAGATCGTCTAATTACGATTATTTATTAGGTTTATTTATTTTATTTAGGTTATTAGATTATTTATTTTTTATTAGGTAAAACTTAATACCCGACTGTTGGGGCGACCAACGCCTCCTTGCTGACAGGCTGACCTGACGTAAGACTGGCTGATTCTCTTTTGAAACGACTTCGAAATTAGAATGACTGACCAGACCGAACAAGAGACTACGAAACAGTTCACGACAGACTTCCAAACGTAGCGGACGACAACGCTCCGCTGCTGACGAACAGAAAGACAAACCTGTACGACCGTACACCGACGTTATGGTAACGTCGCCGCTGCCGTGTCACGGGAAGTCTGAAGTGGCGAGTAGTCAATTATTGTAGTGAGGGAATTACGTTTTGCTTAATAAATAATTTCGATTAGGCCCGTTATTAGATTATTTATTTTTTATTAGGTAAAACTTAATACCCGACGTTATGGTAACGTCGCCGTTGCCGTGTCACGGGTAGTCTGAAGTGGCGAGTACAGTCAATTATTGTAGTGAGGGAATTACGTTTTGCTTAATAAATAATTTCGATTAGGCCCGTTTTTTATAGAATTGGCATGTATACCAAGGTAGTGGCAATTTGTCAGACTAAATAGCACAGCTGTGTTAAGAATGAGACAGGTATATTACGAGCACTGAATTTTTATTTTCTAGATAACTTGTTACCTACATTATTTATGTATTAACATAGATTTTAAACAACTGTTTTACCAACACTATTGGACCTTAGTTGTCTGAATAAATAAATATAATAAAAAAAAATTATTTTTAATGCTCTAACCCGTGCTAAGGACAATTTTAAAAAACCTATTTAGAGGCTAAAAATTCCACCCATGCCGGGATTCGAACCCGCAACCTCTGGCTATCCGTGCCAGCGCTCTTTCCAACTGAGCTATGGGCGACTCACCGGCATCAGTGAAATTTCGAACCTCTTTTTAGTCACTAAATAGATTTTTTAAAACTTGTTACTTCTGTGGCAGAGTTTAACTTACGTAGTTACACTCATACACGTCACAATCAGAAGGCGGGCCGTCGCAAAGAGTGACAGATTGCCTAACAGCGCTTCTTTCAAGCCCAGCTAACCGTACGACCATTACGGGAATCGATCCCGCACTCGAGAGGCCGACCATAAAGCAAATTAATCAATTAGCTGAGGGCTTGTCGACAACATTACAAATAACGTTCAATTTCTGTATCGCCCTTGCATCTGGGTCGTTGTCACGACCATTCTTGCCTGACTCTTAGATTAGAAGGTTTTGTTCTGTAGCCCGGGTCAGCCTAACCTCCCTTTGCGTTGCATGTCTCGACTACCAACCAGCTATGTTGACCTCCGACTTCCAATGCACAGTTTTGAAGGTCAGGTCAGGGGCTGGGGATGCAGAATCATGTAGCATTGCATAGTTTCGTGGGGTGATGTTGTGCAATTCGGCTGACGCATCTGCTTGATGGCTCGTGGGTGAAAGTCCGCAATGTTTTTGCTCGAGTGGCCTCGAATTGTGTTCAGGCTGCAGCTAACATGCTAATGTCTGGGGTTCTAGTAAAGCGGAAAAAATAAGCAAGAAGCTACCGTGGCCTGATGTAACCGAGTGATTTTAATCAATCACCAGGGTTAAGCAACAACAGGCGCGGTCAGGTGCTGGACGGGTTCCGAGCGCTTCCGTGCTTTGCAAGGCCGTCACCAACTTTAAGCCGTTGGTGCCGGCTTTCGTGCAACGGCAGTCGTTAAGCCATGTCAGAGGCCTTATGGGCGGCATAATAACCTCTGGCAATAGAGCCCGCCACTGTCTTACAATCCTCAACCATGATTATATTCTTTTTAATGCACTAACCCGTGCTATTAAGGACTATTTTAAAAACATATTTAGAGGCTAAAAATTCCACCCATGCTGGGATTCAAACCCGCGACCTCTGGCTATCCGTGCCAGCGCTCTTTCCAACTGAGCTATCAGGCTATTGAACTATTGAGCTAATATGCTAATGGGCAACTCACCGGCATCAGTGAAATTTCGAACCTCTTTACAATATTCTCTGTATTACGTACAGGCAGCGACATCTGGCTGAAGTAATTTGCATCACTTGCAGCTCCGAGTACCTACTTTGCAGTTAGGTTTTACATCGGAATGATATCGCTGTACCCACATGATAATATAATTTTTAATGCACTAACCCGCGCTGAGGACAATTTTAAAAAAACCTATTTTGAGGCTAAAAATTCCACCCATGCCGGGATTCGAACCCGCGACCTCTGGCTATCCGTGCCAGCGCTCTTTCCAACTGAGCTAATGGGCGACTCACCGGCACCAGTGAAATTTCGAACCTCTTTACAATAATCTCTGTATTACGTACAGGCAGCGACATCTGGCTGAAGTGATTTGCATCACTCGCAGCCCCGAGTACCTGCTTTGCAGAATTTTTAGCGTCTAAATAGGTTTTTTTTTAAATTGTCCTTTGCACGGGTTAGATAAGATAAGATAAGAATATTCTTTATTGTACACACCAGAAAATAATTACAGAGACAACAGTTACAAAAGAAGAGGTACAATTGGCGGCCTTATTGCTGATAGAAATTTCTTCCAGGCAACCTTAAATCTAAAAGATTGCTGAAGGAGAAATGCATTAAAAAAGAATATAGACTCTAGATTGTCTACGTAGAAGACTGCACTCTGCCCGACTGCCCAACTGCGCGGATTTCGATCATATCATACCAACACCCTTTAAGTTCCAAAGCTACATGCTCCACAAACTGCTTCAACTCCCCAACAGCGTTTAAAGCACATCGAAGTTGTTCAAAGTTGTGCCCATTTCGCGTGATTGATCGTGTCGCGACAGCTCTCAATCGGGCGGTGCGATCGACTGACGATTTTGATTGATCGTCTGCCAACGCACCGGCTTGGGACGGGGTTCGGCGTTAATTTACGGTCACATATTGAAAATATGGGTAGCCAGCTTAATTCTAGTACGAGGACACAGCATAAACTCACGCCTGCATCCCACAGGAATTGACACATGTGACGACATTCGCTTGGTCAACATCTAGTTTTCCCTTTTTAAACAAGTCCTTTACATTTTCTTGCATCTATATAGCCGCTCTCTAAAAACTATTTTGTTTATGTGTTTATTAGTTTCGAGTACTCTTTATCTTCGATATTAACCCTTGTACATACAAGGGGACATCCCCACTGTAATTCTATTACTAGGAATAAAGAAAATGAAGAAAGAAATAAATTTAGTGTTGCAATAAAAACCATAGCACTAGTTTGCAATCAAAATAAGTGATTGTGTCAGCAGTGGTTAGATACAACCCTTCGTATGTAACCACTGCTGGGGCACGGGTCTTTTCCTGAATCGCAGGAAGGTTAGGCCATACTCCACCTCGGGGGTCACGTCCGGGTTGGTGGAGGATTGTAAGACAGTAGCAGGCCTTACTGTCAGAAATTATCAATCCGCCCATAAGCCCTCTGACATGAACTAACGACTGCCATTACATGACAGCCAATACCAAGGACTTGCGAAGCACGGAAGCGTTTGGAAAAATGCCACTAGCAGTAGTCAAGGGACGGTCATCACTGCTGGGGCCTCGCTCCCCACAAGTGTTGATATCGAATGTGCTAATATTAATCGGAAGTTTATCGGTTTTTGTAACGCTATGGTCATTTATACTGGTATCTCGATAGCTTTTTGTACCTTATTCATTTTTTTCCGGCTGTCTCCGACAAAGATTCAATTAATTGATTCCGGAATTAAGTCATTAATGGCTAAATATGCGTGTATTTCACTACAGAGTCAAGCTTAAACATCAGCTAACTTCGCCACCCTTGTCCTCAGATACCTTGCAGTCCGAAGCTGGTTCGGACGGCAACAGTGACCACGCGTCTTCAGGAGACGAAGACTCGCAGATGAGGCTACGGCTCAAAAGGAAACTTCAGAGGAACCGGACCAGCTTTACAAACGACCAAATCGATAGCCTGGAGAAAGGTGAGAGGCTTTCTTCTACAGGCTACGAGCGGTAGCGTCGCAGCGGTTCGGCGGCCATTCATTCGGATGTCCCGGGTGTGCATCCTGGCAGTACCAAAGACTTAGGTAGATTTGTCAATTAACCCTTGTGAAAAATGTGAAAATTACTTTGCTAAATTCCGCCAAAAATCCCACAATGCTCGTGCTCACAAGTGCCAGTAAGACTTGCATTTTGAAGCCTGAGGATGCCTCGCGTTAGAGGCGGAACGCGTCGCGCATTTTCTCACACAAGTATTGGTGTCGGTGGTGGTGTGTTCGTGTCTTGCTTTTGCTTGAAAAATTAGGAGGGAAGGCGGTGCATTAACTAACCGCATGGTGCTTGTGGTGTCGGCCTAGAGAATAGCACCAACCCAATTCTTCCCGCGGGTGTCGTAAAGGCGACTAAGGGACAGAAACCGGGGGGTGGGCAGCAGCGCCCGCTGCAGTACAATTCCACCGAACTGCGAAACCAACCCGCATGCGTGGGGATTAGCGCATTACCCCCTTTGATAGCGCAACCTGGCGCTCTTTAGGGGAGGGCTATGTCCAGCAGTGGACCAGTATAGCCTGACGACGACGATGGTGCTTGTGGGATTTTTGGCGGAATTTGGCAAAGTAATTTTTACATTTTAATGCTATTATGGATTTCCGCAAAGTAACGCCCGACGAGTGATTCCATACAATACATTTGTGAAGTCATAGTAGTCGCCATGTATTAAAGTTTGGCAAGTCTACATTATGGAGATAAAAAATTATGTTTATTTTTAGTACCTATATCTAATATTAACATTATGATGGCTATAAATCCGTAGCGATAGCTGCGGTGGTAGCCCAGTGGGTAGAACAATGGACTCGCAAGCGAGAGACCCAGGTTCAAACTCCAGTGCGGGCATGTACCAATGACTTTGTTGAATTTCAATGTTACGTACATTTGCGAGTTTCTAGTCGCAATACCACACACTAACGGTGAAGGAAAACATTTTGGGGAAACCCGCGGCTTGGTTGGCTCCGCACGTATTGACTAGTATTTCTTGTGGGCTAGACCGTTTAAGCTCTCAGGATGCTATAGGTGCTGGGCAAGCCTACACCATCTATAAAACCATGTCCCAGGCACTGCAGCATTCGAGAGGTCTCTTCACCCATCTAGTGTGAGTAAATAATAATAATAAGAATAAATATTCATAGGCATATTACACAGATCTCGTTAGCCCTATACTAAGTACAACCAAACGACTTGTATTATAGGTGCTAACTCGACGATAGATTTTAATACAATAAATACATTGACAACATCCAAGGCCCGAGACAAACTAGAAAAGCTCGCCTCCCAGTTTGACCCGGCTGAGGATCGAACCCGAGACCTTTGGCTTTACAGTCAGCGTGCCAAACCGCTGCGCCACCGAGGCCGTCAAAGTGAAGGTGCCACTGGACGCTGAGTAAATCATCTCATAACATAGAGGCCGATATCAATTGTACAAATCACAAGCGGTCTCCGACTTGTCAACGGCCAAGTCCCAAGAGGCCACATAAACCTATTTCCTAGCAATTCCCCTGGCTCGTTGTTTGCCCTATAACATAATAATCGTACGCTTTATTAGTAGATAAATAAACAAGTTTTGTCCCCCGTGTTTGTGGAGCACTTGAGTTATGGCGGCAGGCCAATTATTGTGTTGACCGTGGGCTTAATCGCAGTTTTCGTTTGTGCTCCTCTAGCTTTGTGATTTTTGCGATATTGGACGAAAAGGTTGGCTACCTGATTCGATCAAAAACAAAGATAAATAAAAATAATAATAAATATTCATGGGCATATTACACAGATCTCGTTAGCCCTATACTAAGTACAACTAAATGACTTGTGTTATAGGTACTAACTCGGCTATAAATTTAATACAATAAATACATAGATAACATCCAAGACCCGAGACAGACTAGAAAAGTTCGTTTCCTAGTTTGACCCGGCCGGGGATCGTACCCGGTACGGTTTTACAGTAAGCGTGCCAAACCGCTGCTCCACCGACGCCGTCGAAAGGCGAGGAGAGAAATAAAAGCCTTCAACACTGCCTTAAATATTGTTTTATGTAGCCTATAAACGTCCCACTGTAGGGCACAGGCCTTCTCTCAGAGAAATAGAGAGTATGGACTTAATAACCACGTGGGCCCACAGCGGATTGACCATTTCAAGCGCTGACGTTTGTAAACACCTCAAACACCTCGCCATGTTGTAGGTCACCGTAAACGAACTGTAATTTCACAAATGTACATAACTTAGAAAATAAAGTGATTGGTGCATGCCGGGACTCAAACCGGGACCTCCAGATTGGGACCTCCAGACGCGTGCCCACCGCGGATTGGGAATTTCAAGCGTTGAGGTTTCTGAACACCTCGGATACTCAGGTATCACGATGTTTTCCTTCACTATTAGCGTGGTATTGCTACTATAACTTCATATATATATATATACGGATAGCCAGAGGTCGCGGGTTCGTTCCCGGCATGGGTGGAATTTTTAGCCTCTAAATAGGTTTTTAAAATTGTCCTTAGCACGGGTTAGTGCATTAAAAATAAAAATAGTATAATCATGTGGGTACAGCGATATCATTCCGATGTAAACACCTAACTGAAAAGTAGGTAGTCGGGGCTGTAAGTGATGCAATTTACTTAAGCCAGATGTCGCTGCCTGTACGTAATACAGAGAATAGTGTAAAGAGGTTCGAAATTTCACTGATTCCGGTGAGTCGCCCATTAGCTCAGTTGGAAAGAGCGCTGGCACGGATAGCCAGAGGTCGCGGGTTCGAGTCCCGGCATGGGTGGAATTTTTAGCCTCTAAATAGGTTTTTAAAATTGTCCTTAGCACGGGTTAGTGCATTAAAAATAAAAATAGTATAATCACAAATATACACCACATAGAAAACAAAATCATTATTGGTACATGCCCGCGGTGGGAATCAAACCTCAGTCTCCCGCTTCCAAGTCCATTATTATACCCACGAGACCGCCACCGCTTCACCAGCCGCTGGTAGAGTAAGTACTTAAATTTAACGTTGTAACTATATGAAAAAAACTTTGTCTCTGATTACCTCTTTTGTGGTACGCTCTAGGTGTCATTATTCGAGGATTATTGAGTAATTAAAGGCAGTACAATGCATAAGTTCTAATCTATATAATTATTATCTAAACTCTGTTAATTAAGGACTTTGAAAAGACTAACTTGGGGTTTTTTTTTGTCCAAAATGATCTAGATTTCGAAATGGCCACCTAATTTGACATGTAACGTATATTAAGCCTCAGTTTCTGTGCTACTTTGACTAAAACCTTATCATTTCATTTTAAAAGCAGTCGCTAAGCCATGTCAGAGGCCTTATAGGTAGCTTGATAACTTCTGACAGTAAGGTCCGCCACTGCCTTACAATCCTCTACCAACCCGGTCTTGGCCCCCGTGGTGGAGTATGGCTTAACCCTCCTGCGATGCAGGAACCGTGCCCCAGCAGTGGGGACGTGCAAGGGTTGACATCGACTTCTTTTGTACATCGAAGGTAGGTCATAGCTCTACATCATCATCAACCCATTATGTCCCCAACGAGGGTCACGGGCCTCATCCTTGGGCTATACTCCACCACGGGGGCCAAGTCCGGATCGATCCAGGATTGCAAGACTAGTGGCTGGCCTCTGACTTGGCTTAACGACTGGCATCTATCGACGACTGCCAGTACCAACTGCTTAACGTGCCTTACGAAGGACGGAACCTCTCGGAAATAGCACTAGCGTTAGTCATAGACGGTCTCCCATCCATGCACTGAACGCGCCCTATGTTGCTTAACCTTCGAGATCGTTTAAGATCACTCAGGCGGCCGGGGCCAGGAACGATTCGCATACTTTTTGATGACCTCTGTGGCGTAGCGCTAGCGCATGTGCCTACCATGCTAGAGGTCTCGGGATCGAATCACGGCTGGGGACAAAAAAAACCCCAGTTCTTGGATGTTTACATATTTGTGATGTCGCTGTTTCTGGTTCCCACGACACAGCGTATCCTAGTGTGGGGCCATAAGCAACGTATGTATGTAAATGTTATGTTATAGCTCTACGATTGCTTTAAATCCAATATTGTCCGCAGAATTCGAGAGGACGCACTACCCGGACGTGTTCGCGCGAGAGAGGCTGGCCGAAAAGATCGGATTGCCTGAGGCACGTATCCAGGTAAAATAAACACCAGTTTAAAAAAAAAAACAAAACGTCGGGGGTAAGGTGGCTGTATCGACTAACCTCTTTGCCTGACGCTCACTAACGTAAAAACCGGCCAGTGTGAGTGAGGCCACGTGCCGTGCAGGGTTCCGTAGAAGACAGGGTTGTTAACCTGTCATACAACACTAAACTCTTTCTCAAAGTTATTCTACTAACAACTCTACAAAGTAATTTTTAATTATATATGAACAAAATTTACCTTTTGTAAGTTGCTCGCCTATTAATTGTTAACTTAAAAGCCTACTTAGCGGCGATAGTTTTTCTTTTAAGTTCATTATAGATATATAGGGATAGAGAACACTTTATTGTACGTAAATTGCATGGAAACTACACAGATATTTCTTAACTTAAGCTTACAGACGGTCGTGGAAGTGATTTTTACGAGACAACCGGTGGTGAAAGTGATCTTTTCAAGGCAATATTTAATACTATAATGATATGTGCTATTGCTCTGATTTTTTTCTACAGTCAACCTTTTAGCCGGACAGGGACAGGAGATGCTGTACTCTAACCACAAAGGCTTTTTAAAGCTTTGCTGTTTCACTTCAGCTTTATTTTACAAACAGACCCTTAAACCTACACTCGCAATATTGAAAAATATCAACCAAAGGATACCCACACTAAGGTGTTTGCTTAGAGTATCGTTTTTAAAAACCTATTTAGAGGCTAAAAATTCCACCCATGCCGGGACTCGAACCCGCGACATCCGGCTAACCGTACCAGCGCTCTCCCAACTGAGCTAATGGGCGACTACCCGATAGCAACCCTTGTATGTCCCCACTGCTGGGGCACGGGTCTCTTTCTGCATACTCCACCACGGGGGCCAAGTCCGGGTTCGTGGAGGATTGTAAGACAGTGGCTGGTCTTACTGTCCGAAGTTATCAAACCGCCCATAAGGCCTCTGACATGGCTTAACGGCTGGCGGACCGACAGACGAACGGACACGGAAAAACGGTCAAGGGTTTCTTGTTGACTACGGAATCCTAGATCCCCAAGGAGAATGAAGGCTGTCTTTGTCGTCTTTTTTATTTGCGGCCATTGCAATTTTTATAGAATTTTACTACTGATTTGAATAAATATAAAGAGATGTTAATGATGTGGGTGGATATCGATTATCTACTCTTTATTATTACATTTCACTTGTATTGTCTGATGTAGCCAAAGGTTGCGGGTTCGAATCCCGGCATGGGTGAAATTTTTAGTCTCTAAATAGGTTTTTAAATTTGTCCTTAGCACGGGTTAATCCATTAAAAATAAAAATAGTATAATCATGTGGGTACAGTGATATCATTCCGATGTAAAACCTAACTGCAAAGTAGGTAGTCGGGGCTGTATGTGATGCAATTTGCTTAAGCCAGATGTCGCTGCCTGTACGTAATACAGAGAATAGTGTAAAGAGGTTCGAAATTTCACTGATTCCGGTGAGTCGCCCATTGGCTCATTGGTAGAGCGCTGGCACGGATAGCCAAAGGTTGCGGGTTCGAATCCCGGCATGGGTGAAATTTTTAGCCTCTAAATAGGTTTTTAAATTTGTCTGATGTATTCAGGACATGAATCTTTAAGAGCACTCTTCAAATGCAGTTGGTACAAGTTAGTCGTTCCTTTTAAATATAAACTATTATCTAAACTGCAAGAGTATTTAGCTGAAGACGTGTTTTATAAATAAAACCCAAAAGGTCTCATTTATACTCAGATCATGATCTGAGCATTTATACAACCATGATTCCTCTAAAACACTCCTAAAGGCGTGCTCAGAGGCAGCTTAAACAATCTGTGATACCTCTTCAAAAGTCTATTTACCCTATTTAAAAGACCCTAAGGAGCATTCTTGAACACCGCAGATGCTCAGGTTTCCTCGCGATGATTTCCTTTACATTAATTAGGGTGTGGTATTGCTTCGTTACCTACCTAGCTAGCTCTTAAAAAAAATTCTTCTAATAAACACTGTTGAAGAAATTGTTGGGAAAAATAAAAACGTAAAGTAATTTTTCTTTTGTACTCGTAATAAGAAAAGGGAATTAGATTAAGATAGCTGTGCCCCGCGGTTTATCGATTTTCCCAAGGGAATAAGATATTTTCCCGCAGTAAAACGTAGCCTATGTGTTAATCCAGGGTGTCCGCTAACTCAATACCAAATTCTATTAAAATCGCTCCAGCCGTTTAGACGTGAAGAATTAACAAAAATACACACTAACAAACTTTCGCCTTTGTAATATTAAGATAAGATAAGATAAGAATATTCTTTATTGTATACCGGAAAAATAGTTACAAAAACGGCAGATACAAAAGATCAAATACAATTGGCGGCCTTATTGCTAAAAGCAATTTCTTCCAGGCAACCTCAAATTGGAGAATTTGCCGAGGAGAAATAGATACGGGTAGCCGGTGCACATACGAATATTAATAGACAAAAGTACGTATACGTACCTAATAATAAACTTACATAAATCATACTTAAATACTCTAAATAAATATCTACATATACATACATAAATAGTGTCTTATAACAAGTGTGTTATATGAACAAGAAAAGGTTATATACCTACATAATATATATGTAAAGAGAAGTGAATGACTACTTACAGCAAAATTACTTAATTAGACAGAAGGAATTCCATTACTCTGGCTTTAAATATAGCCGGAGATGGGGAGCGCCTTATTGCAACCGCCTTATTGCATTGTAATATTAGTGCGATGACTCTAAATCCCGTTTTACTAGCAAAATATATTCATCCAATAATGAAAAAAACAATTCAGGGGGCGTTTATTAAAAGCGTCCCGCCGCCATTGCGTCCATAAGGGTGTGTTTACACTGTGCTGTTTGCGTAGGCACGGGAGCATGTAGATGCGTCTTTAGCAAACAAACTTAAAAAAACAAGGGCTTTATTATAAGCTCCGCTAGGGCCAAATATATCCATAACCTATGTAATACAAAAGAGCACAAAGGAAAGACGTTCAGATGGTTTGTTTTTAAGGCGTTTCGGGGCGCTAAGTAACGCCACCAGGGGAAAAAAATCAAAACTTGTTTTATAATACATTTTTATCTAAAAGTTAACATGAGAAATGTTAAATCCTTTTTTTATGCACTAACCCGTGCTAAGGACAATTTTTAAAAACCTATTTAGAGGCTAAAAATTCCACCCATGCCGGGATTCGAACCCGCGACCTCTGGCTATCCGTGCCAGCGCTCTTTCCAACTGAGCTAATGGGCGACTCACCGTCATCAGTGAAATTTCGAACCTCTTTACAATATACTCTGTATAACGTACAGGCAGCGACGATGCAGCGTTGATGAGAAATACGATCTTAACAACTGTGACAACTATTTTTAGAACTTTGAAACCAAAATGTTAAGGTTGATTGCCTGCCTGAGTTGTTGAATACCTCAGCGCTTGAAATTGCCTATCCACGGCGTACTCTCTCTGTAAGAGAAGGCTGTGGTACGTTCGTGGCCTAGTGGAACCGGGTGATTGCAATCAATCGAGTCAAGCCACAACAGGCGCGGTCACGTGCAGGACGGGTGAACATCCCGTGACTATCTTCTTCTTCTTTTCGTGTCAGCGATTCTACCAGTTTATATTTTTCCTGCTCAATAGTTGGCTACTGCAATTGCAGCCGCGTTGGCCTCTGTTAGGTCCTCCACAATGCAGGTGTGTGGGTGTACTAGTGGCATTTTTCCGAGCGCTTCCGTGCTTTGCAAGGCACGCTAAGCCGTTGGTGCCGGCCGTCATATAATGGCAGGTGTTAAGCCATGTCAGAGGTCTTATGGGCCGCTTGATAACTTCTGACAGCACGGCCTGCCACTGTTTTACAATTCTCCACCAATGCGGACTTGGCCCCCGTGGTGGAGTATGCACCTAATGAGCAGCCTAACCTTCCTGCGATGTAGGAAGAGACTCGTGCCCGTATCATGCCATATAAAAAAGAGAAACGCGTCGACTTTACCTTCTATTAATTTTTATTCTTTGCTATGACGAGGGGAAGCTGTGTTTGCGTACTGAACTATAATAGTTGAAAGTTGGTTAGTTCGATTTAAGACTCTATTTTCAGCGACGTAAAGCTTAGATTAAGTGTGAACTATCTATGTAGTTATTGGGTCAATATGTGCAGTGCGGTGAAATATGTAAAATATTGTGTTTTTTATATATTGTATGCATTTTTCATGATACATTGTTTACTTTGCCTATGCGTCTATTGATAGGCTCGGTCCCCACTGCTGGGTCACGGGTCTCTTCCTGCATGGCAGGAAGGTTAGGCCATATTCCACCATGGCACACTGGTTCCACGCCCTAAGAGTAGCGGTCATAGGGTTTCGCGATAATAATGACTGTCGTTGTCATAGCTGATTATTATTATTATGGTGTTTTGTAATACTTTAAGCCATAACACAATAAAAAAAAAACAAAATAATCTTAAAAAGCTTATTTTATTTACAAAATTATGCATTTTTATTACACTTAAAAGAAGGTTTGCAACTTAATAACTATTAAACCTTACTATTTACATTTTATATTACAAATAAAGTAAATACTTAACTAACATCTAAGTACAAACACACAATTGGACAAAAAATATTATATTTACATAATAGGAGTTATGTAAAAAATAACATAAATACCTATCTTATTTTTTACATTTTTTCCTAAACCGACAACAAATTTAATACTTCTTTTGATAGAATAGACTTCTTCTTCTGTGGTAACCTTCTTAAACTAGAAATATAAGGATCCGAATTAAGGAGAAGTCTATGTATCAAGTCGGTGTTTGTGACAACCCGAGACATTTAGTCTTGAAATAAGCTTCTTCTTGCACAGAAAGGTCTTTGGATTCTTTGGCAAATTGGAATCGAATAGGCCTACAATACCTGGTGGAAGAAGGGCGCGGATTTTTCCAAACTATTTGATCTGGGTCGGAGGTATTGGACTTACAAACCAATTGAAGAGGACAATATGAAGTAACAAACATACTGCCATCATCATCGATACCAGAATCTCCAAAAATCTGTTTATATTCGCTGTGCCCCGTACTCCCATCGAAACCCCATTTTCCAATCAAAACAAATTCTTTATTAGGGTCAATATTATTCAAAACGGGTTTTTGGGATTCTAGTATCCGGCAAGCAGTATGATCTAACAATGATTGTAATTCTACTTCAGCAGATGATTCCGTGATAAACTCTTGCGATGGATAGCACCGCTTCTTAGCTTCTAACACTTTTTGATAAGATGGTAATGCATTAGGTGATTTTGCATTAACGAAGTCTTTCACCAAAAGATACTGATGTTTAGTCAGTTTTGTCTCATTTATAAGAGACAAGACTTCGTCAGTGCTGAAATTTAAAGATGCAGCGGCGTTAGATAGACTAGAATCGTCCAACAAAGAATTTATCGCAGAACTGTCTACTTTACTTAACTCTGCAAGCCTGCGGCGTTTTGATCTCTTGCTACATTCCTCAAAGTCCTTCCTGTGCTGGTGCTGTTGGGTGCTTGTCGAAGCTTCTGCTGCTGGCCGTTGGGTGTTGTGGCTCCCTACTGTTGCACAAGTTGGCAGAACGTAAACTTCAATTTCGTTCAGCCAGTCTCCGTACTTAGAGACCATGCGAGAATGGTTGCGCGTGACTTGCTTCCAAATTGCTACCAATCTTGTACAAACTTTAGTAACTCTTTTTTCCAAGTCATCAGCAATGTAATTCTCAACATCAGGCAGCAATTGTATTAGGTCTCGAAAAACTCGATGCCAACGCTCCAGTTCAGATTTGCTGTCTTTAATAGACAGCCAAGTATCTAGTACAAGCATTCTTTTGAAAGAACACTTAATACTAGTACCTAAAACAAAATAAAAATACGTTAAAAGCGGATCAAAATAGATACATGTTTCGTAGCAAGTGCTACGCGCCTGCTACGCGTTCAGGCGCGCGGCGTAGCACCTGGCTGCACCTTACAGACGCAGCATGACGCAGCTAAATTTGGAGAGGCCTAGTAGTAGACATTGTAACCCATATTTCTATACCAAATTGAATGGTACAAGTAGGTACAAACATAAGTAAAAGCTTCAACGTAAAAAATATACAGACATAAATACATAAAAAATGCCACGTTGGCGTAGCACTCTATTTAAAAAAAAAATGTAGAAGGAAAAGGCAAAATAGTAAAGTAAATTAATAATACATACCTGTGACTTCAAATTCCATTGTAAAATAGCAGGTCACAGACAAGTTGGAACTTAAACACACGCGTCGCGTCTTGGGCTAATTAAAGCACTTGGTGATAACAGGTTGATGACTAATTACTTGTGTTCACTTCGGATGCCGAAAAAGGAATGTTGGGAACAATAGATTGCGAAACCTTTTATACCCTCAGGTAGTATGACAATTAGTGGGTAACTGAGCCAGATATCATGGCTTAGCTCAGTCATTGCCATCCGAGTCCTATGACCTACTACGGTACCACCGTGCATGGGGGCCAATTCCGCGTTCGTGGAGGATTGTAAGACAGTGGCGGGCCTTACTGTCAGAAGTTATCAACCCGCCTATAACGTCTCTGACACGGCTTAACAACTGCCATAATATGGCAGCCGGCACCAACGACTTAACGTGCCTTGCGAAACACGGAAGGGCTCGGAAAAATGCTAATTCAAAACTGTTAAAAAATTCATATAACCCATGCCTCTTTAAAGGTTGAAATTCGGTTGGTAAGGCATATTTTTCTTATGTATAGCATTTAAACGTTCCACTGCAGGTTACATGCCAATTTCAAGCGCTGAGTTATTTGAACACCTCAGACACTCAGATTTCGTCACGATGTTTTCCTTCACAGTTAGCGAGTGGTATTGCTACTACAACTACACAAATGTACTTATCTTGGAAAACAAAGTCATTAGAACAGACGCCTGCACTAATATGTAAACACGTTAGAACCTTATCACTTTAACCTCTTCCAGCCTGATGTATAAAATTGAAGTGAAATTGACTATTTTGACTTTGACAAGGTACTAAGGTGCATACATGTTGACTCGTGGCCGTACATGCCCGTGCTGAGAACCTAGGACGTTTATATAAAAAAAAACTTATATTTTTTAATGGTATCCGCTAACGATGCGCATTCGTCTCTATAAAAGCGCAATAGCGTTGCCAAAAGTTTAAATGGTCGTTAATCACTCGCATCCAACGTTACCCGCTTCGGGTGCAACTTTAAAGTGCCCTAATGTGATTTTGAACGAAACACTTTAGTTCCGAAAAAACTTCGCGATATGCATTAGTGTAAGTTGCCCTTAATTTCATTGAAACGTTTTAGAGGACAAATTTAAGTGCAGTACAGTCATCGTCTAATAATTAATATTTATTATTTGTTTATTCGGCAGCCAGATTCGTAAAGTAATTTTCGGAAGCATTATTTTAATAAGCTATTTAGAGGCTAAAAATTCCACCCATGCCGAGATTCGAACCCGCGACCTCTGGCTATCCGTGCCAGGATACGGCACGGATATCTAGCACGGATAGTCAGAGGTCGCGAGTTCGAATCCCGGCATGGGTGGAATTTTTAGCCTCTAAATAGGTTTTTAAAATTGTCCTTGGCACGGGTTAGTGCATTAATCATTATTTTAATGCATATATATTTTTTTATCTCAGCGCTGCTTATTCCCAATCCGCGGTGGGCTCGCGTGGTAATTAAGCCCTTACCCTCGGTCTTTCTGAGAGAAGGCCTGTGCCCTGCAGCACATAAAAAAATGTGCCGTCAAACAACTGTGCTTTCTTCCTTTTTTAAACTTTCGCGGTCCAATATAGACTGAATAGACTTGACCATTTTTAAAAACCTATTTAGAGGCAAAAAAAAATCACCCATGCCGGGATTCGAACCCGCAACCTCTGGCTATCCGTGGCACGGATAGCCAGAGGTTGCGGGTTCGAATCCGTTCGAATTCCATGGGTGAAATTTTTAGCCTCTAAATAGGTTTTTAAATTTGTCCTTAGCACGGGTTAGTGCATTAAAAATAGTATAGACTTGACCATGTCAAGTGCTGTGTACCTACAATGTGAACATCAGTCACTCAGGTTCCCTCACGGTAAAAGATACAACTTATTCAGCCGAGGACCAGAAGCCTTGTTTACAGCTGTCACCTGATGTAAAGTTCACGATAGGGACGCCAGTTTTTTCTCAAATTTTACTCTCAACACTCCCTGTACAGTCTGTTAGCTTTTAGAATATACCTCGGGCTCCAGAGAAGGCTTCGGTTTTCGCCGAAAGCACAGGAGTGTAATACTACTTCCTGCTCTGTATAAAATTTTTGAAAATAAATAAATGAAAAACTTAATATCGAGTAACAGCTAAACCAGCTAGGGGAGCACAACGTCACGATAAACGTTTATCCCTTAATCGGCTAGCGCCATCTTGCTTTATTTCACGGCGTAAAACGAGATGCCGCTACTCGATAGTGAGACAAAACTTTTATCTTGACAGTGTTCTCCTCCAACAGATATCGTATTTTCGGCTATCACTCAAATTAAAGTTCACATGGCATTTTTCCGAGCGCTTCCGTGCTGCGCAAGGCACGCTAAGCTGTTGGTGTCGGCTGCCATGTAATGGCAGTCGATAAGCCATGTCAGAGTCCTTATGGGCGGCTTGATAACTTCTGACAGCCCGCCACTGTCTTACAATCCTCCACAAACCCGGACTTGGCCCCCGTGGTGGAGTATGGCCTGGTGGAGCATGGGTCTCTTCCTGCGATGCAGGAGGATGCCCCAACAGTGGGGACAAACAAGGGTTGATATCGTATGGAGGCAGGTTGGACTTGGCCCCCGTATTGGAATATGGCCTAATCTTCCTGCGATGCAGGAGACCCGTGCCCCAGCAGTGGGGACATACAAGGGTTGATATCTTATGGAGGCAGGTTGCACTTAACCCCTGTATTGAAATATGGCCTAACCTTCCTGCGATGGAGGAAGAGACCCGTACCCCAGCAGTGGGGACATGCAAGAGTTGATATCGTATGGAGGCAGGTTTACCACGCTTCCCAAGTTTTACTATCTCCACAACTTGTAACCAGCCAGCCAAATAAAAGTCCAGGAACCTTGTTTTCAGCTATCACAGCGCGCTAAGCTCTTGCATTAACCTCTGGCCAACGACGAAGGCTTCTCGTTAACATTCGCAGGACGCTGCAACGTCTAGGGTTGTCACTCTGCCCAGTGTTATTTCACGTCTGCCCGATTAAAACTATTTTTTAATCGAGTTTATTAACTTTACACTATTGTAATGTTTTGAGGAGTAGTGTGTGTAAGTTTGTGCATTTCTTTGTTCCATCATCAATGGTCGAGGCTTGAACCAATTTAGAAGTACATATGTGGTTTTATTAGGATCTCGCAGCGGTCTGCACTCTTAGGTTAAGAAATATCTGTTTAATTTGTGTTTTTATAAGCAACAAAGAATTATCTATCTATATATCTCTCCAACCCTTTATCAGCCCAGCTCCCATATTACGCGCATATCAAATTAGTATGCTATTTGACAGACGATTGGAATCGGTCAAGATTTGGTGCGCGTAATTAGGCCCCTGGTCATTATATTACGGTGGGAGCACAGTGGGTAGAACAAAAGACTCGGAAGCGAAAGACGCAGGTTCGATTCCGAGTGTGGGCACATGACTATGACCTATGACTTTATTTATTTTCTAACGGCTTACGGCGAGGGAAAAACATCGTGGGGAAAACGGATTGGTTGGCTCCGCACTTACAATTTTAGTAGGTTGGCAGCCGCATTTTTGTTTTTGTATTTTTAAATGTCTTGACGAAGCACGCTTCTGTCAAAAAATCCATTTGTACCCAATTGTATATCATTTCGAACAACCAAGTACCAAGTCTCCATGCCGCAGTGACAACCCTACGAACACAATCAGCTAAAGCCCATTACAAGCCACATCGAGCTCTAACACAGCGACGCAAAGCTCAATTTCCTGTAACAATGGCGGGTTAAGGCTGCAAAGGAGTGGGGTGAACATCGTTCAGTATTCCGCTGGACCGCCACCACGTGTTGCCCCCGGGTTCAAGGCTGTGCCGAAACGGGGCGTAGGGTGGCTGTGAGTTTTATGTAATCGGGAAACAAATTAGGTTTGTTCTCAGGGGTTGTCGCGTTGATTTTCCAAGGTTTTTTTAATATTCAGACAATAATAGTGCTATACATATATTTATAAATATCCAAAATAGTTTTTGTGCTATCGTAAGTACAAAAAATATTTTTTTATAAATTAAGTTTGTTCTCAGGGGTTGTCGCGCAAGTTTTCCAGAGCTACTCGTATTTGAAAATTCGCGCAATAATTGTTCAATATTTCTTTTATAAAAATCCAAAATAGTCATTCATCGTCACACATAAAAAAATATCTATTATCTATCCGTAAACCGCAGTGAAGGTGTTGAATGGGAATTTAGTAACTTTTTGTAGCAGCGCATAAAAAAGCATTGTGTAAATTTCCTCATTTACAACTAGACACCCCTTCAAGAACACGTTGCATTTTTCTTCATCATTTTCTATCTATCTATGTAAATAACAAATTCTTGGAATCATACTCACGAGAGAGAAAAGAAAACAACGAGTCTATATCACCTTACTAAGCAGCTCATCTTTACTCAACATGCGCAATTCAACACACGTAATCTCAGCACACCTCCCGCTATTAATTAACTACTTAATACACAAGACCTTCCAACTGATCTCGTTAATCCCAGATTCCCAGCATTTGATTTTATCATGGTCACCAGACATTAAGGGGGTTATCGATCTAAGAGCCTACGAGGGGGTATTTCCGGTTGCAGAGGGTGTTTTGAAAAATTGGCACTGGCAAACCGTGTACGAGTATTAGAATCACTTTTTTTTTATATGGCGTTCTGTAACGATTTTTAAAGGTAATATTGGCCTAACCGCTTGAAATTGCCACTCCGCGGACATGCGTTGTGTGTGACTACGCCAGGGGATGTTCATATATAATACAAGAAGGAGAGGTAAGGTTCTTCTACGAACAAAGTTTTGTCTTACGTAACAGTGGAGGACGTGAGAAATTGTCTTAGGTACTTACAGACCTACCTAATAAATAAACTCTCACTCTTTCGGGACATGCATTGGAGTAAGACGTATATACTTTTATAGAGTGCAAATTTCAGGTTGTGCGAGAACCTGCGATCCCCTACCCGCATGCCCAGCGTAGGGATTATGGGCATTACCCCCTATGATAGCACAACGTGGCGCTCTTTAGGGGAGGGCCATGTCCAGCAGTGGACTAGTATAGCCTAACGACGAGAACCTGAAGCTTTGTAGACACCGTTAGGTGTTTTCAGGAGACACCTGACTTCTGGTCTTTGGATCGATTATACTAGTAACAGACGATCGAACTTGGTACGGGCCGGACACCGGATTCGGTACGCTCCATACCATATCCGTTCGTCTGGATTGCAAACTGCAAACAGAAACAAAAAAAAATGCTTGGTGTGCTTTAACCAGTTTAAAAAACCCCTTTCATTATTTTTAATGTAAGGTAGCTACAGTCTGTTAGCTTTTAGAATACCTATACCTCGGGCTCTAGAGTAGGCTTCGGTTTTCGCCGAGATCACACGAGTGTAATAATACTTCCTGCTCCGTATAAAACTTTTCTTCACTATTTTGAATAGTTATGTAAAATTAAGTGTCATATTAGTTCCGATATTTCTATTACACGAATATATACGATTCTATCCAATAGTGGCCGAGGTAGGTACGAGAGACTGACTACCCATTTACAATCATGTTAAATTTACAATGTCCCTGTAAAATAAGCAGAATTTCAATTACCTTCTACAACTAATATGTATTTATTCACACGCTGAACTAAAGAAAATTTCAAACATTTTGTAACTCAATCCACTAACGTATTTTGGTACTAAATAATATTTTCACAAACTATTGTGTTAGCCTATTCAGGGTTCTGCTAATTAGTAAACTTTTTAATTAGATAAAAGCTAGCTTTGAAACAGTTTGAAAATAAACTAATTAGGTAGGTACTCCAGCAATATTATGTATGAAAATTGTTGTAAGCCCAGTCATTGGCTGATTATTGTTATTACAGCGAATTCTGTTGCAAACCAAGTATCTAGGTAGCTACTTTTTAACTCTCTTCATAGGCCACTATGCGCCTAAACCTTTCCAATGGAAATCCGCCATTTGCAAAAACACCATCATATTTTTGATTGCCAACAAAAAAAAAAACAAAACACTATAGCGTAAATTCTCGTTCCCTTTCCAGAAACATCGATTAAGAAAAAGTTTTCTTTTTCTTTTCATTGGGGCGTCCAATCGAGGGTTGGCCTCTCGATGCCTTCCACCCCGAGTTATGAAAAACGCGGCAAATAACAAGGGAGGCGGGAAAAGGGCCTGTCACCGCCTGTCAGTGAATATCTGTAGAGGAGATGGGGAGAGGCTACGTGCGTCGTGTTAGATTGTCGTGAGAGGGTTGATAAGGATTGTGAGCTAAACTGTTCTTTTTGTGATCGCCCCTTTGTCTGCTACACTATTAAGGTAGAGAAGCAGTTTCACTTATTAACTCTACTTAAGCTGATGGACAATATTACGAAAGCGCTCGAGGCCTAGTCCAACCGAGTTTTTGGAGTTGATCAATTGAGTTAAGCAACAACAGGCGCGGTCAGGTGCAGAATGGGTGACCGTCCCGTGATCACCGCTATTGACAGTTTTTGCGAGCGTTTCCGTGCTTTGCAAGGCACGCTAGCCGTTGGTGCCGGCTGTCAGATAATGGCAGGTGTTAAGCCTGTGCCTGGTGTCAGAGGCCTTATGGGCCGCTTGATAACTCCTGACAGTAAGGCTGGTCACTGTTTTACAATCCTCTACCAATCCGGACTTGACCCCCGAGGTGGAGTATGGCCTAACCTTCCTCGATCAATCGACATATCCAAGTAAATGACTTTGATATTGAAATGTTACAACGTTTTATCTATCTATCTAATCAGCCCATAAACGCCGCCCACTGTTGGGCAAATGCCTCTTCTATTTCTCTTCGCTAACCCATCCGGTTCTTTGCTAGACTCGACCAATTTTTGACCACCGGCCAGATAAGCCGACGACATTGTGAAAGCGTTTAGAACGTTTAATTAATTGTTATTTAAAATATGTACGTAATAAGTTTTAATTCTTGTTCTTATTTATGCTAAATAAACAAACTCTACTTTCTGTACTTCAGTACTTTTTATGTATATGGTGTTCATAAAAGAGTAATCTAATCTAAAAAAATCTAATTCCTTACGGTTCTGCTGTTCCATTTCTGATCCATGAATTTAAAATAAAGGTATTTATCAGGTAAAATGTAATGTAAGTACCTCGCAAAAAAGTAATAATAAGTCCCACACAAATCACACTATTCCTCCAGAACTCTGAAAGCCAATGAAAGTGGGCGAAAAACCTAAAGAAAGAAATACAACTTTAGGATCAAAGCATGGACGAAAGGCAAGGCAATATGTCATAATATTATTGCTTTTGGCCTCCAACGAATGCCGCGGAATTATGGCTACAATATTTCATAGCGGGCAACCCTCAGTAGGTACCTATTTTTGACGGGGCGGGAAGGGATCGGCTCGCCTTTGCGCGAGTTTTATTTTATGTTACCCAAGTCCTTATTTTATGTACGTGTGTGTGTTAGATTCGCTTTATGTAGGAAACGCTGGAAAAGCTTTTTAGGTTTATGTAATACCTACTTATTCATTTTTTTGTGCTCGGTCTTAGCGCTACCTAAACAAGGAGTTATTTAAAAATAGAAAAATGTTAGGTGATTCTAAAAGATTTACGAAGAAGTAACAGTTATATATTTTTGTTTTATTGATACTCTTTTGCGAATAATAAAATAGAATAAAACTTACCTCTCCTAAATAAAACAAAAACTGGACACAGTCGTACCTAATCATTTACTCCACAAAGTCCCACTCGTGTATCTCGAATCTCGTAATAAAGCAACCGCCTCGTCATTACAAAAGGGCGGGAAAGGCGCCATATTGCCGCCGCCATGACACCGGAAGTGACGCGCACGTGAGCGGATCTTCCGGCCGCGTTCCGTTCAACGCAGTTCAATGTCACAATATTGTCTCTACGGCTGGGTAGTTTTAATTATGTTCAGGGTTTCTTGTTTAATGTTTTCGTTATCTTTGTCTACCTTTATTTTATGCCGCAGAAACGGTACCCGGATGATAATGCAGCATTTTTCATTATTAAACTTTTGAAAGAGAAAAATTGCTGTTTTAAAATTTGGTTTTATAATTTTGCCAGCTGATTAATATTCTAACACAAAATTCCTTTTTTCGTGCCTCTCCTCTTCTAGACGCTGGATGTGAGTTAAAATCTTTGCCTACAATCTAAGGAATAGTCCGAAGCTTGAGAAGGGCTAAGGCCGGACACACACAAACGGAATAGCGATTACGAGTATTCCGTAATTTGTTGACACTCGCTCTAATGACATAGACGTTAAAAGCTAGTGCTCGGTTCATCATCATCCTCATGATCAGCCGATGACAGTCCACTGCTCGACATAGGCCATAACTGCTTGGTTAAAACCGTCTAACCGGAATTACTGAGTTGGAATTACGTAATTCAGTAATTCGGAATTACCGAATTACTGAATTACGCTCTTATCACATATTGCTTGAGAGTGAGTGTCCATAGATAATTATGAATCTCATTTACTTTTAGATTTCAAAAAGACATTTCGTTCGTATGCACCCGACCTTAGTTGCCTAACTGCTCTCAGTTCTCAGTAAACCTCTATGCATCAAGAACACAACATTGCTTTTAATATACATAAAAATATACCTAAACCAAAGAAGCATTTTTTCTGCGCTGCGTAATATTGCTGGCAACACGAACACAAATTAAGTCAGTGTGATAATGAAATACGGGCCCACCCTATCGCTGTTAATGTGAAACTAATTAAACAATTACTTACATACTGAAATTAAATATCAGAGCGGCGTTACTACGAGCAAAATATAAAATTACCAGACCGACAAAATTTATAATTTTTTCCTACCGTCCGGGATATTTTTTCCGAGATGTAGGTCGTTAGGTACTTCTAGAGAAAAAAAAATCGTCTTTAGCTCTCCAAATACGCACCACTGTCATCGCATGTAGATTTACTCTTATTAATATTAAGCTCGCCTCGTTGCAAATTCATTTTCAATCAATTATTCACACAGGTAACCTTCGAAAAAGTTATTTTGCTCGTTAGTACAAATAACGTTTATTGTGGCGACAACAACAAAATCGGAAAAAATTGTGAGCTGCCTATGCCTTATTCCGTTTCAGGATTATAACGTGATTTTTATGTAGACTAAATAGTCTATGGATCCAGCGATTTTTGTGATTGAGCGAAGGACAATCCCTGTAAGAGGTTTGGATGCAATTCCAGACACGTTAAATCAGAGCCCACTTGTAGTAGGGTCTGCGATGTGAGATGGTTTCCAGTCCAAACTCTCTGAGGATTCTCCATCCAACCGAAGGGCATCACGTGGCGAGTACTGACTAATATAACAAAAGTAAAAAAAGCCTAGGTACATAACGGTTATCATCGATCGGTACTGCACACGCCCGAAGGCATATAATGCCTATCTATATATAGTCTGTTAGCTTTTAGAATATAACTCGGGCTCTAGAGTAGACTTCGGTTTTCGCCAATTTTCGCCAGTTTTCGTACTGATGATCGAGTTCTGATTTCAAAATTAAGTGTCATATTAGTTCCGATATTTCTATTACACGAATATATCCTATTCTATTCGGTAGTAGCCGATATATATTCTAAAAGCTAACAGACTATATCCCACAAAATGCACTCACTTTTGAGTATCAGACTCTTTAACGTCATCTCCATTCTATGACCGCCATCGTCCACCAGATATCCTGCCCATCTTTGAGATTAGTTTCGTTATTTGTATACCTACGTCTTCCTCATCTACATGCTCTTTTGTCAAATTACGATATTCCACAAACGATCAACAAGAGGGATGCCTAGTATGATCCGCTCCATGGTCCTTTATGCAACTCGCAATTTTTCACCATGTCAGCCTTTGTGAGCGTCAATGTTTCGGTGCTCACACAAAGGTACAGAGTAGAATAAGATTTCATCTTTATTATTTCAAGGCAGCAGGAGGACCTCCGCTGCGTTTGCTTGCTTTTGCCGTGACGTCCACACGATAAGTTCAATTAGTCTCTACCATCAAGCATCACCGAGCTGATCTGCGAAGAAATTTCTAAGTTGATTCTTCCATCCCCAGGTGTGGTTCTCGAACCGGCGAGCGAAATGGCGGCGCGAGGAGAAGCTTCGCAGTCAGCGGCGGGAGGCGCCGGCGGCCTCGCCCCCCGCGCCCCCTACGCCGCGGATCCCCCTAAACGGGGGCTTCAACTCCATGTACAGCCCCATACCGCAACCCATCGCGACTATGGGTGACACCTATAGGTAAGTAAGTGTTGGCCTGCCAATCCCGAGGACATGGGGAATATTCTCAATTTTTGGGGTGTAAAGTGAATCAAATAAAAGTTTTTTTTTGTGGTGACCTGTGTCTGTACGCAAACAAAATATCCAGGTGACGTAAGTTCCGGCTCCACCGGAGGTGCGGCGGTAACCCTTTACTTTTCAGATCTCCTCGTACTCGTCGTTATGAACCACAGGCATTGTTAATCGTATCGCTGGATGATTGACAGTCTCAGCATGACCATTGGTTGGCGTAGATGATGGGGGACTCGGGTGAAGCCGTGCCAGTCCAAAATAGTCTAGGCCCACCCCAGAATGACAAGTTACCCCAGGATTTGTAAACAATCCTAGATACGCAAATGCCCATGAGCACTTTGAGAATAGTACCTACCTACACGCTGTATATGCTCCAATCACAACGTTTCCACGACCGTTTCCGACGTCAAAAGTGTAAATTCCGAAAAGGAATCTCAATAACCAAAGTTTTTCTCGGATTTCCCGACCCGTAACGCCACCTGCCGAACAAGCGACAGTACTAATTAGATTGCGCGCGAAATCGAGCGGCAAAGGTCGCGGCTCCTTGCGTTTCCCTCCAAGTGCACCGAGAAGGCAGTATAGCCAACTTAACCGCGCGACTGCGGGCTACCTTATCCCCCGGCGATAAGGTGGAAAATCGCTTGTTTATCTGTCCAAATTGGTGGGTAAAGTCGGCTTTACACTTGAATTGATTTTTAATAGTGTCTCTATCTTTAGTCTATGGTCTTTGGCGTTTGTCGGGCTAACTGAGTTAGTGAGACGAGAAGTTTGCCCCGCCTTTATTGAAACGAGTCCTTTTAGTTTCAACCGATATTTTTAGTGTTACTTACAACGATTTTTTTGTTGTTAGGCACCTGATACACTGGTTCTGGAAGAGTTTGAAGCTTCGGGATTCTACTTCAAATAGGGGCTTTGAGAATTTATCGAGGCTTAAGACGTATTCAGCAAGTATTTTCATGGAAGAGCCTCTTACAGCGCACTGCACCTACGGCAGACTGCGCTAAAACTTTAAGACAAAACCGATAAATTAATAATAAACAGTTTTTCTTTCAGTGGAAACTGAAAATCGTTTTACTATCACCCACATACCAGATTTTAAATACGGCTTAAACCAACAAGCCCTTACTTATTAATATTATCTGGGTACTATTGTTGTTAACGTTTTTCAAGAACGGTCTGCACATCTAGGCCGATCTTCTTGTAGAATTTACGTCATTATCGGTACAAGTTAACATAGGTAGTTTTTTGCGTCTCATGGTCTACGAATATTATATTACTACGGTGATCAGAGCGAGGGAAATTCTTCTAACACAGCGGTTCTCAAACTTTTTTAGAGACGGAACCCTTTTGGGAAGCGAAATACTTTACGGAACCCAATATTCTTTATTAATAAGCATAATTAAAGTACAATGTAACCTACATACATTCATACATAACCTCACGTCTGTATCCCAGAGGGGTAGGCAGAGACCAGGGACTGCCACTTGCCAAGATCCTGATAGATCACCTTCGCTTCACAACGTTCATAAGTCGTTGCATGCAGGCATGCCGGGTTACAACGTAACAGTTACTATTTACTACTTTATAGTAGATTTTACTTATGTAGTAAGAGGTGTTTGAATTTTTTTTTTTCGAAATTCTGGCGGAACCCCTACAGGGGTATCGTGGAACTCTAGGGTTCCGCGGAACACACTATGAGTATGGCTGTTCTAACACAACACTAGGAGAGCTCTTACCGATAAATTAGTTCATGTCAAAGGAACTTATCTACGTACAAACACTACCTACCAAGCTCTCTTTTGGCAGACCTTTATTTTCGTCGATATGAACCCTTGTATGCCCCACTGCTGGGCACGGGTCTCTTCCTGCATCGCATTAAGGTTAGGCCAAGTCAGGCTTGGTGGAGGATTGTAAGACAGCGGCGGGTCTTACTGTCAAAAGTTATCAAGCCGCGTCTGACATGGCTTATTTTGTTTGATGCTATTTTATTGTCTGTAAGGATTTCTACACCTATCTATTGTTTTCTTTCAAGCCACCAACACCTGGGCCCGATACAAAATTTCATATAGGGCGTAATATACTTTGTAGTTTATTTCAGGATTCTGAGGCAATTTTTGTGTGACCTCTTGTGATCAGTTAGTAATGTCGTTATGTCATTGCCTCACCTCGTCGTTGTATCCACATCTGTCAATCTATTCATCTAACCTATCTTCCACAGCTCAATGTCCGGGGGTCTATCTTCGTCGTGTCTACAGCAGCGGGAGGGCGGGTACCCCTACATGTTCGGCGACGTTCTAGGCGGAGGAGGCTATTCTAGAGCGCCCGCGGCCCATCAACAACATGCAGCCTATTCGCAACCGCAGGGGCCTGGCAGCACTGGTGAGTTCCAAGTTTGAAATCGAAAGGAGGTTGTGTACTTTGAGGCTTAGCACGCATTGCGAATAAACTCGCCGCGGTTTTTTTTTGACGGATTTTAAATTGCGAACTGGGAACTAATTTCGTGCGAATTTTTTTTCGCAAGTGCGTGCAATTCCATACATTTTCCATATTATGACAGGTTTTTGCGGAAAAAATCGTGCAGAGAAAAATCGTCATGCTTGCCAAGCCTTAAGAAATTTAGTTGCCAATTTAGCTGCCCGTTGAACTGGCACTAATCTATCCTTAAAAAAATAAGTTGATAGACGACAACTGGAAGTTGGGGTAGAACGCGGGCTTCCCAATCGGGAGGTTGTGGGTTCGAATCCCGTCACGTAACAATGACTTTGTTTTCTAAGTAATGTACAATTGTGAAGTGTATTGTAGCAACACAACTCGCTAAGGGTAAAGGAAAACATTGTAAGGAGACCCTGACGTCCGAAGTGTTAACGTACCTCAGCGCTTGCTATGTACAATGGGCCAACTATGAGGCTATCTCGGAAATCTCAGGTCTAACTAACTATACAGAAACTATCTGCCGTGTCTTACAAAGATATAAACATAAAATCGAAAAAGTGGATGATTTTCATTCCGTGGTGTATCGTAACCTCATGGTCCGATCGCAAGGTTTTTAAAGTGAAAACTTTTTCAAGCGCACTTTTTCTGAATAGTACTACCTGAACGAAACTGAACCGTCAGTGTCTGATCGGCGACGCTGAATAGGATATAAAAGGCTCCAGTCTTCATTTACATTTACAATATCATACTTCTGTCTTGTGAATTTGTGCGATCATAAGCACAAACTCTCCTTGTTTATGAAGTAAGTACTTATGTTTCCTTTGTTGATTTTTCCGTATCTTCTCCATAAGGAGTTTGGCATTAAAATTGTGACTAAAGGAAAGAAAACTATTGTACTATAATATAATAGATAATGTCAGTGTAAATAAATAGACCTTTACATGCTATCACTCTGCTCGCTTAGGTTCATTACGGTCGACTTTGCAAAGGAAAGTAGATAAGTCACGCCGCTGTCGACTGTACGCACCAAGAACAGAAAACAAAATTACTTTACACAGGTACTCTTTCACAACAAAACGGTCAGAAAGTTTATGCTTTTAAACACTGTTGCCAACATTCCCTCGTGTATCAACTTTGCAAAACAGACAGACAAAGAAAACCCCTTTTTATATTTCGCGAGGGTTTTTGAAATGTAACCTTTAGCGTGCAAAAAGAAGGTAGAAGGTGAGCCTTAAAAAATATTTACTAACAAACCGAGATGAAATGTGAAAAAACGCTGACTCAAGAGCCAGCAGCGTTAGGGTAAGAAACGCTACATAGCCTCGGAAAATAGGAAAAAGAAACATCGGGAAAAAAACATGGCGGCAATTGGATTTCACGTTGTCTGTGGTCTCGCAAATTGCTTTCCAAATTGATTTTGAATTTCGATTATTTACCGGCCGAGCCCAATACCTTTTGTAAAGTAAAAACTTTCCCTTTTTTATTTTAATTCCTCTTTCACAATCGTCAATAATGAAACACTGGCCGGCGTCGGCGGCCAACGTAAAACTTTCATTTACAACACAACACAGAAAAAAAAACAAACAGAGAAGAACAAAATGGCGTCAAAGCAAAAATCGGAGGATTTATTATTCACGTACAAAAAGTACAAGCCGTGAGGCGTTCTCATTGTTTTAAAAGGCCGTAACTTTTCCATTTGATATTATATATCACGGGGCAGACATTTTTAGCCGTAGGTGGTGGGGTTCGGAATGAATTATTGTTTGTTTCGGGGCGCGCTGCTCGCCACCCGCCATTGTCCGACCGTAGAGTTTCCAGTTTTCCCCGCGAACAAAAGACTTTTTCATTCAAAATGCACGCTCTCTCGTTTCATTTACTCTTTTCGTGCTTTCGACGGGTGCATTTCCAGCTTCCCGCTGTATTAAATAATGTGGATTTGTTCCACTTTTTCGCTTTGTTTTCTTTCGCTTTCGCAGTTACGCTCTTTAGAGAATGCTTTACATAACGATAAAAGAAGGCTAAGGCTGCTCTTCAGAGAAAGTTCGGTACTAAATTAGGTTTTTTAATCTGTAGTCACTTTTTCATCACTGGATAACAAAAACTAAAAAATAAGTTGGTATTTATTCCCAAAGAGAACAAGACAGGCTCAAACTAACCTTCTTTTTGAAATTAATTTTCTTTTTTTTACGGTTCTGTAGGTACCCCAACGGTGGACTGCCTCCGCTGTCTGCCCCTCCGTCCGGTCCTATATCTTTAGAACCTTAATAGGTACCTAGTTGATATTGTACAGAATATTGTGTCATTAGCATTACGGCAGAATACCTAACAACTACCTAATAATAGTAAAAATATAAGAATAGAATAAAAATATATGGAGATAGACGTTTTTCGCCACTTATTTGTTTGTGCTCTATCGTAAAAACTGTAATACAAATAAGCATGAAACATGGCGTGTCCCTGGGACTTATTATATATTGTAATAAAAATTATAAAAAACGGCAAAGCGCGTGTCAGACTCACTAAATACTTTCAACATAATATGAGGTGGGTTCGAACCCTCGGTGAACGAGTCTGACTCGCGCTTGAACAGTTTTTGACAATCAGCCAGTGTCTCTGGAAACAAAACTTGCTTAGGTAGTGCGATGACACGAGTCCCGCTTTTTGTGGCGATGAACTGTCAGAGTTTGACAATGTACTGGAAAGTCGCGACTTTTGACGTTAAAAGGCGCGACTAGCTTAGTCGTACTACCCAAGCAGCTCTAGACGATGAACTGTCAGAATTTGACAATTAATGTACTGGAAAGTCGCGACTTTTGACGTTAAAAGGCGCGACTAGCTTCGTCGTACTACCCAAGCAGCTCTAGACTCAGACCATTACCCCAAGAGGGGTGTTTAGAGTCGATACATAGCCTGGTAATGAGTGTGACGATGCCCGTGACGCGCTATCGCAGGATTGCACGCCCTGGCCAGTGTAGAGTGGCTATGGACATCGGAAAATTTTGGGACAGACAACGCTATTTATTATGACGTCACTTCAGTTTTAACGGTTTCATTAGGCGTGCTAGCATGAGGAGAGAAGACGAAGTAGAGGCCAGTCCTAAAAAAATTAATGTAAGAAAAGTAGTTAGTAACAGTTAGTAAAACCACTGAAGTTGGCTGATGTATTTACTGTCAACATAGATATCTAATAAATTCACAGTTAGGTGTTTTTTAAGTGATTCGAATCTCAACGACGTTTACCTCTGTACTGACCCTAATTTTTTACCAGGGTAACGAAATATTTTTTTATATTTTTACTATATGACCCCGCAAACGTTATTTTGCCATATTTAATTAGCCTACGACCTAGTCTCAGACCTACAATATACACAAAATATAAAAATTGGTTAAGCCGTTTCGCAGGAGTTCTGTAACAAACACTGTGACACGAGATTTTTACAAACCTGTTAGATATTGAGGGCTGAAAATAAAATCCCTATCCACGAAAACTGCATACCATCAAACTGTCTCCCCTAAAACCCGCACTCAACGTCACCCTATTGCATGGATATTCTGTATTACACGGGTAGACTTCATTCATACAACGACGGATAGCTTTATGACAAAATACACAATCGACGACTGAAACTAGATACCGTATTGACTGACTAACCAACTTAATCCTATAGAAATAGAGTTCAAACTTGCTTAGAATGTAAAGCTAGGTTTTGAGTAATGACAAGAGCGATAAGCGATTGCGGCAATGCAAATGAATTCATACCCCATTTCCAGTCTCGTTCTTACGGAATTTTGCTACTGATCGATATAATGTCCATTTAGTCACTCAAACTAGGACACTCTGATACTAGGACACTCGATAACTAGGATATAACTAACTAACTAACTAACACTATGATATAAAAATGTAGTTGTTAACATTGGAATTTTTCTAACAGGGTGTGTGCTTATAGCAACAATACAATAGAAGTGTAAACTGAGGTATTCGTTTTTTTAAAACTGGAGCGGAGCATACGCTATTCAGCGTCACGTACCGACTAGAGCCGAGTATACGTACGAAATTCACCATCACGTACTGCGCGGAGCCTAGTACCTATTTGCGATTCGGCCACTAATACTGACTGGAGCCGAGTAGGTATACGCGATTCAACGAAAATTACCGAATAAAGCCGAGTATGCGCGATACAGCGTCACGAACCGACTGAAGCCGACTATACGTCATTCAGCGTTACGAACCAACTGGAGCCGAGTATACGCGATTCTGATCCACCCACCGACTGGAGCTGAATATACGTTAATCAGAGTCAGGTACCGACTGCAGCCAAGTATACGCTATTCAGCCTTACAGACCGACTGGAGCCGAGTATACCCGATTTAATGACACGTAGTATTTCGTTCGCCGTTTAGAAAAAAGTGTAGATAATAAAATATACAATGTAGCGTACATAATAAAATACAATTGATTTAAATCCAGATTAACTTAGTTGATTTTAAGTTGGAAGAGTCCGACCGGTTTCGCTCTAATTCGCAGAAATTAATCATTTGAAGTAGAGACGAAACTCCCGTCGTAGTTGCTCGGACGCTCCGGATTTAAGTCAAAAATGTGAATGCGAGAGTTTTAGTACAAAAATAAAATTATAGTGCAAACAGATTATTTTAAAGACAGATTATAGGTTGTCGATAGATAAAATACGGAACACTTTAACAACCGAAGATATAATTTCAAATTATTTTTGTTATACCTACTTAAAACTTTATTTTAAAGTTATTTAAATGTTGATTTTAAAGCCGTGCTAGCGCGGTCGGTAGAAAACATGCCTCACACTGAAGAGGTCCTGGGTTTGATCCTCGTCACATGTACCAAAGACTTTGTTTTCGAATTAACATACGAGTCCATTTGTGAATTTATAGTGGCCATACCACTCGTTAATCGTGAAGGAAAGCATCGTAAGGAAACCCTAGTGCCTGCGGTGTTCTCATGCTTCAGCGCTTAAAATTGCCACTGCACGGAAAGTACCTACTCTTGGTGATTATGTCCATTCTCTCTCTCTGAGAGAGTGCCTGTGCCTGTTCGGTACATAGTAATTGGAGTCACCTTTTAAGCATACAATGCCTGTACTAGGTGACTCCGCGCTTCCATAGAATTAATCTTTTTATTTTTTCTTTTGTAATATCATCTAGTTTGAGATGATATTACGAAAGAAAAAATAAATAGAAAATTAACTTAGCCAACTATGTGTGTGAGTGAGTCTGTGTGTGTGAAAGGGTGTGTGTGTATTTATGTGGTGTTTGTATACATATGTATGTGTAAATATTATTATGTTACCTTGTTTATAGCGACGCTTGACGCTAGTTGCGTCGCTGCCGCTTCTCAAAATGGCGGCACCCCCGCCGACTAGATAAACCGATTGTGTGTAATAAACGGAACGTAATTGGAATCCCATTAGACGTATGGCGGGCCGATAGTGATACGAAACGTTAATAGGTTTCAGGATTTGTGTTAGCATGTGTTCCGTCGATACCGATAGGCTGTGCCGGATTTTAATGTCGGGTTTTGGGGGTGTTTTAGGCAGATACTTAGGCTGGGCGCATGCTAAGACGCAGCACAGTTTAGTCCAGGGCAGTCCAGTTGAGGCAGACATAAGCCCCGCATGCTGTGACGCAAATATTCGCTCCATTCCTTGGCAATTATAATTCTTTCAATGTCTTTTTTGAATAGTCTGTATGATTCAATTAAATGTTCTGTCATTGCAACAAAATTGTTACTAAACACGCCTCGACGTGCACGAGTGCGCAAAAATCTGTGCCGGCACTACAACGAGACGCAGGGCAGGGCAAACACATGTCTGCGTCGCACGTGCCTGCGCCGCAACGTATGTAGCTCAATGACGTTCCATGCGCAAAATCTGCGCAGCGCAGATTTTGTAAAATCTGCGCTGCGCTTTGCTGCGTCTCAGCATGCGCTCAGCCTTACGGTGTTATTTATAAGATCACCATTCCTTAAAACAATTAATAAACACCGTATAAAATAGACTGTGGTAAAGAGTTTACAAAGACAAGACGTAACTTACTCCGAGTACAATCTGTTAGCTTTTAGAATATACCTCGGGCTCTAGAGTAGGCTTCGGTTGTTGCTGAAAGCACACGAGTGTAATACTTACTACTTCTTGCTCTGTATAAAAATTTTCTACGCTATTTTGAAAAGTTATGTAAAGTTAAGTGTCATTATTATTATTATTATTATTATTATTATTATTATTATTATTATTATTATTATTATTATTATTATTATTATTATTATTATTATTATTATTATTATTATTATTATTATTATTATTATTATTATTATTATTATTATTATTATTATTATTATTATTATTATTATTATTAGGTCCGATATATGTATTACACGAATATATCCGATTATATTTGATAGTAGCCGAGATATAGGTATTCTAAAAGCTAACCGACTGTAGTGTATTAGGAATAAGGTTTTTATAAGACCTAGGGCCATTTTCTGAATTGAGAATTTCGCTAAGTACCTAAATACTTAACTGTAGTGCTATCTCTTCGAAATTGTCAGCTAAAAGCGTGACAGAACGTTACGGTCTGTTAGCTTTTAGAATATACCTCGGGCTCTAGAGTAGGCTTCGGTTTTCGCCGTAAGGACACGAGCGAGATTTCTCGCTCTGTTTTTCGAAATTAACGAAATGAAATGAAAAGGTTTTATTCAAGGTAGCGCAGATACTGCGGCTTAATGAACGTTACAAGTCAAACTAGGTGTCCATTTCAAAATCTGGATCATTTTGGAGAAAAAATGGAGTGTCATATTAGTCCCGATTTTTAAATAAAGGGTCATATTAGTTCTGATTTTTCTATTAGACGAATATATCCGATTCTATGCGATAGTAACCTAATATTCTAAAAGCTAACAGACTATTTACTTAGTAGTGAGATTCTCAATTCAGAAACTGGCCCGCAATGTTTGGCATAAGCCTACTATTATATTCTACTACAGGAAAAGGTGTCTCTCTCAGGAAAAGCCACTTGCCAAAAACCCTCCGCGGTGGCCAATACATAAACAATTTTCCTTGACAACCTCTGTGGCGTAGCCGTACCGCTTCTGCCTACTATGTGAGAGGTCGCAAGTTCGAGCCCAGGCTGAAAACAAAAAAAAAAACTAAGGTCTTGGATGTTTACACGTTTTTAGATGTCGTTGTTTCTGGTTCCCACGACACGGTATCCTAGTGTGGGGTCAGACGCAATGTATGTACCTGTATGTAAATGTTATGTTTCCACCTTTACGTCAACGCTAGCGAATAGGGTATGGGTCGGTTTCTGAATTGAGAATTTCTTTAAGTAAATACTTAAGTAACGTCTTGTCACGCGCTTTTCTGACAAATTCGTAGAGACAGGACTAGAGTTTACTATTTGCTTAGCGACGTACTCAATTCAGAAACTGACTCTATGTCAAAAATCAGCACATTCTATTCACTGCTCACTGCGCTGATGATCGCATACTAAGCTGAGTTTATCCTTCTAATCCCATAGCGTAAACTCACACACTTATTTTAACCTAATTTCGTATTCTCCGCGATGACCACAACTCCATCTCTCTCTCCCCAGGCGTGATATCGGCGGGGGTGAGCGTGCCGGTCCAAATACCCTCTCAAGGCCCCGACCTGGCGAGCAACTACTGGGGACGGCTTCAGTGATCCCAGCTCTTCGGGTTCCCGCATCGCTTGCTCGCGATGCCCGAGAACCCGAGCGGCCCTGAGGCGCCATCTAGCGAGATTCCACATAACTACGCCGATCTCAGCATGAGTGCCCTCAACATGACCGCGGGACACGAAGCGAGTGTGCTGCCGGAAATTGCTGAGAATTCGGCGTCGTAGAGAAACAAATGAAGTGTTGTTTAAAGAGTTTTCGTGACTCCCAATGATCTTAGTTACATAAAGAACGCGTCGGTATAAAGGTAAAATTCAGTAACTGCAAATGAGCCTAATCGTAGAAACTGCGCTAATGTGAATTTGAGAGACTAAATGTAATGTTTGGCACAGAAATAAAAACGCTCACCCATCGTTATTTTTTTATGAGTAAAATAGATAGTGTTACTTTTGGGCAAAAATAATTATCACGGGTTAGTGCACTAAAAATAAAAATAGTATAAATAATTATCAGTTTATTAATAAAAAAATGGAAAATCAGTTAATGAGTTTTACCTTTATACCAACGAACGGGTCTAATCGCGGTTATTTAATTGAGACAAAAGCTTCAAAAAATTATCTTCATTGCTGACGTTGCGGCAGCGTTACAGTTGCCGTGGTCACGGGTATTCTTGCTGAGAACTCCGCGTTGTAGAGAAACAAATTAAAGTACCTATTTAAATTACTCGCGATACTCTACATAGTTTTAAAAAACCTATTTAGAGGCTGAAAATTCCACCCATGCCGGGATTCGAAACCGCGACCTCTGGCTATCCGTGCCAGCGCTCTTTCCAACTGAGCTAATGGGCGACTCACCGGCATCAGAGAAATGTCGAACCTCTTTACACTATTCTCTGTATTACGTACAGGCAGCGACATCTGGCTGAAGCAAATTGCATCACTTAAGCCCCGACTACCTACTTTGCAGTTAGGTTTTTACATCGGAATGATATCACTGTACCCACATGATTATACTATTTTTATTTTTAATGCACTAACCCGTGCTAAGGACAATTTTAAAAAGGAATTCTTAGCCTCTAAATAGGTTTTTAAAATTGTCCTTAGCACGGGTTAGCGCATTAAAAAAAATAGTATAATCATACATAGTTACTTATTAAACGGGTTTAGCGCGATTGTTTATTAGGTACAATGTACTTGCATTCCCGACGTTTCGGCAGCGTTACAGTTGCCGTAGTCACGGGTCGACTGAAGGAGCTTCGGGATGCTAACTTGTGCATCAATGGAACACAAATATCAACTTGTTTTACAATACGTTTTTTTTTAGAAGTGAACACGAGTAATCCCAACAACGGTGACAACTATTTTTAGAATCTACAGTCTATTTATTCTTACTTGTCCAATTTAGTAAACAAGATTCTACCCTTAAACTGTGACTTTTCAGTCCAAAACTGCCATATTCCCATAAATGAAGTTACCTGGAACACTCTTTTAGATAACACGCTGCCAATTTTATAAACATAGTTCATGATAGTTCATGTATTTGCGAGAAAATGTCTAGCTTAGGCATCTAATCTCAATTTTAAGGTTAAACTCTTGTTCACTAAATTGGACAAGTAAGAATAAATAGACTGTAGACTAGAATCAACAAACAAGAAATTTAATCACTTTCCGCCAACAACGGCCGTTTTTCGCGGTAAACGAAGGTAAGTCCTAGGTTGTTGATCCTAGGTTCTAGACTGAATGTTCTAAAAATAGTCGCCACAGTGGTTAAGATTCACGATGTTTACGTTTTGAAAAAAAATGTTTTATAAAACAAGTTATGGCTGGCGCCAGTTAGCACCCAAAGCGCCTTATCGATATTACACTTAATACTACGGCCGCGGACAGGTCCGGTGATAAGACGCGTGATTTGTATTTACTTAGCAATGGATTCCAAGTACTTAATTTAAAGCTTTTACGTTTTCATCATCAACCCATTACGTCCCCACCGAGGGGCACGGGTCTCTTCCGTGGGGAAGGTATAGGCCATACTCCACCACGGGGGCCAAGTCCGGATTGGTGGACTTGCGAAACTAGTGGCTATCCTACTGTCAGAAATTTTCATGCCCCAAGGCATCTTTACGTTTTACATAAGTAATCGCGAATAGACCCGTTTAGTTTAACTATAAAGGAAGTGTTTTTCTTTAATCTGTCTGCCTGGCAACTGCACAATGATATTGGCGTCGTCATGTTGTGTAATAGCGGCTGTACACCCTCGCTTGAGAACCAGCGAATTTATCTTACATTGCGTGTTTCACAGGACGATCGTATAGTGCCTATTGTGTAAATCCCGCAACGAATTATAAAATGTCAGGCTCTAGAGCGAGCGTGTACCTTTAACGGTAAACTGCCACTGTCACTTATTCGTTGGCAATACTCGGATATTTTTTTACAGTTTTTTGTGACACAGATATCAATGTAAAGCTAATAACGTCAATAAGCAGACCATCTATGCCACATTTATTAATAAAGTGATGAATGACAAACAAAATAGAAGTACCTTTTCTTAGCGAGGGATTTACTGATACGTTTGCACTCACACAAAATACACAGCCAACGATAGGTAGGTACCCCAGTGTGTTTTTGATGATACATTTCAATAAAAATTAAAAGGATATAGCTAATATTTTGACAACTTAAACTTGTTGAAACTGTGTCACGAAAACAATACTTTTATTAAGAAGTGTTACAGTCATTTTATCTCACGAAGGCGGGCAGTCAAGTCTTTGTTTCTATAGTATTAAGGTTCAAATTCGTCAAAATCACCCGCCTTCCTGAGATAAATATACTATACTGTGCTAAAACATTCCTCAGTGTGTTTCAAAGGTGCCAGTTTCAAGTAACTAAGTAGAACTTTTTTTTATCGCAGCCACAAAACGAGTATCATATTAAGTGCTTTCATAGGGTACATATTACAATATCTAAAATAATAACATCTACACTTAAAACATTGATGCTCAAAACCACTAAAATTGCAACATGTGTTGGTATTGTTAAACTATGTTTTATGAACCTAGATCAAATATGATATTCTTTTTAATGCACTAACCCGTGCTAAGGACAATTTTAAAAACCTATTTAGAGGCTAAAAATTCCACCCATGCCGGGATTCGAACCCGCGACCTCTGGCTATCCGTGCCAGATAATAATAATGTTGTATATTGAGGACTTGCCATTTTGAATAAGAAGAGGAAACCATTTATTACTCAACGGACACACACCACTTTACAACATAAAATCTTCAGACTTGAAAAAACAAAAGTATAATAAAAAAAAAATTTACTCGCAGTCGCGGTGTGTCCGTTTAGTTCAACCATAGACTAACCATTAGGTGTTGTAATTTTTGAGCATCAGGGTTTTAAGCACAGATTTGTTCTGTGGTTTTAAGTGTAGACATTATTATTTTAGACATTGTAATATGTACCCGCTTTCATAAAAAAAATATATTGATAAGCTGAAACTGAAGATGTTCAAAGACCTAGTTTCTAAGCGTAATCGTAGGCTAGATATCGACTAACGCCATCTATGTTCACTGAGAAGAACTAAGCGTCAATTTGCGCTTTCCCTTTAAGAAAATACTGTACAAAAACTCAAACGTGCCAAGTGTGTATGAAAAAAAGAAGGTAAAAGCACCCCTTATTGGCACAACCCTTTTATTACTTTGATGTATTGAGGCGAGGGCGGTAAATATTATTGCGACAAAGAAACAGCTTCGTTATACCGATTTGCTTTGCCACCCCTGCGCACCGAACAAATTGTCATACCGAACTAATGATGTGTTTGTACATTTATCTTGTATAGTAAAACCTAATGGATGTTGTACGTAAAGTGTTGAATTCGATTTTGCAGTTCCAAAAGAGACGTTCTCAAATAGGGATCATTTGTCATTAATTTATTGTAAATTTAATAATTTAAAACGATAGGAGAACAATATTGCTGTGATTTGAAGAAAAAAATAGTTTAAAATTTTTCATTTTTCATTGTGGAATTGTATCACTTTCTACACAAATAAAATAGTAGACTAATACGTTTGGACATTGCATGTACAAAAAATTGAAATGTTTGCATTTAGAATTATTTTTAAACTGTTGCTGATATGAGGCAGCACAAAGTTCTAACTGTTCATTAAAGCTGTAAAATAATTCAAAGAACTGTAAGTATATTTTCACATTTCCTTTTATAAATATAATAAAATGAAAATGCAATACAGAGGTATAGGCTGTAGGTTTAAGAAGGAGAAAGTGTATGTAATATTTTTAAGGAATAAATATTAATTGTAAAATAAATTATTACTACTCTAAGTGCATATAGTTGGGAGGGAATGAAAATTATTAATAAATATCGCATTAACCATTACACCTATTAGTTTAAATTATATTACTTTTTCGCCACCCCCAAAACTGAATTCATAAGCAGACACTTCAAAATATTATAACATCGAGACACTTGAGTGTATCAAATTTCCCAACAATACCCTAATAATAACTGCGACGCAAAATATTAAAATAAACTATTACATTACGCCACCGTCAACTATAGGGGCATTTCCCCTGCTCGTCCTTTTTCACCGTTACTATACACGGAATAAAGTTCAAAATAGGTCGTTAAACCTCTCTGTGTCTACAATATTAGAGTCAACTACATTTGGGCGGGCGAAAATTAATTCCCCAACTTGGGTCCTCTTTTCTGAGGAACCCTAAGGTTCAAACAGGGGGTTCGCACAATAGGATAGGATTAAATGTGTTGTATTGTAAGTATTATGGAGTTCTAAGCTTCGGAATGGTAAGGGAGGGCCAGAGTGCGTTGGAGTTGGCCAAAACGTTTTTGTGTTGCATTTTAATTGGATTACCGAGCTTCAGGCAAATATTTTTAGTCCAAATAAAGATCCAAAGGTAATTTGAAGCTGTGAATGTGACTATTACATAACCAGCCTATACGGCCTAGACGGCCTCGGTGGCGCAGCGGTTTGGCACGCTGACTGTAAAACCGAAAGTCTCGGGTTCGATCCCCGGCCGGGTCAAACTAGGAAACGAACTTTTCTAGTTTGTCTCGGGGCTTGGATGTTATCTATGTATTTATTGTATTAAATCTATCGTCGAGTTAGCACCTATAGCACAAGTCATTTAGTTGTACTTAGTATAGGGCTAACGAGATCTGTGTAATATGTCCATGAATATTTATTTATTATTTATACAGCAGTGTTCCGCAAAGTATGTGCCACACTGGTGTACCACAGACATAATTGTGCCTCGAAAAAATTACAAGGTACCGGCCTGCACCAACGGCTTAACGTGCCTTGCAAAGCACGGAATCGTGGAAGTGGCCTCACTCTGGGTCTATTTCCATGTTGGTGATGTCGAACGCCCTCCGACCAGGTGGGATGACGATCTGCGAAAAACTGCCGGCAGATGCTGGATGCGGCAAGCTGAAGACAGGGCGCTATGGCGCTCATTAGGGGAGGGCTATGTCCAGCAGTGGACTACATAATATAGCCAGAAGAAGAAGAAGATGTTCTTGCCTGGTTGCTAGCACTGGATAGCATAGAACGTGGTATCTTAATTTGGCACCAGGACCCAGATTCTGCTAAGGCATTGTGGTGGCGTCAATGATATGAAAAACACCCCACGTGACACGACGATGTACCTTCCGGCCGCCATCGCAATGAGTTTCGCAACCAGTTGCGAAGGAGGATGTTTCATTATTTGTTGGCAACTGGTTGCGATAGAAGAATGTTTTCAGTTAACAGGCAACCAGTTGCCAACAAAGACAAATTTTGCCGCCGTGGCAATTAAGTTTCGCAACCAGTTGTGAAGAAAGAGTTTCTGTTATTGGCACGGAATTGCTACGGCACGCGGCCGGCAGGACCATGTATCTGTCATAGTGCGATGCACTAACAGAATTGGGGCCCTGGGCAAGTGACTGCTGTGGGGAAGTTTTTTATTGTAATTGACATGCGGTTTTATGTAGAGTATGGTATTTTCTAAGGTTAACACGAGCACTAGACATAATAAAAACTGTTTTTACGCGGATTTTACTCGTTTATTTCACATTATTTACGATTTCCGACGTCTCGGCACTTTTTCGAGTGCCGTGGTCTCGGAAGACTGAGGTGGCTGGCGTCTTTTTGAAAGCATTAAAGCTTTTTGTTTATAATTAGTTAATTAATTAATTAATTAATTATACTTTATTGCTCACGAAACTTTTAACAGGACATTACATAAGAAATAACATGTACAAAGGCGAGCTTATATCTGAAAGAGATGTCTTCCACCAAACCTTACAGAGTAGGAGAAGCAGTAAAAAGCGGGTCTATATACGTGTACAAAATTTACTACATAAATATTGAATAACCTACCTAACTATGAAAGAAATGTATATAGAGTGTATAAATATTTTTCTTTTATTTTACGACTATCATGTTGGTCTAGCCCTAGCGGAATTTGACTATCATGGGTTGTCTTCCCGCTGATTTAAACTTTATTTGATTTAAACATAAAAATTCTCTGTGTTATTCGTACACCACGAATTTCTTCATAAAATACATAAATTGCACTTGGTAGTTATACAAAGCCATCTCAGGATTAACGCAAGATTAGGTATCTGTCAGTTCCACTGTAGGGCGACCATCGTGCGACTTTAAACGCATGTCCATGCAGATGTCCCGTATTTCGTTAGGGGACTAATAAAATGAGATAGATTAGGGATGACAATTGTTGTGTTGGATAAGGGTTTTTGGGTATTGTACACATTTAGCGGCACTTTTACAGGGTTTTATTTATACGTGTTATACAAGGTGTTTAAAAACCCACCGCGTATACGAATGTTACGCTTACTAGTCTCCAAACAAAGGTATTTATACATGAAATGTTGCTCCGTGTTAAATTAATATGACTGCAGAGGAACACGCGATTTAAGAGTCACCGAGCGACTAGAGCCGAGTATATTAATGGATTCAGCGTCACCGAACGACCACAGGTAAGTATATTCGATTTAACGTCACCGACCGACCAGAGGTTATATTCGATTCAAAGTCACCGACCGACCACAGGTAAGTATATTCGATTCCACGTCACCGACCGACCAGAGGTAAGTATATTCGATTCAAAGTCACCGACCGACTAAAGGTAAGTATATTCGATTCAGCGTCACCGACCGACTAGAGGTCAGTATATTCGATTCAGCGTTACCGACTGACTAGAGCGGAGTATATTCGACTCGGCGTCACCGTCTGACAGGAGCCGAGTATATTGGATTCGGCGTCACCGACCGAATAGAGCCGACTAAGTATACTCCATTCAGCGTCACCGACCAACTAGAGCCGAGTATACTCGATTCAGCGTCACCGACTGACTAGAGCAGAGTATATTCGATTCACGGTCTTCAGACAAAACGCATGTCATGTCACGATGGCTACTGCTGGCTCCTTCAGTATGGGATGACTAGGAAAACCCTGATCTTGCCAGTTCTACCTAGCTAGTTCTGGCAAGATCAAGGATTTGATAATTGGGACATTGTACGTAGCAAGCGCTAAGTTATGTTAATATCTTAGACGGTTTCACAATGTTTTCCTTCACGGATAGCGATTGGTATTGCTACTATAGCTTCACATATGTACGTAACTTAGAAAACAACTGGAGAGGTCGTGGGATTCGAACCCACGTCCTCCCGAATGAGAAGATGACGTTCTACCGCTCCACTGCTAGTTTGAAGAATTAAAATACTCACTAAATAACACACGACTTTATTGAGCAAATAATATGGCGATTGAGAACATCACAATTATCCAGCAGTCTTCATACATGTTACCTTAACCTATAGTTTTAAGAGAGCTTAAATTGCGATATAAACCTCTGTACAAAATGACATCTGGAAGTTTAAATCACACGATACAAACTCTCCCATTAAAAACGGAAACCTAACTAAAATATTGTCTTTTGAATATCACTTACTCTGTATGCACCAAGGAACTCACAATTATCATGCATCGTGAATATAAAATCACAATTCAAAGTGAAATACTTGCATTCACATAGGACTGGATGCAAGCGTCTTTGTTACCTATTATTCTCTGCACCAGGTAACAGTAGCAACGATGTAAACAATCAATTGCTCTGCGTATTATAAAGTCTAATACACACATGGTATTGCAATATACATGATACAAACACGACATGATACAAACACGACAATAGCTTTTAGTTGCCTCTAGTAATTTACTAAGCAATAGCCGTTGAATGTCATCTCAATGGTAAATAAAAACCGCATATATTGCAATAATTTGCCCGGTTTTGTTTACATCCAAGGAACTTAGAATCACAGGCATAGAATGACGTATAAAGTATAAAAGAACCATCTAGTGAAAATACAATAAGAACGAACTACGAAGACTAAAACAGCATTTTGTGCGTAAAAACTCTCGTATAAAAATTCGCTTCTTTTTCTTACGTGCCTAATTCAAGCGCTACGTGAGCTGCATGATTAAACTTAAATCGTAAGTAGTATAATAATGCTCCAGAACGAAATCAGGATACCTTCTAAGCCAAAAGGGGTGTGCTCTCGCTGGATTGCAATGGTGCTGACGCAGGCACGACAATGTAGACAGGTCTGGAAATGGGAGAACATTTAGGTTTATTTGTTAGGAATGGCAAACTGTACATAACTTAAATATAAAGCGACCGTCACATTCGGCCACTCGTATTTGTGTATTTGGCAAATACTATCCATTTACGAATTGAATGAATCGTTCGTAGCTCCGGCTGCCTGAGTGATCTTAAAAACGATCACGACGGTGTACAGGGCGCGTTCAGTGCATTCTGGGCGATCGTCTATGACTAGAGCTAGTTGCATTTATCCGAGCGGTTCCGTGCTTCGCATGGCAAGTTAAGCCGTTGGTGCCGACTGCCGTCGATAGATAGCAGTCGTTAAGCCAAGTCCGAGGCCTTAGGGCGGTTGAAAACGTCTGACAGTAAGACCAGCCACTAGTCTTACAATCGTCCACCGACACGGACTTGGCCCCCGTGGTGGAGTATGGCCTAACCTTCCTACGATGCAGGAAGAGACCAGTGCCCCAGCAGTGGGGACATACATAGGTTGATACCGATCGTATATAAGTCGATTCAATTATTTTTTGTGGCTCCCCTATGATTCTGCCATCGTCATGCAGGTTTGAGGAGATTGCATGTGTTTTTTTCTCAACAGTCGCGCACAGTGCAGTAGTTGAAGAACTTATAAAACAGCATGTAAATATTCTATTAAGACTGGGCGCAATATAATATCTACAATTTCATATCGTTCACGAAGCCATACTCTTTGTGACGTTCAAGTTCACGCGAAACGGCCCCAATTAACCAAAACAGTCGTATAATACTGGAAAGAAGGTTGTGTAGTGACAATGCATTTAAATAAAAAAAAAAAAAAAACGCAATAATCCGTGGGGGGGGGGCAAGTTGGGATAAAACAGCTGACGTCCACCATTTTGTTTTTTCGTGACGTCTACTCCCACTGCGACACTCACAGCGTCAACGCCCATTTGACACGTCAAGTATCAAAATCGGCGAGCTGTTTGGCTGGCCTTAGCGTGATTATACAGAAACGCATTTACATACGTATAAACATATGCGGGAAAGTATGAGTATGAGTCTCTTCACTTACCTAGCAACAGTCGGGCCAGTCCCATAGTACCGGGGCTGTCGAGGCATGTTGGGCATCCGGGGACTGACGCTGCGGGGCGGTGGGGGGAAGGGGGGCCTGCCGCGGCTGCTGTAGTGCTGGTATAGGAATCCGGTCAACGTTAGTCCCACCCATAGGAGGATCAGCATCACGTCTGGAAGAGACGAGGGTCAGTTGGTTTTTGGAGGTTTCAGGTGGTTGATCATTCGAGCAATGGTTTGGCCCGTCGTCGGTTGCAATGGTGCAAGGTCACTCACCTCGCCTAACTTTTCGGGTAATAGAAAGACAGAGGAAACTTTACTGTACGTAAAAATGGAAATTACACAGATATTTATTTAACAAAGGTTTACTTATATAGACCACTTCATTGAGTCGAGCGTCAGTTGCTAAAATAACAGCCATTCTCCCATCTTACCGTTTCTCTCATTTTACTGGTCCCTCTTCTCTTTCATATCTCTCACTCTGTTTCTCAAGATTAACCATTTAACGGGCAAACATTTTTTATTGGTTTTGGACTTCATCTCGAAGTGATACGGTTCAATTTACGGAGGGCACTATTTGACCAATGCCCGTTGAAGGGCTATCAATAAGAACAAACATATCCACAAACCAGAAGACTAACAATGCGCTCACCGTTCATCTCGAAAGGCGGCGCCAGCACCGCAAAGTTGAAATTCGGCACGGTAGCCCGCCGGATCGTGTTGATGATGATGTACTTCAAATTGGACCCGATGTAGTAGTCGATAGGGTAGATAATCGCGTAGGCGCCAAGGACGCAACAGCACAGTATATTGGAAAGGAAAGTCATGGAAATCAGCGTGACAGAAGTTAGGAGCATGACGAATATGAAAATAGTCCAAAAATTGAAGTCGTCTTCTAGGGTCATCACGCCGCCTGAAAAGAAGGGCACGGTTCAGTCTGGGTGTGTTTCCGTGTTTGTAATGGCCTTGCCTGGTTGCTAGCACTGGATTACGCACGGTATCCTAGTCTAGGACCAGGGTAAGTCGTCGACATAAAACAAAATACACAAACGAGTTGAGAAAGCACTCCTGTTTTTGAAGTCTGTTAAAATAAGAAATCACATACATAATACAGTCTGTTAGCTTTAGAATATACCTCGGCTACTATATATAGGATAGAATCGGATATATTCGTGTAATAGAAATATCGGAACTAATACGACACATAATTAAATAAACTTAAGAAGAAAAGTTATATACAGAGCAGGAAGTAGTATTACACTCGGGTGCTTTCGGCAAAAACCGAAGCCTACTCTAGAGCCCGAGGTATATATATTCAAAAAGCTAACGGACTGTACAGACCGCTTTAGCATTATAACAGGTATTGGTACTCAGGTCGGGTACTTTTAAAATATAAGATCTAATTGAACTTACTCGGCAATCCGTAATAAACGATGGCGGCGACCAGAAACCCGACGTTCAGGGTGGACAACATGACTGCGAAGAAGGGGATGCCGTAGAAGTACCAGAAAACTAGCCAGATCCCACCGAAGAAGGTGCCCGACAGGACGGAGGCTCCAACGAGTGCTGAAAGGATGTGCCGGTTTAGACTAAGCCGAAAGACTCGAAGAGTAAAAAACTTCTCTCTTCATGTAACCTACATACAGGGCGTCCCACGGCCATGCTACATGGCGGGAAAGTACCTACCTCTAATATTATAGATAGAACATTTTTCTGAAAGAAAACATTATTTTAATTTCAAAAACAATCTAAACTGCATTCACTTCCTTTTATTTCTGATAGTATGTTACTTAGCAAAAAATAATCCTTATTATGATGAAGCCTTCCGATCGGTGTGATAAATCTACAGGGTAATTTTTTTTTCGATTCCCGGTTCAACCGTGTAATTATTTAAAAATCTATGAATGCAGTTTAGATTGTTTTTGAAATTAAAATAATGTCTTCTTTCAGTAAAATGTTCCAACTACAATAAATATTAAAGGTACTTTTCCTCCATGTGACATAGCCGTAGGACGCCCTGTATACTGTACCTCCTGCTGCAGAGCACAGGCCTTCTTTCAGAGAGAGAGTATGGGCATAGCCTCACCAGTCCTGACCTTCATAATAACAATGGTTTTTTTGTTGCTATTTTCTGGGTCAGGACTGGGAGAAGGTTGATACGCATGCCCGCAGTGAAAACCCTGCAAAAAACTTGGGTGGGGGGGGGCATATGTTCAGCATCGGACGAACTAATGCATATGTTGTATTTGATCGGTTTTGATACAATAATTTTACAGTTTTTGACAGATACTTTTGCAGCAAACCTTTACCTAAGACGCCAACTACTTCTTAGATAAAGGAGTAGCAATGTACGTTGTCCATTTCAACATGAAAACTTTTCGTTGCTGTGAAAAACGCAGTGGCCAACTTTAAACACCTACTTCGTTCCAATAAACGCAAAATAAATTGCTTAGATTATTTTCTACACTCACCACTTAGTAGCCCCAGTTATTCCCGCTTTATCCTAAGAGACCGAGGAGCTAAAGGTTAGCCACCCCAGATATCACTGAAAGGTTGAAGTGTCCAAGGTCCTGCGTGAGCTCCAGGCAGGTGACTGGCTAAAGACCGCACAGGACAGAGACACATGCCGACTTTTTGTATTGAGGCCAATACCAAGAAGATACCAGAACATTCAAGTGTATTATTCCAAAACGGACTGGTTCCAATTTTCAATTAAAGTTTTTTTTTGTTATTATTATTATCTATCACTAAACAATATGGGTGTAATGTCTGAAACAATATGGATGTAATGTCTGAAATAAATATATTGAATTGAATACCCACTTCGGGTCGCTGAGCCAGCAAAGTAGTAAGAACTCACCAGGGCGGTTCAAGTCAGCGATGATGTCGATCAGTATATAGGTGACCAGGGCTCCGCTGGCCAGTCCTATGAGGAACATCTCAGTCTTGAAGAAACGGTGTCCGAAGTAGCAGACGAACACTCCCACGAAGAGGAGCGCCGCGCAGATCATTTGGGAGAGGGCGTCGTCTAGGAAAATGGAAGGGTATGTAGTTTTTGTTATTTATTTTTGAAAAAAGTAATTTACATTTTTCTTAAGACTAAGCTACGGGAAACTTAATAAAATTTCAATAAAATTAAACAAGGCCACTTTCTCTGGTTAAAGTATTCAAAGCGCGACTATACGCGATATTGAAGCTTTATTTCATAGTGAAAAGCGTCTACGTTAGAGCCTATACATATGTAATTAAATCATAAAATTTGTCTTTGAATTTTAGGAAAATCTCGGAAAAACTGCAAGACTTAATTTTTTATTTTATGTAAGTTCTACAAATTTGTACGGAACCTTCGGTGGACAAGTCCCACTTGTCCGAGATTTTTAAAAACGTGTCACCCTTTTCAATCTAAGTCACTACACATTTGTACGGAACCGGCCGGGCGACTCCGATTCGCGCTTATCCAGATTTTTTTAAAGTGTTAGTTTTTCAAACGTGCACCTTAAGGATTTTGGTGCGCCTAATAGAGGAACTAGGAGGCGAGTCTTCAAAATGCATAGTTGTTCAATAGAGTCATATTAGTCCGGTAATGGTCGTTTCATTTACACTAGGTACCGGTAGTCTAGTAACCAATCGCATTGCAATGGTATAACCCGTGCTACTTAACTCAGAGCCTCGCGCGATTCGGTCTTCTTCGCGAGAGATGCCTATTTAATTTGCGCGGGTTATACCCATGACATTGTACTGCTATTGCATTGTAGACTACCAAATTGAGGCAAACATCAACCACTGTCGTGCTTATTTCATTCTATTGAAAAACTGTGTAATTATTAGACTCTAGGGCGTGGTATCGAGTCCTAACTTACCTAACAGAACACAGCCATCGTCCTCATCTAACGGCTGGCAAGCATAGGTGTAACTAGGCACATAGAGGGAGTACCCTGTAGGGTTGTAGGCCACAGCGACGTAGATGGCTCCAGTGCCCGGGTAGGCGCTCAGCATTCGACGCATAATCCACAAAGCACTCGTTTCTGGTATCTAAAAGACAATTTGTATGATGAGCAAAACTCCTTCCTCTGGCGAACTAGTAGCAGTGTGAACAAGCTAGGAAGCGAAATTGATATTGCTTTATTCAACTGCAATGCGAAGTTGGTCAGGCAACACTTCAATGATAACTTCTTCAATAACTAAATACTTATTTCATGCAATGTAAAAAAAAACCTGATAATCATGGTTACCTACATCAATCGAACATATTGCGGTGAATGCTTAATGTACCTATTGTGTTAGTATTATTGTTTCCTTGCAGAAATCTAGCAGTCTGTTGCTATAGGTCGTTATTAACCCTTGTATGTCCCCACAGGGTTGGGGCAACAACAGCGGCGTGGTCAGGTGCTGGTGCCGTGACTACCGCAAGTGGCATTTATTCCGAGCGCTTCCGAGCCTCGCATGGCACGTTAAGCCGGTGGTGCCGGCTGTCATGTAATGGCAGTCGTTAAGCCATGTCAGAGGCCCTATGGGCGGTTTGATAACTTCTGACAGTAAGCACCGCCACTGCCCTACAATCCTCCACCAACCCGGACTTGGCCCCCGTGGTGGAGTATGGCCTAGCCTTCCTACGATACAGGATATCCGTGCCCCAGCAGTGGGGGCATACCAACCGTAGACAATCCAAATCAGAAACGTCAGCACAATACTTACAACTTCCCCATAATCCATAATATTTCTCAAGGTCATCATACTGGTGAGACCTTGAAAGTAGGACTCTGCGGTGAAATCCCTCTCCGGCAAGTACAGTCTATAGAAATAAACTGAAACATCTTTCACAGTGTTACAGGTTGGCTTGCTGCCTGACTTGGCTGAGGCACCGTCTATCAGGATATAATTTTTATTGTATGTGGTACGTAGAAATGGTGATATTGGTACCGGTAGCTCCATGTTGCAACCGCCTGGTATGGGATCTGAAATGAATGTGAATTTGCAGCATTTTGTTTCATACTAATGGGAATCTGTCGCCAGTGCCCTGTTAGGGATTAAAAACAACGATATTAAATACCCTGAGTAGAAAAACTTAGTTGATTTAAGTTTTCTAATCAAATTTTAAAATGTTGATTAAATAACTTACCATTTTATGTTGACCTTTATCTAAGTACGAGCTTTTGCCTGCGACTCCGTCCGCGTGGACTTTTTTTGCAACCCAGTTCACTCCCGTAAGGGTTAAATTTATTAAAACGGCCAAACACGTGTTCAATCAATTGTGTTGCTATATATGCAAAATATAAGCTTTCTATTTTTTTATGTAGCCTATAAACATCCCACTGTAGGGAACAAGCCTTTTCTCAGAGAGAGAGAGAGAGAGAAAGAAAGAGGGAGCGAGTATGGGCTTAATTATAACACGTGCCCACCGCGGATTGGCATATTTCATCTTCTACTTCAGGCTATATTAGTCCACTGCTGGACATAGCCCTCCCCTAATGAGCGCCATAGCACAAGGTAATGCCATCATTGGGGGGTAATGCCCATAATCCCCACGCTGGGTACAATTCGGTGGAATTGTACTGCAGGGGGCGCTGCTGCCCACCCTCGGATTTGTGTCCCTTAGTCGCCTTTTACGACACCCGCGGAAAGAATTTCGGTTGGTGCTATTCTCTAGGCCGACACCACACAGCATATTTCATGCGGTGAGGTATTTCAACATCTCACCCACTAAGGTTCTTCAGTGTTCCTGTTACCTATTAATATTTTTATATGAATTTATTTTGAAACAAATATAATCTCAATTTATTAAAAAAAGTTGGGTTTGTTCGAACATTTATTACTCGAGAAGGGCAGGAACAATTTTTATTTGTTGTACCTATTTGGTTCAGTACCGGATAGTAGAATAACTATTAGAATATAATGAAAATTTCACTGACAAAAATATCTGAAGGCCACGCGGCCGAAGCCGCGACCAAAAGCTAGTAGGGTGTAGGAACTAAGGCTGACATTCAGAGACGAAAACTAAGCTAAGACCGGTCTCAGAAATGTCAAAATCACGTACTTAGAAATATTTCGTATTCAGAATCGAATCTTATCAAGTTGAGTATGAAATGGTACTTAGCTAAGTGTAAGTAGCCAATATTGGTGACTTTACGTAAACTTAGATAGAACTGTCATCTGTCATTTGGTTCTCTTCACTTTGAGGTTACCTTCCATTTTGTCGTATTGTTTTGGATGGAGTTTGTGATTAGCATTGTGTTTACTACATCACTAAAAAATAATAGACAATATAGCTGATTTTCTTAAGAGAGGTCTTCTCTTAGCTCATAGCATGAGTCTCATGCTTAACTCCGGCTCCCGATCGAATGTGAATACGAAGATTTCGGCGCTTTACTAAGTATGACTTTAGTTTACTTTGATAAGACTGCTCTAAGCGTGAACTTGGGATTCGTCTCTGAATGTCAGCCTTAGTATTAAAGTAAGTTATAGTTACCTATATCGTAACTTAAAACAAAACATGACTAATAAGCAAGTCACCAAAAAAGGATTGTAAATTATTGTACTAATTGTTTAGTAATAGAGACATGTAGAGCCTAATGGAAACACAAAACATAGAAATGTATTTACAACAATGTTTCTTACCATATTTACTGTAGCCATGTACCGCTACGTACAGCTTCAAATCCAAATCGTTTCCATTGAATACAAAGAACGTATCCAACTTAGCCGTCGCACTATACAGTCCTACGTTTGTCCCGTTTACTGAAGAACCCTTTATATTTGTGTTATTGTACAAAGTAACATAGCTAATATGACTATGCACTTGGAAGATGATAAAGGTTATGTTCTTCGGAGCAGGGCCGAAAGTAACTTGTAATGTGCTGGAACGGTTCAATGTGACATAGTCACCATAGAGCTGTCGATCCCACAACGTCAGGGTTTTATTTAGTGGGATTATTAACGAGGGATCTGCAAAATAAAGCTTGTGTGAGTTTTTTTAACACGGACCACTTTGGGAAGTTTTTCAATAAAATAACGGATTCTAAACCTTTAAGCCTTTGGAACACTAACAAAGCACTTTTCTTATTCTTCTTCAGGCTATGTTAGTTCACTGCTGGACATAGCCTTCCTCTAATGAGCGCCATAGCGCAAGGTTGTGCCATCATTGGGGGTAATGCCCAGAACCCCCGCGCTGGGCATGCGGGTTGGGGATTGCAGTTTGGTTGAATTGTACTGCAGGGGGCGCTGCTGCCCACCCCCCGGTTTGTGTCCCTTAGTCGCCTTTTAAGAAGAATTTGGGTTGGTGCTATTCTCTAAGCCGACACCACACAGCAGAAAGCACTTTTATTTTACAGAATTTCATTAAAATTTATTCTAGGCTTTATTATCGCTTCGAGCTTCTGACATAAATTAAAAAAAAATTGTTCTAGGAAATAACAATAAAAATTATCTATTGACTACTTATAATAATTTGTGAAACCCCAGTTAAATTTTGATAGGTTTATTTTTTAATAACTTTTAAATAATACATTACTTGTCCAGTCCCAAACTAGGATACTCTGTGCTACGGTAAATTTGACGGCCTCGGTGGCGCAGCGGTTTGGCACGCTGCTATAAAACTGAAGGTCTCGGGTTCGATCCCAGGCCGGATCAAACTAGGAAACGAACTTTCCTAGTTTGTCTCGGGTCTTGGATGTTATCTATGTATTTATTTTATTAAATCTATCGTCGAGTTAGCACTTATAATTATAACACAAGTCATTTAGTTGCATAGTCTTTTTATTCTTACTTGTCCAATTTAGTAAACAAGATTCTACCCTTAAAGTGTGACTTTTTAGTCCAAAACTGCCATATTTCTATAAATGAAGTAACCTGGAACACTCTTTTAGATAACACGCATCCAATTCTCTAAACATAGTTCATGAATTTGCGAGAAAATGTCTAGTTTAGGCATCTAATCTCAATTTTAAGGTTATAATCTTGTTTACTAAATTAGACAAGTAAGGATAAATAGACTGTACTTAGAATAGGGCTAACGAGATATATGTATTATGTCCATGAATATTTTATTTTATTAATTATTTTTTATTTGTACTGATCTAGTATGGCGTCCTCCAGTGGGAATCAAACCCACAATCTCCGTTTCACTAGTCAAGAATGTTAACCGTTACACCAACACGGCAGTCAATAAAAGGAAACCCATGAAAGAAACAGTTTCTGCAACATTGTAAGAAACAACGGCCACATTATGATACTACAATTCATAGTTAATTATGACAATTTGATAGCCAAGTCTTCCCACTTATCTGAGGGTTAATCAACTCTGCAACGTACATGGAATTGTCATAGTAAACAATGATTTGTAGTACTATGCAACAAGCGCTCGTGGCCTAGGCGAACCGAGTGATTGGAATCAATCACTTGGTTAAGCTACAACAGGCGCGGTCAGGTCAGCATGGGTGACCATCCCGTGACTACCGCTAGTGGCGTTTTTCCGAGCGCATCCGTGCTTCGCAAGGCACGTTAAGCTGTTGGTGCCAGCTGTCATATAATGGCAGTCGTTAAGCCATGACAGAGACTTTATGGGCAGCTTGATAACTTTTGATAGTAAGGCCCGCCACTGTCTTACAATCCTCCTCCAACCCGGACTTGGCCCCCGTGGTGGAGTTTGGCCTAACCTTCCTACGATGCAGGAAGAGATCCGTGCCCCAGCAGTGGGGATATTCGTGGGTTGATATCGATTATTCCCAAAATAAAAAAAATAAATAGTATTGGTGTAATGTGTAAGGCCTTATGGGCGGCTTGATAACTTCTGACAGTAAGGCCCGCTACTGTCTTACAATCCTCCACCAACCTGGACTCGGCCCCTGTGGTGGAGTATGGCCTAACCTTCGTGCGATGCAGGAAGAGACCCGTGCCCCAGCAGTGGGCACATACAAGGGTTGATAACGAACTATGTAACAAGGCACAAATGTTCATGGCTATAAAAGTGCAGTGGAAAAGCATTACATCTTTCTGATATGCTGCTATGCTAGCACATGGTAATGATAAAAGTTTTATCCCACTATCGGATAGAGGCATTTCACTTTACTGGAATGAAATAAAGCAACATGGGCTAGCCGATAATGGGATAAAACTTTTACTGTGACATGCTCCCCTAGCTGAAACATATAGTAAACACCCGCCCAAGTATAGTCAACAGCAGGCCAAGCTAAACAGTTTTCTATAATAATAAACACAGCTTCTATAATAAAATCCCTGAAGATATATCCGCTTGCCTGAAATGCGGTTCGAAAAATGTGTAAAGTACACTTTGTGCCAAAAGGGCTACTATAGCATAAAGGATTATTTAGATGACAATAATGTCTGGAATTAAAGCCACAACAATGCATGAGTTCTATGTTTTACAATAATTATGTAAACTATTAATTAAGGACTTTGAAAAGACTAAGTTTGGAGTTTTTTTGTCCATTTTTTCTCCAAAATGATCTAGACTTTGATATGGACACCTAGTTTGAATTGTAACGTTCATTAAGCCGCAGCTTCTGCGCTAGGTACTTTGAATAAACCTTTCCATTTAATTTGTTGCAAAGTCGTCCATAATGTAACTGCTCATATGTATAGGTTGACATGCTGTCGACTGAACTAACTTGGGTTATGTACAAACCATTATAGACCATGACGTAAAGTTATATCCAACAATTTACATCCATGAATGTTTATTCAAGTGTGTGTTAATTTTTTTTCAGACTTTATTCTGCGCAGGAAAGGTAAAAATTCAACAAGCATTCATAATTTTCCTCTTCTGAAGCAGTAGGTGTGAAATGAGTGATCTAAATGAGAGTTGATTCTGTGTTCAGAAGTTTAGAATAAAATAATGTGTATTTGGTACAATATTTCTTATAATTGACACAAAAAGAATGCTTAGATAAGAAACAAAAACATAATTATATTCTTTTTAATGCACTAACCCGTGGTCAATTTTCAAAAACCTATTTAGAAGCAAAAAATTCCACCCATGCCTGGACTCGAACCGTCTCTGTATTACGGACAGACAGGGTGGAATTTTTAGCCTTTTTAAGTTTTTAAAAACAAAAACATAAGAAAGAAAATAATTACACTATTTTTATTTTTAATGCACTAACCCGTGCTAAGGAACAAATTTAAAAACCTATTTAGAGGCTAAAAATTTCACCCATGCCGGGATTCGAACCCGCAACCTCTGGCTATCCGTGCCAGCGCTCTACCAATTGAGCCAATGGGCGACTCACGGCATCAGTGAAATTTCGAAACTCTTTACACTATTCTCTGTATTACGTACAGGCAGCGACATCTGACTTAAGCAAATTGCATTACTTACAGCCCCGACTACCTGCTTTGCAGTTAGGTTTAACATCGGAACGATATCACTGTACCCACATGATTACACTATTTTTAAAAATAGTGTAATCCAGAGAATAGTGTGGTTCGAATCCCGGCATGGGTGAAATTTTTAGCCTCTAAATAGGTTTTTAAAGAAAATAATTACTCAAAATGTACCAAAAGGGTCGCCCCTCAGCTTAATGTCACGACAGAGCCCTGGTGCTTATTTTCAGCATATCACTAAAAAACTAGTTTCACTTTTCTTTTTTTAATTATTTTTTTATGTAGCCTCTTTACATCCAACCACAGCCCTTCTTTTAGAAGGAGAGAGCTTAATTACCATGCATGCCCACAGGGGAATTGCCAATTTCAGGTGTTGACATGATTATTTATTTATCGTATGGCATCTTACAATGGCCTCATCACCAGACACAATATGTTTATAATCAAAATTTACAATTATTAGGGTACGTTTCACACCAAAAACTAAATCGTGTTCGGAGTGAATAAGCTGAATTGTTATTTGTGTTGTTTCCTTTACTGCTAAACAGATATATCCACTTTTAGTTTGTAAGTAGTTATTATTGTATAACGCTACCTATACTCTTTAGTTAGTTAGACCTGAGATTTCCGCACTTAGCCTCATAGTTGGGCCATTGTATGTAGCAAGCACTGAGGTACGCTAAAACCTCAGACACTAGGGTTTCCTTACGATGTTTTCCTTCATCGGCAGCGAGTAGTATTGCTACTATAATTTCACAAATATACATAACTTAGAAAACAAAGTCATTGGAACATGCCGGGTTTCGAACCCATGACCTCCCGATTGAGAAGCCGGAGTTCTAAACCGCTCCGCTACCACCGCTCCGCTACCACCGCTCCTACCTACCTATACTCTTATGTATTTTAGAAGAAGCCTGGTTACCCATAGCACAGGGAATCCTAGTTTGGGAGCCAGTAACAATTTTTTGTAACGGTTTTACAATAAAGTTTTTTCATTTCATTTCACGTAACCGAGTCGCCGGATTGAACACCTCCTACACTCCGGTTTCCTCAATGTTTTCCTTCAGCAGTGAGCAAGTTGCTTCAGCAGTTAGCAAGAGATCATAGAATTTTAGCTACTTACTCTCTTTTGTGTCCCACTGCTGGGCTTGGCCTCCCCTTGTTTTTTCCTTCTCACATTGTCTCCTGTCACATGTTTGCATTGAAATTTAAAGATGCTAAATTGACAGATCCAACATTGTTAGATCTCCATTATGCTTCTATAAAGTGTATGTTAGTGTATGTTCATACAATGTTAAGAGTTGGAGCACTTAGAATTACCAACGTGGATGGAATCACAGAAATAAAGGAAATTCCAAAGCATGTGAACAACATGCTTGCTTATTGTGAAGTCCCTTTCTTCAATGAATAGTGTTATAATGTTCTTTTTAACATACCTAACATACAGGGTACATGAAAAATACAAACTAATAAGCTGAGTTTAAAGCAGTTGACTTACCCTCCGCTGAAACTGAAATGGCACTCAACAAAACTAAGAATAAACAACTAACAACGGAATTTGCCGACATTTTCACTTCACTGATCAAGGCAGGGAAATAAGGTGACCCTTCTTCAACTCTTTTTTCCTCCCAAATTCCACCTGTCAGTCAATCCACCACAATTGAAATCAGCTGTTCAGTATGTCAACAACAAAGTAACCAAAATATTTATGTGCACAGTGGAAATCGACAGGTTGCTTTTTTCATAATTCACTGTTAAATTTTATTCAATCCACTGATATCAATAACAAAGCACAAATGCGCCCATTTCAATAAGAAAACAATTAAAATGTCCAATTATTTTGTTCGCCGCATGACAGCTGGCTGAGCGAACGAATGAATGAATGAATGAACGAGAAAAAGAAAGACTAAAACTGGGTCGTTCACTCGTAACTTGAACGGAATGAAGGGCGAACGAGCGAGAGAAAAACATTCACTTTCCGGCCCTTAGAACGTAAATTGTTTTGATTTTTTGTAATGATTTTAGTGATTAGGAATTGTTAGTACCTACTTAAAAATTACTGTCGCCGTTAAAGTAATGCTTAAGTGCTAAGATACCGGCATTATGGGGTGCTTTGAGCATGTTAAAAACAAGTTTTAAACTTCGCGAGAATGAAAGAGGAAGAGGCACTGTATCGATTAAGTCACGCGTCGACCGCTAGAGCGCACTCACGTCTAAAAATGGCGTCTGCGATCAATGAAATAGTAGTGTAGTGAAGTTATAGTGTAAAACATTGAAATGATTGAACCCTGTGTTGTTTTTTCTGTGTTGTAACTAATAAATGGAACATGGGAAAGGGGCAGGAGCTATTGGACGCCGCTCGCGAAGGCGACAGAAAGACGGTCGAGAAAATACTGGGACAAATAACTAAAAGGAGTGGTCCATTTACAAGGTGGGTATTTTGCATGTTTTGCTGTATTTTCGGCTATAGAGAGGATTTTCCAACGGTGGATTAATTAGAAACTTTCTGGGGCTTAAGTGGTCCCTTTAAGAATATTTTTTTAATCCATCAACAATGGCTTTCAAACGGTTACATTTCTTTATACTTCTTGTTTACGTGCTTATCGCGAGATTGGTGGTGGTGATAAGACGCTAAAATTGCTTTTTGAGTTTTTTTCCTAAATGTCTGGCACTTTGAATGTGGTGATGGTTCTTCACAATTATCATTGAAGGCAAGGCTGTACAAGGCTAATAAATAAAGTGCCTACTTACTGACCTACGTGGGTTCTAACGTTGATTGATGTTGTATAGCCTTGTAGGAAGTCTTCAAAGGCGATTATTGACTAACCGTAATCTTACTAACCGGGTTTATTTCTAATCTGATGCCAGTCGACCGATTTCAAAACATTCGGCAGCGGAAACACTGTTTAAGGCCTCTATTTCAAACAACTTGTAAGGAAATGAGTCAACCCATTCGTCTACCTACCAACGTATTCAAAGCTGGAGTAGTTTCTCTAGATATTTTCCTCAATTACACCTAGTTAAATTGGCTGTTAATGTAATGTATAATATTCATGTTTCTACCACCTGTATACCATTTTCTATTTATACTATTTTTAATTCTACCAGCTGTATACAATTTTATGTTTGATAATATTATTGCTTCAATTGGTGATTATTTTGTATATTGGAAGCGGCAGTGGGATCCACCGAGCCAATCCATTAACAATAATCCACCAGTTCCACCACACACTTTACTGAAAATGGGTTATGTAAATTCACCTTTCTGTTGAGCTTTTAGACTCTTAAGAAACGGCCTAAATTTTTTTAGATAAAATGCGCAAGTAAGGTGGTTGATACCTATTTAATTCAGTCATCTACGGTTCTTTTGCATGAAGTCTTTAATTTCTTTAAGGCATCTTACGAAATCATAAATTCTAAATTACTGTCAATAGATTGGCACTCAATTTTAGGGGACGAATCGTGTCACGATATTAATATTGCCGTTGATAAGTTATATTCCACTTTAGATTCAATAATAACAGCTCACTGCCCAGTTCGAATCCATAAGCCTTCTAAATATCCCAAATGGTACAGCAAACCGCTCATAAAAGCCCTAAAAGATAAGGCAAAATACCACAAAAATTTCAAAACATACAATAACCCCCTAGATAAGTTAACTTTTGATATGCTACGGGAACGATGCTCCAGTATGATAAGACATTGTTACACTAAATATAAAAAAAACACTGACGAAAATATAAAGAAAAACCCAAAATTTTTCTGGAGCTTCGTTAAGAATACCAGAAAGAACAGTCATCGCATACCTCAACACATGTCCTACGGCCTTCTGGATGCACACGATGGCCAATCAATTTGTAACCTTTGCAAAATATTTTAAATCTGTTTATGTACCAACTAATCCAAACTCAAATAGCAGTCACATCTATAAACCCTGCGAAAACGTTAATAACATTCTAAGTTCCATAAAAATCACCGAGGAAGAGATTATAAAGGCGATCATGAAAGTAGACGGAAACAAGGGTGCAGGGCCTGATGGCCTACCAACATTATTTTTAAAGAGTTGTTGTAAAAGCATCTGCAAGCCGTTGCAGATAATATTTAATTTATCCCTCCGTCTGGGTCAGTACCCCGATAAATGGAAAGTGGCACATGTCGTTCCTATTCCTAAAACTAGCAGCCTAACAAACGTCAAAATGTACCGACCTATATCCCTTCTAATTGCAATAAGCAAACTCCTTGAATCTATTCTAGTACATAAAGTCTATTGGCACGTGAAAGCTTCATTGATAACAGAACAACATGGATTTTTACCTAAAAAATCGACGGCGACTAACCTTACTCTGTTTGCCCAAAATATAATGAATGAATTGGTTAAAGGACTCGAAGTGCATACCATTTATACGGACTTTAGCAAGGCTTTTGACGTTGTCGATCATATAATATTATTAGAAAAGCTTTCGTCATTGGGATTACATGGATCTCTTTTGCGTTGGTTTGAGAGCTATCTGTCAAATCGCTCCCAAATAGTTGTGGCGAGTGGATATAAGTCAAATAGATTACACGTACCGTCGGGAATAGCACAGGATCCCACTTGGGCCCACTGCTCTTTGTAATATTCATCAATGATGCTTCACATTTACTTATTCTGAGGCACTTTTCTATGCAGATGACCTAAAAATTTATAAAACTATCCATAGCCCAGACGACTGTCTTCTACTTCAAAATGATGTTGATAGCATACAACAATGGTGTACAGCAAACAAAATGTCCCTAAATGTGTCTAAGTGTTTTTACCGGAGTTTCACTAGAAAACGAATCCCTACTATCGGTCATTACACAATTAACGGTGTTACACTCAGGGAGGTGATCTTGGAGTGGAGATGGAAAAATTGGCTAAATTTTCTATATTCATATTGATAAAACAGTTAAAAAACCTAACAAAGCCCTAGGGTTCGTTGTCCGAAAAACAAGAGTGTTCAAAAATTCCAGTACTTTACTAATCTTGTATAATGCTTATGTGCGCAGTATTCTGGAATATTGTAGCACAGCATGGAATCCAGTATATAAAAGTCATGGCAACAGAATTGAAAGAGTTCAGAAGCGTTTTTTGTACCATCTATCTTTTGCTGACCAGTTAAGTCTATCTCTTCCATCCTACTCCGACCGTCTAGAATATTACAACATGGAAGCACTCCACACAAGGCGTGATCGCTCTGACCTAGTATTTCTATACAAACTAATGAACGGTATTATTGACTGTCCTGAACTTTTAAGTCAGGCGCATCTGAAAATTCCCCGAACGATTTGCAGGATGTACCTACCACCGATTGCCATTTTCTTTACCACAATGCCGCACTAATATTGGTTCGCATGCCCCTCTCTTTCGCATGATGGGACTTTACAACAATATAAAGACCATCTAGATGTTTTCTTTTCCTCAGTTAACTCAATTAAGGCCTTTCCTTTCAACATGAGTAAGATAAAAGTTTGGCTTACTGTTTTACCCATTATTTTTAAGACTTTGTTTCACTGTTTGTACCTAATATGTAAAATTGTGTTATGTTTCATATTACCTACTACCCTAACTATAAAATAATGTATTGCGTGTTGTGATCACCTGCTTGTAGATAGTACACTACAATCTTGTTTTGTAATACTCATAATGCTTAACTGACAAGTCATAGTGTAATTTCTGTTTGGTGATTCTAAAATATAAAAAAAAGATTCGAACTCAGCTGCATGTAAGAACATGTTTTTCACTTAAAAGTCATGACGGCTGGTACTTAGTGTACAAAAAATACTTTATAATATTGTGTCTGTCAAAGAAAGTGACTGACTGGACAACGAATGTGACTGACTGGACAACGAATTGCTTTTCTTGTGCAATATTGCCGTCCATGTTGTAGGTATGTATGAGCATGAGGTAAATAGTTTTTTTTCAATAAACTGCGCTTATACTGTTTTATCCTGCCTGAGTGGCATACATAATCATCAGACTGACGCTTTTGATTCTAGGTATAGGACTCGTAAATAAGTATTGCACTCGTTTTAATTACTTAACAAGGTAATAACTGGGCCAAGTTTCATAAAGCTGCAATTCATATTTTATTATGGCGGCAAAAAATGAATTGCATTTCTGTAAAATAGGCCCCTGGAATATCTATCGTCCTGAATCATTGTATTTTTGTGCTCCGGAGTCCGAACTGATTGATCACTTATCGATTGAATAAGTGAAGTGTTGGCTGTGAGCCAGACGTCACTCGATGTTGGAGAACGAACGTTGAACTTTTGTAAACATAGGTGTCCGAAGAACCATTTTAGGACAACGATTTCCATTACATTTCATAAGCTGAGAGACAAGCAGGAAGTATGGTGCACTATTTAAAAATTATTGTAAATTTGCGGTGGTAATTGTGATTGGTATAAAATAAATTGGTGTTTCATAGAGGAAACAATTGAATTCTAATATAAAAATAGACGACCCTGAATGAATTTATAAGCTTTGATAATCCAACAAATCAAAGAATACACGTTCAATTCAATACACCATTTGAAAATATAATTATGGCTTTGGATTACTTTATAAAAAAACTCATAAGAATAAAAAAATATTGTATCGTGTTCACTAATAAAGTCGCTATGGGTTGTCATGTATTGTAATTAAAAAAATAATAAAAAATATATATTAAAACAAGATACAAACAAACCAAAGTTACCTCTTTAATTTTTTGAGCACGGAAAAAACTATAATACATATTTAAAAAGTTGTTTTTTGTAAAGGAGAAACATAATATTATGTCTCCAGTTGTAATCATTTAAATAAATTGTTATACATAAGATTGTCTGGCTGCACCTGCCTTGTTTATTCATTTCTAATACAATTCATTACATGAATGTACAGTCGACGGCAAGTCAACCTATACATACGAGCATTCCAATAAGTTACATTGCAACAAAACTGTATAGCATGACCCGCTGTCGACTGTACGACTTTAGGAACAGATAGATTTTCATCCCAACCCTCAATTTTAATCGTTAGGGAATGCTTCGTGTTATATTTTTGCAGCGTATCTATTACACTTTCAACGTTCATAAACAACATCTGCGTTTTATTTACCTAAATACGGTTGAGCTGCTACGTTCGAATCGTTTCAAGTGATTGCTTCTAAAATCTATTTCCAGTGTTGTTCATTGATCTTTTCAGTTTGATTGTTGGTGGCGTTGTTACGATTTAACAGTTTCTTCAATTTTAGCATAAAATCAGAAACGGAACTTTAGAACAGCAGGACAACCTTTACATTTTTACCGCAAAGCTTTCAACGTAACTGATTTAATTGCACTTACGTGCCATCGCGACGCATTCAAATATTATTGGATTCTGTAAGACTATTCATTGTATAATAACAAAGTGAAAACCAGAATCATTTTGACTTAACATTAGTAATAAAAACATTTCCATTTTTCATTCTCGTCCTTTCGAATGAATATTCATAAGAAACCATTGTACCGGAAATTATACTGCCATTAAAGACATATTATTTCAGTTCTTTGTTTTCTTTTAAAAGATTCAGTTTTATTTAAACACAAGCTTGGATGTTTGGGCCTATCATCAACATGACTTGTTCTGTTGAGAAAAAAATCACACCATCTCGTCGCTACAATTAATAACGTAGTACTTTATATATTTTAAACCTTAACAAAACAAAATTGCTTATCTTTTTTCAAAGTCAATTTTCTTGTAATCTGTATATTTCCATGCTATATTTCATTACTATATTACGATCTCGTGTACTGAATATGTCGACAGAATTTTGTAATTACCTTCTTGCTTGCTTATTTTCACGGAATAATTTATTTTAGTTTATTCCTTTTTAACAGGCAATCAGCAAATAAATACGAGTCGTGCGTGTAATTGTATAACGATATTAAACTTCTTTCTTGTTCCCTTAAACAAAACCACCAAACAAGTACCAAAAGGAGCTAATTAGAACAGAGGTTCTTGCATTTACAGTTAGTCGCTCGCAAAAAAATACCGCAATAGAAAAAATAACACAAGTGAAGCGACCTGCTCTCCGGTCCTATGATTCATCATCAGAGACCCCGGCGTTTTGTCGGTTTAGTTACAAATCACCGTTGTATCGCACAGACCACACCAGTGTATTTTTAAATCAATATTTAAATGGTCAGCGATAAAAATGAGCCTGCTGATAAGTGCAGTACCGGTGTGTACACTAATGTGCCTTCGTAGAATAATTGGGTTATAATATTGAATCAGTGCAACTAAACGTGCTGAAGAAAATGAAATTTCGGTTACCCTATTTCAATAACAACATGTTCAAAATATTAACAAGAAAATTCAGGTCAGTAAGTACTCATATTTTATTGATTGATTTGGTACCTACTTTATCGCAGCTATTAATAAGAATAAAAGGAGTGGCGCTGTAATTCGGTACCTAATACCAGTTTACAAGTGCGTTTCATATTATTAATGATTCACAAATGATGATTATTCATAGTATCTAATCAACCTACATATTTAGGCACGTGAGAAAGTATAAATCCAAGTTCGAATAAAAGAAAGGGCGACAAAGCTACTAATTAAATACGTTTTAACAAAAACTTTTGGCCACCCACTCCTTATCTGCATTACCCCGAACTCAATCTATTACCTCTATATAAAGCAACGATGTTTCTAACATAGGTTGTGGTTGCCTCAGCAATTCTTATACCTACAGTCTATTTATTCTTACCTACTTGTCCAATTTAGTAAACAAGATTCTAGAGATTAGATGCCTAAACTAGACATTTTCTCGCAAATTCATGAACTATCATGAACTATGTTTAAACTATAAAATTGGCAGCGTGTTATCTAAAAGAGTGTTCCAGGTTACTTCATTTATGGAAATATGGCAGTTTTGGACCAAAAAGTCACAGTTTAAGGGTAGAATCTTGTTTACTAAATTGGTAAGTAAGAATAAATAGACTGTAACAAGAATTATTTTTGCAATGTTTTTCCACAATCTTGCTCTTTTAACTTGGCCTGTTCTATTGTATACATTCATGTTTTGTAAGTATTCTACTCTAGATATTCTACTCATTCTATCTACCAACTAACAATTGATTCAAAACATTTTACCATAGCAATGGAGCACGCTCGCTTAACGATTGCATTAAGGTAACCCGATGTGTGCGCGGCGCACATTAATTGCGTACATTTAAAATTAGATTTGTGGACTAGGCGCAGTCATTAATTGTTAAATAAATATTCATAACTATTTTTACAGCGTGATCGTTCGTGTCTTGTAATCAGCCACGTATTACTAATAATAACAGTTAATGATGTTTTTATAGTAACATAATGTTACGTCTTTTTGACTTAAAGTATTAGAAAGAGTTATGGTTTAGCGTGATCGATACCTAATAGTACGCGTATAATTCGAAATATTTAATTATGAAGACAGAAGCCAACTACTTTAAATAAAAGTGCTACGTACCCCGTCTAAATAAGCCACAAACCAAAACTTAGCTACGTCCATTCTTGTACCTCTAGTCTTGATGGATCAAGGCAAGAGACGCCTTTGATTGTTGTTCATTTGAATAACAATAACTGCCCTAATTTAAGTGCTTTATCTATAGATATACTCACTAACTATCTTAAGTAATGCGATAGTGGCAGACTGGAAAATTATTCATTGTTATTATCACCTTTCACTTCTTTAGACGAGTTACGGAGCATCAGTGTCTGTGGTCGTTTCTTTACAAGTTCATCAGACTTTTGTGACACCAATAACATTACCAGTGTATGCGTTTACGATGGTTTTCCCATGACTCACTGGTTCCTTTCTCCGTCTAGTTCATTAGTGTTTGACCATCAAGCGAGCCAGTGGGAGTCTGTGGATAATGGGTGAAGAAAAAACTGTGAAATGTTGTGGAAAAAGTACATTAAAATTTCATCTATCTGATGTAAAATATTCGTTTCATAGGAATTGGATTAAGACAAAGAAAATAAAGAGCAAATTATTTGATGTCGATAGGTGAGTTCATACTTCTTAAGTTTGTTTGGTAGGCAGTTAGTAGGAAGTGAAGCCAATTCCAGTTTTGCTCAGGTACTCCGGTATAATGAGTCAATAGGTTCTCAGAATTATACGCGACTGGCCACTGCCCAGCCCACTCTTTCGTTTTATCGAGTCGTTTTATCATACATATAATTCATATTCATAATTCATTTATTGATTTGTGAGACACAAGTACATCAGGTGTTAAAGTTAAAAATACAGTTTCTTTTGTGCTCTACCTAAATAGGCATACAAATCTTCTGTCAGAAGTATTAAAACATCTAAATAATATTGAACTCATGAAATACAATAATTAAATACAAAATGTCAAAGATTTGAAAAAATATAACAAAATAAAAAACGCAATATTAAGAAATGAATTCACAAAATATAAAATGTCGATGATATACGTTTGTCAGAAAAATTTACTATGTTAAGTTTTAGTATGTAAACATTTTGCAATTACCTTCTGTGCGTTATCTTTTGTGCAATAAAGATTAATAATAATATTAATTCTGAAATAGTCTCTTATAGCGTTATAATTTAAACATCCTCAAACTAAACCATATGAAGTAGTAGGTACATTGTAAATAATTATAATAAAAAATATATGTTTTGTTTACTGTAATACCTAACATGGCCGACCAAGGCGGCGGAGATAGCGGGACGACCTAACGAACTTTGTGCTAGAGCGTGGCAAGGAATGGTCGATGATGGGGAGCAGTGGACAGCCAAAGGAGTGACATTTGCCCAGCAGTGGAACACTAAATTGGCTAATAAAAAAATTATAATTATGAAACGTAGAAAATTTACGTTGCACAGTTATCAAAAGAATAAAAACTCGTTCGTAGTCGTGAAAAAAAAAATACGTTCGCAAATTTTGGTCTCGGTCGTTTCATTCATTGTTTTTCTATATTCATTCACTCGTAACGTTTACAACATAGGATAGGAATAGGTACTTAATTCTCTATGCTTTTATTTATACTCTAACTCCTCTCTAGTAGATAGAGAAAAAGCAGAAATCATGAAATAGGCTATGTTTGAATAACTTCCTAAATGCTGAACAAAATCGGATTCATGATAAGTGTAGTGTAGTCGACTACTGTATAGTGCGTTAGTCGGAAATTACCATTATCATCAAGACATGTATACATTGTGAGATTGTAAGGTAAATAAGCTTAATCTCCTTTGTCAGGAACCGTTCTCTTCAAATAGATTCTCTACAGCTCTCCTATTATTGTAACGGTCCACTGTCTTGCATGGTCTACCTTGTTTTCGAAGTGCTAAAATTTTTAATGCATTTGACAGCTGGAGTAGTAAAAAGTAAAATACGACGTCACCCAACCCAGTGGATTTATAGATAGCAACCAACCCTTGTATGTCCTCATTGCTGGGGCACGGGTCTCTTCTTGCATCGCAGGATAGTTAGGCCATACTCCACCACGGTGGCCAAGTCCCTCCACCAACCAGTAGATTTACATAGGTAATAATAGAGCCCTAGATAATTCGATTGCTTAGGCAACAAAAAATTTGTTCAGTATGTAGGCATGTATTTATTAAAGTATCCGTAAACTGGGTCAAGTATCGTATTAAAACGAAAGTGAAAGACAATTTCGCCTAACATGTCAGAGCAGCCGTGGCCGAGCGGTTAAGGCGTCTGACTAGAAATCAGATTCCCTCTGGGAGCGTAGGTTCGAATCCTACCGGCTGCGAATTCTTTTTGCCCACATTTTTTTTCTTTTTGTTTCAGTTTACGAAGAGGCGCTGGCGTCAACGTACAAGATGATAATGGTTATACGCCTTTGCATCACGCGTGTTTGCGGGGCCATAAGTAAGTACTTACATCAATAAATAATATTGATAGATTAGATTAACTGTACCTATTTTACTGTGTCATTTAACGCGAAACAAGGCATACCGTCGGTATATAAATAAATTTAAGGTCGATATTATTATTTGTCTAAACGTCTATTTGGTGCATGGCATTTGTTTAGAAACTTTTTGCTTTTTAATTCGGCAGGCGTATTTTGGCTTCTTAGTTATTTTTTCTCACCATTGTCTTTGATAAACTCTACGTATACTCCACGTATGTAAATTTACATCCGTGGTATACTCCCATATTTTTTATCGCACTAACTCAGGAAATAGGAACTATAGTTGACGCCATAACATTGCTTTAGCCTATAAGACCACTAAAAACTTAGGCTAACTTTTTTACGTAAATGTTCGCACTTCTGTGCCATAAAAAAATAATTAAAAAGAATATTTCACTGCCTCGTTGGTCCAGCGGTGTCACGTCTGATTAGCAAGCCGGAGGTCGTGGGTTCAATTCCCACTGAGGACCGCCTGTAGAAATGGCCTCAGTCTGGGTGTATTTTCATGTTTGTGACCTCCTTGCCTACGCACAGGGTATCCTAATTTGGGACTATACTATACAATTTTAAAAAACCTATTTAGAGGCTAAAAATTCCACCCATGCCGGGATTCGCACCCGCGACCTCTGGCTATCCGTGCCAGCGCCCTTTCTAACTGAGCCAATGGGCGGCTCACCGGCATCAGTGAAATTTCGAACCTCTTTATTACAATATTCTCTGTATTACGTACAATGTATTACGTAAAATCACTTGTCAGGACAAGTGATTGCATTGTATAGTAGTTATTATTATTTTTTCTTCTAGTTCTACCACAGATATTTGTGAACAGTAAACTTTACAAATTGTTGACTAAAATCTTTGGAATACGGAAAAAAACGGTCAAGTGTGAGATGGACTCGTGCACCGCGGGTTCTGTAATTGTCTTTGCAAAAATATAACAATCTCTTTCCTTAAGTTCGGAATCGTTATCGAGAATTCAACTTGCACTTGGCTAGATTGTATTATTAGTTGTTTATTATGATATTCAAATAGTAATGCGCTATAATAATACCCAATATGACACTTCTTAGTAGTGTAATCAAATCACATCAAATCAAAGTATTTTATTGACAATTACTCAAAAACTCATTGAACCTTACAAGTTAAACTACTTGTCCATTTCAAAATCTACATCATTTCGGTCCTTGATTAATTAATATACTTTACATAATTATTATAAAACATGGAATTCATGCATAGTGGCTTCCAGACATCATTGACATGTAAATTATATAATATAATAGGTACTTTATATTATATTATAGTAGCACTTTTGGCACAAAGTGTCGGTACCGCTAATATTAAAAAAATCAAAAATATTTTTTCTTTTTTAAAAACCTATTTAGAGGCTAAAAATTCCACCCATGCCAGGATTCGAACCCGCGACCTCTGGCTATCCGAGCCAGAGGTTGCGGGTTCGAATCCCGGCATGGGTGGAATTTTTAGCCTCTAAATAGGTTTTTTAAAATTGTCCTTAGCACGGGTTAGTGCATTAAAAATAAAAATAGTATAATATTTTTTCTTGTACAGGGACCGCGCTTCTTTTTGTTATACACTGTAATAAACTATTCTTATTTACTAAGTTACAGCTTCAATACTCAAGTTCAAGTTATAGGCCACGGATTAAAAGTTATAATATAAGGGACAGACAGACATTGTAGGCACAGTAGTAGGGCCCTGTTTGGCGCCTTTCGGCTACGGAACCCAAACAACAATTGTCTACTTAGTAGTATATTTATTGAATAATTGCATTCCAGAAAAGCCTGTACTTTATCTATGGTTATCTGTTTGTCTCCATCTCGAAAAAATCCAAACTTTGTCTTTTCGAAGTCAATAATATACTTTACATAATTATTATAAACCATGGCACTCATGCATACTGGCTGCCAGACATCATTGCCATCTAAATAATCCTTTATATTATAATAGCCCTTTTGGACAGACAGACATTGTAAGCCAGTAGTAGGGTCCTGTTTGGCGCCTTTCGGCTACGGAACCCAAAAAAACAATTGTCTACTTAGGCACATTAGTAGAATATTCATTCAACTTATTGATTTCAGAAAAGCCTGTGCTTTGTCTATGGCTATTTGTTTGTCTCTATTTCGGGAGCGTATTAAATTGACCCACAGCTTTGGTAAATCTCAATCCGATTGCCTGAGGCTAGTATAAAACCCTTTATCTCTCCCCAACAGAGATATAGTCCGTCTCCTGCTCTCTGTGGACGCCTCGCCATGCATCGTGGACAAGAAGGGCGCAACTGCGCTCCATCTTGCAGCGTGGAAGGGCGATTCGGACGTAGTCGCTATGCTCCTCGGACATAACAACCCGCCAGTCAATATTGATCAGCACGTAAGTAGCACTGTAAGTAGAAATTAAAGTATTTAGGTGGCATGTTTTGGGAGTCGCTCGTAGCCCCGGCTCGGCTGCCGAGTGATCTTGAACGATCACGAAGGTTAAGCGAAATAGGGCGCGTTCAGTGCATCGATAAGGTGACCATCTATGACTAAAGTTAGTGGCATTTTTCCGAGCGGAGCCGTGCTTCGCAAGGTACGTTAAGCAGTTGGTGCCGGCTGCCGTCGATAGATGGCAGTCGTTAAACCAAGTCAGAGGCCTTAGGGCGGCTTGAAAACGTCTGACAGTAAGACCAGCCACTAGTCTCGGAAGCCTCCACCAATCCGGACTTGGCCCCCGTGGTGGGGTGTGGCCTATACAGCAGTGGACTGACAGCGGCTGGTTCTAATTACGATGAGGTGCACTAAAACGGCGCCACTGCGCCACATACCTATAGGTATATTGGCGTAGAAGAACGACTTGAAAGTGGTTGATATGGTCCTGGGACATAACAACCCGCAATTTCAATGTTGATCAGCTCTTAACGAAGCACTGTTTGTCGAAACTGAATTATGTACGTGTATAAAACGGATCTTCACTTACTGGCTTGAAAGCGTAGCACAACTGGCAGTTAATCTGATCAGCTCGTAATCAGCACATAGAACATATTAAAAGAGGCGCAGCTGCGCTCGATTTTGCAGCTTGGAATTGTGCCGAAAAAATCTGTTACAATTTTATGTTTTTATTTTTGTTTTGAATGTAATAAATATTATATGTTTTGAATGGAATAAATATTATATGGAATCCGGCGATACTTTGCGGAAATAAGGCTCACAAGCCTGAGGATGCCTCGTGTTAGAGGCGAAACGCGTCGCGCATTTTTTCACACAAGTGTTGGTGTCGGTGGTGTTGTGTTCGTGTCTTGATTCTGCTTCAAAAAGTGGGAGGGAGGGCGGTGCATTAATAAACCGCATGGTGCTTGTGGGATTTTTGGCGGAATTTAGCAAAGTAATCTTCACTTTTTAATGCTAACATATATTTTGATCAGCGGTATCTATGGCTAATTAGAAAACTAATTCGTTGCGTCCGAAAAAAGCCTTGAAGAACGCAACAATTAATTTTAGGATTATAATTTGGATTTCTTTGGACCACAAGAAGATTATCTATTGTTTCATGCTGTTGCAATAAGAACGGCAAAGTAGAACTGTCTCCTAAAGTTCTAAACGAGCTTACTGACACCCGGTACAGGTTACCTGCTGTGTGGTGTCGGTCTGCGATCCCCAACCCGCATGGTCAGCGTGGGGATTATGGACATTACGCCCTATGGTAGCTCAACGTGGCGCTCTTTAGGGGAGGGCTATGTCAGCAGTGGACTAGTATAGCCCGACGATGACGATGATGACATTTTACCGACTGGCAATACTTGGCTTACCCCTTCCGTCTTCCCACAGACGTCGGACCAAGAGACGGCGCTTCTGATCGCCGCCCAATTCGGGAATGTTAATGTGGTGGCCCAACTACTCGCCAGGGGCGCTGACGTCACCATTAGGAACGTCAAGGACGAGAGCGCTCTTGACCTGGCCGCACAGTATGGAAGGTAATTAAGCTTACTAATTGGCGTGACGACAGTGTCAACTAATCACAGATGTAACGATATTAGAGGAAAGTACATATTAATACTATTTGTAAATACTGATATAGTTTAAAAAAAGAGGTAAACAATATTTTCAATAAAATAAAAGATTATAAATACTTACTGCTTTCAGCCATTTTGACCGAAACACCCATCACACCCCGTGACGTCACGCTTAGGTTAACATTGGTAAACTTCACCCGTGCTTTGTCGTGACTGCTAGTGAAAACGATGTTTGTTTACCGAGGCGTGACGTCAGATTCGACGCCATGACACTGCGTGCTGCTTTCCCACAGATTTTCAGAAAATTGGCTTTAACCTTCTTTAAAATTGTGTTTCCTACTGAAATATAGGATTTTTTTTTGTGATGTGGTTCCATAATGTTTCCCCACATTATGGAAGAGGATTTAGAAATCTTTCATCATATCTATTACTGCAGTACATAACAGAAGAAAAAGGGCAAGAGTCTGCCTAAGGATCTAAAGTGTCACACGGAAATGAGACTTTAAAATGATTGGCTCTGTAATTTGTAACTCGTCTTCATCCAACGCTTCACACGTTAATTGAATGATTAATTAAACTTATTTGTGATGTAATTTATGTTAAACGTTTTAGGCCGACTTGCGTGACATTTCGCTTAACTTAACTTTAAATAAAATTAACTAAACACGTTTTCTCTGCTAAATTTCTTTAAACTAATTATAATCAGAATCGTCTTGCACAACACTTGTCATTCCGTTATTTAGCTAAATATAGTTACGGACGAATGCGTGTCGGTAAAGCAGACTTTACGTTCCGTTTTACGTCTGAACTTATTTCCGCTGTCAAAAATGAAGTTGGTTAGAGATAAAAATCTGCATGGAACGAAACAAGTTACAAAAAGAAAACAAAACTTTCAAAATGTCATTTTGCGCAACATCTGTTCCTTTTATTTTGTTTGGTTCTTTGTTTGAAAATCAACTTCTCGAAGCACACCAAACAAAGAGTTTATGAAAATAACCTCACTTCTCATATTGACACTGAACAGCTGTGAAAGTAAGATGGCGCTTACTATGATTAGCAGAGTTAAATAGCCAATCTCGACTGTATAAATATGACAGTCGCCTAAACATAATTAAGAACAAAATTTTTGTTGTGCAAGTCGTTAATGTTAGTTAAGAACCTAATTTTGATTAACTCGTATTTAAACAATATTTAAAAGCGTTACGCAAGTCGCCCTTAATGTTCTAGATTGAGTTATTACCTACTGCTTATCCCGCTTTCAATTTTGAAAACCTCTTATGTTTACATACCTTGGACTGCAGTCCAGAACACAAACAGATGTATTTTTAAATTGAATTTGTAACGACTGTATTCTGTTTTGTAAACTTAATAAAATAAATAAAATAAGACTGTGGGGCTCTGCTGACAAGCTTCCAGTCTGTCAGAACTCAAGAAACTTTTGACATACAATCGAGTTCTTTTTAGAGATTTCTTTCGGTTTCTTTGATAATATGTACTTCTGGAATGCTAGTTGCCGAGTGGTTCTGAATTAGGTACGTACTTAGGTGTATACTAGTAGAGAATCTCAAGGCTAATAAAATAAGAATGGAAGAAAAGTTGTTGCAACCACATTGAAATGTGTTCAGCTGTTTCGAGTTTCGAAAGTAATGGATATTACTATGGAAAAACTTTCTCACATAATTACGTCACTTGAGCTGTTCTACTCAAAACTCGGCTTCCTTGAAGAGTCATACTGGGAGCCTCAAAAATACAGAAAGTCCACCGAAAGGCACAGTTCTTATCAAGCGTTCCACCCACTTTGGGTGACGTTGGACCAACTATATTTTACGCCCACAAAATGTCATACCTTTATCACGCTGTTTTATTACTAGGAATTAAAACCGAAAAGTTTTTTTCTACACATTGACTACCCCGCTACAGGACGTCGGTGCAGTTCCCACATTGAGCCTACTACTATAATTTTGTTCAGCCTTAGTCTAGTTTGTCCCCCATGTTTGTGATAATATCCTTAATGCCTCTAAATAGGTTTTTAAAATGGTCCTTAGCACGGGTTAGTGCATTAAAAAGAATATAATCATGTGGGTATCATTCCGATGTAAAAACCTAACTGCAAAGAAGGTACTCGGGGCTGCAAGTGATGCAAATTTCTTCAGCCAGATGTCGCTGCCTGTACGTAATACAGAGAATATTGTAAAGAGGTTCGAAATTTCACTGATGCCGGTGAGTCGCCCATTAGCTCAGCTGGAAAGAGCGCTGGCACGGACAGCCAGAGGTCGCGGATTCGAATCCCGGCAGGTGGAATTTTCAGCCTCTAAATAGGTTTTTAAGATAATGTCCTTGTACACATACATACTCGTACATAAACTCAGGCCTGTATCCCGGAGGGGTATGCAGACCAGAGTCTGCCAGTTGCTACGATCCCGACAGATCTATTTCACGTCGTCAATGCTATCTAGTCGTTGCATACACTGCACGCACGCCGGTATCGAGTATGTCCTTTTCCGGATACCAATCACAGGGTATTTTAGCTTGGGTCAAGGGCAAAGGGTGGAGCAGAGACGAGACGAGTAACCGACGACGCGAGCTCCGTCTCTGCTCACCATGATTATGCTCTGCGAATCGGAGCGAAACCTGGTCGGACTCTTCCGATATAACAATACCCGTAAGTAGATCCGGACTAAAAGTCTACTTTTTTGAAGTTGTGAATTGAGCTGCCACCATCAAGGACGACCTTCTGGGACATGTGACTTCTATGCCCAAAGCTACCAGGCGAAGGATACTTTAAGTTTTAAACTCGCAAAGTTAGGTGCCCCTGCATAACTTGTATGATTTAGACCGGGGCTTCGCTAAATTGAGGTCGTTTGAAAAGCAGGTAGGGAAGTAGTTTGAATAGTTTCCTGGAGGCTTCTTTAGTTTTAGGCGATTTGTTTGGAGATGTGTGCAGTTACATTTATCATCAGTCTGAAGCCGTTCGTTCTTGTAATCCTCGTGTTCTCTTTTATAAATGTTAAGGTGACGTTACCAGCAGTAAATATTCCAGGGGAGACGCTTTACTATGGAAAACATGTATATTATGAGTTTAATATTTCGCAACGAATCTTTTGTTTAACAGGTTGGAGACGGTGATGCACCTGCTCCGAGCTCGACCCCAGCTGGTGGACCCCTACCGGTTTCCGGTCTGCAGGGGTCACATTTTCTCCTCAACGCCCCTGCATAGAGCCAGCAAAAACGGACATAAGTAAGTTTCTTCTCGAGACCTCAGTCTGGATGTATTTCCCTGTGTGTTAAGTCCTTGCCTGGATACTATAGCAGTGCGTTGTAACGGTGCAAACCTCTTTACACCATTTTTATTTCTTTTTCTATCATTTTCAAATATTTAAATTACGTCATACATTTTCCGATTTCCCTCATTTTTTTATCATTACTAAGTGGAAATGGAATTTGACGGCCTCGATGGCGCAGTGGTTTGGCACGCTGACTGTAAAACCGAAGGTCTCGGGTTCGATCCCCGGCCGGGTTGCAAAAGCAACGAACTTTTCTAGTTTGTCTTGGGTCTTGTATGTTATGTATGTATTTATTGTATTAAATCTATCGTCGAGTTGGCACCTATAATGCAAGTCATTTAGTTGTACTTAGTATAGGGCTAACGAGATCTGTGTAATATGTCCATGAATATTTATTATTTATTATTATTATTAAATGGGCAGGCCATATATGCCGTAGACAAGATAAAAGTTGGGGTGCAAAAGTACTGGTCTGGAGGCCTAGAGAGGGGCGCAGAAGTGTGGGCAGGCAACCAACAAGATGGACCGACGACCTGGTCAAGGTGGCAGGAAAAAACTGGATTCGAAAAGCCCAAGACCGAAATAAATGGCATGCATTGGAAGAGACCTACACTCAGCATTGGGTGGCTATGGGTTGGAGAAGACATCTTTACCCTTCGACCAGATCTGGTTTGGGAGCAGGGAACCAATTCCCACTGCACTAGCAAATAATTCGTATACGTCTCTAAGGCTTATGAATTGAATTCGTACGTAAAAAGTCGAGCGACAGCCAAAATCTGTGTTCCGAACGCCATGCTGCATTGAATTCGAATGAGAAAATAAATGTCACATAACTCTGTCGAGTTATCTTATCTTATTTTATGCGACAAATGTCTAAGCCTTCGAATATTTTGCGTCTACGCTTTCAATTCGCATGGGCGAAAATCAGCTCCCAGGCCCTAGAGTCTATTATAGTGCTACACAAGAAATAAGTCTCGCGGATGTACCTGCGCAGATGACCAAATTTTGGATATGCGGCAAGTTGATCGACCAATCAGATAATTTAATTTTATGGCAGGCCGCGCGCCTTTGTTGCTATTGGTTGATTCAACGTCCTTGATGCAGGTGACTATTAGTTTGGGAATATTGGCTTGAGCAAAATACGTAGCGCTTCTGCGGCAATCAATTCTGCACCTTAACCGTATCGGTTAAAGATCATGTTGAATGTACTTATAGCTTCGGGTACTTTCGTTACACTTCCTAGTCTGCGCGAACGTAGATTCCCGAAGGGACTTTTATGATGTGTAGTACTGTACTTATATAGTTTTGCAATAGAATGGTATAACCACATTAATGTTAGTTATTTGCCTCAATTTGGTAGTCTACAAGGCAATAGCAGTGCAATGTCATGCGGGTATAATCCGCGCAAATTAAATAGGCATCTCTCGCGAAGAAGATCGAATCGCGCAAGGCGCCGAGTTAAGTAGCACGGGTTGTACCATTGCAACGTGATTGGTTACTAGACTACCGATAGTGTGTATGAAACGACCATTACCGGACTAATATGACTCTATATATTGAAAAACTATGCATTTTGGAGACTCACCCCCCAGGCCTCTCGCTTCCGAGTCTATTGTTCTATCCGCTATCCTACCCGATGAGTTTTATTAGTGACTAGCTGACCCAGCGTACTTCGTAGCGCCTACCATCGATTGTTTAAATTTTGTTCTCTCCTAAAGGACCATCCTCGTACTTAAAGGAATATTCTAAAAAAGAATTAGCAAAATCGGTTCAGCTGCTCTCGATATTTGCGCTTACCAACACATTCAGCGATTCATTTTTATATTATAGACTAGCTGATCCAGTGAACTTCGTACCGCCTAACAGTCGATTCTTAATTTTTTTTTGCTCCGTAAGAACCATCCCCGTCCTTCAAGGAATATTCTAAAAAAATATTACTTAGTAAAATCGGTTCAGCTGCTCTCAAGATTTGCGCTTACCAACACATTCAGCGATTAATTTTTATATTACAGAGATAACAATCAATTCTGTATTATTATTTGACGTAGTATTTATTTTCAAATGATTGAGAACGGTCTCGTTATTTTAGTATATATTACTATTGTCGCAGCTCCGAGAGTGCTGTCGAATTAACTCTTCTTTTTTCCCAATATAAATAATATTTTTTGGTGGAGGATTGTAAGACTGCTTACTGTCAGAAGACTGCCTTATGGCGCGGTTACACAGTGCGAGCTGACATGCGAGCTAACCTAGTCAGTTACTAAGGTGCAGCGACTCGCACCGTGTAACCGCATCATACGAGTTATTCTCATGTGCGAGTGGGTCAGAGTGCTTAGTGCGAGTTTGACAGATCCAATCGAATAACTTTACTACCGCGTTAATCTAGCATTGAGTAGTGAGTATGAGTAAGTTAACCGTTCGATTCGAACTGGCAAAACGCTGTCACAGTACAACACGCACGCACTCGCGTTTATTCGTGTTTTGGCTGGTAAACGTGTTCATTTCTCAACGTAAACCATTACAACTCGCACTCAGCAATTTTAATTTCCATACTTGTCGCTAGGTGGCGCTTCCTCGATGCCATAGAAATATGAGTTTACGTTAACGCGATCGAGTAGTTCAAAAACTCGCACTAAGCACTCTGGAGCTCGCTTCCGAGTTACTACAACATTATTTGTTTTTACTCGCCACTCGCTTTCCCCCATGACGCCACAAGCATCGGCATTTTGCGAAATGACAGTAGCTCGTACGCTCAGGCCCACGCCGCCGGGTGCAGTGTTTTTTGTTTCGGCGTCAAAATGGTGGGCAGGTGGACATCCTAACACTTGTTCGTGTATTTTGCTACAACATTGCACGAGACATGATATATCGGACTATGCGAGTATACTGGTACAGTAGCTGTCGATGCCAGCAGTTTGCATTGGTGTGACCGAGCTACTGTCATGCAAGTACACAGGCACCATAGCTGTCTACTGTCACATCAGCTGCTCGCACTTTGTCACCTCGCCTTTACTGTCAGAAGTTGGTTTCGTGGTTTTGTAAATAAGGCCGTCTACATTTATGAAGTTTGGCGCCAAACATAAAAATATATTAATCTGCATTCGACCACTGGTGGATTTTCCCATCTTCAGCCAATGCCCACCAGAGGTGGCCGTTCTTGTAATGTAACCTAACCCAACCGGCCTATATTGTGCTAAATGATATTAAGCTTTACCTACTGCGTAGCAAAAACAATAATAACTCGCATACAATGCAATCACTAGTCCTGCGCCTTGATTATGTAACTAACCACGTTTTAAAAACCTATTTAGAGGCTCAAAATTCCACCCATGCCGGGACTCGAACCCACGACCTCTGGCTAACCGTGCCAGCGCTCTCCCAACTGAGCTAATGGGCGACTACCCGGCATCAGTGAGATTTCGAACCTCTTTACAATACTTTCTGTATTACGGAATTTCGGGCCTCTAAATAGGTTTTTAAAGTTGTCCTTGGCAAGGATAAGTGCACTAAAATAATATAACTATCCACGTGTCATCATGAGTGCAAAAACGATATTATATCTTCTGGACTTTGTCGTACAATAAGTTATGTGCCTCGATATCACTCAGCTAAGTAAACATTCCGGTTTCGCACACATGTATACGTGAAAAGCTACGTAATCAAGGTGGATCGTAGGATCCGTTGTGTTATGCTAACCAGGCAAGGACCTCACAAACATGGAAGTACATCCAGATCGAGCCCATGCCTCGACCTCCAGAGATCTATCCGGATACGACGCGACCAACGAAGCAGTCGACAAGCAAACAAGCTTAAGCATTTTGATCTTTTTATTTAAATCATGTCGGCAGCTAAGTAAACATTCCGCTTTCGCACGCAGAAGTATACGTGAAAAGTTACATAATCAAGGTGGAGACTAGGATCCGCTGTGTTATGCTAACCAGGCAGGGACCTCACAAACATTGAAGTACATCCAGATCGAGCCCATGCCTCGACCTCCAGAGATCAGACCGGATACCACGCGACCAACGAAGCAGTGGACAAGCGAAGAAGCTTAAGCATTTTGATCCTTTTATTTAAATCATGTCGGCAGCTAAGTAAACATTCTGCTTTCGCACTCAGAAGTATACGTGGAAAGTTACATAATCAAGGTGGAAACTAGGATCCGCTGTGTTATGCTAAACAGGCAGGGACCTCACAAACATGGAAGTACATCCAGATCGAGCCCATGCCTCGACCTCCAGAGATCAGACCGGATCTTCGTGACCAACGAAGCAGTGGACAAGCGAACAAGCTTAAGCATTTTGTTCCTTGTATTTAAATTATGTTAGGTAAGCGGAGTCAGGGTCCACAGATAACTAGCACAACGTAAACACAACATTTGCCACGCGGGGGTCGTTATGCTAATATTCGGAGGTGTATCCACCGTTTTGACGCCAGCACGGGCGCTTGGTGGCAACGCTCGTCAACCGTTTGGCAACAATCACTTCATATTCATATTCATTCGTTCGTTATAACGCTCCAATCGGTTTTCTGTGTCGTGAATTTGCACGCTGTCTGTCGCTGCGTGCCGACGTGTTAGGAAGCCGAGTGCGGTGGATGCGGTAGTTTAGTTTTTGGACGGACGAACGATGAAAATGAAATGCATTTATTACTCGAAAGACTTTTGTTACAGTAATTTATCACATTACATATTACACTACACACTAATATTATAAAGGTGAAATTTTGTGAGTGTGTATATTTGTTCCTTGTTCACGTCTAAAAGGCTGAAGCGAATTTAATAAGATTTGGTATCGAGTTAGCTGACACTCTGGATTAGCACATAGGCAACGTTTTACGGCGGGAAAATGTCTTATTTATTTATTTATTTATTTTGGATGCCTTGGTGTGTTTGTTTGCAACTCCGGTACGGGTGTGTTACTCGTATGTCATCAATAGCATCAAACACATCTGATGAATGTTGCTCTAACATAATTGCTGGTTTTAAAATATTTTTTTTATATTGCACTGAGTCTAATTGCCACATCCGCGTGCGAGCTTTTCTTACATCGATGTTGTCAATTTTCCACATCTATGGTTGAAGGGTTAAATTGCGTACACGTGGCGTGCGGCGTTCAGACCCGTGCTTGACCGTGGCGCAAGTGAAAAAAAAATGCTTTGAAATAAAATTGTTAACACGGAAGAACAATATCCTCTAGACCCTCTTATATTGGAGGCGTGGATTCAACATTTTTCTGCGCACGCGCAAGAGAACTCTCTTTAAGTCCTAGGTTACTGATCCTTAAGATTTTTGTAGTTGACATTTAGAAGAAAAAAACTAATTATTATTATTACTACCCTTTGCCAGTTGCTTCAACACCAAAGGTTTGCTGGAAGAGAATGCCTCTTGAATTAAGCACGCCCTTGTACATTTACTCATGTAGTTAATGCAATAAAGAATTAAAATAAAATAAAATAAATAAATATCTTTAAAGTGCTACAAAGTTATCCGAGCCGGTTTACGTGTAAAATTTTGCATGGAAACGTCAAGTTTACTATGAGAAAAGTGACGCCGTCATCGGGTCAGATAAGTTTGTCGCACTCTAACCTCTTCGCTTATCGCTCCGCTACCTCCGCCGCTAAGCTGTCATGGCCTGGGGCTTCCCGATTGCGCGTCTTGTTTCGTCTCTCTATTAAAATGTCGCCCAAATTGCGTCAGGTTTGCCTGATGGTAGCAGTTTACTGGGGCTGCCGAGGGTATTATTGTGATTTGACAACGTAAATGCTGCTCTGTATGAATTTAAATTAGATGGAATAGGTGATGTACGAAAATAGGCGAAATCGACGAGTTCATTTCTACAGAGTTTTTTTTTAATTGGTTTTTCGGTGGCCTTGCTTGGCTAACGTTTACAGGTCATTCTAGAGTTCGCCACCAAGTATTGAAGGAGTCCTAGTATTCCCGTCTAGTTTTAAATTTTCATACTAATTATAGGTACCTACAACTATATTCTTCATGCAATCCACTCTGTCCAAAGGTTGGAAGAGATCGCTCTAAGCGTTAAAACAGCCAATTGTATAACATAACTTTGATTTAAGAAATCATGGTTTTAAAAACCTATAGGCTAAAAATTCGATTCGAACCCGCGACCTCTGGCTATCCGTGCCAGCGCTCTTCCAACTGAGCTAATGGGCGACTCACCGGTATCAGTGAAATTTCGAACCTCTTTACAATACTCTCAGTATTACGTACGTAAATCATGGTTGTATTATTTTTTTTCTGTTGTGCAATAAAGTTGTATCTATCTATCTAATTGCTGTCGCAGACGTCTGGATTCCGACAAGATTTTGTGCGACAATTGTCTGACGAGATACAGATGGAGAATAAATTTTTGCAATTTGAAAAAGGAACACCCAGAAATTGGCAAAATATTGTCGTGTAAAACCACTTCAGTGTTCCACAGTTTTTGTGGGGTAAAAATACACAGTCCCAATAAGTAGATATTCGTTAGCGGATAAATGTATGAATATTTATGAATTCGTGAATTTGATTTTACATATTTTACACATGTTCGATTTGAAGGGGCGTTGATCGTTCGTTTCGATTTTCGATTCTTTCGAGTTTTTTATCTCTGGTCACATTGAGCTGCTTGCGTTGTTGCCTTTTATGATACTCTTACCCTCGGTTTCTCGTAAACTGAGCCTGTTAATCTAATGATATTAAATCCTTACTTTGTTACCTGTAAGTTTACCTTTGAAATAAATTAAAATTTATGTTTTAATGCTATCCGTGCCAGACTATCTGGCACGGATAGCCAGAGGTCGCGGGTTCGAATCCCGGCATGGGTGGAATTTTTAGCCTCTAAATAGGTTTTTAAAAATTGTCCTTAGCACGGGTAAGTGCATTAAAAATAAAAAAAGTATAACCATAAATTTTAATTTATTTCAAAGGTAAACTTACAGGTAACAAAGTAAACTAAATAGGTTTTTAAAATTTATGTTGTTTGACACACTGACAGATGTCAACAGCAGTTTAACAGATTGTTAGGGTGCGAGAAACAGTTTCGCTTCGAAGCTTCAAAGTATTTTAAAAGCAACAGTTATTTTCTAAGGCATTCATAGGGAGTTGATATAGCAAACGTATACCCCCAAGCAAGACTCCCGTTCCCAACTACAAGCTCTAACGGCTCTTCTCAAACCTGCTAGAAGAGCTAAACCTTGCCTCATTTCACCAACAGGAATGTAATAGCGACTTTTCGTCGTAAATTCCAATCTTTTGTAAAGTGAAACAATTTCAACTAATAAAACTAGAGTGAATAATAACACTTCAACGTACTCAGAAAAAGAAATTACTTACATGGATATTTTACTTCGCGTGGTAACTAAGCAGTCTCAATACAATCTCTCTGAGAGAAGAATATATACTTTCCACTGCAGTGGGAAGTATATTTCACACAACATAATCAATTGACCTGATGCCAAACTAGGATACCCTGTACCATGGTAACCAGGTAAGGACGTCACAAACATGAAAATAGGTACACCAGCTCAGTCTTGGTGTACCTATTGCCACTTGTATAAATGTGAAAGTGGCATACAAGTGTACAAATGTACAAGTGTACAAATGTTCAATGTACAAGTGTACAGTGTAAAAGTGTTCAATGTAAAAGTGTACAGTGTACAAGTGTGCAATTTACATGTGTACAATGTACAAGTGTGCAATGTACAGTGTGCAATGTACAAGTGTACAATGTACAAGTTTGCAATGTACGAGTGTACAAATGTACACGTGTACAAATGTACAAGTGTGTAAATGTACAAGTGGCCTACGTCTGGGGGTCACCCCCCACTGGGAGTCGACGACCTCAGTCTTGGTAGCTGAGCGCCTCTACGACTAGTCAGCCGCTAGGCAGTCAGCCTCGTTACAAATGATAGCAGGGCTGGTCCCGAAGCTAAACCTGCCTTCTTCATCATCAGGGACGTGGTAGCGACGCTGATCTCCGCTGGCATGGACCCCAACGTGCGGACCTACTCCGGCACCGCTCTCCACGAGGCAGCCAACTACGGAAAGGCCTCGGTGGTGCGAATCCTGCTGGCCAAGGGAGCTGACCTCAACGCGGCTGACAGAAGGGGCAAGACCGTCAACGACCTCCTGAACGAGTACTCGGAGGAGGCCACGAAGAGGGTCCGGAGGATTATACAAGGTAATTTGTTTTGTTTTGTCGCTGTTTATTTTATTTATTGTCTATGGTAAACCGACCGTTGATAAATAATAAGAGACACATTACTGTAAACGGATTAACTTAGTCTGTTAGCTTTTAGAATATACCTGAATATACCGGGCTCTAGAATAGGCTTCGGTTTTCGCCGAAAGCACACGAGTGTAATACTACTTCCTGCTCTGTATTTCGAAATTAAGTGTCATATTAGTTCCGATATTTCTATTACATACACGAATGTTCAGATTCTATCCGATAGTAGCCGAGGTATATTCCAAAAGCTAATAGACTGTACCTGATTTTTATGTGAATAATGAAATCAACACTTCACTAGTTTCTTCCTTCATCCTAGTCAAGTCAACATGTTGTCAAGTAGTTTTAAGTCAACGTTACTTTTTTAAATTTTATTTCATTTAAGCCGTATATTTCGCCCCTCTCGCCGCTGTATTATGTTATGGAAAATAGACAAGACTCGCCCCATCCTGTGACTTTTTGTCTATCCACGTACGAGTTAAGGTGGACCAAACGCTCCAAATGTCCTTTGTCAGCACTTTTTCTAGCTAGGCTACATGCATCAATGATTTATTGCTAACCATTCGTTAATTTTATTATAAATTTAGATCTTAGAATAAGTATTGTTTTAGTCAAGACTCCAGTGGTCACTCTGTTGGATAAATTTTATCGATATCAACCCTTGTAAGTCCCCACTGAGGGCGCACGGGTCTCTTCCTGCATCGCAAGAAGGTTAGGCAATACTCCACCACGGGGGCCAAGTCTGTGTTGGTGGAGGATTGTAAGGCAGTGGCGGGCCTTACTGTCAGAAGTTATCAAGCCGCCCATAAGGCCTCTGCCGTGGCTTAACGACTGCCATTACATGACAGCTGGCACCAACGGCTGAACGAGCCTTGCGAAGCACGGAAGCGCGCGGAAAAATGCCACTAGCGGCAGTCACGTGAGGGTCACGCTTCCTGCACCTGACCGCGCCTGTTGTAGCTTAACTCAAGTGATGGATTCCAATCACTCGGTTCGACTAGGCCACGAGCGCTTCTCCGCTAGCCCACGAGCGAGCGCTTGGATAAATTGAGTATTTTTATGCACTCCTCCAGTCTATCTAACTTAATTCGCCCGTGACAATAGCTTTTAATGCTACCGTAGCGGGTCACAGGTCTTCCTTCAGACAGAGTTTGGATTTAACCACGACGCGTGTTCACCGCAGATTGGCGATCCCAAGCGGTCAGACACTTAATTTTTCCCTGCCTGTATCTCTATCAGTCTGAGAGTCATCCTGAGACTAATTGTACTTTCCAGTGACATCACACTCATCGTCGTAGCTTAGATGAAGACATTTTCCTATTACAAAGCGAGCGCGGTGGTAGCTTAGTGGGTAGAAAAATGGACTCTGAAGCTAGAGACCCAGGTTCGACCCACAGTGCCGGCATGTACCAATGACTTTCTTTTCTAACCTAGGAAGAAACACGGGCTAGATTGCGTCTAAAATGCTATCTATTCCGTGGGGATTTGCCTTAGTTTCACGTCTGTTGGTCCTAAAATACTTGTGGCGAGCACATGTCAACTCTGTGCGCGCACTAAAAACTCCAGCATTCCTGCATCGCGCAATCAAGGTGTTTCAATGACATACCATAAAATAGAATGTCCGACTAACAATAGTTAGACCGGCCGTCCCCAGGCACACGTTCTGCCTGGCGGGAAATTTCCCTTTATAGGGGGAGAGCACGATCATCCGCTCTTCCCTATATACTATTATCGACATCATTGAGAGATTGTACTGGCATTTATTGCAAAAACGACCTATAAAAAAATATACGCATTTTTCCGTTAAAAGTCAAGCTAAGGGACTAAGGGATACAAACCGGGGGTTGGGCAGCTGCGCCCCCTGCGGTACAATTCCACCAAACATGCTATCCCCAACCCGCATGCCCAGTGTGGGGATTATGAGCATTACCCCCCAATGAGTCACAACCTTGCGCTCATTAGGGGAGGGCTATGTCCAGCAGTGAACTAGTACAGCCTGACGACGACGACGAGGAAACCTGCGGCTTGGTTGGCTCCGCAGCCTGAAGAAGAAGAAGAAGTCGAGCTGGTCTTAAAGCGCTTTGGGGTGCTAACTAGCGCTACCAATGGATTAAAAATCATAACATGTTACTAAGTTTTTTTCAAAAAGTAAACATCATAAATTTTAAGCACTGTGTCAACTATTTTTAGAACCTGTCTAGAACCCAGGATCTAGGACTCTAATCGTTTTCCGCCAAAAACGGACGATTTTTGCGGAAATCGAATAGTCCTAGGATGTTGATACTACGTTCTAAGGATGTATGTTCTAAAAATAGTTGTTATAGTGGTTAAGAACTGCGAAAATCTGCCGGCAGATGCTGGATGCGGCAAGCTCATAAGGGAAGGGCTATGACCAGCAGTAGACTAATATAAATTGAATAACACTTTATTGTTCATAAAAATGGAAATAGTGGTTAAGAACTGCGAAAATCTGCCAGCAGATGCTGGATGCGGCAAGCTGAAGACAAGGCGCTATGGCTCTCATTAGGGGAGGGCTATGTCCAGTAGTGGACTAATATAAATAGATAGATAGAGAACACTTTATTGTGCATAAAAATAGATTTTACACAGATATGTCCAGCAGTGGACTAATAGAAATAGATGGATAGAGTGAAAGAGAAAATATTTTATTTGCCTTAAATCAATGCTTACAAACTACAAATCAATATATACGTATAGAGAACACTTTTATGTACATAAAAATGGAAATTACACAGATATAACCTGAAAAAGAAGAAGATAATGACTAAGATTTTTCTTGTTTACTTTTTAATAAAAAAAACGTACTTATTATAAAACAAGTTATGATTTTTATTCAATTGGTGGCGCTAGTTAGTACCATGAAGCGCCTTAAGCTTAGAGCGAATTAGAAAGAAACCTTGACGGGCTCATTCGAAAAAAAATCAACCCAAAGCCTTAATGGGACGCTATGCTTAGTTTTTGGCGATGAATGACGCATCCGCGCAGCCCAATCGTTTGGGAATCCGCGTAATATACGTATTTCAATTTCCTTATCTTGCATAACTGATTATTCTGTTTGACTTTTTATGTTTATGCTCACACTCGTGATCGTGACTCACTGTGTCGGTTAGTCGGTGATAGTCGCTTCGGCTGACGAGTGCCGCTTCAGTGTTCGACTGAATTAAATTAAATTGATTTTGTTAAGTTCATATGTAAACACGCTTGAAGAACTACTAGAAAATTCGTGTACAAGTTCGTGTTTTGACGAAGGAGCTTTACTTTGGTGGTTGTTGTGACAGTTTTCGTGGAAAAATGTTGAAAAGTAAGTGTGAAAAGGAAGTATGAAACGACCTCTGTGGCGTAGCGGTAGCGCATATGCCTACCATGCAAGAGGTCCCGGGCTCGAATCCCGGCTGGGGACAAAAAAAAACTCCCCAGAGTGCTTAGTGCGAGTTTTTTAACTACTCGATCGCGTTAACGTAAACTCATATTTCTATGGCATCGAGAAAGCGCCACCTAGCGACAAGTATGGCAATTAAAATTGCTGAGTGCGAGTTGTAATGGTTTACGTTGAGAAGTGAACACGTTTACCAGCCAAAACACAAATAAACGCGAGTGCGAGTTGTACTGTGACAGCGTTTTGCCAGTTCGAACGGTTAAGTTACTCATACTCACTAGTCATTGCTCGATTAACGCGGTAGTAAAGTTATTCGATTGGATCTGTCAAACTCACACTAAGCACTCTGCCTACCATGCAAGAGGTCCCGGGCTCGAATCCCGGCTGGGGACAAAAAAAAAACTCCCCAGGTCTTGGATGTTTACATGTTTGTGATGTCGTTGTTTCTGGTTCCCACGACACAGGGTATCCTAGTGTGGGGCCAGAAGCAATGTATGTGCCTGTATGTAAATGTTATGTATGATTGTATTCTTTTTTTTTAATGCACTAACCCGTGCTAAGGGCATGGCATGGGTGGAAGTTTTTGCCTCTAAATAGGTTTGTAATTAAGTGTGAGCCATACATAGGCAGTATTAGCAGTGCCCCGCGGTCTTACCCGCGGTTCATTATGGAAAATAAACTGTATATTGACAGTAAAAGGTATTCTCCCGCTGCAACACGTAGCCTTAGGTGTTAATCCAGAGTGGCGGCTAACACCATACCGATTTATTTCAAAAGCGCTCCGGCCGTTTAAACGTGAACAAGTAACATGTGTATTGTGTCTTTGTGGCTTCAAATAAATGTCTCTCTCTCCCTCTCTCTAACAAACATACACAATCACAAACTTTCGCCTCTATAATATTATATTTTTTAAGTAAGAAAAAAATACATACAATATATTACCTCCGATCCGCCGAAACCGACAAGGTTTATCTGTGGATTGGGTTTTTTTAGCAGTCACTAGCTTAGTATGCTGTTGGAAATAGTATACTATACTAGTGCTATGCTTGGCAAATAGCTTGAACAAAGTCAGGATGAGCTTGCGATATACGCGCAAGAGCAAACATATTTAATTTTGTTAAGAGAGATTAGATTAGAACTCTTCATTGTCCACACCAGAAAAGAAAATACATAAAAAGGCTTACATCTAAGTATTGCCGTATACAATTGGTGGTCTTATCGCTAAAAGCGATCTCTTCCAGACAACCTTGGGATGGAAAGAAATGAAAGTTGAAGAGAGTAGGTAGGTAGGTGTACATGAAATATATGGGAAGACTATATATATAAACTGACTTACAACTTATATTCATATATATCTATACTATAAAAATGAATCCCCGAATGTGTTGGTAAGCGCAAATCTCGAGAGCAGATGAACCGATTTCTCAATTTATAAAAAATCGACTGTTAGCCGGTACGAAGTTCGCTGGGTCAGATAGTAATATCATATAATACATAAAGTAAGCCTATTATATATACAATAATATTCTTAACTAGCTGACCCAGCGAACTTCATACCGCCTACAGTCGATTCTTTAATTTTTTTCCCTCCGTAAGAACCATCCTCGTACTTCAAGGAATATTCTTAAAAAAAGAATTAGCGAAATCGGTTCAGCTGTCCTCGAGATTTGCGCTTACCAACACATTCGGGGATTCATTTTTATATTATAGATGTTCTCGAGATTGGTGCTTACCAACACGTTCGTTGATTCATTTTTATATTATAGATTTATATATTGTGAGCGATTAGTGTCGATTAGCGAATCCCGGCATGGGTGAAATTTTTAGCCTCTAAATAGGTTTTTAAATTTGTCCTTAGCACGGGTTAGTGCATTAAAAATAAAAATAGTATAATTATTATGCTGATGTGAATGAGTTTGAAATTGTGATGCGTTGCAGACTTGGTCTGTTCCGCTCTGTAAGCCTATTTTAGATCCGCTACAGTAACTCGCAGCGTCGGCAACCTTTTATAGCTATATGAGTGACAGTGTTACTTAGATAAGAAAAGAATTTTCTTTATGGAAGGAACTTCATCATAAAGCGAGTCCAATTCGCCCACTGAAGGTTCCGTACACATTTGTAGATACTTACTGATTATGAAGTTTGTTCCGATCCATTTACGAATTGCAAAGTAATGTTTTCCAATGATTTAATTACAAATGTATAACAAACGGGGACAATGGGGTGTAAAAGTACTGGTCTGGAGGCCTAGAGAGGGGCGCAGAAGTGTGGGCAGGCAACCAACAAGATGGACTGACGACCTGGTCAAGGTGGCAGGAAAGGACTGGATTCGAAAGCCCAAGACCGAAATAAATGGCATGCATTAGAAGAGACCTACACTCAGCATTAAGTGGCTATGGGTTGAAGAAGAGAGAGAGAAGAGTATAACAAACTTCTGACAGTAAGACCAGCCACTAGTCTTGCCACTAGGCCTCCGTGGTGGAGTATGGCCTATACCTTCCTCAGAGAAGAGACCCGTGCCCCTCGGTGGGGACGTAATGGGTTGATGATGACGATGAGTTTTAGATTTTTCTATGTGCTTGTGGTATGAGCTGTGGTAGCTCAGTGGGTAGAACCATGGACTGGTAAGCGAGAGCCCCAAGTTCGATCCCGAGTGCGGGCATGTACCAATTACTTTGTTTAATTTCAAAGTTACGTACATTTGCGAATTTGTAGTCGCAATACCACACGCTAACGGTGAAGGAAAACATCGTGAGGAAACCCGCGGCTTGGTTGGCTCCGCACGTATTGACTAGTCTTTCCTGTGGGCCAGGCCGACTAAGCTGTCAGAATGGTGAAGTGGCTGGGCGAGCCTACACCATCTATAAAACCATGTCACAGGCACTACAGCGTAGGAGTGGTCCCTTCACCCATCTAGTGTGAGTGAGCATACCACTGGACGCTGCTGTATAAATCATCTCATTACGTAGATACAAAAAGGCCAACCATCATCATGTGCTTGTAGTAAAAGACATGTACTTGTGATTCACAGACCAATAAATGAATCATGTATTATTATCGGCAAGCATCGAAACATTTAATTTTTATAGTGAATTTTTATTCTTGGTCGAGTTGAGTTTCATCGGTGTCCTGCCTGGGTAGTACGTCAAAAGTCGCGACTCTCCAATACATTAATTGTCAAATTCTGACATTTCATCGCCACAAAACGTGTGACTCGGGTCATCGCAGTGGGTACTTATACTTCTTCTTCTTTTCGTGTCAGCGATTCTACCAGTTCATATTTTCCCTGCCCAATAGTTGGCTACTGCAATTGCAGCAGCGTTGGCCTCTGTTAGGTCCTCCGGAGTGCAGGTGTGAGGGCACAATGGACATTAGAGCAGGTGCACCATGGATTGCGATGAGGCTCCACAATCACATTGCTCCTCCGTTGGTGCAATATAACCCCATCTGCTCAGGTTTTGTCTGCAGCGACCTACTTTGGTCGGGAGTCGGTTGAGTGACTCTCTCTCAGTCGTCACTCTGTCCTCGGCCATTCTTCTCACGTCCTTTCTATGTGCCCCAGGCTTGTAATTGCCCTGGCTTACCTTTTTGTGCTGTGTGGTGTCGGTCTAGAGAATAGCACCAACCCAATTCTTCCCGCGGGTGTTGTAAAAGGCGACGAAGGGACACAAACCGGGGGGTGGGCAGCAGCGCCCCCTGCAGTACAATTCCACCGAACTGCGATCCCCAACCCGCATGCCCAGCGTGGAGATTATGGGCATTACCCCCTATGATAGCACAACGATGCGCTCTTTAGGGGAGGGGTATGTCCAGCAGTGGACTAGTATAGCCTGACGACGTCGACGATGACCTTGTGTCTTCCCACCTCGGTAGGCCTATCAATAATGGTCATCACTATCATCATCAGCCCACTAATGAGGATTCCGATGATGATTAGAAATATGATTGTTTTATATTAGTACTAGGCAGGGTGGTTCTAGTAAGTTTTTGAGGAATAATGTGGGGCAGTATCGGAGTGGTGGCCAAGGGAGGGAAGGAGGTTGGTAGGCAGACCACCGACACGATGGTCAGACGACATCGTCAGGGTTGCGGGTCAGAGATGGATCAGGCTAGCACAGGACCGTGAGGAATGGCGCAATAAAAAGGAGGCCTATGCCCAGCAGTGGGTTGATGTAGGCTGATTATAGATAGATAGATATAGAATGTGGGGTATTAATGAAAACGGAAGCGCTCGCGGCCTAGCGGAACCGAGTGATTGGAATCAATCACTTGGGTTAAGCAAAAACAGGCGCGATCAGGTGCTGGATGCGGACTACAGCTGGTGGCAGATTTTCCGAGCGCTTCGGTGCTTGGATGCTAAGCCGTTGGTGCCGGTCATGTAATGGCAGTTGTTAAGCCGTGTAGTCCTTATGGGCGGCATGATAAATTCTGACAGTAAGGCCGCCACTGTCTTACAATTGTCCACCAACCCGGACTTGGTTTCGAAGTGGAGTATGGAATAACTTTACTGCTATGCAAGAAGAGACCCGTGCCCCAGTAGTAGAGATACAAAGGGTTGATAGGAGTCCTGCCTTTTCGCCGAAAATTGTTACGCTGATTATCACTTGCCAACCAACGTTTCACCTATTTTTTACGTTAAACACAAACAATTTTCAATATTTGAAAACCTATTTAGAGGCTAAAAATTTACGTTGCGATACAAAATATTGAAAATTACACTATTTTTATTTTTAATGCACTAACCCGTGCTAAGGAACAAATTTAAAAACCTATTTAGAGGCTAAAAATTTCACCCATGCTGGGATTCGAACCCGCAACCTCTGGCTATCCGTACCAGCGCTCTACCAATTGAGCCAATGGGCGACTCACGACATCAGTGAAATTTCGAACCTCTTTACAATATTCTCTGTATTACGTACAGGCAGCGACATCTGACTTAAGCAAATTGCATTACTTACAGCCCCGACTACCTACTTTGCAGTTAGGTTTAACATCGGAACGATATCACTGTACCCACATGATTACACTATTTTTATTTTTAATGCACTAACCCGTGCTAAGGAACAAATTTAAAAACCTATTTAGAGGCTAAAAATTTCACCCATGCCGGGATTCGAACCCGCAACCTCTGGCTATCCGTACCAGCGCTCTACCAATTGAGCCAATGGGCGACTCACGACATCAGTGAAATTTCGAACCTCTTTACAATATTCTCTGTATTACGTACAGGCAGCGACATGTGACTTAAGCAAATTGCATTACTTACAGCCCCGACTACCGACTTTGCAGTTAGGTTTAACATCGGAACGATATCACTGTACCCACATGATTACACTATTTTTATTTTTAATGCACTAACCCGTGCTAAGGAACAAATTTAAAAGTAGGTAGTCGGGGCTGTAAGTAATGCAATTTGCTTAAGTCACATGTCGCTGCCTGTACGTAATACAGAGAATATTGTAAAGAGGTTCGAAATTTCACTGATGTCGTGAGTCGCCCATTGGCTGAATTGGTAGAGCGCTGGTATATAGCCAGAGGTTGCGGGTTCGAATCCCGGCATGGGTGAAATTTTTAGCCTCTAAATAGGTTTTTAAATTAGAGTTTTGTTTTAGTTGTTGTATAGTAGTATTAAGCGTGTATTTAGTTTTAAAAAAATATGTATTTTTTCAGTTTGATGTACTCATTGTTAATTTCATATTGTTTCAGTGTTGCTGTAGGTAGAACATTCATTTAGTTCACACTTATGTAGTTCAAAGTCTTCACAAAGAAATCAAAATTTAGTAATACATAAAAATTTTGCTCATTTCGTGTCAAGACTTGACTTTGGCAGAATTTGTCGACATCGGCTGGTTGCCATATCAATAAGAAATAATAATAATAACTATGAGGTTGGGAAATAAAAAAAATATAAAAAAGTTGGCAAATGATTCCGCAAAATAATATTCTTCGAAACGTTGGTTGCCAAAGGATAATCAGCCGAAAATGATTTTGCGAAAAGGCAGAAAACCGGGTTGATATCATTAGGGAAAACGGGCAGCAATTCAACATCTAACAAATGGTTTTACAACCATTACAAACATATTTCTTAATGATTAGCGATAGTCATACATAGTATATTAAATGGGTCTAATGAGTTCCGAGTCGTCGGGAAATAGGGTAATTACGTTTTACCTAATAAATAATCGCGATAAGACCCGTTTAACATGTAACTAACTAATGGTTCTCACGTAGCACGTGCTTTATTCAACAATGATGATTACTAAGCATGTTCTCCTTGTCACACAGAACACATAGCGAGTAACTACGACAGCGAAGAAGACCTGCCACCGTTTCCAGTGCAGGACTACAGCCCAACTGGGTACCCCAACGCGCCCGGCATGTAAGTTCTATTCCCTTTGTCATAGAACTCAATATTGCATTGCAAGCCTTCAAGCTATTTAGATTAGCTCCATGCACTAACGTCTACAGCGTGGGCCACACAGAAAAGACGCGTCGTATCGTCCCACGTCCCTTCTAAGTGACCAGGGTGTGAGAGGTTACCTCATGCTGGCAGCAGATGCCACTGTCTATTAGACAGAGAATATATTTTAAACTTTCGCGACTTGAATACATAGTTAGAATATTTTCGGGGCTTAATCGCGTAGTAATTTATTGCTATTTTACCTCGACGTTTCGTCGACATTTCAGTCATCGTGGTCACGAGAAGACTGATGGCTGGCACCCGTTCGCATCTTCGGCTGACAAAGTTTCAGACTACCCTCAATCAGCCATCACAAAACACTATCAGGGTTGCGACACACTACACTGACAATGTCGGACGATAAGCCATGCGACTTTTTTCCACTCGAACACTTTTTGATGACCGGATCCCACGTTTGCGACAGTTTGAAACCACATTCCCGATAAAAAAAAATGTGTTTCTTAATTTCAACCGCCTCACGCCCAATTCGGCTATAATAATAGCGATCGTTGGAAAGTACCGATGGTTTGTGTAAATTACTACGCAATTAAGCTCCGAAAATATTCTATGAGAGTTAGATAAATAGAGAAAACTTTATCGCAAACGAAAAATTACATCCTACATACTATGTAGGTATATCATCCGGAAATGCCATAAAAATATCAGCTGTTACAGCCTACATTAAAATGTGTGGCACTGTTAATATTTTAACGCGATTTCAAAGTTTTCCCCATAGTAAACATTGTACATACGTCGTCGTAGTTAGTTAATAATATAGTGATTTTGTTAAGACACTGTAATAATAATTTTACGAAAAGAATTTAGGTTTAAGCTAGCGGCCACAGAAGGGGCGCGGAAAAGGCTTTAATACAAATTTACAAAATATACTTTTTTAATACAGTTGCTCAAATAGTGGCGTATTGCAGGGACGTATAGCGTTCGGGATGTGGGCTATTACACACTCGTGCTTTTTTTACCTTTCCCGCACTAGTGCGTTCTCTTTCCCAACTGTCAAAATAATGTCTATTAGAAAGAAAAACCCCATGAAGTTTATACTAAAAAAATCATAGAAGTTTTTATGATTCATGCAAATACGTATATTTCTAAAAAGAAGCTACTATACATATAATTTGTTTCAATATCAGATTCAATGATTTGATTGAATGAGTTAGGTTAGGTTTCATTTCATTTCATCTCATTAAATTTCATTTTCATTTCATATCAATAAAAAAATCCTACTGAACACTGGCTGTATGGGCGTGGTTCCCTTTGCATACCGGAATAAGTGAAGAAAAAAAAATCTCTGCTTATATTCTTTTACGCTTGGAGCCATTTTCCAAATATTTTTTCTTTATTAAATTGCTTATTTTTTCGCAACTGTATTAAAAATAGTAGTTCGGTACACGTGCGGAACCGTCATTGCAACTTGTTCCGACTGTCAACCCTCGCCTTCGGCTGCGCCTCGGCTCGGGTAGACATTGGTCGGAACTCTTTGCAATGACAGCGTTTCCGCACTTGTAATGAAATATACTGTATACTTTATTGTACACATAAAAATCATAGATTACAAGTCTTTATTGTACTCACCAGAAAACATTAAAAGGCTTACATATCTAAGTTACGTCATACAGAAAATACAAAATTGTGAAATAAAAAAAGTGCACATGACGAGCTTATTTCTTACTGCCAGTATATATTGGACAGAATACGATACGAATCGCTCGTAGCCCCGGCTGCCTGAGTGAGCTTAAACGATCGCGAAGGTTAAGCAACGCGTTCAGTGAATGGATGGGTGACCGTCTATGACTAACGCTAGTGGCGTTTTTCCGAGCGGTTCCTTGCTTCGCAAAGCACATTAAGCCTTAGAGCGGCTTGAAAACTCCTGACAGCAAGACCAGCCATTAGTCTTGCAAGCCTTCACCAATCCAGACTCGGCCCCCGTGATGGAGTGTGGCCTATACCTTTCTCAGGGAAGAGACCCGTGCCCCTCGGTGGGGACATAATGGGTTCCTGATGATGAATATATTGGAGGTATGGGTCGCAGCCCACACAGAGGAGACTGTTGATGGCCTCCGTGGCGCAGCGGTTTGGCACGCTGACTGTAAAACCGAAGGTCTCGGGTTCGATCCCCGGCCGGGTCAAACTAGGAAACGAACTTTTTTAGTTTTTCTCGTGTCTTGAATGGCATCTATGTATTTATTGTATTAAATCTATCGTCAAGTTAGGACCAGTATGACAAGTCATTTAGTATAGGTCTAACGAGATCTGTGTAATATGTCCATGAATATTTATTATTATTTATTACTAGCTGACCCAAAGAACTTCGTACCGCCTAACAGTCGATTTATAAATTTTATAAATATAAAAAAAATATCGCAATCAATTCAGCTGCTCTCGAGATTTGCGCTTAACAACACATTCAGCGATTCATTTTTATATTATAGACTAGCTGACCCAGCGAACTTCGTACCGCCTAACAGTAGATTCTTTAATTTTTTTTATTTTACCCTCCGTAAGAACCATCCTTTTACTTCAAGGAAAATCCAAAAAAAAAAAAATTGTGAAATCGGTTCAGCTGCTCATTTTTATATTAAAGATTATTACTTGGAGAAGGCGTGAATTCTATACGTCGCGTCATTTCCGCCCCTGCGACCTACGCGTCTCTTCTGTGTGGCCGCTGGCTTGGGCTCAATTTTCCTTGTCATCGTTTGTCTCAATGAGGGAGTTTCGATCTGACCGTTAAAGTCGATTTCTAGGCCAGTAGATGGCCTACTTCTGATTATAAGTGGAATCATAATGTAGTCAACCAGTCCAAGCAGCGAAGCTAGTAAAACCTATAGGTCCTTAGACGCTAATTTTCAATTTGAAAACGGAATGTCACAATCACGGCTAACAATTAATAAAATTATAGTCTGTTAGCTTTTAGTATATACTTCGGCTGCTATCGGATATATTCGTGTAATTGAAATATCGATACTAATATGACACTTAATTCCGAAATCGGAACTAATATGATACCTAATTTCGAAATCAGAACTCGATCATACTGGTGATCGAGTTCTGACTGATGAAACCGGCGAAAATTGGCAAAAACCGAAGCCGACTCTAGAGCCCGAGGTATATTCTAAAAGCTAACAGACTATACTGCGTTAGAGTTAAGAATGTTTGCAATTCAATAAGCGTGCAAACAAACCCCAATAATTTCCCTAAATTTAGTTAACGTCCTGCCTTAAGTACTTTAAGGGGTTTAAATGTCTATGGTTGTGACATTTCGTTTTTCAATTTTATATGGAAGTGTTTTCATTCTCTGCCGTGAATCGGGCACGCCACATCTGTCTGGTGCAACTGCACCAGTCAGACGTGGCGTGCCCAATTCCAATCGTTGCTATTTGTTTTAACTCTCACCTATGCTGCGAAAAGTACTCTTTAGACACAAAAGAAGACTATTTTTACATTGAAACTTGTTCGTAATGAATTTCCATTATTGAGTAATTTATTAAATTAATGCATACCTACTACTTATTAAAAAAATGTCTGCTTGTGTTGTTATGCCAATTATCATGCATTTATCTTCTTGAATTGTCTTTGGGGTTGTCTTGCAAAGCGTTATGTTTTTGCTTTTGTTTACCGGGTTATTCTAATCATCAATAATTCAGCTGTTCCGCAAAATATATTTTATGAAATAACTGTTTTTTTTTTAAATTTTAAAATTACTCATAGTAAAATTTTGTCAGAATTGATGAGTAGTAGAACTTATACTATTTTTATTTTAATGCACTAACCCGTGCTAAGGAACAAATTTAAAAACCTATTTAGAGGCTAACGACCTTTCAGTACATTTTGCATGAAACGTCTTTCGGACGTCCTTTTCGCGCTCTTCTGTGTGGCCACAGGCTCAGTGTAGTTAGTATAAAAAAAGCCGAAGCAAAATCATACAAGGTGTTTCAAAAACATTCGGTGGAACTTAAGAAGTTTATTCTATTTAAAAACCTATTTAGAGGCTAAAAATTTCACCCATGCCGGGATTCGAACCCGCAACCTCTGGCTATCCGTGCCAGCGCTCTACCAATTGAGCGGTGGAACTTAAGAAGTTTATTCTATTTAAAAACCTATTTAGAGGCTAAAAATTTCACCCATGCCGGGATTCGAACCCTCTGGCTATCCGTGCCAGCGCTCTACCAATTGAGCGGTGGAACTTAAGAAGTTTATTCTATTTAAAAACCTATTTAGAGGCTAAAAATTTCACCCATGCCGGGATTCGAACCCGCAACCTCTGGCTATCCGTGCCAGCGCTCTACCAATTGAGCGCAGGCACGGATAGCCAGAGGTTGCGGGTGCGAATCCCAGCATGGGTGAAATTTTTGGCCTCTAAATAGGTTTTTAAATAGAATAAACTTCTTAAGTTCCACCGAATGTTTTTGAAACACCTTGTATGATTTTGCTTCGGCTTTTTTTATACTAACTACACTGAGCCTGTGGCCACACAGAAGAGCGCGAAAAGGACGTCCGAAAGACGTTTCATGCAAAATGTACTGAAAGGTCGCGGACGGTACGAAGCCCACGCAGAAGAGACGGGGCGAGGGCGCCATCTTTACAATGGGTCGCATCTCTTCCGCGTCCCCGTCCCACGTCCTCTGTGTTTTGTAATAAGGTTTTAATTGAATAAATATATCGACCTGTTGATTGAAAAACGTCCTCTCGTGATGATCGTTTATTTTGCACTGATTATCAAATGAATCGGACACTATGTGGCCGCTGGCTTACACTAATAATATTGTCTTATTCAAATTCTAATACTTGTGAATTGTTTGTGGTTTAATTTACACGTATTCACAACCAAATCGAAAACTTACTACCGATGAAACATTGATATACATGCTATACAAAATACCAGTACTAGAAAATACTTCATCTTCAGAATTACTTACCTTACAGTCTCGCCATAGGTGGCAACTATAACATTGAAGAAGAAGGAGAAACCATTAATTGCAGCAACAATAAATACACATACACATTTGTTACAACATAAAGTATAAAATACAATACAAAAACGTACAGTAAAAAAAAATTTCACTCACATAACTTGCGGTGACTCCCCCAACCCGCATGCCCAGCGTGGGGATTATGGGCATTACCCCCTATGATAGCACAACGTGGCGCTCTTTAGGGGACGGCTATGTCCAGCAGTGGACTAGTATTTCCTGACGACGACGACTCCCTGTTGCTGCAAAAGGCAGCTATCGCAGCATCGCCTAAAGCGCTGATTTTCAGCCAGTGCCTGTTCGTCTCACGAGTATACTAGCGTGCGGCGTAGTCATCGTCATCGTCGTCGTCAGGCTATACTAGTCCACTGCTGGACATAGCCCTCCCCTAAAGAGCGCCATGTTGTGCTATCATAGGGGGTAATGCCCATAATCCCCACGCTGGGCATGCGGGCTGGGGATCGCAGTTCTGTGGAATTGTACTGCAGGGGCGCAGCTGCCTACCCCCCGGTTTGTGTCCCTTAGTCGCCTTTTACGACACCCGCGGGAAGAATTGGGCGGCGTAGTACATGCCAATAATTACGTAGTCAAAAAATTGTTTGGTCTCTGCGTCTACGTCATCAGATGAATTATACAACGTCCAATCTCACTAGTTGGGTGCTTTGTGAATTTGTGATGAAAACTGCTCATTATGTCAGCTCCTGTAATGTACACGTTCTAAAACCTGAACTATTTCAATCGTCTAATTGTCAAATTCCATATTAATTACTATCGCTAATGTCAGGATTCCGGGATGATTTGGCCGTAATTATGCGCCCAAATCATGCCTCTGAAGGTGCTTGAAAGTGCACGTAGTGTTTCCATACCTCTTGGTGACTTTGAAACCACGTACTGTTCAGAAATCCATCCGCAGCTCTCTGCAATTACTCAAGACAGACGCGACTATTCGGTGTTTAATTGAAGAGGCATCCCTCAATTAGGACACACGTCGTCTGCGCCAGAGGTTCTCAAAGTTGACTTCGCCGCTCATTTTCTCGCGTTGCATTGTACATACTACGCGTGTCCACCGCAGATTGGCAATTTCAGACGCTGGGGCATGTGAACACCTCAGTCATTTAGGTTTCCTCATGATGTTTTCCTTCACAGTTGGTGATGGTTAAGCCCATAAGCATCGGTTAAACATACATTACATTAACTTACGCTTGTGTCTCAGAAAGGTATACAGATACCAAGGATGTTACCCTGATATCCTGAATTATCCTGCTAAACTTTATTATCTTTATTAACGAATGAATATTGATCGTTGCGTGGGTCCCGAGTACTTTTTATCTTGCTCCTGGCTTATTAATGCCCTGTTTGGTTATTAGTTATTAAGTCCGTCTGGGAGGTCCTTTTCAAGTCCTGCCACCCACATTCCCTCGATATAGGTATCAGTTGAACGTCTCCGTCACATACATTTGTGATTCCTCGTCCAATTGTGAAGTAACTGTAGTAATACCACTCGCTGTGTCTGAAGAAACCACAGTGAGGAGCCTGATTTTCTAATATGTTCACGCCAATCCGCGGTGGTTACTCGTAGAGATTAAGCCAATATTCTTTCTCTGAGAGAAGGCCTGTGTCATACAGTAGGGCGTTTACAGGCTATTTATTGTGCACAAAAAAACCCAGCATGCACACACGACTCACGCCTCCATAATAACCTAAGCAAAAATTCATTGTCAGGCCTAAATTAATGTGTTTGCCATTTCCATAATAATCCAAATGTACTTCAGACTTGGTCCCATTCCGTGCTATCAGTTATTTGTATTTGATGAGTAGAATCGGTTGAAGTGGCAGAGGGCGGGGCACATAGCTCGAAGAACTGATGGCCGTTGGGGTAAAAAAGTTCTGACCCGGTGACCGCGGTCCGGACGGCTGGCCCTCTCCACCAGATGGTGTGATGACCTGGTTACGATGGCGGGGAGTCGCTAGATGGGGGCGGCACAAGACCTTGAACCTTGCAAAACCATGACGAAGGCCTATGTCCTGCAGTGGGCGTCAAATGGCTGATGATGGTAATTACGATGATGAGTAGAATAACTTTCTTAATTTCTACCGGATGTTTTAGTAACACCGTGCAGTTGAAAACGGAACAAGTTATCTTAGGTACATTATACTGACGTTTCACTTAAACGTTGGTGTTCGTGTATTTACTTGCAGATGGTTTATACATTAGCACATTGCAGATTTTACAAAATCAGTGCTAAACATTCGTTAAAGAAGCCGGACTTAATTTTTATTTTATTCAGATTTTTTACATGGTTGTGCCCTTTGCATCTACGTAATGAGATGCTTGATATAACGTACAGTGCCATCTCCACTCATACTAGAAGGGTGAAGGGACCACTCGGATACTGCAGTGCAAATACGTTAGCCACTCATAAACTGGCTTTGGGATATCCCCAAACAACGCGGGGCCTTCTGATTAGAGACGTTTGCTATTTTAATTACTCTCGTAGTAATTAAAATAGCAAACGTCTCTAATGTCGTAGGAATCCTTTAGGATTCGGTGCGCGTAATGAGGCGGCAGTATTTGACACAGTTTGGAAACCACTGGCCCCCACCTTTTTGCCTTTGACTCGCGGCTGCGAAGAGACAAGTCCCAAGAGCGTTTGAGGCGCAACTTGGACGTAGCCGAGTGGGATTTTAATGATATAAGTTCCGCGAAGCGTTTCAACGACCATAAAATGGAGTTTTGATGTAATATTTTTTATCGTCGGTGTGTCGGTGCTTTAGACCAGACTGCGTAGAATGATAATGCTATTCGCGCGTTTCAAATGTGTAAAGTCGCAACTTTCCAGTACATTAATTGTCAAATTTAAAAACCTGATGATTCTGTCTAGGGGGAGTCTCAAAAATACATAGTTGTTCAACAGAGTCATATTAGTCCGCTAATGGTCGTTTCATTCGCTTTGTCGGTAGTTTAGTAATCAATCGTATTGCAATGGTATAACCCGTGCTACTTGACTCGGCGCCTTGCGCAATTTGATCTTCTTCGCGAGAGATGCCTATTTAATTTGCGCGGCTTATACTCCTGAAATGATATTGTACTGTTAATGCTTTGTAGACTGCAAATTAAGGCAAAAGTCCACCATTGTCGTGCTTATTTCGTTCTATTGAAAAACTGAGTACTAGACTCTAGGGCCAGGTTTCGCTCTGAGTCACAGACGAGCAACCGACGACGCGAGGCTCCATCTTCACTCACCATGATTAAGTCGCTTCGGGGTGCTAACTAGCGCCACAATCATAAACAATCAGAAGTTGTCTTATAATAAGTTTTTATCTAGAAGTAAACAAGAGAAATCTTAACAACTGTGACAACTGTGTTTAGATCCTACAGTCTAGGACCTAGGATCAACAGCCTAGAACTTTAATAGATTTCCGGTAAAAACAACCTTTTTGTTTTTTTTGCAATTCGAGGCCCTATAGTTATCATTATGAAGCACCTTAAGCTCTGCGAAAAGACTTTGCCGGATTCTTCCGACAAAAATTAAGGAAGTGAATCCGGTATTAAGTTAATAATAGTCTAGATAAAGTTTGCTTACTTCATTACTCCACCAACCCAGACTTGGCCCCCGTGGTGGAGTATGGCCTAACCTTCCTGCGATGCAGGAAGAGACCCGTGCCCCAGCAGTGGCGACATACAGGGTTGATAACGAACGAACTTCATTACTTACATTAGCATTGTATATGACTATCGGTATGAAGAAAAATAGCAATATACAAAGCCATCTTTCTATAACAACAAGGAGATAAGTACGTCCTAAATTACTATGTTTACTGCAAACAAAAAAGGCGATGCAAAATATCCGTAGCTTCAAATGGAACTCGACGTTCCCTGAAAGAAGAACGCGGCACAAAAACTGTGGCTGTTCATTAAAATCTTCCGTGTCTCTGCTTCGACTGAGATGGTCAGAAACGCGATTATGCTGAATTTTATACGGGCTTAAACCATCTTGGTTCGCACTACTTTATTATCGTTCGCATATCCGTAGAGAGGGGGTACTCCAGCGGTTATACGTTTTGTGTAGTTTTTTTACGTTTTAAAGTACAGTTTTACTGTCTGATATTTACCCTTACCTAACATTCCTTTCCTATGTACCTAAAAGTACATAAAGAAGGAATTTTAAGTACAAGAAAAAATAAAATTACAACCCATTTTCTTTCAAACTGTGGTTCGAATGTCCCCATAAATTTGTGAACTGAATTCGAAGTCAAGCAGTCTATTGTTCCATCCATAGACTTGAAAGTTCAGAAACTGATGTTCCAGCGTACCACTGGACAACTACGTATTTGCTAGATTTGTCTTGCTCAACAATGCAAATAATATCTACAGTGGGACCAACTTTGAAACTTTTCTCGTCAACTGGCAACTCCCGACTTTTGTCTATTTATAAGCGAGACGTAAATGGTACAGTTCTGCAGGCTTAATAGAGATGCAAGACATTCGCGATGATCTGTTATTTTCTGATTAAATATGAATTCAACTATGATAAGACCCGCGTAGTAAGTCCTCAGGTGGGATCAGGCTGAAAGAAGCTAGAGCTTTGCATACCTTTGAGGACAAACAAAAGGTCCCAACGTTTTAAAAAGAAAATACTTGGTCCGAGAAAATGATTTCAATTAACGTGTAGTGGGAGCAACGTAATGTTTGATGTAATTTCAAACGGAGGGGTTTGAGAAAAAAATACAGTCATACTTTTCACCTAACTAATAAAAGGTCATAGTGGCCCATGGGAAATTGGACCACTTTTTTTTATATACAACATACACGTCCTAGATGTCTCCATAGCAGACCCAATTTTGAGTTAAATCTTTCGCACATAATTTACTTAAATAGGGTCTCAAGCTCGATATTGTAACCCTTTTGGTTGTGACATTTCATTTTATAACGTGTCAAAATTGGTAAATCACTATGATAAACAGTAAAATTACTCAAAATTTATATTCAACAAACAGAGTTTGTTGAATATCAATGTCGGAATAAATTTTTGCTTCAATGATTTAACAATTCAATGTACAATGTTGTTGTTACGACCAACAATTATTATTATGGGCACACAAGTAGAGGATAGTACTAAATTAATTCTTCAGCGTCTATCACTATGCTTACTCATAAACTTCTTAGACAATGCATCTTTGCTTTTGTTTTTTAGTAATACTATAATACCACCACCATGTACACTGTCTTTTTAAGTTTTTTACTTTGCCACTTTTCACATTATGTTACTTATGTGTTTTACAGGAAAGCCCCAGAGACCCAGAAACTCAGTTTAAACACTAACAAAGGCTTATCATCATCATCGTCATTTCTCACCAAGAGTCAACCTCAGAACTTTGTCAAAAAACTCGCTAACTGGGCTAATATGGGCATTAGATCCAAGTTTAACTCCGCTCCTAACATTTCTAACACTACCACTTCTGACACAGATGTCACTGTTGCAGCGAAATGTAGTAAAAAAACAGGTACCATACAAATTGGGAACAGTAAATTCTTCAAGCCAGTTAAATTCTTGTCGAAAAAGTCGGAAGAGTGTGGTGAAATGATCTGCACAGATGAATTTGATACTATCTCTCTAGACAGACTTGCTACATTGGATAGAGATGCACCCGTTAACAGGAGTAATAGAAGTTGTCCTGGTTTCAAAAATTCTTTGCCCAATATTTCCGAAAACAACGAGCTCAGTGACTCTAACAACTCCATTACTGATATGGTTATAGTCGAAGCAGATAGTGAAAATAATAATAAAACAGATAAAAAAAATAAACCAACTGAGGCTATTAATCTAAGACCAAAACTAAGTATCTTCGAACCCAGAGAGACAAATTCCATTGAAAAAACAAGAATGTCGACAGTGTCGCACGAATCTGTAGTGAACGTCAACTACGAATCTTGCGAATTTGATAAGAAAAAAGAAGTTGTGATAGAAAATGTAGATATTAAACCCAAACCACCGCCACGGCCTACGGTGGCTAGAAAGACAAGCAGCGAAGGCGCTATTTACGAAAATGTAACATTCACAAACGCTGTACTAACGCCTAAACCAGCAGCTAGAAAACACATTGCACCTAAAATAGAAGAAAAGAAAGTATTTTATGAGAATGTGACAACCCATCTAGAAACAAAACAAAAGCCGGAACCTCCAAAAAGGACCATATTGCCTATCACAGCTGTAGTTATTGAAGAAACAATCGAGTCATCGCCAAGTCAGAGTAGAACTTCTACTCTGTCTTCTGGCTCCATGACTGACGAAGCTAACTTTGAAGATATTCTTCTCTCAAAGAAGTCTCGTTCTTTCAAACATCAAACGAAGTTCTCTGCACATTCTACTATTGAGAAATCTCGCTCACGTACATCTTCTCAATCATCCAATGACTCGGATGCAACCGAAGCTAGTGCTTTAGACAATGTCGATGTCAGTCATGAAATTAATGAAAAATCAATGTATCTATCAATGACAGGCACTCTGCCAAGCAAAAAACCAGTAAAGGAAGTAAAAAAGAAGGTCCTTTTTAGGCACAAGACTTTTACTAACATTGAAATCGATGGAAAGTCAAGTGACAAAGAATTTAAAAGAAACAACGAATTTATCAAAGATACTTTAGTAAATTATCACATCAGAGGCACAGGCCATTGCATTTACAAAGCACCAACAGTAAAAGAGTTTATTTACATTTTCAATAGAGATACATTGTACAGTGACGTAGCGCCTTTTGAAAAGGTGCCAAACAAAAGGGATAGTTACTTCGAAACTGCTATTTGTTTCTGTAAACCCCGGCCTCCTAAATTCCATAAAAGTGCAGAAGACTTGCTCTCAATTTCGAAAGACGAGGAAGATGTTACTATCGACTTAGAAGCTTTAAGAAAATCCACTGAATTACAATTGACGTCATTCCAGTGCTTCTGTGATTCCGATACTTGTAAATATCACGCCAGAAACCGGGAATCCCCGAATAACTTAGTTGTCAAATTCTCCGCCATCAAAAAAAGCATTTCAACACCAGACATCACTTTGAATATATCTCCAAATTCGACAACGAATAAGACTGGCCTTATAAAGAATAAATCTGTTCCTATTTTAGAAGAAGCTTACGCAGTGGTTGATATTGTGTCAAAACATCAATCCAACAAATGCAACAATGATGTCAAAGACTTAAACGCTTGCAACACTATGTCTCCTCCATCGTCCTTGTCAACATCATCTCGTCCTTACTCCATCAAAGACATAACCGATGTCATATCTCTTAAAACATCACCATCAAACGCTTCTGATGTTGCGCAAAACTATCTTCGACAATCGAGTACCTCGGAACATTCTGGACATTGGTCTTTGCACACTTGTGACTCCAACGTCACTATAAAATCGGACATGTCCTTTAAATCGTGTCTTGAGGAAGTAGATTCCTCCGACGACGAGACATTATCCGAAGGAGATATTTCAGACACTGACACTGTGAAATCTGAAAGAAGAAAGCCATGGGTTCACAGTGAGTCGTTCAAATTCACCAGCACTGACCCCGTGATCAGTTCCATTCCTGAGGAATCAATTGAAAGTGGAATTGAAACTAGTGAAGAACTATCTCCTAACGGCGTTAACATTCACGAAGGCGATTCCAACTCGGAAGAGTCATCTTTCGATTATGAAAAAGTCAACGTCAATGTTACTTCCGATTCGAATAAAGTTAACTGTGCTAACTCAAATGCTAAAACTGTCGATTCTGACAGTGGTTCTAACTCTAATGATTTCGAGTCAAATGTTCCGTTGGTAATGGCTAAGTCGCTTGCTTCGCTTGAGCGTGGGGTGTGGGGCGCTGATGTTTGCAGTGGGTCGGGGCGGCGGCGTTGGGACGAGGCTGAGGGTACGAGTGAAGGGGATGCCCTGAGCGTCTCCAGTGCTGCCTCGAGCTGTGCGCCGCATCACCTGGCGCACCACCTTGAACTCAGCAAAGTCTCGGTAAGTTCTAGACCAGTTACATCTTAAATCTTATAAATAATACCTTAATAATGAATCTACAACTATTTACAGCGAACGACTTGACTGTCCGAAATGGATCAAAGTTTATGAAATCCTATTGAACCGCACTTACCAAACCGGGGCTTAGGCTTAGAAAGAACCGTGCCACATCGGATTTGGAATTCTGAGTTTGAAAATTTGTGAGGCTCCCAATGATGTAGGTACGGGCTATGAATTCAATATCAATATAAGGATTTTTTCAAAAATAGTTTTTTAAATTATTGAAAACGATAAACAAGTACAAGTAGGCACGTGCCCTTCAGGTATCTAACAGTTATAAACTTTACTTTGTACTTAAAAAAATTACCTACTGACTGCTCCGTAAATACAACTTGATTGCAAAGTCACGTTTGTAGAAATGTGATGTAACTACAAATTATATATTTTAGGATTTTCCCTTTATTTGAGCAGTGACGTCTTACCAACCTTCAGTGTTCTAGATTAATAGGAAGTGTAAAGTAGAACGCATTTTCAGCTCGTCTATGTTTATTTTATCCATATAGAATGAATTCGTCAAACCTCCCATCAATTTGCTTCCGATAAACTAATAAAATTGTAGGTCATCTTTATTTTAATCATCAATGCATTTGCAAATCAATCCTATTAAACCATCGCACCCTCTCGAAATCTAAAAGGTAATAACAGAAAATATAAAAGGTAATCATATCTTACAATAATAAAAATCGTAATATCAAAAATGTGCGTTAAACCATAATATCGTCCTTGTCGCGCTGAGTGAAATAAAGTTACCAATTAAGCACAATTTATTTTTATGGTCCTCATGTCCCACTTGGGTTGTTAATCCCTTGTCCCTTGACCTCTGGTTTTATTAACACGGCCACTTTTTAAACAGTCTGGGAGCGTTAAAAACAAGATCCTCTTTATCGGACTGTGATGTTGTATGGCATCAGGCGTTAATTTGCGGAAATACATAATAGCATTTTGAATTCCGCCAAAACTCGCAGAACCACCTTGCGAATAGTTAATACACCGCTTTCCATCCCATTTTTTCAAGCAGAAGCAAGTCACAGTCGTGTCTTTAATGCGGACTGAAGATCTCATGTCCATATAACACAGTCACTTATCTTGAGCCCTAAATATTAACGTAAAGGTGCTTCGGGATGCTAACTAGCGTCACCAATGGAATAAAAATCGTAACTTGATTTGTAATACGTTTTATCAGTCTTTTTCATATCTTATCTTTATGACGAAGGGTGACATGATTACTTTGTGACCAAACCCTTAAATAAAGATAAAAAAAAAAATCTTTATGACGTATATGCAAATGTCGAAGAAAACGTCACAGGAATTCTTATAGGTGGGTCAGAGAAATCCATGCGGTTCCAAAAATATTCGCCAACACATGGCTAACAACAATGTTATGATACGTGGCGGATGCTAAAGAATACAACACGTGTGTTGGATATAAAATTGTTTGTGTAATAATGAAATCTGTCTGGAGAAGAGCCCTCGAAAGAATTATCATTGTGTGGCGAAATATTGAGAAGTTCGGATAAATAAAAACATAATGACATTGTGCTAGAGGCGGTCTGGAACGGTGTTCCGCAAACTTATTGTTTTCAAGGTATAAGTACGAAATTTTAAAATTTCAGTAGTACACCATTTTTTTACTGAAAAGTGCTGTATTCTGTAGGTACAGCACACCCACGGAAAAATTTAATTATCCTTGTAATTATATTCTTTTTTGCACTAACCCGTGCTAAGGACAAATTTTAGCCTCTAAATAGGTTTTTAAAATATCCTTGTAACATTTCTTTGCAGAAAAGAATCACCGAAAAATATTAACAGACCTAGATATTTCAGTACTTACCTATCTAAATAGTGGTACACGACGGTATTTCCTCTAAAAACCTCATTTCTTAATGAGGTTTTTAAAAATAGTAAATTTTTCCATCTAGACGAAAACGAATATGCCCAAGTAACAAATTCAACACAGCATGAATCACTAAAAATTATAGTGCGGAAAAAGACTCTGTTAAAAATCAACGACACACATTTTACCTAAATGTGGGTTCCATTTTCATTCAATTACAATAATTAAAAACGAACCTGTTGCTTTTTGCATGACCCTGTTCAGTTAATAAATATTCGCGGCTGCGACGTGCGAGCACGCAATATGGCTAATCGACACGCAAGTTTGTTGAAAGAATTAATTCAACTGCCTCTTTGTTCAGAAGCACCTCTGAATAGATTTATTACTTTTTGTTTTTTAGCCCCGAAGAATTTATTCATTTTCTTCTAATAGTGTGAAGTCAATTAATACACTTAACATACCATAACAGAAGCGGTCGTGGCCTAGTAGAACCGAGTTATTGTAATCAATCACTTGGATAAAGCAACAACAGACGCGGTCAGGCACTGGATGGGTCCCGTGACTACCGTTAGTGGCATTTTTCCGAGCGCCTCAGTGTTTCGCAAGGCACATTAAGCCGTTGGTGCCGGCTGTCATGTAATGCCAGTCGTTAAGCCATGTCAGAGGCTTTATGCGCGGCTTGATTACTTCTGACTGTAAGGCCCGCCACTGTCTTACAAACCTCATCAACCCGGACTTGGCCCCCGTGGTCGAGTATGGTCCAACCTTCCTGCGATGCAGGAAGAGACCGGTACCCCAGCAGTGGGGACATACAAAGCGTTGATATAATACTTATCGTAACGTAACCTTATACCTTTATCACAGAAGGGTAGGCAGAGACCAAGGACTGCCACTTGCCACGATCCTGACAGATCACCTTTGCTTCATCGACGTCCATTACTTGTTGCATGCCTGCATGCCGGATTCGGGTACTATTTATTTTGCCCTGTGCTAATACATCCCCTATTTCGTCAAAGTATGTCCTTCCTTCCATCCACATTCGCCACATTTATTTGGTTCAAACCTTCTACCTTCATCCTCTCTACATGTCCAAACCAACGCAACATTTCTTTCTCAATTCTAGTCACTACATCCTCTTTCAGTCCACAACGCAACGTAACACAGTACAGCGTATCCTGTCTTTCAAATTAATAAATAGATAGGCAAAAAATTGTGAAATAAGGGAACCGTTACCGTTATCAACCCTTGTATGTCCCCACTACTGGGGCACGGGTCTCTTCCTGCATCGCAGGAAGGTGAGGCCATACTCCACCACGAGGGCCAAGTCCGTGTTCGTGGAGGATTGTAAGACAGTGGCGGGCCTTACTGCCAGAAGTTATCAAGCCGCCCATACGGCCTCTGACATGGCTTAACGACTGCCATTATATGATAGCCGGCACCAACGGCTTAACGTGCCTTGCGAAGCACGAAAGCGCTCGGAAAAATGCCACTAGCGGTAGTCACGGGACGCTCACCCATCCTGTACCTGACCGCGCCTGTTGTTGCTTAACCAAGTGATTGATTCCAATCACTCGGTTCGCCTAGGCCACGAGCGCTTCGTGAATAAGGGAACAAAAATACCAAATAAGTAATAGCGAAGGGCAAGACAAAAAGTAGCATAAACTAGCGTGCGTGCATGCAAAGCGAAATAGATTTTTTTTGATCATGACAAGTGGCAAACCCTGGTCTTCGCCCCCCCCCCCCTCTGGGATACCGGCGTGAGGTTATGTATTTTTTTATTAGTTTATGTAATCATAAATCATATCTTCATAAACTGGTCTTGATTTTTCACTTTGTGAGAAATCCAAGAAGATGCCCGTGATAACAGAGGAGGTTTACCAAAAAAACGTTCTCCCAAAAATATGCTTTCAAGAACGAGAAAGCTTATTTTTGATAGACACTTTTTTGGTATAACTCCTTCAGTATCCTCCTCCTCCTGTTCCCAAATTCTGGATGCTCTGAATTGATATGTAATGTTTACCTCTTGAACCTTGTTTACTTTATTGCAAGTATGATGAAAACAACAGAATTAGCAGTTGTACCAGTTCCCTTGTTAAGAACATTGTAAAAAGTGCGTGAGAAACCACAATTAATGTTTGAAAGCTTCCCACATGAAAACGCTACTGTGGTAAATTATACTCCACCAGTATGTTCACTTGTTTCACTGTAACTTATAAACTGGTTAGGTATTATGACTTAACTGGGCAATTTATTGTCAATTTATGGCAGCATCCGCTGAAAAGTTTATAGTTTGAAGTAATTTTAATTGGAGCGTTAACTGTATCATGTAGATACCCTTCTAATAAGCAGTTTTATTCTCCGCATGGGAAAACCACACTATTAAATTGTTCTAAAACAGAACCCCGATTCTCGAGTTTGCTCCCGCTCCAGTCACACATTTTCTATTCTGGAATGGGACAATTAACATTGTGCCATTCATAGTCACATGCCAGTGGCGATATTTCATGGTTCAATGACATTGAAGCAATGCCTTGGACATTGCCAAAAGACTTGAACATTGATAGACTATACCCATTTAGATGGTTCCACCAAACTGAAGCAATTCCATTGAATTAATATGATATACATTGAATGACTTTACTTATTTACGTTGTAGTCATTTATGCGTTAATCGCATTGAAAACGCTTGTCGAATTTTAGCTTTCAATGTAATTGCGTAATTACATATATTAAAATGTATTTAGACGTTTGAATGCTGTTGAAGTTATGAAATTGAAAGCACTGTTAAAGTAAAATTAAACCGTGTAATATTGCCAGCGTGTCAATTTAATTGAAGCTATTAATTTGAAAGAAAGATAGATAGATAGATATAATATAATTAATTGTACGTATACCAGTAAATACATGAGAGATTTAAACAATAACATAATACATTTCAACTGGCGGTTTTATTGAAAGCCTTATTGGACCATGTAATACCGCCGTTAGAAAACAATTCTAGGGTATTCAGGAATAAGCCACACTCGAGATTATCGGTCAGTCGTGTCGTCGCGTACGCATAGCGCGCGCGTCGCTGTTTGCATTCGATTTTCAAATACAATCGAAAACGCGATATAGCACGAAAACAATGCAGTGAGTTGTGCTTTGTGATTGGTGCAATTTTGTTACTTGTGCGTGTGATTTTAGTGTCTGTGTAGTGCGAAGAAATTTAGTGCATTTCCAAATGTAAGTTTTAGTTTAGTTGCTAGATTATTATCGTATTTTGTATTGCAGTCGTTGACACTACATTTACTAGGAAGTCTGAGGACGTTATAGTTCGTTGAATTGGTGGTGCTGTGTCATACATTACTGCGACGGTCAAGCTTAATCGCTGATTAGAATATTGAATAGCGTATTTTAGACATAGATGTCGGGGCGATTAAAATCATCACGTAGATTTATTTAATGTACAGCATATACTTACCATGTTCTATGCGATGGGAATCGTAACTGAGCATTAAAAAGTAGGTATGTCGTTGGTTACTTCACTTCATTCGTCTTAGTTACTTTCGTTCTTTTCGTATCGTATCATACTTCAGGGATAGATAGATAGATAGAGAACACTTTATTGCACAACCAGAAAAAGAATACAATCATGATTTCTTAAATCTAAGAAATGTTATAAAATTGGCGGTCTTATCGCTAAGAGCGATCTCTGTCAGACAACCTTTAATAGAATCCACCCAACTATAAAAATCATCTTCTGAAAGTGCCTCTCCGACATTGGACGTTGGCAGTCAGTTTATTGTATCGTTTTCTCTTTAGTGCTGTTCTTTGGTCTAGCAGAGATGAATAAAAATGAAAAAAAAAAAATATTCACCACCAAAATTAAATTTAACGGATAGAAAATACATAATAGCTATAATACAATCGACAGCTACTCGATCCTCTATAATATGTACTCTATATAAAGTAAAAAAATATAAAAATAATGTGTCTGAGAAATAGCATTTTTCTTGTTGACTACCTACCAGTTTCCACAAAATCGGTATGTCACTCTAGAATATAAATTATGGAACATTTTTCAGTATCTGCAAAGGTACAGGATAGCTCCCATTGTTTCTCTCGGAGAGAGTAAAAGAGAAAGAGATAGAATATACGTTCCCACCATTGTCATCAACAACCTACAAATTAAGTGGCCCTTTTTCTAAGTCTTCACCACCTCATCACCAGTAATCAAATTGAATAACAAACAATCCTCACGATGTATATGAGTTTTCCCAGATCCCACGTCGTTTTATGGAAATAATCACGATAACGTGTCAAGGGCTCTATAACCCAATTTCGGTTTCGTAAACTCATGTGCCGGACGGAATCAGTGCTTGGGCAAAGATTAAATATGTTATTGCACTTACTCAAGATGTTTGGTTTTGGTTGTAGGTACGTGGATATGGTGTCATGGGGCCTGCAATTGTTAATAATTACTGTTAAATTATTAAACAACGCCATCTAGACGATAATGGCTACACTTTCTAATCCTCTCTGGGCTAACAAGCCACACATAATAGTCTCTAGAACCTAGTTTGAGCCTTTACGTCTGGATGTCGCGAGATTTGATATCGATGGGAGGAGTGACAATATAAAGGAAAACGGAACCATGCACAAGACTCTTGTTCCGGATCGACTTACACGAAGAATACACGCAAGAATCTGTCTACCGAATCAGCCGTTTCATTTTGAATCCCGGAAGCTCCTCAAGAAATCTAACAGGAACAGTGCCGAAGTGTTGGGAACTAAAATAAATTAATAATCGTGTTAAAACATACATATAACAACGTCATCATAATCATCATCAACCCAGTATGTCCCCACCGAGAACACGGGTCTCTTCCCTGAGAAACGTAAAAAAATATAAAATCTTAATTTATCAACAAATAATTTTAATTAGTAATCACCTCCTAGGTACCTTATACACATATCATTTGAATTATTATTTGATGAAGAATCATGATTTTATATTTTTTAGGGTACGTACCTCAAAACGAAAAACGGAACCCTTATATTCAAGCCCTTTGAAGTTGTGAAAAAATCAAACTTCAAGCTAACGCAAAAAAGTACACGGTAGTTTATGCCGCAAAACTCATTATACTTCTTTCTACACTCCAGGGAATCAAAATCCACAGAGTACTTTAGGTTGACAGAGAAATAAGGAATTTGTCTGTCAAGTATTTTTTCGTGACAGGTTTATTCATTAGTCTTATTGGTAGAACGCTGGCTTCTCAATCGGGAGGTCGTGGGTTCGAACCCCGGCATGTACCAATTACTTAGTTTTCTAAGTTATGTACATTTGTGACATTATAGGACCAATACTACTCGCTGACGGTGAAGGAAAACATCGTAAGGAAATCCTAGTGTCTGAGGTGTTAGCGTACCTCAGCGCTTGCTTCGTACAATGGCCCAACTATGAGGCTAAGTGCGGAAATCTCAGGTCTAACTAGTCTTATTGGAGTCTTTGGGTGGTTTCTGATTTCAATTCTGAGCATAACATTCAATTCAATCAATCAGTCTCCATTCATAAATAGTCACAAGTTCAAATTGTCAACTAATAATAATAACAGCTCCCTCACAAGACACAACACAATCACTTGACCTGCGGGGCGAGTCTCTAAAATGCATAGTTGTTCAATAGAGTCATATTAGTCCGGTAATGGTCGTTTCATTCACTCTATCGGTAGCCTAGTAACCAATCGCATCGCTATGGTAAAACCCGTGCTACTTAACTCGGCGCCTTGCGCGATTCTATCTTGTTCGCGAGAGATGCCTATTTAATTTTCGCGGTTTATACGCTGTTGCTTTGTGGACTACCAAATTGAGGCAAATAACAACCATTGCCGTGCTTATACCATTCTATTGAAAAACTAAGTAAGTACTAGCTGACCCAGCGAACTTCGTATCGCCTACCATCGATTCTTTAAATGTTTTCTCTCCGTAAGAACCATCCTCGTACTTCAAGGAATATTCTAAAATAACAATTAGCAAAATCGCTTCAGCTGCTCTCGAGATTTGCGCTTACCAACACATTCAGCAATTCATTTTTATATTATAGATTAGACTCTAGGGCCTAGTCCCGAACTAGGATACCCTGTACTATGGTAACTAGGCAAGGACGTCACAAACATGAAACACACAGACTGGGACCGCTTGTGCAAATGTACGGCGGCCCACAGGGTATCGAACCCGCTACCTCTGTCTTTGTACCCAAGCGCCTTAACGGCTAGACCAACCAGGCAATATATTCTATCTATATTCTATCTACGTGAATATCGTTTTAAATTTACACCCCAGGGTACGAACATTGTCAATGTCTTTGTGAACTTGTGTCAATTCTGCAATGCATATTTAATCATTGCTCTATGCAGCGAGAATGTGCCGAATCTACGTAAATAGCACCTGCCGAATCGACGCCTTGGCTTCATGCCAACGCCAGATAGTTGTGAACTTTGTGGCATTATGACCGGGGTTTTGTATTTTGATTGTCTGATGAGGGTTAAGTAGACGGAAGCTATAAGAAATTAATTATCGTGATATTTATTTATAACCGTATTGTTTTCACTTATTAACGATAATCTAATGTAGTTAACGTTGTAATTATTTAGGTGTTTTAAATTTTTTTTTATCAATGCACCCCTAGAATTATTAAATCTCTTCCTAAAACGTGTTATTTTTAACCTTATGCAATTTCTTACCTTTAAATACATATGTAATAATGATAATAATGTATTAAAAGTTTGCTAGTTTAAAAGGTTTTTTTTATGAAGACTATAAAAATCGCACTGCAGGCACAGCCTTTCAGTGAGAGAGTATGGGCTTAATTACCACGCGTGCCCACCGCGTATTAGTAATTTCCTCACGATGTTTTCCTTCACAGTTAGCGATTGGTACCTATTGCGACTATAACTTCACAAATTTACATAACTTAGAAAACAAAGTCATTGGTGCACTGACAATCAGGAAATTGAACCCAGTCCTCTCTACCACTATCCTAGAAGAAGAAGCAGAAGAAGAAGAGGGAGAAGAAACATTTAGTATAAAACAGTTCACACGTCACAATATTCTACCCACTGGGCTACCGCTGCATTTAAAAACAACAACAACATTTACAACTAGGCACATACATTGCTTCTGGCCCCACACTAGGATACCCTGTGTCGTGGGAACCAGAGACAACGACATCACAAACATGTAAATATCCAAGACCTGGTTTTTTTTTTTGTTCCCAGCCGGGATTCGAACCCGGGACCTCTTGCATGGTAGGCAGACGCGCTACCGCTACGCCACAGAGGTCGTCGATTTAAAAGGTTGTTAGTTCAATTTCAGAAAAAATCCTGAGAAGACAATGAGAAAAAGTACTGCTCTAATGAAATGAAAATGAAATGAAACTTTATTGTTTGAATCTGGGTTAACATTAGCAGTTACAGGTGCTTTATACAAATAAGTACATGTCCAAATTCTTCCTTTTCAGGAGTAAACACATTTTCTTACAACTAATGCTATAATAAGTTTTAATATTTACATTTAAAATATAAGTACCTATATTATTTACATATTTGCTTACAATTGCTAACCTAAATCTTAAATTATTGCTAGGTACATGGTGTTAGTCTTCAACGGTCGATTCTATTTGGTTTTCTTACCCAATCTTCGTCTATTTAAGCAGCCAAATACCTCATTATTCCAGAACACATGTGGCGTTTAAAACGATCGTACTAGTTTAGGGCACGACTTAAAATACTGAAAGCAAGCTCGATTTGGACACCTCGATTTTCATATTTCTTGTGCGAGTGGTAGGCGACCAAAAGATGCAGTGGTCACTGTACGTACAAATATGTTGTTTATTACACGTTGACATAGTTTCGTAAAGCTTGAATATATTATTTAGAGCATTTGGCATTAAAATATTTGAGTCTCGGATTTCATTAATGTTTCGTGAGGCTCCATCCATCGTATTAAGTTCAGCTTTGGGCGTTTGATGATCGTGGAAAACTTTCTAATTTTAATTTTGTAATTGACACTACGGATTACATTCGGATTACGGATGAGTCGCCCATTAGCTCAGTTGGAAAGAGCGCTGGCACGGATAGCCAGAGGTAGCGGGCTGGAATCCCGGCATGGGTGGAATTTTTAGCCTCTAAATAGGGGTTTAAAAATGGTCTTTAGCACGCGTTAGTGCATTAAAAATAGTATAATACGGATTACATTATCATGTATTTTGTCTTAATGAGGAATTCACGGTACACTGCAGATCAGATCCAATTTATTTAGTAGTGTACATTTATTAATGTTTTGATATCCCGAAATGGTGGATATATGATCAATGCTGTTTTTTTTCAGTCTTGAAATCGTATTTTGAGTTATGTAATCATTTTAATCTGAAATGAATCTGTCTTAGTATAAAAATACATATACTATGCATTTAAATAAATCTTACAGTCAAAAGTTAATAAGGTGTTTAGTATTACTAAATTATATTTCCTTAATTCGGAACGCAGTTATAGAGATCGTCCGTCTCCTTTACGCAGACTATGTCTCTCTCGCTCTCTTCCCTTTCAACATGGCTTCGTACAAGTGTGCTCTCGTTCTTTAAATTGATATAAAATCAAGACTAAAACTTTGTAAGCTCGAATCAGTAATAAAAAGTGTTAAAAAGTCAACCTGCATCTTTTAGTGCTTCAATACAGTGCCTATGGTTCAACAGAACACAACAATCTTCTACATAAAGCACGGCTCAAAAAAACTATACATATTATATCAATCTTCAATTCTAACACTTTGACCCACTTACATTCCATTACACGTCAACGTATGAAACCGTTCTATAAAAATCTTATCTTGTCTTCAGTCATCAATCAATGTGTACCCTCGGCATTCATTCATCAAGCCTATTCGTTTCGGTCAATTTAAGTAAATGCTACCAATGTTCATGTTTAGTTTGTCTTCTATGATTTGAATTTTGTTTGGTGCAAGTTTGAACTTCATCAAGATTTTTGAGGATTTCTATTTCACCATGTAGGTTATTTGCTTCTGAATTATGTTGGGGTGCTTCTTTGGTGACAGCAACGAAGCGTAGATTGAAGCGCTCGTGGCCTAGTCGAACCTAGTGATTGGAATCAATCACTTGGGTTAAGCAACAACAGGCGCGGTCAGGTGCAGGATGGGTGACCATCCCGTGACTACCGCTAGTGGCATTTTTTCCGAGCGCTTCCGTGCTTTGCAAGGCTCGCTAAGCTGTTGGTGCCGGCTGTCATGTAATGGCAGTCGTTAAGCCATGCCAGAGGCCATATGGGCGACTTGATAACTTCTGCCAATAAGGCCCGCCACTGTCTTACAATTCTCCACCAACCCGGACTTGGCCCCCGTGGTGGAGTATGGCCTAACCTTCTTGCGATGCCGGAAAAGACCCGTGCCCTAGCAGTGAGGACCTACAAGGGTTGATGTTTTTTTTAATATTGACTTTCACTTCACTATTCAGAAATAAAATCACAGCTGACTAAATCTCCTACACCAATGTCTCACTTCAAACCCCACCGTCTGGCGCCGTATTAAACCATCAGTTGAGGTCGGTGACGCTTGCGCCACTGATTTATAACAAGCCCTTTGATCTACTCGCTTTGTGATCTGACGCGCCATCGTCTCGATGCGGGACTTTTTTTTGGGTTGTTATGGTTGTAAGCAATTTCGTGTTTCTTGAGATTCGTCATGAGTATATTCGTCACAGATTTGTGGTCTTCTAAAGTTTAATAATAATAATAGTCATTTATTTCAGGCAAAGAGACCCATATACAAATAATTATTACAAGTACCTAAAAAACTAAACAATAATAATAAAGGTAAGACAAATTACCTAACGTCTCAAACTACTTATGGTTCGCGCTCATCTGCATTGAGATCCAGTGACTATACAGGGTGTCTCATTCAAATCGGTCAGTATGGGAAAGTTTGAAACTATAAGACATACGAAGATCTGTTCTGCGGAACCATGCCATTGATTTTAATAACAAGAAAAACTGCATTCATACTTTTTAACAAACATCTGTACTCCATTCGGGAATCGAACCCGGTTGTTTTGAGAAAAAAAAAACCTACACTATTTCTATTTAGATATCGATTGTGTAGGTCTTAAGCAGTAAATGTCTGTATGAAACATGATGTCTAAAATGAATAAAATGCATTATTTTAATACAAAATGCAATCGTAAGATCGTTACCTAAACGTGTTGTATTAAAAAGGCGGCGGTCACTTCGAGCACCTACTAAAATAAATTAAAGTATGTGAAATACTTAAAGTTGTTTTTTTCAAAACAACCGGGTTCGATTCCCGAACGGAGTACAGATGTTTTTTAAAATGTATGAATGCAGTTTTTCTTGTTATTAAAATCAATGACATGGTTCCTCAGAACAGATCTTCGTATGTCTTATAGTTTCAGACTTTCCCATACTGACCGATTTGAATGAGACACCCTGTATATAAGACTTGTGAGGTCGTCATAAACGGCTTGCAGGATTACATTATTGGTCCCACCCTACGTAGCCTAGACCAGAAAGAGGCGATTCGTGACCGCATTAAAGCAAAAAAATCAGGAACCCTTGCCTCCGCAAACATGCTCGACGCGCTACAGAATCTTGGCTTTTTCATGAGTAGGTATACGAAATGCATCATTATATTGTACCCTCATGGTACTCAACGATTTTCTAGTGAATTCGACCCACAGGTGGCATGTGTACATACTTTGACAATATGCTTTGAAAAGTGAAAAGTGTTTAGTGTTGTGGTGCCATTTTTTTTAATGTCCAACATCTAGTTCAAAAACGCGAAGACAATCAACATTAACATCATCATCAGCCCGGTAAACCCCACTGCTGGGTATAGGCCTATTTCCACGCCAACCAGCACATTCAACATAATATTAAAAGAAGCACATCGGGTCATAGAACTTTTTTTGCACTGTACAGAACTTATCCGTCCAAACCTTCCACTGTATTCCTTCATGTCTTGCTTTGAATGGCTCACGTTTTTTATTTTATCAAATTTGATTTGGTTCAACGATCATTTACTGCCAAATGTTCTTTTTCTTTTTTGAAAACATTTATTCAAATAAAAATACAAAAAAATACAGAGGTTGGTTTCTGCCAAACTGCATAACAGTTTGTTGGCAGATGCTCTTGGTTTTACATGTTCGAGTTATCTTATATGCTAGGTACATACAAATACGAAAAAAGAAATTTAAAGACTCCCTACACACTACCCTCTTGCTCGCCCTATTATTAGACTATAACTGAGTTCATGTACAATTTCTCAAAAACTAATATGTGCCGTGCGGTTTTCCGCGCAGATTGCCTCTCATCTCATCTTCCGTATAGAAACGACCTATTAGCAGCGTAGTCAATAAAACTACACTGTTTACCTCTAAACGACTGGTGTTTTGCCCCGTCCTATTTATGGGGCGTGTGGTTTAAACTTACGTGAAAAGCGTATGGGTCTTACTTTGCTAATTAATGTTAGCATGTTAAAGATTTAGGTCTTGCTTGAGAGTAGAAACTTACTCTAACAAAAAATCTAGTTTAAAGCTTTGTAAGTCGTAAACAGTGGTGTTCCTACACTTTCAATATTTTTAAACGACCTATCCAACGATGCCTGTCACTGTGGCGTAGGCTACAAAAAATGCATCCCTAATTTCTGTGTGAGGGATGCCTCCCTAGAAAAAAGCCTTTATCATACCGTTTTGTCGCCGTGATTAATATATTATGCCAAAATTCAGTGTATTTTACTTGTCTTTGTGTTAAGCAGACGCCAGACAAACGGACATACAGACAAAGTTCCTTTTTGACTTCAGAACCCCAAAAAGACTAGCTCAATCCTTATACAGACCAATATTTTTGCCTAGCCAAACATGTATCCTTAGAAATGTCTGAGGTTTCTATTTCAGAGCTCACTATAAAAGTCATGGTTGTTTTCTCTCGCATAGTTCTGTCTTCATTGATTTCACAAATATTTCGTAACATGCTCCATACCCTAATGTAGTCAATTCTTCGACTCATGCATGGTATTGTGGAAAACGCGCCAAGAATAGACCAGTCTGCAGAAGATTGGGCATCGTTTTAGTAATGGCCGACGCTCTCTTCCTGGCTATTGTTTGTCTAGTTAGGTTTCACTTTTGTCTAGGTTCAGTACCTAAGTTGAAAGTCTGTAAAATACTTTTGTTACTTGCAAGCACGGTCGCTGACTTGTTTCTTTGTTAGTATTCACATGATCGCCTCTAAAACACTTCTTTATCGTGATAGCAAGTGTTTATGTATTTTAATTGACCCTTTTCTCAGCATTTCGTTGATTATGAGCATCTGTTAATGATGAATTGTAATGTTGTCATTTTCAGATTGGCTAACGAAATAAATATTTATTGTTAACTATGACTCTCCTCCAATAGAAAAGATAATCTAGGCGATGAATTATCGGTATCTTCTTCTTCAGATTTTTTTTTCTATGAATATAACTTGACATAAGTTCCGTTTACTCTAGCCGTTCGTTAAGTGAATTTCGCCACGGAACTTGAGAGTGCCGTAGAACAATAATTGAGATTCCGTGAATAATATTTCTCACTGAATCGGTGGATTATTTTGTTCATGATATAACTCAGCTGCAAATGTTACTTTGGATTCAGGTAATCGGTTAGTCAAAAACTTAAAACTTGAAGTGTAATTAAAATAATATTGAAGTTGACATTTTCATATTCATTATTCCGTAAAATAAAAGGGATTTGTTACTTGTGAGTATCTAACGGGTCTTATTGCGTGAATATATTAGATAACATGATAATTACCTTAATAATTGCGACTGAACCCGTTTAATATGTAACTATACGTAAGCATCGCTTGTCATTAAGAAATACTTGTTTGTGTTCATTCGTCTTAAAGGTTCAGAGATTTCAGCTCTCCATCACAATGTAAATATCGACGCCTTACTGCTAAAACCGACTATCTGCATGAAATGTTGTCTCGAGTTTAAGGTTCGGATGTCGTTAACTATACTAAAACTTGTTGCCTTACTGCTAAAACCGACTATCTGCATGAAATGTTGTTTCGAGAAAACTCGAGTTTAAGGTTCGGATGTCGTTAACTATACTAAAACTTGTTATTGTGTGCATAACATTTCATGCAGATAGTCGGTTTTAGCAGTAAGGCGTCGATATATGTCGTGTAGAATTTTTCTTACTCTGAATTCTTTTTTCCACGACAGTAAAATAGTTTGTAACCAGACAATCTGCAAACAGCATATCCGGTTAATATCATAAATGCTAAAGTTTGTGAAAATGTTTGGATGTTTCGTACTCAATAACGCAGTAACGGCTGAGTGGGTAACATGATAATTGGCGTACAGATAGACACAGATCTAAATTGAGACATATGATACTTGATATCCGTGAAATGCGTTACCTTGGTATGATATTTTATTGGTACCGTAACCTTTATTGAAATTGAAATTGAAAAATGTTTATTTATCACACACAGATTAGAGAACACATGAATACTATGGAAAAATAGTGACAATAATTGTGATAAAAAGGATAGGGCTCAGCTAGGTGCTGTGAGTGCATGCATCATCACAGCGCTGATTTTCAGCCCGTCCTTGTTCTCACTGAATTAAATAAAAGTTAGCGGATTTGAAAAAGAGAACGTTTGCAAGCCAATCTGTAAAGATATTTATTTATTGCCTTGCCATGTTACTCGTAACAAGAATCGTATATACGGCAGTACGAAGTTCGCCAGGATAGCTAGTGTAGAATAATTTAGAGATACATACATCTAGTCTAGTAAAAGCTCGATTAAAAGGCTTAGTGACCGGCTGCAGGCAATTTCCTTGTCATTCTCGCCACAATATTAGATCATTTGGTCCACTTGCTACGCCTGTGAAGATTGTGGTCTAAAAGGTGGCGCTTAGCGATAGAGCTTTGCACTGGTATACTGAAATTACTGAAATGGCTAGTTAAACGCTTAGAACAAGGCAAGCTCAATTGCATGGAATCCAGCATTACTCTGCGGAAATCCATAAAAGCATTAAAATGTGAAAATTACTTTGCTAAATTCCGCCAAACACACAAATCTACCGCATTAACTAACTGCATGGTGCTTGTGGGGATTTTTGGCGGAATTTAGCGAAGTAATTTTCAGATTTTAAAGCTTAATTGCCTTAATTCACGTTATTTCGCCAACGTCACAGTTGATATGGACATGGATAGACTTACGTGTTGTTAGCTCTATTATTGTCAATTATTGTATTGAGTGCTGGTGACCTGATCGAACCGAGTGATTGGAATCAGTCACTTGAGTTAAGCAACAGGCGCGGTCAGGTGCAGGATGGGTGACCGTCCCGTGACTACCGCTAGTGGCATTTTTCCGAACGCTTCCGTGCTTCGCGAGGAACTTTAAGCCGTTGGTGCCGCCTGTCACGTAATGGCAGTCGTTAAGCCATCTCAGAGGTCTTATGGGCGGCTTGAAACTTCTGACAGTAAGGCCCGCCACTGTCTTACAATCATTTACATACTTTTACATAAAAGGGTTGGTAACGATAACGATGGTATTGAGTTAAGTACCTAATAAATTATCTCGATTGGACCTTGCAAATATTATATAACTGTGTTTGAGCATCGCAAAGTAAAAGAATGCTAGAGTAAATACTACTGGCGGTCGATGCATTCAGAAATAAAAAAAAATGCGTCACTCGTGCGCAGGGTGCGGGCCAGTCGCAACACCATCCTGGCTATGCTCGCCGATAAGGTAGATTGTGCCTACATAAACCATTGTTGCCGTCTTCAAGTGGCAAGCAATGACAGTGCCCTATAGTTATGGTTAAAAGAACAATATGTGCTAACACTAGAATAAGATTACTAACAAATCTATATGATTTTTTTATATTTGAAATAAATGAATTGAATTGAATGTATAGAATTTACATTCTTGGAACTAAAACTTTCGCAAGCACTACACATAAACTGCTTTTCGAATAAAAGCGAAACCTGGTCAACTCAATCAACAAAAATCAAGTGATTTCGGAATTAAATATAGATTTTAATCTCTTTCAGTAGAGTTTGGAGTAGAGAAAAGGCATCGAAAAATAACATGTATCTGGCCATTTTTCAACCAAATCAATCATATTAGCATTAATTCACTTTCGATTTATATGTCTGTCCTTTGCACGCTATGCTAGAGGCGTGGGTTGGAATCTCGCTGCGACCCGCAATCTGTCTTACTATGTGTACAAATACTATAGCGCTTGATAATTGCAAATCCGCGGTGGGCACGCTTGGTAATTAAGCCCATAATCTTGATCTGAGGGAAGACCTGCGTGTCCTGCAGTGGGAAGTTTATAGGCTACATAAAAATATGAAGCCCAATAACTTTCCGGTCATCATACGTCATCTTTGTTACAGGTTTAATTGGCACATCATGTATTATTACATTTGTTCGGCTTGATTTTGGACCACACGCGGTTATCCTGGGTTATCCTGGTTGCTATTCAAATTCCAATTACTCAATTGCGGACAGGCGTCGGTGACGGCACGCAAGACGGGCCGAGAATAGATCCCATTTCGTTAATCGCCTTTGTTGAATTGAATTGTTAGAAACCTCGACGATTATTCTGTTAGTATTTAAAGTTGTACTAGTTTTATCCTGGGTCTGTTCTGGTTTTCTTTCACAATGTGGTTTTCATGTTTTTTCTTGTCTTAAATCCCTATATTCTTCCGCAGAGTGGATGTGGACGATATAGGGTCTTATAAGTCTGTCTATTTTTGTTTTTTCTCCTTTGCATCGGCAAGGGTGGATGGATCTATTCCAAGTCCGTTTTGATCTTTCTGGTTAAAATAATTTATGGATTATTTATATCACAAATTGCGCAAAAAACAGATATTTATCAAAAAACCTATTTAGAGGCTAAAAATTTCACCCATGCCGGGACTCGAACCCCCGACCTCTGGCTAACCGTGCCAGCGCTCTCCCAACTGAGCTAATGGGCATCATTGAAATTTTGAACCTCTTTTCAATACTCTGTGTATTACGTACCTACAGATATTTATCATTTAATAAAAACCGGCCAAGACATACTGTCATTTTTCTACATAATAAGTTCTATCGAATATAATCTATAGACAAATTGCTTTAAGGAAACGGCTATTATCATTTTATTCTATTTAAGAGTTAGACTCATGTCGGTGCAGCTTGCTGCACATGCCACAAATAAACCTATAATAATAAGGTTAGAGCATTATTATTGTAAGATGTGACTATCAAAAATTGGGCATGTCTAAAAGGCAGTTTAGACTTTTAGGGGTGGATGTAATATTAATAAAAAAGTTTTCTTTCTGTGGTGTTACCCTATCGCGTGATAAATATCTACCAAGTGTTTATCACCAGTAAAGTCTTATCCAATCAGCCCTATATTGACGAATCACTCGTAACCCCAGCAGAGCTGCCTGAGTAATCTTAAACGAACACGATGGTTTAGTGACGTAGGGCGCGTTCAGTGCATGGATGGGTGACCGTCTATGACTAACGCTAGTGGCGTTTTTCCGAGCAGCTCCGTGCTTCGCGAGGCACGTCAAACGATTGGTGCCGGCTGCCGTCGATAGATGGCAGTCGTCAAGCCAAGTCAGAGGCCCTAGGGAGGCTTGAAAACTTCCGACAGTAAGACCAGTCACTGTCTTACAATCCTCCACCAACCCCGACTTGGCCCCCGTGATTGATTATGGCCTAACCTTCCTGTGATGCAGGAAAAGACCCCAGCAGTGAAGACATACAAAGGGTTTTTACATTTGATACAAAGTACCAAGAATTATAAGTGGAACACCAGGAAATTCGTATTCTGTTCAGCGTTGTAATGATAAAATCGTCGTCAAGCTATACTAGTCCACTGCTGGACATAGCCCCCCCCTAAAGAGCGCCACGTTGTGCTATCATAGGGGGTAATGCCCATAATCCCCACGGGTTGGGGATTATGAGCATAATAAATAAACATCATAAACAAGAAAATAATTCCCATCCCCAACCCACGCATGCGGGTTGGGGATCGCAGTTCGGTGGAATTGTGCTGCAGGGGGCGCACTGCCCCCCCCGGTTTGTGTCCCTTAGTCGCCTTTTACGACACCCGCGGGAAGGATTGGGTTGGTGCTATTCTCTAGGCCGAGACCACGCAGCAAAATGATTAAATATCTTCTCCGAAATTTCTGATATTAATGCCAGCTGGACTAACCGACTCTCTTGTCCACAGCCGACTCCACCGAAGAAGCCCCCGCGGCGGAACCTGTCCGTTTCACCGACCCACGCAAACTCCCCCTCTTCAGTTTATAGTTACGAACTAAGGTCGCATGCTAGGAGTCAGGACGACCTCGATGAAATACAGGTGAGAGACAAAATCCAAGAAGAACTTCTTCGTAAGTCGTGCCTTATGGTTGGCAACCAATTTGGCTATCTTATTTCTCGAGTCTGCTGAAACAAGGGACTGGTAACTGTTCAAACCATTGTCGTTCGTTGTCTTTGGTCTCCCAAAGAAGAACCACTAATCAAGAAGGAATATACCGCTGGAAGGTTAAGAAGAATTGTTTTTTTTTTATTTTGATCTCATATTTTAACAGTTTTTTTTTTAAACCTATTTAGAGGCTAAAAATTCCACCCATGCCGGGATTCGAACCCGGGATTGCGACCTCTGGCTATCCGTGCCAGCGCTTTTTCCAACTGAGCTAATTGGCGACTCACCGGCATCAGTGAAATTTCGAACCTCTTTACAATATTTTCTGTATCACGTAGTTTTTTTTACTCGTTTCGTTTTTAATCGATGTTCTATTAGTGGTTAGTTAATTGATACAGCACTCTTAACATTACTCCCTTACGATATCTTAGGGAGAAGGCAGTGGCTGAAAACCAGCGCTGTCCGGGGCTGACCCGGGTCAGCACCAGCTAAGCCACTACCTTTTACCTTATTTTATAATACCTACTTTTAAGTCTTACTTAAGTTAAGTGGTTTTTGATGAGGCAGTAAAATTATTTTTATTCTTATTCTTAATATGTCAATCCTATTAAGAAACTGGCTTGCGTGTATGCGCCGATTACTGAATGTTGCTGAAGCAAAAGGAGGTTCTTACAGGATTGTAGCAAGTGACAAATCAGGTCTCTACCTATTCCTCCAAAATAGTTATATAGCTGCTACTAGTAAGGATACCTTGTCCTCAGCACATGCCGATGGAGTTGCCTTTTTTCTCGATCGAGATCGAGTTGATTCTTGGTTACCCTATTGATGGATAGAGAGAACACTTTATTGCACAACCAGAAAAAAAGTTGCAACAATGATTTCTTAAATCTAAGTAATGTTATACAATTGGCGATCTTATCGCTAAGAGTGATCTCTTTCAGACAATCTTTGGATGGAGTGCATTGCATGAAGAATAAATACAGCCTAAAGCACGTGATATTGTGAATCTCAGAAGCCTTTCGGGTGTCCTAACTCCTCTGATTAACAGTTCCTAAAATTCACACTGTGATTATTTTACGTACTTGTCACTTTGGTCACTTCCTCAAACTCCCACTTTCATGCAATACTCCTTCCTCAACCCCAGGGAGTTCCTGAAAGTTCTTAGGTAGCATCTGTAGATTGTTGGTCCTTAAACGCGTTCTCTCTTTGTTGCAGGGTGCTAAACAATACCTCAAACACGGTCGCTCCGTCGACCATTGCGTAGACGGTAAACTCTCCTACTCTGAGTACGAGGAGAACCACAACTCCCCCAGAGTAGCCCCCATCCCAAACCCGAGGCCAAGCCTCAAGAACAGGTCCCAGCCTGTCGCCATAACCGTAAAGTACGAGAACTTCCCCGTCAAAGCGCTAAATCCTAGAAGGAAGTTGAAACGGAACCCCCAGTACGAGAACTATGAGCCTAAAATGACAGACAATAGAAGCAGAAAGTACTCTGCGCAAGAAAGGTCTTCCCTGGAGAGTCTTCTGGACGACTCTCAGTCGATGAACAGTCCGAGCGACTATGAGCGTAATTGTGAGGACGGTAGGGGCGTTGTTCCGTTGTCGCCGACTCATTACGAGCAGCCGCCGACGCCGGACCATCCGCCACCGTCGGCCAAACAGGCGGAGAACAGCATACACGAGAGGATTCGCCCACTGAGTCAGGTTAGTTTGCCTGAGTGATGTTTTTGCACTGTAGCACTTGTCGTGTTCTTCTAGGCATGCTGTAGACTTTTGTATGCATTCTAGAGTAGTTTATTGGGTTTCATTGTTATGCTCCAATGTTACGCGCACTGAATCCTGCGCGATTCCAATCTTTGAACTGTCAATTTCTCCATACTTATTGCTCTCGCAAATGTCAGGATTTGGTGCGCTTAATGAAGTTCCAGTTGTCTATAGACTATCGACACTGCCAGAGGTTTTTTGATATGCACTCGGCTAGTATGAATTTCTTGGTTTAGTATTTTATTTCAAGGCTACTATTTATTTGGTTACTAATGACTCCGACCGTTTCAACTACGAGTATATTTTTGAGCTTAAAAACTACCTTCATCTTTTCAGTGCTAAACGAAATAGTTGTAGCGCTAACGAGAACATTGAGTACAAAATATAGAAGAAGACTTAAAATGCATGATCGCAGAATTTTTTTATTTATTCCCTTACCGCCGACTATTTAAACTGCCTCTGTGGAGTGTTTTAAGGAATCGCGTTCTTATAAATGAAACCGTATTTCTTTGCTCGTGACTTTAGATAAGAATGTTAGTTTTATTTAAACTAGTTACCTACTACTTACATTTTGCAGTAAGAATATTTGATTTAACTTATATTTTAATAAGTAATTTACTAAATAATTTAAGGGCTATGAGATTGACAGAATTATACTAAATAACTACTTTTAAATTAATTACTTTCAACCGCATGACACTACGTTGCATGGGATTTTTATAATTAGTTTTTTTTTCTTGATTTTAATTATTCGTTTTCTTTAAACGTTTCAGCGTATTATGGAAGTCATTGAAGAAATAAGACTTAGAAAGAAATCGCAAGGTGATTTGTCAGAGACTAGCTAATTATAATTTACTAGTATCTTTGACCTAAACTCCGGTTCTAAGCCGGTTACAAGAACCGATTTAATATTTACTGAATATTAGAAAAGGCTCAAATTATTTACAAAATCACAAGATGACGTTAGATGAAGATGCTTTCAATAAACTTTATAACAGATTTATCGTTATTGTTAAATTTATTATATGAAGAACGTCATTATTATGGCCTAGTCTTATAATTAATACTTTGGTGCTCTAATAAAAAAAATACCTACTTAGTAATGAAATGTTTAAAAAAAACTTGTCAATAACAAAGCCTTAATGCTTAGGTGCTGTAATATTTTTAGATATTTACGTAGGTAAAGTTAAACTATATCACATTCTAACCCAACATTCTTTTATTTTTTGTTATTAAATCCTGGATGTAAAAAATAAGGCGAGTGGAGCATTATAGATAAACGTAGATTTGTTAAACGAAGTTTTATACCTACTAGATTATATTTATTTTAAGTTGCTATACCTAAATTACCTTCATGACAGTATCTTTTCTACGTAGATTTTATTTTTAACCTTGTAGAATCCCAACATGAATTGTTTTCAAATCTTCGTTATAATTTGATAAATTATAACATCGCATTAAGGTGCGTTTTCATATACGATTCCAGTATTGAATGAAATTTTCCCGATGAAAATGTGCCTTAATTATAAAAAAATATACTGCTTAAAAAACGAAAATTGACTGATTTTAGAATTATTCAGTTGTTGTGTATCTGATTGTTCGTATATTTTTTGTAGGCGTAAAGTTTACTTACGATTACTTTTAAGTTATTATCTTAAATAAAGTAACGATTTAATTCTCATTTGTGCTTGTTTTATTATGTTCTTTTTAGCAACTTATTCTTTGCCAGCGTCCACACTGAAAGAACGAACACTGAATTTATTTATTTACATGAATATTCGATATCATCCCTTATGTCCGCACTGCTGGGGCACGGGTCTCTTCCTGCATCGCTGGAAGGTTAGGCCATACTCCACCACGGGGGCCAAGTCCGGGTTGGTGGAGGATTGTAAGGCAGTGGCGGGCCTTACTGTCAGAAGTTATCAAACCGCCCCTGACACGGCTTAACGACTGCCATTACATGACAGCCGGCACCAACGGTTTAACGTGCCTTGCGAAGCACGGAAGCGCTCGGTTAAATGCCACTAGCGGTAGTCACGACGGGACGGTCACCCATCCTGCACCTGACCGCGTCTGTTGTTGCTTAACGCAAATTATTGATTCCATTCAGTCAGTTCGACTAGGCCACGAGCGCTTTCTTGTTGTATTACAATATTCAATGTGAATATTGTACAATATTCCGAATAATATTTCAATAGGTACCTATTTCAGTGTTACAATATTCAAAAAAAATTTTACCAAAGCGTTTAGGTATAACAATCTACTTACATATAGGTACTACCTATCAAACATCTTGACAGGTAGGCCTAACCTTCCAGCGATGCAGGAAGAGACCCGTGCCCCAGCAGTGGGGATATTCGTGGGTTGATATCGATTATTCACAAAATAAAAAAATTAAATAGTATTCGTGTAGTGTGTAACTAAATATATGAGTACCTAGTATACAAAATTGTGCTGAAACGACGGGACGAACCCCACACGGAGGGGACGTGGTAAGGGTGCGAATTCTATACAACGGGTCGCGTCTTTTCTGCGTCCCCTCACACGTCCCTTCTTTGTGGCTTCTTGGCAAAAGGCATGACGAAAGTTTTTTGAATCCTCTTTCATAATATGTTATTACCATTCATTATGTACAAAAAAAATATCCAGTTTTCTAAAATTATTTTAAATCTGTGGGAAAACAGGTCGCAGTGTCACGGCGCCGAATCTGAGTGCTTATTGCGAGTTTGACAGATCCAATCGAATAACTTTACTACCGCGTTAATCGAGCATTGAGTAGTGAGTATGAGTAAGTTAACCGTTCGAACTGGCAAAACGCTGTCACAGTACCTACAACTCGCACTCGCGTTTATTCGTGTTTTGGCTGGTAAACGTGTTCACTTCTCACCGTAAACCATTACAACTTGCACTCAGCAATTTTAATTTCCATACTTGTCGCTAGGTGGCGCTTCCTCGATGCCATAGAAATATGAGTTTACGTTAACGCGATTGAGTAGTTAAAAAACTCGCACTAAGCACTCTGATGTCACGTCTAGGTAAACAAACATCATAATCATTAGTAGTCACATCGAAGCACGGGTGAAGACTTCACTTAACTTAAATATTCAAAGGGCTAAAAATTCCACCCATGCCGGGATCTGAACCCGCGACTTCTGGCTATCCGTGCCAGCGCTCTTTCCAACTGAGCTAATGGGCGACTCACCGGTATCAGTGAAATTTCGAACCTCTTTACAATATTCTCTGTATTACGTAGAGGCATCTGGCTGAAGTAATTTGCATCACTTGCAGCCCCGAGTACCTACTTTGCAGTTAGCCGGCATGGGTGGAATTTTTAGCCTCTAAATAGGTTTTTAAATTGTCCTTAGCATGGGTTAGTGCATTAAAAAATTATATATTCACTTAACTTAGTTTACAACGTTAACCTAAGTGTGACGTCACGCGATGTGATGGGTGTTTCAGTCAAAATAGCTGAAAGCAAAATCATAATCTTTTATTTTATTATAAATATTCTGAAATAATCTAATTTTTTTATAAGACTAAATTAGTGTTTAAAAACCTATTTAGAGGCTAAAAATTTCACCCATGCCGGGATTCGAACCCGCAACCTCTGGCTATCCGTGCCAGCGCTCTACCAATTGAGCCAATGGGCGATTCACGGCATCAGTGAAATTTCGAACCTCTTTACACTATTCTCTGTATTACGCAATACAGAGAATAGATGTTAAACCTAACTGCAAAGTAGGTAGTCGGGGCTGTAAGTAATGCAATTTGCTTAAGTCAGATGTCGCTGCCTGTACGTAATACAGAGAATATTGTAAAGAGGTTCGAAATTTCACTGATGCCGTGAGTCGCCCATTGGCTCAATTGGTAGAGCGCTGGCACGGATAGCCAGAGGTTGCGGGTTCGAATCCCGGCATGGGTGAAATTTTTAGCCTCTAAATAGGTTTTTAAATTTGTTCCTTAGCACGGGTTAGTGCATTAAAAATAAAAATAGTGTAAATTAGTGTTTTAAATCCTTTTAATATTTACTTTCCCGTAATATCGTTAAATCTTTGATACTCACATCACGTCTATATTGTGGGCGCCTTAGTAAAATGTAGTAGCAATGTTTCAGCTCCGTGAAGGCTTAGTTCGTGTTCGCAGGAACATGTCTTCTACTAGGTATACCGTTTGGTTTCGGCATTACTCCATTTCTTGTTGAAATGGCAACCGGGCAATGTCAAAAAATCGTGCCAAAAACAGGTCTTCGATCGATAGCAACCCTTGTATATCCCCACAGCTGAGGCACGGGTCACTTCTTGCACCGCAGGAAGGTTAGGCCATACTCCACCACGGGGGCCAAGTCTGGGTTGGTGGAAGATTGTAAGACAGTGGCGGGCCTTACTATCAGAAATTATTAAGCCGCCTATAGGACCTCTGACATTGGGGCTTAAAGACAAGTTAGGGCTTTTTTTCAATTATCGGATATAGCTTATCCGTCTAAAGTAAAGTATTTCATCGGCAACCCGTTACGTCCCCACCGTGGGGCACGGGTCTTTTCCCTGAGGAAGGTTCCGTATTCCACTACGGAGGCCAGTGGAGACTTGCAAGACTTGCGGCTGGTCTTTCTGTCAGAAGTTTTCAGGCCGTTTTCAGGCTTAAGAACTGCCATCTATCGACGGCAGCCGGCACCAACTGCTTATCGTGCCTTGCGAAGCACGGAAGTGCTTGGAAAAATGCCACTAGCGTTAGTCATAGACGGTCACCCAATCATGCACTGAACGCGCCCTGTATTGCTTAACCTTCGTGGTCGTTTAAGATCACTCACGCAGCCGGGGCTACGAGCGCTTCATTGTATTACACATAAAAATGTCTCTGTGAAATAATAAAACAAAGGCAATTGAAACACATTTTTGAATGCATGTTTTAAACTATATTCGAAGAATAAGTTTTATCAGAGTATTGAAAAATCAGCCGTTACCTAACAATTTGTAGAAATATATCGTAATCGTGACGCAAAGACCTGGCCGTAATTTTGAACAGTCAGATGAAACGTAGAGAAAAAAAAACACTACGTGCGTGTACTCTATTCACTTGGATTACGGGAATCTGCAAATAAAATGTAAAGGTCGAAATGTTCTGTCGACTGTACATAAAGATGTTTTTCGATTCGATTCAACCCTTGTATGTCCCCAATGCTGGTGCACGGGTCCCTTCCTGCATCGCAGGAAGGTTAGGTCATACTCCACCACGGAGGCCAAGTCCGGGTTGGTGGAGGATTGTAAGACGGTGGCGGGCCTTACTGTCAGAAGTTATCAAGCCGCCCATAAGGCCTCTGGCATAGTTTAAAGACTGTCATTACATGACCGTCGGCACCAATGGCTTAACGTGCCTTGCGAAGCACGGAAGCGCCCGGAAAAATGCCACTAGTGGTAGTCACGGGACGGTCACCCATCCTGCACCTGACCTGTTGTTGGTTAGATCAAGTGATTGATTCCAATAACTCGGTTCGACTAGGCTACGAGCGCTTCAAAGATGCTTATGGAGAAAGAATGGCAACGTTTTCCACAACACAGAATTGGGATCAAGTCTTCACAACACTTTCAATGTTACACAAAATAAGTAAGTATTCCTTTTACATACTTTGACTAAAGCTATCTCTTTCGGGGAGAAAGCATCCTTACTAACGAAATCGTCATCATAAATACGTTGATACTTTTGCCTAACCCACGGTTTCTCGTACAATAAGAAGCTGTAATATACTGTTTGCAATTGTTTTTTTTTGTGCACACTTTGGCCAACTGTCACCTGTTAACAGTAAATAAACAGCTTATCACTTCAATTCGAGTCAACTAAACTTATTTCAATGTTTACATTCTATTTGCTGAAGGCAATGTACAATGTAAAATTTAAGTAAAAGTTATATTTAGCTTAGTCGTGGGTGGGATGTTGGTCGCTGAAGAAGGTAATATTTTTTGTGAAGTTAGATATTGTGAGGAAAGCAGACTGCACAGCGCTTAAACGCGGCACGCAGTGAGACGAACAGTTGACAGCAGAGACGAGTTATAAAAAGCTACGATTCGAAGTTTACATTGGCAATTCGAGGTACCTACATGCCGGGTGTCATGTAATGGCAGTCGTTAAGCCATGTCAGAGGCCTACTTGGCCTACTTCACAACTTCTGACAGTAAGGACCGCTACTGTGTTAAAACCCTCCACCAACCCGGACTTGGCCCCCGTTATGGAGTATGGCTTAGACCTCCTGCAATGCAGGAAGAGAACCTTGCCCCAGCAGTGATATCAACATACAAGGGTTGATATCAATCATGTCAATATCTTCTTCTTCTTCAGGCTATATTAGTCCACTGCTGGACATAGCCCTCCCAAATGAGCCTGCGCCCAAATGAGCGCAAGGTTGTGCCATCATTAGGGGGTAGCGCCCATAATCCCCACGCTGGGCATGCGGTTTGGGGATCGCAGTTTGGTAGAATTGTACTGCAGGGGGCGCTGCTGCCCACCCTCCGGTTTGTGTCCCTTAGTCGCCTTTTACGACACCCGCCCGAAGAATTTGGGTTGGTGCTATTCTCTAGGCCGACACCACACAGCAAGCATGTCAATATATAACTAACTATGTATACATGAAATGTCATAGTAAACCATGAACTGTAATTGTATGAAACATGCCCCAAGTCAGTCATAACAACAATTTTTTACGCACTTGCCGTGCGAGCTATTTTCCAACAGAATTATAAAGGGCAGCTGTCGACTGTATGACTAAAAGTGTGACTTTTAACATCATCATTCCTTCACCTATCCTTAATCACCAGCACCAGGATAGTGAGTTCGATTCCCGCTGGAGGCTGCATAGTTACTTCAGTTTGTGCCTACAGTTTGGATATTTTTCCAAGTGTGTGATATCTCTGCATGATCTTCCCCATAACAAAGAGTGCATCAAAGTGGCATCTTCACAAAGTAGTTACATATTTTTTAACCAATTTGAAGTTGTCTTTAAAAATAAGAATAAATGCAAAAATAATATTGAACCTAAGATCTCTGGCACGGCAATCAGACGCCATACCGATAGACCAACGAGGCAGTCTATTGTTATTTCATGAAAAATAAAAATTACAATATAAATCAACTTGTTTCTTTCCCTGAGGTACTACTGCTGGGAACTACCAATAGTGACATGGAATATTTTATTTTTCCATGACCTAGTGCTAGGCACAAAAATTGTATTTGCAGTGACAGAGACAACAGTGTTGCCAGTAGTTTCACCGGAAATATTATTTGCCGTGGCACAAGGGGGCTATCTAATCTTTATCACATAAAATATGACCCTCTTATTTTTAGGGCGAGCAATTGATGAATCACAAAGAGTTCATACGTGTGAACCTTCTGTGGGAACATAATACCTAATTGCAAGATGAATTGAAATTTTTAAAAATCAAGTAAAACAATCGGACCGGACCGGATCGGATTAAGCCAGATAATCAACTGTATGACGAGGCCTGGAGATCTATTTTTGAATCACTCGTATGAAATTGTATCGTCGAATGCGACATAAGTCACACTCGCCTTCTAAGTTGCATGATCTCGTTTTCCGTATTTTTGAATTCAAATATCCATTAAGGATTAGATATTCTTCAAAATTAATTTTCTACACTGAAGATCACAATATTCACAATCTACAACAGTTGTCAGGAGCAAATTCACATTTACCGCTATGTATCTGTGCGCAGCACAATACAAATTAACACAAATTTTGACAATTAATCTATCGATCGACATACGAGACGAGTGGTAAGGACCATTCGTTGCAGTAGTCGAGTGATTCAAAAATACGGAATTTCGTGTGTCGAACGAAAATCAGTAGAAATCGAGCGCTCGACGCGAGACGAGCGATTCAAAAATAGAGCTCCTGTTTCGAAATAAAGGTCTAAATTTTGTGGCATCGCTACCATCCCCCTTTAAGTGTGCACCATTGCCGGTATGATATGCGGAACAAAGCAGTAGGTGTATCAAAATCTGTTTATCATACATACATACATAACCTCACGCCTGCCCTTCTGGGATACAGATCCCAGAAGGGCAGGCAGAGACCAGGGACTGCCACTTGCCACGATCCTGACAAATCACCTTCGCTTCATCAACGTTCATAAGTCGTTGCATGCACGCACGCCGGTTCCGGGTAGGTACTTTTTATCTTTCCTTTTGCTAATACATCCGCTATCTGGTCGATGTATGTCCGCCTGGGACCTATCTGTTTATCAGAATCTTGATAAAGTCCTCATACTAAAATTAACAAAAGTGTGATGAAAGGCACAATAAAAAAAGACGATTGTTGAAACTCCTAAGGGAGTTCCAAAATACAAAGATGGTAAAAAAACTCAGAACTAAAAACTGTCAAAGCGGACTAAAATTGCGATTGACAATGATGATGCGTGTGAGTGTCAAAAAGTGCAATATAAATAATGATCTATCTATCTATGATCATATTATGAATGTTCTCCTTGAATTTACCAACGGAGAAATATCGGTTGGTGAAAATTGCGATAGTGTTTTACTTCAGTTATGTTAATTAGATGTCAATTTTATTTTTATTATGGAAGAGATAACTTTTTTGTTACGACTTCATTAAATGAACAAAATAATATGTATAAGTAGGTACCTAGTAGTGTTATTGGTAATGGCATAATTCACGGGAAGTTTCGATGCTAATGTTTAATCAACCAATGATAAATTACAGTCACGGGAAAATATAACATCCCATGCCACTATTGGTAGATAGTGCAAGCCGTAGTACCTAAGGAAAGAAATGAAATCAATTGTTATTTCATAGGCCACATGACTGAATGTGTTCTTGAGTGGAGACCGGGACTCGGCAAACGTAGTGTGGGACGCCCTATGACTAGGTGGGATGACGATCAGCGAAAAACTGCCGGCAGATGCTGGATGCGGCAAGCTGAAGACAGGGCGCTATGGCGCACATTAGGAGAGACTATGTCCAGCAGTGGACTACATAATATAGCCTGAAGAAGAAGAAGAAGATCACAGATTTTTTATGTAAGAGTGATTAACTGCACTCTTACATAAAAAATCTGTGATCGATTCGTGTCTAGATCGACACGAATCGATCGTAGGGGGTTGACTATGAAAGATTCAATTTTTTTTAATATTTTTTTACCATTTTTTTGTAAGTTGTGCCCTGGTACCACCGAAGATGCCATATGGGGAAATTCTTATTCTTTACGTCCAAAGCGTGTATAGGCTTGTATCTGGATACAGATTGGCGGTTTGAGGCGCATCGAACAATTATTCATATTCCAGCATCTGATAAAGTTAACGTCATATCATACAGGCCATCAGTATCGTGTTGGGCCTGATACCTGACTTTCTTAGGTTAATCAGTTGATGGCAACTGTTCCATCAGTCGAGACCCTAAAACTACCTCGATATCAACCCGTGTATGTCCCCACCGAAAAGGTTGTCCAAGTAGCGCTGAAACTGCGGCTTAATGAACGTTACAATTCTTACTACTTAGGTGTCCATTTCAAAATCTAGATTATTTTGGAGAAAAAATGGACAAGAAAAGTCCATACTTAGTCTTTTCAGTCCTTAATTAACAGAGTTTATATAATTATTTTAAAACATAGAACTCATGCATTGTACTGGTTTTAATCTCTTCATCCAATTGGCTTTAATTCACTGCTGAGGCACGGGTCTTTTACTGCATCGCAGGAAGGTTAGGCCATGCTCCACCACGGGGGCCAAGTCCGGGGGTGAAAGATTGTAAGGCAGTGGTGGGCATTACTGTCAGAAGTTATCAAGCCGCCCATAAGGCCTCTGACATGGCTTAACGACTGCCATTACTTGAAAGTCAGCACCAACGGTTTGACATGCCATGCGAAGCAGGGAAAAATGCCATAATTACCTGTTAAACGTTAAATGACATTTCAAGGTTTACCATGACGATTCACAGACGATTAAACAACCAACCACTGTAATGCTCAGCCAATGAGTAGCTAAGGATCGAGGACATTGCGCTGTCGATTAGAACACTTAGTCTTCCTACTTGGCGATCTGCGGGTTAATCATGCAATGTGCATCGAATTGTCAAAAAAATATATGTTGTAATTTTATGAAAAGCCCTAGAGCTCATTTCATAGAACAAGAACTACATTGCATGGTCGATTGACTCGCAGACCAACAATTAGAAAACTAATCGTTCAAATCGACTGCGCAGTGCACACGGAATAGTCCATAGTAAACTTCGAATTGTTTACTATCGACTATTCGTGGTTTCCAAGAACTATAACTTAGGTCGACTCGGCGAACGTAGTGTCGGACGCCCTTTGACTAGGTGGGATGGCGATCTGCGAAAAACTGCAGGCAGATGCTGGATGCGGCAAACTGAAGACAGGGCGCTATGACGCTCATTAGGGGAGGGCTATGTCCAGCAGTGGACTAGTTTAGCCTGACGGCGGCGACGACGACAACTTAGGTACCTATACAATTCATGACGGCCTTGCGCCGCATCGAATCGTCATAGTAAACCTTGAAGTTCAGTTGTCGATTAGCGTCGCTGAAGCACACACTCTCTACACCTATGAATTGTGGCCTAAAGAAGTTTTGTCTCCAAAAACTTAGTCTGAACTTTCTCTCGCCAGGAGTACAAACGGCGCTCGGCCCTGCGGGACAGCTACACGGAGACTGAGACCACCTTGCTGAGGGCTCCATCCGCTGCTTCAGTGGCCAGCGGTGCCACAGACAGGAGCGGGACCGACTGCGTCGAGGAGTACGTCTGCGATGTGCCCTTTGCCGGTAAGTTTAGATTCTAAATTGCTATGTACTTCAAACTTTCGGCCTTTGAAATTGTACCGTTCTGACCCTCAGGTCTACTAGATGCCAACAACTGAACACGTGATAGTGTAGTCATGTGATAGTGATTACTTTTTGACATTTTGGTAGTGTACTAAATTTTGATTCTAAGTCTACATTACGTCTAGAAAACACTATTCGTCTATATTGCTGAATAGTGTTCTCACTATACAGCCTATGATAGCTATATGGAGACGGAGATCACCTTGCTCAGGGCTCCCTCAACCATATTCGTTGTTAGCTACGACTGATAGCACAGTTGTGGTTTTTGACATTTTGGCAGTCAACTAAATTTTGACAGTCGTTTGCGTCTGCTCTACATTTACGTCTAGAGAAAACTATTGTACACAAAAAGCCGCAAACGGTGCTAGGCCTTACGGGACAGCTAAACATAGATGGGAACCACCATGGTCAAAGCTCCATCAGCTACTTCCGTGGCCAGCGGCGCTACAGACAGGAGCGGGACCGACTGCGTCGTGGAGTACCTATGTCTGCGATGTCTACTATGTCGGTGAGTAAACAGTCTAAATTGGTGCGGATTTCCAAGTTTCGGCCTTTAAAATTGTACCGTTCTGGCCCTCAGTTCTACTAAATTCCCACCGTCCAAGTGATAGTGTAGTTATGAATTTTTGATATTTTAGTAGTCTACTAAACTTTGACTTGCGTCTACTCTACATTACGTCTAGAGAACAATACCCTATAAAAAAAACACAAACAGCTGCTCTCGGTTCTAAAAGACAACTAGACGGAGACCAGCTTGACCATGACTTATGACAGTGTGGCTTTTGACATTTTGGCAGTCTCCTAAATTTTGATAGTCGTCTACTAATTATTGCGCCCAAAAAAGCGCAAACGGTGATAGTACAACTTTACGGAGACGTAGACTAACTTGCTCAAATAAACACATATGTAGTAAGTATTGTGTAGTAAAGAGAAACCTTAAATGAACTTAATTTTTTTACCTTAATAATTACACAACGCAGATATATTACATAACACAATACTTGTAGCGAAATCAGTTATCTGTTAAAAATTACTAATAACACACAATGTATTTCATGACAAAAGTAACACGGTTTTTTTTACAACTATGCAGTTAGTAGACTTGGGATTCGGCCTATGAATTGAATTCATCAAATATTAAGTACTGAGGCGGACATTGCGGCATTTTCAGCGTGCAAACCATGAACTTTATTCTTTTTTATTTGCCCGTCTGGCATCCAGCGTGGCGGCCAGTGTTTACATGTCAAACAGCAGAGGACTCGGCGGGAAAAAGGAAAATGGTGACTGCCTTTTTGGCGAATGGAATTTTTCGTGTTGAAATTCGAGAGGAAAGCGAAAAACGCGTGCAATTTTTCGCTTTTCTGTGTTTTATCTAAGATTTCTAGTAAATTGTTTAGTCATGCATGGCCCTCCGGACGACTACTAGTTACTTGCTCCAAAAAACGGCGAATTAAAAAAGAGACGAGTTGGAAAAGTGTCACGGTAAAAACACATTGAAGTCGTCCAGAGTGGATGTGAGTTAGGAAAGAGTCTATTTAAAAAAAGAGACAAATTAAAGAGATGATAGGTTAAAAAAGGTACGAGTTTGGAAAGAGAAGAGTTTAAGAAAAGTACGGTACGATGGCTAGAGTCACGTGTTTTTTGGCGATAAAAGTCAGAATTTGACAATAAATTAAATGGAAAGCTGAGGGCGAGATAAATAGTCGTTGCTTAGCCCAAGTCCGTACTCATGCTTCCCTAAGTATTACTTCAGGCTAACTTAGCTAAGAATCAATGCGTTACTAAAATAGACGTTTGCGTAGCTAAGCATGTTCTTAGGCCAATGCTAAGAATTAGTCCGGGTTTTGCGACTTAGAGAGTGCCAAAGTACTGTCTATGATAGACAAATCGATTCTTAAGCAAGTGCTTTCGCTAAGACTCGTTCTTAGAAGCGACTATTTATCTCGCCAGACTTTTGACATTCGAAAGTCTGACTAGCGACTTTGTATTACCCATGCTGATTTCCTTCTTCTATTGGAGATAAAATAGACCACGTAAAGATCTAAGAATCATACATGACAAATTCAGTCCCGATCGCAATATTATCCTAGAATTTATTTACGTGCTAGACTTGATTTCCATATATTCTCTGAACACACCATCTACCTACTAGGTACGTACTGACAGTCTAAAGTTAATAACAGATCATTATCACTTGATTGCGAGTGACCTAGTCGGCGTACAAACAAACAGACTTGTGAGATCCTAATTATAGTTAGTGTGCGCCACATTTCACAGTCGATATGTGGTCTAGCCTTCATTGGGTGCATGCGTCCTACCTATATGAAGGAAATTAGTCTGCTCATAATATAATACAGGGTTATTTTTAAATTGTTTAATTATTGTGACATATCAGTTAGAGGTAGTTATCAACAACACGTGCGCTCTTTGCCTAGTCGAACCGAGTGATTGGAATCGATCACTTGAGTTAAGCAACAACAGGCGCGGTCAGGTGCAGGATGGATGACCGTCCCGTGACTACCGCTAGTGGCATTTTTTTAAGCGCCTCCGTACTTCGCAAGGCACGCTAAGCCGTTGGTGCCGGCTATCATGTAATGGCAGTCGTTAAGCCATGTCAGAGGCCTTAAATAGCACAGAGATAGAGAGGTCCGTATCTCAATTTATTCACGTCTTACCCAAAATTTTCCTTCAACCACTAAACAAAGATTAATAATCGGCGAACGCTAAATTAAACTCTTCTATCAATCATGTTATAAAGAAAAACATACGCAATAATGACTCCCTTGACCTTAAGTCTTTTGCCTTTCCCTTCAAATACAAACTTACCTAAAAGGCCTACTAGAGAGCGCATTCCGTTCATTCATATTTTAATTAAGAATCACTCTACAATGAGTATATGTTCTAAGACTGTTCTTACGTGGAGAGCAAGCTGTATCGATCGCACTAATATATTTTGGTGTGGCGCCCGCGCTTCACCAGCCCTCAGTGCAAAACCCCATGTTGCAGTCATTTCAGAACGAAGACACTTTGAGAAGAAAATTGTTATAAAAATACTGGCGCGCTCGTGGCCTAGTCAAACCGAGTGATTGGAATCAATCACTGAGTTAAGTAACAACAGGCGCAGTTAACTAACAACAGCCGTCCCATGACAATAGCTATTGACATTTTTCCGACCGCTTCCGTGCTTCGCAAGGCACGTTAAGCCGTTGGTGCCAGCTGTCATGTAATGCCAGTGGCCAAATAACTATACATACTAACAAATACTAATAAGCCAAATAACTTCTGACAGTAAGGCCCGCCACGGTCTTGCAATCCTCCACCAACCCGCACTTGATGCCCGTGGTGGACTATGGCCCAACCTTCCTGCGATATAGGAAGAGATCCGTGCCCCAGAGCAGTGGAGACATACGAGAGTTGATATCGATCGATAAAAATACTTACATTTTTAGAAACAAATATTACTACTTACACTACCCTATTATATTGGTGTATTAATACCATACAGTGAGAGGGTGAAAAACTTGTGGATTATCATGGACAGGTGTATGTCCTGGGTGCCGCAACTGGCGGAAGTGAGCCGGAAAATGTTCGCTTCGGCGGCTTCTCTGAGAAGGTTACGGAATTTCCTGCCAACTGCCACTAAGATTGCGCTTGCGCAATCTCTGTTGCTACCTATCCTCGACTATGCTGATGCCAGCTATCTAGACTTAACTGAAGAGCAACTAAACAAACTTGAGCGCCTCCAAAACTTTGCTATAAGGTTTATATTTGGCTTGCGTAAATATGACCACATTTCCGAATTTCGCGCTAAGCTCAAGTGGCTCCCCATCCGCCTCCGCAGGAATGCTCACATCCTTTCGCTGCTGTACTCAGTGTTGTTCAATCCAGCCACTCCCCTTTATCTCAAAGAGCGCTTTAGTTTCCTGAGTGACTCCCATAGCCGAGCACTACGATCCGACCAGACTTTAGCGCTGAAAACACCAAGTCATACGACAAGGTTTTTCAGTAGCTCATTTACTGTAAGGGCCGCCCGGCTGTGGAATGACCTGCCGGTTGCAATAAGGCGCTCCCCATCTCCGGCTGTATTTAAAGCCAGAGTAATGGAATTCCTTCTGTCTAATTAAGTAATTTTGCTGTTAGTAGTCATTCACTTCTCTTTACATATATATTATGTAGGTATATAACCTTTTCTTGTTCATTTATCACACTTGTTATAAGACACTATTTATGTATGTACGAGTATATGTAGATATTTATTTAGAGTATTTAAGTATGATTTATGTAAGTTTATTATTAGGTACGTATACGTACTTTTATCTATTAATATTCGTATTTGCACCGGCTACCCGTATCTATTTCTCCTCGGCAAATTCTCCAATTTGAGGTTGCCTGGAAGAAATTGCTTTTAGCAATAAGGCCGCCAATTGTATTTGATCTTTTGTATCTGCCGTTTTTGTAACTATTTTTCCGGTATACAATAAAGAATATTCTTATCTTATCTTACCCTTCCGGAGTCAATACAAGTCGCGTTGTACCTAGTCAGTGGCGATTTTCGCCCACCTGCCAAGGTCCATAAATGGCTTACCTGGCCCGCGCGTCCAAGTTCACTTCCCGGTTGCATGAAGCTAAGCTGAAGGAAGTAGCTTACGGGATATGTTGTGATTCTTCTGTTCTTTTATTTTCTGTGTTACTAAACTCATAGTTTGAAGGGCTTTAATGCGATCTAAACAATTTGATCTTTAAGGCTAAATATTTTTGGCCTACTATTCGTTGAGCAAGTCAACGTTTCCATTCGGAGTCGAGACGGAAAATAAAATGTTAGAGCGTAATCAAACGTACAGACAGCGGGAAACGCTTATAAATGAAAGAAAACCGACTTTCTTACGGAGAGCGCGCAGCCTAAACCGGTAAATAGATATATAGATGTTGTTTTTATTGGCCTTTGGTCGACGATGGATCTCTTTAATTATTTTTTGGTGCACCTGATCATCATCAGAATGGATGTATGCGGCTCGAATCTCTTGCAACGCTCATAGCCTTCAAAATCTCAATTTATATGTAACATCAGTAAGCAGCGAGGTCCCTTTTAAATGTAAAAATTGTATGCATATAATGGTAGGTTTGCAAATAAATGGTACCTAATGAACACTTGGACTAATATTGAGAAAAATGAAATAAAATTATTATTGTCGATTGTTGATTTGAGCGCTCGAGGCCTAGCGGAACCGAGTGATTGCAATCAATCACTTGGGTTAAGCAACAACAGGCGCGGTCAGGTACTGGATGGGTGACCATCTCGTGACAACAGCTTGTGGCATTTTTTCCGAGCGCTTCTGTGCTTCGCAAAGCACGTTAAGCCGTTGGTGCCGGCTATCATGTAATGGCAGTCGTTAAGCCATGTCAAGGGCCTTATGGGTGGCTTGATAACTTCTGACAGTAAGGCCCGCCACTGTCTTACAATCCTTCACTAACCCGGACTTGGCCCCCGTGGTGGAGTATGGCCTAACCTTCCTGCGATACAGGAAGAGCCCGTGCCCCTACAGTGGGGACAAATAAAGGGTAGTAAGAGTAGCAATAAAACATAAGGCATGTTTTCTATTGATAGCATGAAATAATGGGTACTGTATTATGTGTGTGTGCGTGTGTGTGAGGGTGTGTGTGTGTGTGTGTGTGAGAGAGAGAGTAACAGAGAGAGAGAGAGAGAGAGTCGGCGTAAGTGTTTGTGTGATTGTATGGTATAACACGTACCTACTAGGCTACTTTTTCTCGCGAGTGTACTCGACGCTTTTCTGCTGACCCAAATATGGCTAAGTACAATTAAACACACCGTTCATTTACACCTCAATAAATGAGATACTCGCGCGCAGACGTTATTAGCACATAAATAAGAGTTCGGCGGGACACTAAAATGTTGCCCTTCGTAAGAAATATTAAATATTTTGTTATAAATAAATACAATAAATTGGGCAGTAACGCAGTAATTCCTACCTAAAAATTATGTACTCTTTTATAATTTCATCACAAAAAAGGTAAATTTCATTAATGTTCAGTGTTTACGAATGTTTTAGTACAAATAAAGGAAATACTGTTTTAACATATAAAAGAAGCGGTAGTAATAAATTGATCGAATGCGTTCTCATGCTTGTTTGTGTCAGCTTATAGGTTCGGTTAGCGGCATGAACCAATGACTCTATTTGAAGCCAAGTACGAGTGTAATTTTTTTAGTATCAATAAACCGTTAACGGTAAAGAAGTACATCGTGAGGAAACCTGAGAATCTGGAGTGTTCACGTTTTTCTAAGTAACCAGCGAAAAGTAAGTAATATTTCTTCGAAGCAATTTAATACACGAACATAATTATCGTCTTAGCTGCCGTGGGTTCATTCATTACAGATATAATTTGAGTGCTTAAACCTGAACTATATCTATAAAAAAAAACCCACTGCTGGTAACAGGTATTCATCTATTACCAGCATTGGGATGTGTATAGACTGATTTTTCTTTTATGACAATGGCATATGTAACGTTGTTTACATCCCTCGGCGCAATAACGATTTCAAGCTGCATTTTAATGAGTACCTACCCCGGCTCAAAATATTTTACACAACGCGTAGAAAAGGATAGGATTATAAAAATTATGAAATACAAAACATTTGAAATGTTGTATGTACAATTTAATAATTGTTAGTAATGACTTGGCACAAAGTTTTTGTAAGGATATAGAGCTGTCATTTGAAAATAAAAATAGATGCTATAATAGCGCCAGTTTAAATAAAGAAAACATATTTCCTGCAGCGCCATTTTAGGCCTCCCAATCCCAACCACATCAACTATTCGTACCGTGGCCAACACTCAACCACTATACGCTACGAGAGCCCTTATTACGCAAGACATAAGTGCGAGACTAGAATGAAGAGAGGCGCATTAAGTTCTTGTTGACATTACACAGTCACGCACTTGTTAATTCCCGACTCGCGTGTACAGCTTCTATTACAATCTTACGGTAATTTTAGCTTTTTACTTTTGTATGGGCCCTTCTAAGTGAGTGAGTGAGTGGTGTCAGCGGAGCGGTGGAACGCCGGCTTCTCAATCGTGAGGTCGTGGGTTTGAATCCCGTGGGCATGTACCAATGAGTTTGTTCGCAAAAATGTACATTTGTGAAGTTATAGTTGCCACTTGCTAACTGTGAAGTAAAACATCGTGAGGCAACCCTAGTGTCTGAAGTGTTAAAGTACCTCAGTGCTTGCTAATATTAGCCCAACTATGAGTGGGAAAATCTCAGGTCTAACTATGGGCACTTCTAATCTCAACTTGAAAGTGGAAGGTACTTTCTAAGCTGCTGAGTCCATTGGTATAGTCGGATCCGATCCGCCGCATTACTTTCACTGATAGAAGAAAGGGTGAAATAGGTATGAAGTAATTACAGGCGAAAGCGTGCACGGAAAAAAAAGATTTCTTAGATTAAGACAATATCCTATTGGTCAAGACAATCCGTGATTCATATATGGCGGAAACAATATTATCTTGAATGAAGTAAAATACTGTCTCAGTTTTGTTGTCTTCATCTAAAACACTCATTCTTGAAACAAGAAAGTTAAGTTTTATTTCGGAAATAAACTAATGTCTTGATGAAAGAATATATAATGTTTCAGGAATAAGCAAGAATTTGATATATTTTCTTTGAAGACCATACATTGTTTTAGCTAAAGAAAAACTGTCTCCGAACAGTCATTCATTCAGTCATTCACTCATTCTTCAAACTGCTAATATTCTTAAAACAGAACATATTTGTCTTGCAGCGAGACTCGATGTTTTATGCTAAGACAATATTTTCTTAGATGAAGCGTCTACTATTTTAGCTAAAAATAAATTTATTTTGAGAGAAGACTCGTTTATTTCGTACTAAGTCAATATTTTCTTAGGATAAGCCGCTACTATTCTTAGCTGAATAGAAATGTATATTGTAGGAAGACTTCTTTGTTTCATACTGAGACAATACTTTCTTGGGAGGAGCCTGTACTATTCTTAGATCAAGAGAAATTTCTTTAGATAGAAGGCTTCTTTGTTTCATACTAAAACTATATTTTCTTAGGAGAAGCCTTTAGTATTCTTAGCCGAAGAGAAATGTATTTCATACTAAGACAATTTTTTCTTAGGATAAGCCTCTAATATTCTTAGCTGAAAATAAATGTGTTTTGTAGGAACAATTCATTGTTTCATACTGAGACAATATTTTCTAGGGAGAAGACTGTACCATTCTTAGATCAAGAGAAATTTGTTTCGATAGAAAACTTCTTTGTTTCATACTAAAACAATATGTTCTTACTATTATTCTTAGCCGAAAAGAAATTTGTTTCATAATAAGACAATATTGTCTTAGTAGAAGCATCTACTATTCTTAGCTGAAGAGACATTTGTTTTGAGAGAAGAGTCTTATGTTTCCTACTGAGAGAATATTTTCTTGGGAGAAGGTACTACTATTTTTAGCTGAAGAGCCGTTCGTTTTGGGACAAGACTTGTTTGTTTCCTACTGAGAGAATATTTTCTTGGGAGAAGGTACTAATATTCTTAGCTGAAGAGACATACATTTTGGGACAATACTTGTTTGTTTCCTACTAAGAGAATATTATCTTGGGAGAAGCTTCTACTATTCTTAGCTAAAGAGACATTCGTTTTGAGAGGATATTTTTTATGCTTCATACTGAGACAATATTTTCTAGCTTAAGTTTATCCCAATGACACTTCATCCAAAAGAATATTGTCTCATTACAAGACTGTACCCTCTTACACGTAGGTATTCCCATAAAACAAACAACTCTTAAGCTAACTATTGCTAAGGCATTGATGAGCATTTTTATGTAGAGGATTACATAAAAATGCTTATCCAATTAACATTAACAAGCTTTGTTGAAACGTCTCACATAAAAAAACTCCAGCTAATGGTAGGTATACTATACATACAGGAATGAAAGTAAACAGATTGATTAATGGTAGGCAACACTTATTTATTATCGATAAAAATTGAACATATACCTATTGTCTAAATTAAACACTTGAATAGTGTATTAAAGGCCTTATAGGCAGATTTATAGACGTACCTGACCTTGTCTATAATCAGGTAAAATTTACCGTGGAAATCTTCGTCGGAAGTGCAATGTATGATGTACGGCTGGACGGCCTTTTGTTTTCCTGATGCGGTGGTGAATATTTCGTCAATTTTCTTTTGTACATCCCCAGGTGTCTAGAAAGTAAAGGTCACCATTTAAACGCCCGTTTCACTCAACATGGTAAGTATTAAGATACAAGCGCAAAAATCATTTAAAAAAATATAGAAAAGCTGATTAAAACTATAAAAACTCTATGTGTAGGTACTCGGTTTTTACCTTTACATTGACAATGAAACTTTCACTGCATTCCTTTATTGAAAACTTTTCCCGTTTATTCAACCGTCCCTTTGGCAGCACCAAATGGCACAGCAGCTCGATTTGCGATGCAAGGTTGTGATCTAAAATAATAATAACTAAATTAATTATTACGATTTTTTTCTAATTTCAAGATTGGAGGATTGAAATAGGAAAATATTGGATAATCCAAAACCAATCCATACTAGGCCTCATGGTGGAGTATGTATGGCCTATACCTTCCTCAAGGAAGAGACCCGCGCCCCTCGGTGGGGATATAATGAGTTGATGATGATAACTAAATTTAAAAGTTGGTTTCTACAGGGTGTTGATTTGTACAGTTAAATCCGACTCAGGGGTGGTTATTTATATGATACTGAAGAAAAATAAATATAAACATTTTTTAGTGAAAATCACCTTAAATCCTCGGTATTGCGGCGCAGGCGGCGAGCGCGCGGGCGCACTCTCCCGCCCCGCCCCGCTAAACCCCCGTCAGACCCGTCAAGTGCAAACGTTAGAAGCTAAACCATATTAGTAACTTTTCAGGCGATTTTCACAAAAAAAAAAATATTTTATCTACTCTGCTCGTATTATCTAATGCAGGTTATAAAGGGCATAATGAGCAATAATTTACAGTTACACCCCTATGAGAAAAGTACAATTTTAAATCGATTTATAATTAAATTAGGTATATGGCGGGACGACCTCGCAAACTTTCTGCCGGGGTGACAGGGAGAAGTTGAGAGCTAAAGAGGAGGCCTTCGCCCAGGAGTGGAACACTAAATCGGCTAATTAAAAATATAATTAAAATGTATCGACGATCTCTGTGGCGCAGTGGTTAGCGCGTCTGCCTACCATGCGAGAAGTCCCGGGTTCGAATCCCGGCTGGGGACAAAAAAAACCCAGGATGTTTACATGTTTGTAACGTCGCTGTTTCTGGTTCCCTCGACACAGGGTATCCTAGTGTGGGGCCAGAAGCAATGTATGTGCCTGTATGTAAACGTTAAATGTTATGTATATACTCACCGGTATTTGTTAATCCGTCAATATATTCGACCAACGCCACTGTCTCTTTCGAATTTTGATGTTTTTTAATATTCTTAACTTTTTCCATAAATTCGTCCCAAAATAGGTAAAATTTATTCGATTTTTCAGGATATATTGCCACGAAGTCTAAATGGATCTGAAAAAGAAAACCAATGAGTTGTCTGTATAATGCCACAAAGTATCTGATCCAGTAAAGTTGTCAAATTTAATATGAAAACGTCAAGTTTAATATGACAAAAGTGACGCATTCATTAATGGAGATTAAAAAAATCTTACCAAGACATCGCTTCTGACATGTTTAATGGTAAAATAAATATGGGCCAATTTGCGATAAATCCTTCTACAGCGTCATAGATACTGTGTCAATTGGCGGAGTTCATGAGTAGCTTTCCACTTCTTGATAACATCATCACAAGGTTCTGTGTTGTTTTTTAATCACACAACATCATCTCTGGGAGTATCTAAAACGGACTATATGATTAGTATCGCATTATGAATAAAAAAATACCAAAAAAAGGCCACGAAAAAGAAAAACTTACCAACTTTACCCACCAACCCATCATTGAATGTCTTTGTCCACTTCCCATGACGTTAGCAATTTTTCTATGTTCATTTTCACTTTCTTACTACAATAGGACGAGAGCGAATTAAATCCATGTGATGCGCTGCATGCACTGCGCGGGTGCGCGGAAAAAAAGAAATGGCGCTAACGCAGCGCGGAACAACGACCATAGTGTTGCCAACCCCTTCGGAAAAAATCCTCTAAGAAAATGTTTAAATCCCCCTGAAAACCTCAAATTTTTGGTTTTTTGAATTTGTTATATCTATGTACCATTTCATTGGTATGTGAACAAAAGTGAAAGGTTAACAAATACTTTTCACTCATGAAATAAAAAGAATTTTGTTGGTACTTTTATTTTACACTTTCGGCATCGTACTTTATAGCACAATCTTACAAGTTATAAATCAGAAAAGTTTCAAAATCGAATTGTGATTGATGGATGAATTCATAAGCCCATCAGCTGTGTGCCGTACGTTGTCGTTCGGTCGTTCTCGGCTGCATTCAATGTCATCTTCTTGTAGGACTAAAAAAAGTAATTCAATTCACTGCTATTGTAAGTTTCAATCGTCAGAACAACCCCTAAAAACCCCAAAATATTCTTTCCTTTGCCAACCACTAGATTTGTTAAATAATATCTACTTATTTACATGAACGCTTGTAGAGATTTCATGTGCTGAAGACTGTGCCTACTGTTTATTGCAATTAAGCGTGCCAAAACACCCTCACAGTATGATTTTTTTGTTGTGTGTACCTATAGCAAGTATTATGAACAGCTAATAATAATAATACTATTAGCTGCTTATGTTTCCGAGATTTATGCAATATTCGTCGCGTGGCAATTTTCGCTCATCTGTCTGGACCCATACGGATTACGTGGCCTACTCAAATTAACGGCGTCATTGTCCTTGGAAGTGTCACAATTATATGTTGTCAGTGCAACAGTTGTTAAAGATATTTTTATTTCTATATTAGTTGGAGTTGACTGACATTCTTATATACTGTAACGACAATAACTGTATACTTAGTACTTTTCTGTTGTGCTGAGAACTGTGAGAGATTAATGACAACAATGACGAATTAGTGACAATTCGAGTAGATCCACCCGGCCTGCCTAATTCCACTTGAGTTTTGCGGGCACATCAGATCCAATATTAGTCATTTTGGTTCTGGAGCGAGCGAGCGTGGTGTTTTTTTCGGTCAATCCTTCTTGCATCTAGAATGCTGCGCCCCATCGCCCATTGGCAAACCTTAAACTTTGTTTTCAGATGTTCGTTCAGAGCAGGTTTTTCACCGTCGTAGGCTAGGATGGGCGTAATACACAAGAATTATTAAGGTTTGCTTCAGGCAAGTAGGTACTAACTTGCCCTTCATTAACTGTTTCATGGACCAGAAGTTCTTCCAGGAGATCTCGCTATGATGATTGATTTCATTATTCTGCCTTTATTCGAAGGAGACTATCTGGCCCAAGTATTGTATACCTACTCTTCGACGTACTGTATATCCTGTCTATCCACCTCGACCCTCCCTTCGAAGTTATAAGGGTTCTTTTTCTTTCGAGTTACGGAAACCCAAGAATAGAAAGTTCAGCCCGTTTTTACTCAGTTTTATTTTGTCAAATTGTACAAAAAGGTTTTTCATCTCAAAGGCTCGGAAAGAGAATCTCTATTAGCTTCACCAGCTGGAGTAAAAGCGTAATTTAAATTTCTAACTATTTTTGCGCCCTTCCTCGCTGAATTGAGATGAACAGATATGTATTTCGCACATGTGCAATGTTATTTGCGTCTCGTCCATGTGAATCCCTCGCTACGCTAATGTTTCTTTTTTGGCAAAATAATGGGCATATTCATCTCGAAATACGCATTTCACTGGGAGATGAGTCTTAAACTAGCAACACTTTTAGTCAGCGCTGTACGTCGCCGTCTATAGTGCATGCATACAGGCGCAGTGCAGGCAGACACGTTCAGACACGTTTGGCTTATTTAAAAATTTTTGTTTACGTCGAAGAATATGTTTCTTGAGGTGAAATAGGTACTCTTGAATTAGATTTTAAGTGACGTGAAGTCAAAACTATGAATCTTGGTGGTCTAGTAACCGAATTTAACTGATAGTGTTTTGTTTAGCTTGCCTTAGGTCTGTAAGTAGGTGCTTAATACCTATAGCACAATTAATTACATCTAAACAGGAAAAGCACTTTACAGGAAAGGCGAAAATCTTATTTCTATATACCTACATAACTGACTTTTTATACCTACTAGGTGACCCGGCAAACGTTGTTTCGCCTTATAAATTATTTGTACCTAGGTAACTAGGTAGGTACCTAGTAATTATATTAAGAAAAAAAAATTGGGAGGACCACGCCCTTATTATCACTTAGGGTATATACAAAATAGATACATAACGACCTAATTCTCAAACGTACCGAATATACATAGTTACCTACCTATAAAAATTCGTCAAAATCGGTCAGGTCTTTTCGGCCGAGTACCTAGAACCTAACACTGTGATACAACTGATACAAGAATTTTATAGTTATAGGTATTTAATTAGATTAGATGAAGCTAGAAGAAAGATGTTGTAGGAATATTTTGTTCTTATCAAGTACCTACAGGGGCTGCAAAGTTCATTTTTGGTGTTATTTCCCCATTCCTTAACAAGTGTACCTATGTATATTTTTAGGGTTCCGTACCCAAAGGACCCGGAACGGACCCTATTACTGAGACTCCGCTGTCCGTTTGTCCGTCTGTCACCAGGCTGTATCTCATGAACCGTAAAGCCGATTTTATATTACGTATTTGTGGCATGAAAATTAATGTCGTGATATGAGTTTTATCGATATGTTCACGTCTAATTTAGGACTTTTGTAATGCATGCATTAATTTCGCGACAGCTTAAGAATTTCGTGTCCTGCGCGATTTTTTTGGTGAAGTTAGTGTCATGCAAATAATTTCATAATGTAGATGCGTCGTGAAGCTATTGTCGCCTCTACCAACGTGTTTTTTTCTTGATACCTAGTCTTTTTTTAAGTCTATATAGAAGCATCTCTTTAAAAACTAAATTGAATACAGAAGAATATAGCTTTGATGCCGATGTAACATGGTTACTGCGATACTGACGATTTCACGACACTAATACTACGTAACGAAATTACTTCGTAAAAAAATAATAATTATCGAAACTACATGATACAACGACAAAAGATGATGTAGGTACTTATGTTGCCTTGTTATAGCGGCTACAGAAATACATCATCTATAACACCAAATATTAAAAAACGGTATAAAGTAAACATTTAAGGGGGGCTCTCGCACAACAAATATCTATTTTTTTGCTCAATATTGATAACGGCAACAGGTAGACGATAAAAAATATTCATAGAATATTGAGCTATATTATGTACTTTAAAAATATCTAAATAATTGAAATAAAATAAATATCTAACGGGGGCTCCCATACAACAAACATGATTTTTTTGCCGTTTTCATAGATAATGGTACAGAACCCTTCGTGCGCGAGTCCGCCTCGCACTTGGCCGGGTTTTTAGAGTTACGCCTGTGTTTGTAAATTTGTTTTTTACTGGGCTGTCTTTTGAAGAGACAATGTAAATATAAATGTAGTAATAAGTTTTATTAATAATACCCTAAAATTAAATATTATATCAAAAAGGCACCAATGAGTGCATTTTTGTCCTTAAAATTCTAACCTACCTTCCGAAACGATCGTATGAAAAACTATAAGTGCACCTTAGTTTAAAGGTGCACATTATAGAATCGCATTCGATTTACTAAATATAAATAGGTAGGTATGACCTTTCTGTCTTATATTTTTGATTTTACTAACGAACGCTACGCGAACACCGGCCGCTATTAAGTGTGGGTTTGAAACACCATGATGCTTGAAAACAAGATGTGAAAGTTATTCAACGAAGAATATAAGTAGGTAGGTAGTAATTTTGGCTGAACACAAAGATTTTCTTTAACAAAAGAAATGTATTGGTTAAAAATCAGTTCTTTCAGTGAAGAGATAACGCATTTTAAAGTAAAATAACCCTTCTTCTTTGAAACTTCATTCTCAAGTCAAGGATAATCTATTTCGGTAAAAAGTAATGGGAGTTTCTTGATGGAAAATAATATATATTTGCAACGTAAGATAATATTGTGTTACATCAAAAAAATGTGGTCTTGGTTTGAAACGTTTCTAAAGCTTGCGTCCAAAATATGAAAACTATCTAGCGAAGAATAATTAGTTATTTCGGCTATAGGTACAATATGGTGATTTTTTTGACTCTAGAAAATAATGTCTCGGTTCAAAATATGTATATTTGTTCAGTGAAGAGAAACATTATTCTTTAAATAAAAACCCTTAGCCTCCAATCAAAACGAATATTCTCAAGTCAAGAATATTCAAGAATAATTTATTTTGGTACCAAGTATTGGTAATTTATTGATGGAAAAATATATATTCTTGGCATGCAAAATAGTATTGTGATGCATTGATAAAATATGTAGCCTTGGTTTAAAACACCTAAGGGCTTGAGAATAAGATAAAAAAAACTCTAACCAAGTGTATGGTAATTTCTGCTCAACAATATGTATTTTATGGACGCAAGTAAATAATTTCTTGGTCAAGAATATACCTTTATTTTCAGTAAAGACAAATGTATTTTTAAAATTAAAACAAAAACTTTTTCTTCTGTTGAAACAAAAAATCTCAAGTCAAGAATAACAAATCAAGAATAATATAATTTGGTCGGAAGTTATCTCAATTTCTTGATGGGAGAATATAAATTCTTTTTATGCGAAACAATGCTGTCTTCTCTTTAGAAAATATGAAATCTTGATTTAAAATTCATTGAGTTTTAGATCAATATATTAATATTCTTTTATGAAGATACTGTGATTCTTATGTCAAAAATAAACGATATGTTTTGAACCAAAAAAAGTGTTTTCTTAGAACTAAGCAAGCTTTCTTGAACTAAAATATTCTCATAGTCTTCCTTCAAGAATAAGGAAAGTCAATCAAAACGAGACGATAATGTTTTTGTATCGAGAAAACTTTCTCAAGATAAGAATTTATATTTCTTAATTCGATTCAATTGTTAGTGTTTTAAGGGAAGTATTTTTTATCTTTATTTAAGATAATATCGTCTTGAATGAAGAGATTTCTATTTTGGTTTAATATTTTTATTGTTTACTGTCAAGAAATAGTGATATTCTTCAATTGAGATTAGTTAATCTTCAATTAAAAATATATTTCTTCAGTCAAGAATAAAAAGGAAGATAATATTATTCTTTAATCAAGTAAACACTGTTTCTTGGCTTGAGAATATTTACTTAAGTCAAAATAATATTTACTTCAATTAAAACAATATGTCTGAGAATATTCATATTCTTCGATTAAGCATTCCTTTTTTTCCGTGTGTCGGGCTTAACAATGCGTGCACTGTACTCTTATCAATTCGATTCATTTATTTGCTAAAAGCTCGTAGTACATATTATATCAGTATATATGTATATTTTTTAGCCTATAAACGTCCCAATGCAGGGCTCAGGCATTCTTCCAGAGAGAGAGAGAGAGAGAGTATGGGCCTGAGTGTCTGAGGTGTTCAAATTCGTCAGCGCTTGAAATTTCCAAGTGGTATTAATGAATGAAGCGCTCGTAGCCTAGTCGAACCGAGTGATTGGTATCAATCACTTGAGTTAATGGGTGACCGTCCTGTGACTACCGCTAGTGGCATTTTTCCGAGCGCTTCCATGCTTCGCACGGCACGTTAAGCCGTTGGTGCCAGCTGTCATGTAATGGCAGTCGTTAAGCCATGTCAGAGACCTCATGGGCGGCTTGATAACTTCTGACGGTAAGACCCGCCACTGTCTTACAACCCTCCACCAACCCTACCTTGGCCCCCGTGGTGGAGTATGGCCTAACCTGCCAGCGATGCAGGAAGAGACCCGTGCCCCAACAGTGGGGACATACAAGGGTTGATATCTATATCGATTAATGAATATAGCCTGCTAAGCCCTGAAATAACAGTTACTTCAAGTCTTTTAAAACTACGTAGATTTTGAAGAACTTTTTCTTCTTGTTGCCCAAAAAATTATGAGGAAAATATTGGCTTGGAACAGTAAGTTTTCCGCTCTTCCTACTAAATTATGTGTGAATTAAGAAAGTTATTCGTGATGTTCTATTTCTAGGATGCCAGGGCTTAGGAGGATATAAATAGGTACAGATCATAACACATATAAAGGAATACAAATGTCTGTCTTGTCTTGTCATTTATGAACTGTACATAGGAAATAAAATTAATTATAATTTGACATTTAAGTTAGCTGATTGATAATGCTAAGCAGCATTAAGCTCGCCTATGTGTAATTATATGTCTTTTTCTGGTATAAAAAGTAGCCTATGTGTTATTCCAGAATATATCCCTCTTATCAATGTCACTGTCAGTTGGTCAAAGTGCATACAAAAATAAAATTAACTACTACTTACAGTAGATAAACAGATTATGTACGAGACATAAGAAATTAGCTTATTAAGTTAAGGAAATTCCAAAATATCTTTACAATTACATATATTTACAATAGTTTTCTGTTACATCGAGTGTATAAGAGAGACCAACACATTTAAAACCCCACAATAGCAGTATGTCCTTTTGCGCGTAAATCGCTAAAGCGTGAGAGGGGAATAAAAACAAAATAAAATAAAAGATGGCCGCGACCGCGACGGCGCCGGCGCACGTTGCGATGCGCTTTTTGCATCATCCTGCACGGATGTAGCCAGCGCATGAAGTTTGTGCAGACTGGTTCAAGTTATAGGAGACAATAAACGAAAATAAGTGTGTTAGAAATCTTAAAAAAAAACAACGGGCTTAAATGATAGCCTTGTGGAATGTCATAGTAAGGTTGTGGTTTAATCGTTGCACTGATAAAATACCTTCGATATTCCTTGGTCATTTGTAATACCAATTTCGACGATCAATTTTGTTTACGAAACTCTCTTACTGTAAACTGTGACAGGGCGATATTTTTGTAACGGCTACACACATGAAATTATTGAAAAAAATTTAGGTCACAAGTGTCATCAGAGGAATCTTGTAGTGAATTAGTCAAAAGAGAATCAATCATTATATTTTCACTGTAAAATCGCTCGTAACATAAGTAGAGTGCACAATTGCACATTCTTATAATGTTTGACGAGCTACCGACTGTATCATGTGCTACACCTGTGCTAGAAGTCCTGCCGTTACTGAGACTAATTATTTCAATAAAGCTTGGTATCTTTGCACCACCCACCCAAGCAAGACCTAATAGTATGCACCCATCCCAATAAATACTCGGCAACAACAGCGTAGATACCAGGTTTAGCCCAGCGCGAACGACTGGCACCTAAAACTGGTTCCAAACTTGGGCCCTACACCTCTGACCTTTGAACCATGGCCAATTATTCCCCGTGTAATGTAAATAGGGAATTGGAAAATGCCTTGTCCCGTACACTGATCGATGATTCAAGAGGATGGAATTAACAAGCGGATTGTTTGGCCAAGGATGCGTGTCGTGGAATATCTTGGAAGTGAAAGAATTAAAACAAAGAAGGCATCATTTCACACCAGCAACATGTTATTGAGAAAGGCACTTTATATTCTTTACAAATAGGTTATTGGTGTTAGAATCCAGCCGTCTATACGTCAGAATTTGACTGCTTCGTTGGTCAAGCGGTATCACGTCTGATTACGGTACCGGAGGTCGTGCGATCGATCGCCTTGGTAATCCTGCCGTACATTTGTGTAAATGGCTCCAGTCTAGGTGTTTTCCCTGTTTGTGATGTCCTTGCCTGGTTACTATATGACAGAGTATCCTAGTTTAGGACCAAGACAAGTGATTGTGCGAATCGCTCGTAGCCCCGGCTGCCTGAGTGATCATAAACGATCACGAAGGTTAAGCAACAAAGGGCGCGTTTAGTGCATGGATGGGTAAACCGTCTATGACTAACGCTAGTGGCATTTTTCCGAGCAGTTCCGTGCTTCGCAAGGCACGTTAAGCAGTTGGCACCGGCTGCCGTCGATAGATGGCAGTCGTTAAGCCAAGTCAGAGGCCTTAGGGCGGCTTGAAAACTTCTGACAGTAAGACCAGCAACCAGTTTTGCAAGCTTCCGCCAATCCGGACTTGGCCCCCGTGGTGGAGTATTGCCTGTACCTTCCATAGGGAAAAGACGCGTGCCCTGGGTGGGGACATAATGGGTTGATTATGTTGATGATGAAACGGGTCGCATCGCGATTATTTATTAAGCAAAACCTAACTACCTATATTTTCTACGTTGTTTGAGTCATTAAAAAATGCTGTAACATGCTGTTTCGATTGTCTTTCTTCACAAAAGTCAAGCCCTGCTTAACATTTTACTTATCACGCAACCCATTTGTATGTAACAAAACGTGGTGTTTGTCCGCATCTACTATTGCAATCAGACATACCGATTAAATGCCACAGAAGAGCAGGTTTCATTAACTCCTGACCGCAAATCGACAGCGCGATATGTTCAGGGTGTCCCATGATCATTTGCAAATTCTTTTATCACTAATCACTACTCACCACCATCTGTAATAAGAATAATAATAAGCCACTATACTAAACATTGCTGTGTGGTGTCGGCCTAGAGAATAGCACCAACCCAATTCTTCCCGCGGGTGTCGTAAAAGGCGACTAAGGGACACAAACCGGGGGGTGGGCAGCAGCGCCCCCTGCAGTACAATTCCACCGAACTGCGATCCCCAACCCGCATGCCCAGCGCGGGGATCATGGGCATTACCCCCTATGATAACACAACGTGGCGCTCTTTAGGGGAGGGCTATGTCCAGGACTAGTATAGCCTGACGACGATACTAAACACTTGTATCGTCCAAAAGTTCTTCAGCAAAGATAATGTTCTAGAGTATTGTTAATGAATTGAATGCACTTGGCTTTGACCTGTGCCAACTTGTACCTCAGTTAAAAGAGTGACCAGTAAGAATTCAAGTAGTCTACATTGATGTATTTATTTTGTAATGTTAAAAATTCCTGAGCTGGATGATATAAAATTCTGCTTCTTACCTATTACATAGGAAACACCCTGTTGTGTACGCTACGTCGATATGCGGTCTGAAGTACAAATTGCATCCTAACAATGTAGGTAGACACAGAGTTGTTGTACACAGAAAATACTGCCCAGCAAATATATGCAACAAAATCAGTCAATGACTTTGGTTTCTAAGTTAGGTTTATTTGTGAAGTTATAGTGTGTATATCACGCTAACGCTGCGTAGGAAAATATCGTGTCGCGAGAAAACTTGAGTGTCTCAGGTGATGCGGTCTGAGCGATTGAAATTGCCAATTCGCGGTGCGCACGCATCGTGACTAAGCCCTTCCTCTCTCTCCGAGAAAAGGCCTAAGCCCTACAATGGGACGTGTATACCACACCTAGCATATTTGCCAATATTCGTGATTTCCTACCTTTGGCTCTAGACTGTGAATCCCAATTCAAAAAAGGCAGGAAATATCATAACGTGGAAAAAGTTTAATATAATGTATAATGTATTAAATGTCTAAAAGTCAGTCGTCCTACACACGTAAACAAATTTTAAACTTTCGCGACATGAACACATCGTTAGAATATTTTCGGGGCTTAATCGCGAGAGTCACGAGAAGACTGATGGCTGCCAGCCATCAGTCTTCTCGTCACCGCGATGACTGTAACGTCGTCGAAACGTCAAGGTAAATAAAATAGCAATAAATTACTACGTGATCAAGCCCCAAAAATATTCTAACTATACATAAAAAATATAAAATCAATTTAATTGGCCAATGTCAACCATAGGAGGCTCGTACTATAGTTTTTTCGATTTTATTTATTTTTCGTCCAATGTCAGAACGAAATCGGACTAGAAGTCAGAATTTTAAATATGGATAATATAAATGTAATTTGCATATAACTTTGATTCTAAACTTGCATCATATGTTTCAAGATCATACATAGAATTTCACTTAAAACAGTGAACGAATTTAAAGTTAATATGAAGATGAATCCTTATAAAGTATCTCCTGATATTAACAGCACTATCCAGTTGCTATTCTCTTCCAAGTCAACTGTTATCATATATTTCTGTAACCAACACGAGATTACAGTTTATTTATGCTGCAAGTATGACACAAAAAGTAATAGGTACTTCATCGCAAAACAGCAAACCGCGTCAGAAGTGCTGACGTCAGACTATGTCCGTTCTGTAGCTGTTTTTTTACGACGGAAAGCTGCTGACTCAACTCTGTGCTTGAATCAGCAACTTGTCAATAAAAGTGAAATGGAAAAGCTGATGTCAATACGCAACGTTGAACTATGGGTTATGATGTCTGGAATTAAAGCCAGTACAAGCCATGAGTTCTATGTTTTAGACAGATAGATAGAGAACACTTTATTGTACATAAAAATGGAAATTACACATATATTTCTTAACCTAAGGGTATAGACGGCGGCCTTATCACTAAAAGTGATCTCTGCCAGACAACCTTTGGATGGACTGGACTAATATACTTTAGAAGGAAGTAGATGTACAAATATTCAAGATTATTACAAAGGTATATAAATAAATACATGCCTAAACAACAGTGTACATAATATAGTTACCAAGTGATAAATACGTATAATTAACATAAATACACATAATAAAAATAGATTTAATATATAAATACATAAACACTTAACAAAATAAACATATTGGTTTTGTAATAATTATGTAAACTCTGTTAATTAAAGACGGTTAAGCCTTTGGTGCCGGCTGTCATGTAATGGCACTCGTTAAGCCATGTCAGAGGCCTTATGGGCGGCCTGATAACTTGTGACAGTAAGGCTCGCCACTGTCTTACAATCCTCCACCAACCTGGACGTGGACCCCGTGGTGGAGTATGGCCTAACCTTCCCGCGAGATTGGAAGAGACCCGTGCCCCTGCAGTGGTGACATACAAGGGTTGATAACAACAAGCAACGCTATATGCTAAAAAAAAAGTATTATAAAACAACTTATGATTTTTATTCCGTTGGTAGCGCTCAAAAAAAAAACGCTCGCCTGGCTTCGTCCTACTACCTTGAAAATATAATTTAAAATTAGCTCACTCAATTGACCCAAGGAGTTGAATCGCTCACCTCAGTAAGTAGGTACCAAATTTGAACTCGACATCCACATATGGCGAGTGATCCTGCGTACGTAGGAGTCGATCAGTGCGTTGACACCAACTCTGCTATACTGAATGACACAGAAAGTCTAATGCGATTTCAGTATCACCCAATGTCTATCGGTCGAAAGCCGAATTTGCTTTTTCAGCAACTAAGCATTTTAATTCACATCGTCTTTCTTTCCGGAGACATAGAACCTGGGTGTCTTTAAAAGTAGAGTTAACCTGCATTTAACAGGTAAGCACGTAATATAGTAGACCCCGACTTCGTTTACCATCAAGCGTGACTGGGGTCAAGTGCAATCTGTCCTATTTAAAAAAAAAAGTTTTTTGAATACTTCAGCTACCTAAAAAAGAATTTTACAGGATTATATCTAAAATGCGCAATTCCCCCGTGGTGGAGTATGGTCTAACCTTCCTGCGATGCAGGAAGAGACCCGTGGGAACATACAAGGTTTGATAACGATTCACAATTCCTGAAGTATGTCAGCGAGTGTTTGTCATATACAAAATCAGTGGTTCTACTATTTCTGAAAATTTGTGGCGGAATATTTTATTGTTCAAGTATACGTTTACATTACTTTTTGCGGCTTTGTAGTAGTACTGTTTCCATTTATTAAAGCCACTTTGTTTCATAAAGCCTATAAACGTCCCATTGCACGGCACAGACCTACTCTCAGAGAGAAAGAGTATGTGCTTAATTACCACGTGTGCCCGCGAAAGTGTGTTTTATACAATGGCAACACTCCCATGTTGGACAAAAATTTACCAGAGGCCGTGATTTGATAGAGCGCGTGTGAAAAGAATTCAATAAAAAATATAGATTTCGATAAATATCAATCATAGAAAAAAAAACATGTTTTATTGAGTTTATAAAACCCAATAAAACATTTAAAAACCTATTTAGAGGCTAAAAATTTCACCCATGCCGGGATTCGAACCCGCAACCTCTGGCTATCCGTGCCAGAGGTTGCTGGTTCGAATCCCGGCATGGGTAAAATTTTTAGCCTCTAAATAGGTTTTTTAATTTGTCCTTAGCACGGGTTAGTGCATGAAAAATAAAAATAGTATAATCAATAAAACATGTTTTTTTTTTCTATTATATGAAAGACTATCTCTCTTGGGTAACAATTTTATCATCGTCTCATTTTAGTTCTCAATTGTGTCGTAAGCATCACAAGCCTTTTTTTTTTTTATCTTTTATTTTATTGAAGGATTGGTACACAAAGCGACCATGTCACCTTCGTAGGGACTACAAATATTATCTTAATCGAAATAACATAGGTATTTACACTAATTTAAACTAAATTCTAGCTTGCAAACCAAATCTAATTAATTTGAACAACTTTCTTGCATCGTTTGACTTAGGGTCAGATAATGCAACATTACATGTGCCAACGTCAGAAAATAGTGTATTATTATATATTTGGCTTCTTTGAGGCTCCGTTCTGACACATTCCATTAGTAAGTGGTACACATCTTTGATATCACAAGCCTCTTCATCTAAGTTTTATTTATTACATATCTACATAACACCAAACCCTCATAGATAACAAGTAATCGGAGCTCTACAATGTTAGACGCTAATATCCGCCAGCTGAATAACAACAATCATCGTTGCTTCTGTTTCTTTCCCATCAGCATCAGCTCGTTACGCACAGTTGGACCGAATCGATCGATTTTAAATAGTTGAAGCGATTTCATCGGGACGAGAATGCCTTTCCTTTGTTAGGCATTTCGATTTCCGTTGCTGCTACGCTTGTTAGTTTTGGAGGATTGGGATGAATTAGGGGCATACGTAATTATTATGAAGTTTCAGACCATGATGATATCAAACCTTTTTAAGTACCCACAGCTGGGGCACTTGTCTCTACCTGCATCGCAGGAAGCTTAGACCATACTAAACCACGGGGAACAAATCCGGGTTGGTGGAGGATTGTAGGACAGTGGCGGGCCTTACTGTCAGAAGTTATGAACCCGCCCACAAGGCCTCTGACATGGCTTGACGATGACGACTGCCATTACATGACAGCCGGCACCAACGGCTTAACACCTTACCGCACCTATTGTTGCTTAACTCAAGTGATTCCAATCATTATTAACGGCTTAACGTGTCTTTTGAAGCACGGAAGCGCTCGGAAAAATGTCACTAGCTAGCGGTAGTCACTGGATGGTCACCCATTCAGGACCTGACCGCGCTTGTTGTTGCTTAACCCCCTGTGATTGCGATCACTCGGTTCCACTAGGCCACGAGTGTTTCCATTCCGCCACAAGGTGTCAGACCATATTTATTTTATAGTGTTCCGGGGAACTTCGTACCGTCACAAAATCCGTATTATACGATTATTCTCACCATGACAATGCAATCAATAATAATAATAACTTCCACACAACACAACCACTTATCCTGGTCCCAGACTAGGATACTCTGTGCTGTGGCAACCAGGCAAGAATATTAAAAACATGCAAATACACCCAGACTGGGACAAATGAATATCTTATTTACCTATCTCGAAACCTTTTACATCACTGCAAAAAATAATTATAAATGGAGATTCCAACAGTTTAAGCTATATTTTGCACACTTTATTTTGACATGGGCATGGCAACTTCTTTAATAAATAATGATTATACTACAAGCTGTGCCGGCGAACTTCCTATAGCCACAGAATCCGTTTACACGATTATTGTTATACTATTTTTAATTTTAATGCACTAACCCGTGCTAAGGACAATTTTAAAAACCTATTTTAGAGGCTGAAAATTCCACCCATGCCGGGATTCGAACCCGCGACCTCTGGCTATCCGTGCCACGGGTGGAATTTTTAGCCTCTAAAATAGGTTTTTACGATTATTGTTACCAATTAATGGATCATCGTCGAGTTTGGCTCGAAAAAATGTTACGGTAACAATAAAATATTATCACATGATTTAGGTTTATACCCAGGATGGCAGGTGTAATTTTTTTACGTAGTAATTGACCTCCTTAGTATTTATGAAAGCTTCAAAATGACAATGATTTTCTATTGGTATTTTCAAGGTCAGGGGACTGAGGAGGCTCATAGCATTTTGCCTTATTTTTTGTTATCTTATCATGTCCTCTAATTGAAGTATTGTATTAAGTACTTAAGAATAAATATTAGCTCCTTACTTATACAAAAACACGGTGAGCGAACTTTTATTCAATAACAGCTTCTCGTGTTGTAAAAAATGGTTCCTTCTATTGATACAAAAACACTTCTCCTTAATTCTACACGTGCTTTTAGTTCAGAATCGTTCTAACTTACATTTACCCACGCCGTCTCTGTACAGTTCACAGTAAATCAAACTTTATATACTTGGACTCTAATCAGTCATATAAAAGACGACTTTGCAACAGAAATGTAAAACTTGATCTGTTGTAGATTGTACAAATTTATTTCAGCTTATATATAATTTTAATACTGGACGTGCTTTTTACTTAGATTAGATTAGAACTCTTTATTGTACACACCACAAAACAAAATACATAAAAAGGCTTACACATCTAAGCTATTGCCGTATACAATTGGCGGCCTTATCGCTTAAAGAGATCTCTTCCAGACAACCTTACTTAGAATATATATTACTTACGTTTTAACCTTGCCACTTGCGTACAGTCTATATTACTTTTAAATACTTGAACTCTAGTCAGCCAAGACTTCAAAACAAAAATGTAAAACTTGACCTATTGTAGACTGTACTCATTTGCTTCAGCTTAAACTCAAATATCTACATTCATGTTAGTAAACCTATCTGAAACTGATTTATTCAGCGTTCCAGGTTGGATGAATTCATTCGACCTCAATTGTTGAATTATATAATTCACGTTTCAGCAAGTTGACATCAGAAACATTGTCCATACACTGAATATTTAAATACACAATATAATCGCGGTGAGGTGTGTAGTGTAAGTACTTGAAAGTTGTAGCACTGTTGGTGTATAAACATTTTTTTTTATTTTAACTGTAGGATTCGATATACCCTTGTATGTCCCCACTGCTGAGGCACAGGTCTCTTCCTGCATCGGAGGAAGGTTTGGCCATACTCCACCACGGGGGCCAAGTGCGGGTTAAAATCATTGAATAAGCTGAGAAGCCAATTGTATGTTCAAAAATTTTTTTATTGTAGTTGTTTAAATTTCTGAATTAACCCTGAACTGATTACAGTCCACGCTTGTTGTCATCCACTAAAGTTCAACTCTCATGTAGTGGTTTCATTTTTAACAAGAGTTCATAAAAAAACTTTACTTTTGGGGTTGCAAGTACAAAAATAGTATTACTTTACAAGGCCACAAAGTCGCCAAAACTAATAAACATTTAGACAGTAGGTAAACATTACGTGTCACAGTAATATACTATTTTTATTTTTAATGCACTAACCCGTGCTAAGGACAATTTTAAAACCTATTTAGAGGTTAACACTATTCTCTGTATTACGTACAGGCAGCGACATCTGGCTTAAGTAAATTGCATCACCTACATTTTTAGCCTCTATATAGGTTTTTAAAATTGTCACAGCAGTATAGTGAAAAATTCTGAAGCAACGCTGATTAAGAACGGTTTTATGTAGATAAAAACACGATTGCTCAAAACGCTCGTAAAACGCTGATGGAAGAACCAAGGATCGAGCTCAGTGGGGTGTCTTGAGAGAGGCCTATATCCAGCAGTGGACTAACACCAGCTGATTATCATTAAAATTGTCTGTGATGCTGACTTTACAAGGAAAAAACGTAGCCACAGATTAAATAGTAATAATAATAAATATTCATGGACATATTACACAGATCTCGTTAGCCCTATACAAAGTACAACTAAATGACTTGTGTTATAGGTGTCAACTCGACGATAGATTTAATACAATAAATACTTACATAGGTACCATCCAAGACCCGAGACAAACTAGGAAAGTTCATTTCCTAGTTTGACCCGGCCGGGGATCGAAACCGAGACCTTCGGTTTTACAGTCAGCGTGCCAAACCGCTGCGCCACCGAGGCCGTCAAATAAATTGACTCTAAGAAGTGCTTTAGAGGAATCGTGTTTTTATTAATAAAACCATTTATGTTTTGTTTTGTTGACTTTGTTTTCTAAGTAATGTCCATTTGTGAAGTTAACAACTCGTTAACGGTAAAGGAAAACGTGGTGAGAAAACATGTGTGTATCTGCGCTTGAAATTGCCAATCCACGGTGGGCACGCGTGATAATTAAGCCCAAAATTTCTTCCTCTGAGAGAAGGCCTGTGCCCAGCAGTGGGACGTTTAAAGGCTACATGAAAAATGTTTTATTTTTACAAATTACCTATAAAATTGTCCTCAGCACGGGTTAGTGCAAGAAAAAGAATATAAATTACCTAAGTCGCCCCAAAGAAACTGGCCCTTTGACATTGAGCGCCCGTACCTAGAAATACAAAGCTAATAATAACCGTACTTGAAACCGTAAACGACAGCAGAAAATCGTAAAAACACCTTTGTTCAAACACAATATAGGCCCTTGGCCCATAGATGTATCTTAAATCTTACCTGCCCCTACGTATTGCTAAAAATACTCCTCTACTGAATAAACAGACTGTGTTATCCGCCCAAATGGGGATAAGCAATTCTGCTTGAACTCGAAATCATTGCGAGCACCTTTAAAATTTGGTCGGGTAATACATGCGCGAGCGCAGCGCGTGGTAGAGCCAGTTGCTCGTGCGCATCGATCTGTGTTGTCGCGTCAGTCGGTTTCGTCTTCATTGGTTTTATGGAATTTATCGATCTATGAAATTCTGAGTTTTTCGTGAAGTGAAAATTCAAAACTGTGTTCAGTTCAAGTGCGGGTGAAAGCCTTTTTGATGCCGCCCACTGTGATGGTGGCTGACGACAAGGATTTTTTCGTTGGTCAGTTCTGCTCTTTTTACTCTCTAACCGAAATCTTATCTTTTATTTTTGAATTTATATTTTTATTTCTTGTCTAGATAACAACATTGTGATAGTGGTTTGGGTGTCTTCTGAACTGAATTTTAATGTTACAAGTGCCTAACGACTATGTAGTGTAGTATGTTTTTGTTACGATGATTAATTTTATTATTAACAACTACTTCGTCTAATTGAGTTGATGATCAAGCAGGTGTAACGTTTTTTTCTTTCCTAGCTAGTGGAGCGTCCACGACACATGATTCATCATGTGGTATATTTTCATTAACATTTCTTACGTTTGCTAGGTAGCTCATAGATATACTGGCAAGCATGCTACTTTTTGTCTTGGTTTTTGGTACTTTTGATGTTACATATTTCCGTATCGTGCAATATAACCACAGTACTCTACAATATAACCTTCCATTATCTGTTTTACGTTTTTATTAGGTTATTGTTAGTATTTTTTATTTTATAATAAAGGTTCGAGTAGATTATTATCAATGTAATTCCAGCTGCACTTTGGTCCCAAGTCCAGGGTTTGCTCTATTTTGCAGAACTGAATCATGGAGAGTAGATAGGTCTTGATCAGTTCTGGCCTTATTTATATTATTTCCTGCTCATATTTATAGTTTCGGCCTACATTTCCTTAAACTGTTTACATGTTACTGACCTAACCCAATTCTCGCCTAAATGTTTATGTATACATTCCAAACTTAGCATGTATCTATTAGAATTAGAGTTGAGTAAACATGGGTCGTAACGACGTTATCAAATTCTTTGCGTCGACGTTTGTTTCCATATGAGATAAGAAGCTCATAAGGGCCACGTCGTCGCATCGCTATTAAAGGATCGATATTATTTTTATCTAGGTTTACATTTCTCACAACCCCAAACTCATTATCATCGCGTCAATTATTATTTATATTGACTACTACATCGTTTTACGGATGAATCACCATATTTACTTTAAGCCGGTGTTTTTCTAAGCAACCGAACGGCCATGTTATCTCTACCAATATTGACTTTACCTCCGATAGGAGCGTGATGATCTTTGATTTTGGGCATAATGGTCTAACTAACCACCGTGTTTTCAGTTACGATATTAGGTTGTAGTGATTGTTTGAATTATTCAAACAGACTTGGATAAGATAAGTGAAACCATTATTTGAAAATCGGCAATTCGAACCTAGTTTAATTTGTCCAAATGTAATAAGAATGAATTTAACAAAGGTTATGAATACCTACGTACTATGTACGCGCCTTTCCTACACTACATTAAGCAAGCAGCTGGCCAAATGTTTACTAATATATAGCGCATTTCGAATTCAAAACCAATAAATCACGGCGAAACTTGATTATTCTCAAGCCAGCCTAGAAGCCAAACATCTTTTGAAGGTACCTCGTAAACTCATAACGGAACCGTCGAAGATTTCAAAATTAATCGCCGCCATCCGGCTGAAGACGGTAGAGTGCCGGAAACACTTATAGTTTGATAAAAACCTGGTGGAACAAGGGGCCATTCATCACAGTGTGATGAAGGAACCAACATGTTGAGTTGTCTGTCACTGGGCAAACGAAATGGACGGGTTTTGTCAAGACATAAACAGTGCCGAAGAATTGAGATTTGAGTCGAAAATATTGCTGGTTTAACTAAATGATATCCAAGGGAATGTATTCTTTAGCTTATGATTAGTTATATGTTAAACGGGTTTAATCGCGATATTTGTTAGGTAAAGCGTAATTATCTTAATTCCTGATTCGGGTGGATAGCCAAAAATATCAGCCTTTTATAAATTTTAATACTAAACAACGTCGACCCATTGAAACTCATCACGTCCGTAAAAGGACAGACTTACAAAATTAAATTATTCATTTTGCATTTACAATTGGACAGTGGAATTATGATTGAAAGACCAAATGTAATTATGTAATCTAAACCAGGCTTCTCACTATGGGATGTAATAATAATATATATTACATCTTGAGATATAATAAGTTATCGCTCTTCATACATTTTGTACGAGACCGGTGCACACTGTGCTATAATAATATTACAGCTACCAAACTAAATGTATGACGAGCGATACATTATTTTATCTCAAGATGTAATATATACTCATATTATATTATATCATATAGTGAGAAGTCGACTTTACATGCGTGTGAGAGAACTCGGTGCGAACTTATTTATTTATATGTCGCGCAAAAATATGACAATGCCGGTGTGCGTTTTCGGAGACGTAAGCTTCGGAACGGGTTCTTCAGGTTCAACGACCGGTTTAAAATCAATCACTTGACAGATTAATCGTTTTTTAACAGCCATTTTAATTTGGACTGTCTTCTTTTTAATAAATTGTAATCATCATTCAGTTAAGTGTTTGGAATCTGTATAATTTTTATCATTATTTAACGTCTTCTTTCCTTCTAGGATCTAGCAGAGTCCATTGAATTTTAACAAAATTTACGGTGACACGATTAATTTCATCAATTTGAGCGTGTTAATTTTCCTAATTATGGTTCGTATCTAGAGCGCGCTGGATTGAATCTAGTACAATTTAGTGTTCAACTATTTAGGTGAACTACGTGGGGGACAAAATTATTAATGTTATTAAGGTAGTCCAATTTAGTGAAAACGACAGCAGGAAAAAACAGTTTTTGTTTGATAGAATTAGCTCAAAAATAATGTTATTTACAGTTTAACATATCTCCCTGTGCTTGTGGTTTTGTCAAATATTCAGACAAATTTCTATTTAATCTCTGGTATAGGCTACCTGTACACAAATTTTTACTTAGTCGGATTTTGTGACTAACGTTCAAAGATCTCCACATAATAATGGGGTTAATCAGATACGTTAGAAATTGCGTGTCACGTCAGGAAAGATAATACCTTCCCAACAAAAGAATTACTACAGCAGTTGCACATCAGCAAGTACGTAGCAGCAGACAACAAAACAATAGCCACAGACAACAACGAACCTAATGATCGTCCAGTTGACAGAGCAGATAAGTGAATAGACACTGAACAGAAATGCTCAGATAGTCCAATAAACAAACACAAATATTGTTTATTGTTTAAAAATAACATGGTTTACAATGAATGCTTATCCTAAAGTACAAATTGTTTCAATTTTGGCAACTACCACCTGCATTGACCTTTCGACCGTATCGCAGAGTGGCAGTCATACTAAAAAAGATGGCCCAGAGCATTTGGGATAGATACTCGTTACTTACAAGGACCATAATAAAAATGTGATAATGTTACCGAAAAGATAGTATTTAAAGACAAAATTTATTTTATTTGTAGTGTGAGTTGTGTAAGCGTGAATGGTGTAATTATGTATGGTAAAACACTATTATTATATGACATATCTGGCGCAAACGTTGTTTTGTCATATTAATGCGCATACGGTTTATTCACAGATCTGATTACCTACAGCAAAAATCATAAAAATGGAAGATTTCGATAACAAACACTGTGACACGACATTATCACATCACATTATATTATGGGCAAATGGTTTTGCCTAAGTAAATGTTGACTAAGTACGTCTTCAACTTTTGTCTTAGTCAAAAATAACGAGTAACGAGTACATAAATTTCAAGTCGTATTTTGTCATTGCGATTTGAACTAAAATAGCAGCGCATAAAGGGGTCGGTCGGTGGAATATACGAGTCTGGTCCAATTGAATAGCGTTAATGTCTAGATGGCCGTTCTGTTCTTTATCGTTGTGGTGATAACGTGGCAGATAAAATACCACGTGCTATTGTACGTGTGGGCGGACATGGTCACCCAATGTAAAGACGATTATGTATATTATGGTGTTTGGTTAGTAGACGGATAGTAAGTAGATGGGCACTTCTTATTAGGGAATGGTATTTGATGGTGTACGTTTGTGCGATTGGAAGATTATCGTATCAGTAGCGGTGCACGAGTCTTTTTAAGTGGATGGAAATAAGGTTGATCCCATGTTTTGTTTTATGACCTAAATTCGAAAGTGCCTGGGTACCCTTGTTTGGGAGCCAGGAGCTCTAATTTTGAATCACTCGTCTCGCGTCGAGCGCTCGATTTCTACTGATTTTCGTTCGACATACGAAATTCCGTATTTTTGAATCACGCGACTGCAACGAATGGTCCTTACCACTCGTCTCGTATGTCGATCGATAGATTAATTGTCAAAAATTGTGTTGATTTCAAATCGAGCAGTTTGTGCTTTTGTGCCGAATAGATTTTTTGTTTCGACATTTTCGAACAAAAACAAACCAAAGTGTTATTATTTACGATCCATGATCCATGTGTTTTGTTTGTTTTGCAACTAAAGGAAAAGATTTTTCATCTAAACAGCCAATAAAACGAAATATTTTACGTTCCGTTTCCGTTACGGTAGTTTCCGGTTTTTGTAATTTCTGCGTGGAACGGATAAAATACAATACTTCAAATCGTACTGGCAACACTTCAGGCGAACCAAAAACGAGATCATGCGACTTAGAAGACGAGTGTGACTTATGTCGCATTCGATGATACAATTTCATACGAGTGATTCAAAAATAGAGCTTCAGGACGCATTATAGGAAGTATAGGAAGTTATCGAGCCGCCCATAAGGCCTCTGACATGGCTTTACGACAGCCTTATGACTTTATGACAGCCGGCACTAAAGACTTAGCGTGCCTTGCAAAGCACGGAAGCGCTCGGAGAAGTGCCACTAGCGGTAGTCACGGGACGGTCACCCATCCTGCAACTGACCGAGCCTGTTATTGCTTAACTCAAGTGATTGATTCCAATCATTAACGCGCATTAACTATAGGAACTGATACAAGTATCAGCCCTTCGTATGTCCCCACTGCTGGGGCACGCGGCTCTTCCTGCATCGCAGGAAGGTTAGGCCATACTCCATCACGGAGACCAAGTTCGGGTTGGTGGAGGATTTTTTAGACAGTGGCGGACCTTACTCTAAATTATTTTCTTTGCATTTCATATTGATGAGCTATCTAGGTTTTTTTCAATAGTGTTGTGCAATATCACATTTCAAATTCTAATTCCAACTGAGACTTCGCATTGCGGAATGATATATTTCATTTTAAGGTGATAATCAGACGCTGTCGTATTTCATCATTGGTCTAGTAATATGATTGAATTAAATAAATATTCACGGACATAATTATTACACAGATCTCGTTAGACCCCATACTAAGCACAACTAAATGACTTGTGTTATAGATGCTAACTTGACGATAGATGTAATACAATAAATACATAGATAACATCCAAGCCCTGAGACAAACTATGAAAGTTCGCTTCCTAGTTTGACCCGGCCAGAGATCGAACCCGAGACCTTCGGTTTTACAGTCAGCGTGCCAAACCGCCGCGCCACCGAGGCCGGGTACAGGTATTTTTCCACCTTTGTGACCATTCTTGTCTGGCTACTATATCACAGTGTACTATAACTTACACAAATGAATATAGGTATACCTATATTCATTTGTGTAAGATTTTTGTTTGTGTATACCGTAGTTTATTTTGTCAGTTAGTTAAAACTATTTAAGTATCTGTTTCATTCTGTATGCATATTACGTATTCTACTCTATACAACTATTACTCTTTATTACATATAAGTATTCTATTCAGTATGGTATTTCCCATGATTGCAACACACCGCAGTCTGTAGCGCTCGCGGAACACCTCTTGGCACTGACTGAAAATCAGCGCTGAAGGCTTGCCCATCAGCATAGGCTGAGTCAATTGCCGTTTATAGCGGCAGTGACACGCCGTGACCTTTAGTGTTCTTTTCATTTTTTTTAATGTTATTTAGTAATGTGTTTTAAGTTTGTTTTGTTACTGTGGCGTGTGTACTGTGGCTATAATAAATGTTTTTCTTGTTCTCCTTCTTTTTCTATACACTATTCTTGTCTGGCTACTAGTTTGGTATAAAGTTTTATGTTAATTGGATGCATTGCATATTATAATGTTTTGTCTGTGAAACTTATCAACTGCGGCTAAATTTACAACCATAGGCAGCCTATAAAGGGTATTACAAATAATCACCAGAGAACTCTTCAATTAAAAACCTATTTAGAGGCTAAAAATTTCACCCATGCCGGGATTCGAACCCGCAACCTCTAGCTATCCCTGCCAGCGCTCTCCCAATTGAGCTCAATTGGCAGAGCGCTGGTGGTGAAATTTTTAGCCTCTAAATAGGTTTTTAAATTTGTCCTTAGCACGGGTTAGTGCATTAAGAATAAAAATAGTATAACTCTTCAATTAGTATTGAGGAGTTTGTTGACAACATTTACAATAGGGTAGTATTCGAAATAGCTAAGTTTCTATGTTTTCCTCAATATGTCCAATTTGCTTGATTAGTAGTTACCGATTTTGTAATACACTGTGTTACGGAATGGACAGTACAGTAGGACAGGAACTACTATTAATGGGAAAAGTCCCGCCCGCCAGTAAGGTCCGCCACTGTCTTACAATCCTCCACCAACCCGGACTTGGCCCCGGTGGTGGAGTATAGCCTAATCTTCCTGCGATGCAAAAAGAGACCCGTGCCCCAGCAGTGGGGACATATAAGGGTTGATAACGAATGATAACGAACACAAGAAAATGTGCAATGAAATTTTGACGAGAAGAATATTACAGAATGAGTGACATGAGAGAGTAAAGTCAAAAGGAAAAGTATACAGAATTATAATATGATTCCAAGGAGTCTTCAACACCTCCTTGCTTAGTATTAGCAGACACTTAAATCACATTTAACAAGCATTCCGCAGCTGCAATCTAAAAGTGCTTTCATATAACTAAGACTCAGTTAACTACTACTTCCAACTATATCATCAATCTTTTCACTCTGGTAAGCAAATCTCTCACAACACGCTGTCATTTCCCAACTACCTATGTGCAGAGTTTCATCACAGTTTTACTCGTACTCTAAAGCGTTACATAAGTCTATTTTACTTCAGCACGAGGTGAGGCAATTCTAGTCATTTTATCAGTATACCGTTTCGCCACCGGATGGTGGCAGGTACTTGGCAAACATAAAGCAAGAGGATACAGTATACAATGTGTAGTTTAATCAAGAAATAGTGCAGTGGCTTGATGCGAGACCGGTTAGTTAGTTGGTCGATTGCTGATTTATTGGTGTGCAAGAAAGAGGTATCTATGGACTTCAGAGCCTGAAATCTTGCAAACTTCCCCATACTTGATTATACATAACTATCGAAATGAGCACCTAAACGTTACGTTTATATAAGTACTTAAAGAAGATAAATTCAGTGAAATATACAGTGCAATCAATCCAATACAAAACAAATGAAAATGTCTAAAGTTTGTACGACAATGGCGCCCAAAAATAACAAATGAAAATGTCTGAAGTTTGTGTGAGAATTGGATGCATTTTTGTTTCTTGATCTTGAAGCGGCAATTTAAAAAATCGTTTTTTTAATGGCAAGTGATAAAGCAACTGACATAAGGCAAGACATGCATGCCGTAGAGAAGATGAAGTTTCATGGGGCTAGTTTGGCAACTGAAGACCGGATGCAGAATCAAGGGACAACTGGCTGTAGGAAAGACCTGGAGAAGATCAGAGTAGGTAGAAGCGACTGGCGCAAGCATGGAGAAGCTCTTGTCGAACAGAGGATACCGACGCGTCGGTCTTAAGTCGGTAAAGATGTTGACGATGACGAATAAAGAATACAATAAAGAATACAATAAAGAATATTCTTATCTTATCTTATGACGATGAAAACAATGAATTGTTGCACTTTTACTAAATCTGCTAGAGTTTGTTATGATACAGCAGTGATTGTTTGATGGCAAGATACTATGCTGAAAAGAAATATTGGTGATTCCAAATATCTCACATCGATCGACGATCGTATGTCATCCACCCTCCTAGAGTGAACCCTTTTTCTAAAACTTCTTATCATAATATGTTCACTTGATAACTATTGAGGTAGGTCGGTGTTTTTGACGCTTTTTTGTGTCACTATCTACCCCATGTGAGTGAATGCTCTTTGTTTGCGCATAGATTAAGGGATTCTCTTAACGTGTGGACACTTATATTAAAGGTTATCTTTACGACATTTTTATCAGCTTTAAAAAACTCACCTATAAATACTGCTCCCTAGCATCTATGCCTATATTACGTAAAAATAAAAATGTTCATTGTAAATAAAATAGCAACATACTTCAAACGAAATCTGATACTGTTGTTGAATCATGAAATCACTCAAAAACATAATGAAATTCTAATTGCCTGCCGCATTGTTCAGTTGTAATTCACAGTAAATTATCATCTCAACGATTCCACGAAACGGAAGAAGATTACTACAGGACGCACGGGGGTCATTTCATTGTTATCGTGAATGCTAAATACGATGACTAACTCCAATGTTCATGCCAAACCATTCAAACAAGACCTCCCTTTCCAGAAACTACCTGTAGTTGAACTTTTTAGTGCTACAGGTCTTGCTCTGTGGTTGCTCTAATAAACGACCTCGAGATGGACATCGCTTCTGCTGTTGTGTTGTGTGTGACATCACTTTTAGTTGCTTCTATGGCTGTGCGAAGGTAATTCTGGATATAGCAAGGGGTATTTAAATATATAGTAGAAGAAGGTTGGTGTACTCTCATGAAATACAAGTGTATTTCATGAAATACAAGTGTATTTCATGAAATACAAGTGTATTTCATGTGGTACTAAATGTGTAGGTTACTGGTAGTAGACCTAGGCTACGGCTAGTATCAGACAAAGACGCGCTACCAAGCAATTTGACGTGTTCCAGCGTAATGTCTAGTGACATTAGAACAGTCCTAACAATCAACCACGTAAAGTCAGCCTCATATTCACTTAGGTATTATCTCCTGCTAGGTGAGACAGAGGCCTGAAACCGATTTGTGTGGATGCAGTGACTAATTTAATGTTGTTGAAACGAAAAAGCTTTGTCTTTGCAGTTAGTAGCTAACCCTCGTCTCTGTCTACCGCTCTGGAATACAGGCTTGAGATACAGATGCCAAGTGCAAGCCTTTTACTAAATATCACCAGTCTTAAGATTCCATGATCATTTCTGGGCACATTAATGGCTAGACGGTAAGTAATCAATATGCTAAGTACTGTCTGTCAAGGATTCTTTCCGATAAACCACTGGCAGTCTTAAGACATTGCGATTGCGAAGCACCAACTCCACAGTAGTTTTTTTGTATTTTATTAGACTCTCCACATCTTCATAGGTCTCATTTAACCGTAAATGAACGTAATTTCTCAGCTTTTAAGATGTCTGGATAGTTTACTTAATTCTAGTGTCGTTTCTCCGTTTTCTACTCCGGTTTACTTGGTTCTATTGTTTTGGATGGTCATTAGAGTGATTAATAATCATTGTAATTATGTTTATAAATCATTTTATTTCTGGTTGCGCAATAATGTGTTCTCTACCTATCTTCTTTGTTATATTTCTTATTCGTACATCGTTGTCTTTCGATATTTTTTATGGGAAAAGGTTTTCACGTTTTTGACATCTAGCATCTTTGAACTAATTCTTTATCAGAAACAGAAGTCAAAAGGCACCATAAACCATGTAAGTGGATGGCAATTTCCTGTCGTAATTTATGGTACCTACGATTTTTCCAAATCAGTCAAAGCTGTTTGTAATTCAACTCTTAACAGAGGACCTTAATGAATTAGACGTGGTGTTTTGAGGATATTTTGCGGCAGATAGGAGGGTTCAGAGTGCTCAGTATGCGCGCTTTGAGAAAGCCGAATGGCCAAGATCACACATGAAGGATTACTGTCTCTAAAAAAACCTTTTTTTAAGACGTATATGATAAGCGAACAAATAGATCCTCTTGCTGGTACATCTCAAACTCTGTATTGTGTAGACACACCTTGACCAAGCAGGGGACGTATTGGCGAAGGACAAGATAAAGTAGTGAGCGCATGCAGGGCCTAAGAGAAAGTACCCAAAAAAGAAAACGTATGCTGCGACTAATAAATGTTGATAAACTACCCAAAACCATGTAGAGCGCATGCAGAAGGAATTTTGATAAAGTACTCAAAATCATAGTGAGCGTATGCTACATCCAAAACCTGGTGAGTCCAGGCAGCGATTAATAAATATTGATAAAGCAAAAGAGAATAGTCAGGATACCTAGTGGTAAGTGATTAGCAGAACTGGTCTCTTCCTGTCCCTTTGGGATACAGCATTTGATTGTATGGCGGTAGAGAACCGTGCGCAAAACGGCGCGAGAGTCTGCTTCGGACTTAGCTTGTATTTATCTCATTTTTGCGTGTTCTGTAGTGGTTTTAATCGTGGCTGTACAATTTGACCGACAATTTGCTCGGTTAAGCCAATTAATCGCAATTGGGATGGAATGCCACGGACTTCCTACTTTAGTGTTGCAATGGGCTTCGTTTTTTTCTGTTTCTAATAGAGTAATGAAGATAATTCCGCGACGCGTCTACTTTTTTCTAAGTTGTAACTGGTTTTCTGCCATCTTAAAAAGTAATTACTTTATATTTATTGTGCGGTTCTCTGTTATTGCTTTCTGCTCTTCTTGTAAGCGAAATGTGTATGTGTTAAAGGCGTTTTGAAGTATATAAAAGCTTAGTGAATAATTGTCATTAACCCGTGTATGTCCCCACTGCTGATATACTTTATTGCACGCGAAACATTAAACAGGATATTCCATAAGAAATAGTATGTACAAAGGCAAGCTTATTCCTCTAAGAGATTCCTCCCAGCAACACAGTGGAGAGTCGGAGATTTACTTCAAATTCTCAGTCATTCCTTTAGGGTGGTGGGTAAAAATAACTCTAGTTAATTACGTTTGTGCGGTTTAGGAGTATCAATTTGTCAAGGTGTCAACAGGATTGCGGTCCAAAGATAGACACAAGATGTTTCAATAATTTTCACCGTGTAAGATCGTCAAGAAGTGTAAGAAGCGCTCGTAGCCTAGTCCACCGAGTGATTGGAATCAATCACTTGAGTAAAGCAACAACAGGCGCGGTCAGGTGCAGGATGGGTGACCGTCCGTGACTAACACTAGTAGCATTTTTCCGAGCGCTTCCGTGCTTCACAGGCATGTTCAGCCGTTGGTGCCGGCTGTCATGTAATGGCAGTCGTTAAGCCACGTCAGATACCTCATGGGCGGCTTGATAACTTCTGACAGTAAGGCCCGCCACTGTCTTACAATCCCCCACCAACCCGGACTTGGCCCCCGTGGTGGAGTATGGCCTAACCTTCCTGCGATGCAGGAAGAGACCCCTCCCCCAGCAGTGGGGACATACAAGGGTTGATATCGAAGATCGTCACTTCATGTTTTAGATTGTTAACATCGGTACGAGTGATTACTAATAGTTAGCAGAGTCTAAGGGCCAGTTTCTAAATTTCACTAAGTAAATTCTTAAGAACGTTCTGTCACGCTCTTTGCTAAATTCGAAAAGACAGCGCTACGGTTAAAGCGCTTAGGGGCGCTAACTATGGAATAAAAATCATAACTTCTTTCATAATACTTTTTATAAAAACCTATTTAGCTATTTAGAGGCTAAAAATTCCACCCATGCAGGGATTCGAACCCGCGACCTCTGGCTATCCGTGCCAACGCTCTTTCCAACTGAGCTAATGGGCGACTCACCGGCATCAGCGAAATTTCGAACCTGTTTACAATATTCTCTGTATTACGTACAGAATATTCTTACGTATTCTTTCATAATACGTTTTTTTTTTCATAAAGTAAATTTCTTCATATCTGTGAAGTTTTAGAACGTACAGACTAGAACGTAGGCTTTAATCGATTCCCGCTAAAAACGGCTATTTTAGCGGAATGGACGGAAAAATGGACTGGAAATGGATTGGACATTTCCGAAAGCGTTATTTGAAAACCAGCACTGTTTACAATAGAAACGGCAAACGATGCAATAGTACAATTGTCACACACACACTTCTCTGTTATACAATTCGTATTATGTTATGTAAGCACATTTATTTGTGTCAATAAATCAATTCAATCAATGATTGAATTCATCTATTGACATAAACAAACGTGCTATGAAGCTAACGACGATTCTGTCATACTCCAGCTACTTTGTAACAAACATATAAGTTCGGTTCTGCTATTGATAACTTTTTAAAGCATGGTTTTAAAGTTTTGATCAGACAAAAAAGATTATCAGGTTGTAAAAAAGGTTGTCTGGAAGAGATCAATTTTAGTGATAAGGCGGTCTGTACTCTTAGGTTAAGAAATATCTGTGTAATTGCCATTTTATGTACAATAATGTGTACCTTTATAGCACTCATTTAAAGTAATGAATCTTCAACAAGCTGTGGCCAAACTAAAAATAAATAATTTAATAGTGACAAATATTAAGTTATGATTAGATTAGATGTTCGATTAGATTGAATGTTAAGTTATGTGCCTTTGTCTTCAATACATTAGTCCAGTCCATCCAAAGGTTGTCTGGAAGAGATCACTTTTAGTGATAAGGCCGCCGTCTGTACTCTTAGATTAAGAAATATCTGTGTAATTTCCATTTTTATGTACAATAAAGTGTTTTCTATGTATCTATCTATCTAGTGATATCTTCCTAGCACTCATTAAAAGTAAGGAAAAAAAAGCCCTTTAAAAAGCCCTGACCAAACAAAAAATATTTTTTTACCATTTGCTGGGGGAAGGAAAACGTCGTGAAGAAACCTCAGTGCATGAGGAGTTTAATTATCTCAGCGCTTGAAATTGACGCGTGGCACTCGTTCTAATTTACCCAAACTCTCTCTGTGCCCTACTGTGCGACGTATGAAGGCTACATTATAAATATATAAATAATTTTAATTAAACATTATTAACTGGCTGACCCAGCGCACTTCGCACCGCCTAACAGTCGATTCTTTATTTTTTTTATTTTTCTCTCCATAAGAACCATCCTTGTACTTCAAGGAATATTCCAAAAAAAGAATTATTTAAATCGGTTCAGTTGCTCTCGAGATTTGCGCTTACCAACACATTCGGGGATTCATTTTTATACTATAGACAAGCTGACCCAGCGAACTTCGTAGCGCCTAACAGTGGATTTTTTAATTATTTCTTTATTTTTCTCTCCGTAATAACCACAGAACATAAAAAAAGAGTAGAAGTCGTAAGTGGGCGGTGCCCGCGTGCCTCACATTAGCAATGTATTGCCTATGCGTAGTCGGTGACAGTTTTGTTGACTTCAGTTGCCGTGCGCTTCTAGTAAAGAAAAAATGGTGAAAACTTGATTAAAATGCCTTGTTATGCTTTGTGAGCAAAAATAAAAGTTGGGGACCAAAATATACCAATCATGCCGTAACATTTTATCTGTAAGATGTATTTCATTGTATTTTTAATTAAATTTGTAATGACATGAACACGGAAACCAATCCGAAAATAAGAAAGTGAAACCACCTTTATTTACTGGTTAATAAAGTTAAATTTTCATCGAAGAAAGTGTATATTCTCTAGAAGTTTCTGTCAAAATTTGAATTCTACTCAATTACGGATGGGGGCACACATGATAAAAATCTATCGATAATTTATTGTCTATGACGTAGTAGTCATACATACTTAACGGTACTTAGGTATTGTAAATTCCAATTGGTCTAAGTAGGTAATAGTATATTACACAACTAGGGTGGTAATACAAAGAAAGGCCGAGATCGCAGAAGTTTGCGGCCCGAACTGCAAGCGAGGGACGTAAATATGCGATCGAGAGCTTTCTTTATTACCTCCCGTGTTGTGTACATCTTTTTATGTCCACACTTGGTCAGAAAGCGGCTTGTTCGTACGCGCAGAGTGCGGAAAAAGCCACTTTATTGCCAGGTGTGGCATAAAATAATTATTGTTATTTTATGCCTACTTCCTAAGTGCCTTTTCAAATGCTTCCGGTCGCCGGGCCGGGTAAAGTAGTAATGTATGAGCTCTTGTCGCCGGCTGGTTGTTTTGCATGTGAAAACTGTCATTGGAGCACAGCTAGATCGCGATATAGTTTTTCTTCACCAGTTTATCAGTGACTGAAATATCTAAGAAACTATCAAAGTACTTTTAATCAAATACAACAGAAAACCGTGGCAATGATACAACAACCCTCTCGGAATCAAAACAATTTGGAAGTGAGTTTTCGTTTAGTTTTCCTAAGAAACCGAATACGAAAGTAAAATGGATGGCAGCGATAGAAAGGCAAAATTGGTTCAAAACGTCGATGAGCACAATATATTCAGAGCATTTTCATGAACACTTGCTGCAGCAATACCAGAAAAAAATGTGCTTCACTTCCAGGTTAGACTTGCGTATAATTGAAATATATTAGTACCATCATCAATAAAATTAGTATAACGTATGAAACATGGCGTACAGTTAGACAAAGATCTGAATTGAGTCGTAGAATATTTCCCGTGTTATATTTTCTAACGCCCGCGAAGCAGGGTTAGAGGTAGTTTTAAATAAGAAAACATTTTAAAATATGAAATCTACCACATTGTTTTCTTTGTGCATATATTTACCCTATTAGTGTTGAATCTTTACTGCACAAAAAGATAATGTGAAAAAGATGCATTTTCTACCAGTCAACCCGCAGGCAAAAAAGAAATAGCTAAAAATTCTTCTAAGTACCAGTATTCGTATTCGGCCATTAATGTGTTAAACTGTTTGTACGGGTATAATTTGTCGATAGGTCCTCCCTATCGACAATCTAGAACTCGCATTGTCCCATCCCAAACTGAGAATGTACATGTTTCTCAATTTTGACCTTTATGTCTTAGTAGGTAAAAGTTCTTTTCGGTCCGACACGGCGCTAGTTCCATCTAGTGTAGAGTAGCGTTACTACAAAATGTCAACCTTAATTTCATCATTGTCATTTGACTTTGATCATTGTTGACATTATAAAAAGGTGCATATTGTAATTGAAACTTTTATGATGTACACCTTTTCGGCATTGAATTTATTTACCAATAGCAGCTCGGCATTCGTAGTGTGCGTTTGGTTTATAAGTATCAGTTTGGTTACACTGGTTTTCGTACTAATGTGTCATGTCGCTACTTCTACTCTTTTTTTATGTTCTGTGGTAATAACCATCCTCGTACTTCAAGGAATATTCTAAAAAAAGAATTAGCGAAATTTGTTCAGCTACTCTCGAGATTTGCGCTTACCAACACATTCGGGGATTCATTTTTATATTATAAACATGTTATACTACAAGTGGAGCTTCGATTGTAACTTTTTTGTATACTGATTGCATTGTATCGTTTACAATCTGTTACTTTCCATAAAAATAAAATAAAAACCACTAACTTCAAAGTTCGGATTTCGGGTTCGGGACACCGGCAGTAGCATCACACCACGCAGAAAAGGATTCGTCGATACCTATACGTTGGCGGCGCCCTTGCAAGTAACTACGAAACCAGTCAATTACCATCGGAGATATGTTGAGAGACCACAGTGTCCCCAACAAGACGTCGAAGTCCACTGCGTAGAACGCGTTGCTGAAATCCAAACGCAATCCAAAGTACTAACCAAACAAATTTGTAAACTATGTCTCACCAACAAACCGCCCATTTCCTTCACGGCTAATTGGCTGTCCAAATCGCCCGTAGATAACGGTCTTGGAAACATAAAAACAAATTACTGTCCCAATGTTATTGAAGTGGCTGGCTGAACAATAAAAAACTGGTCAAGCGCGAGTACGACTCCCTCCCACAGGGTTCCTTAAAAATAATCGAAAACACAAAAAAATATCTTATTGGAGAGGCCACATTATAATATAAATAAACTTCCAAGCTTAGTTCCGGACTCACTTACTTAATTTTTTGTCGGAAGAGTCTGACCAGATTTTGGTCTGATTCGAAGGTGTGTAAAAATAAAGTGTAGTGATAATGAAAATTTAAGTTTGAAAATTAGTAATTGGTTATTTTCTTTCTACGGCGGTTAAGATAATACTATTGAAGATAGTTAAAATGAAATTGAAAAATTCTACTTTTTTAACAAAAAAGAAAACCGACTTATAGAATAACATGCGTTAAAAAGAAAAGTTTTAAATTACTAAATGAATATAAGACTCATTTTCTAACTAAACAAGTAGTTTTGATACTAATGCATAATAAGGGTGTAACGGTGAAACCTCTTCACACCATTTTTATTTCTTTTTCTATCTATCATTTTCAAATATTTAAATTATGTACGCCACACATTATTCGATTTCCCTCATTTTTCACCACTACTACTTTACTCTTTGACCAGATCTGACTTTTTACCTGCTGCTCCGTTTATCCGTTTTTATCCAGTTTTTCTGTTTTATGGTAACTGGCTAAATAAGCCTATTACTAATTTAAAGAAGAAGAAAGAAAGAAAACATTTATTTAAATTGCCACGAATGCACAAACATAAAAAATACACAGTAATGGGGAAGATGAACATCAATTAGGAATTTAAAAACCTATTTAGAGGCTAAAAGTAGTTTATCTAATTTAGACCAGTTTCTGGATAAATCTAATTAATAAAAATAGATTTTGTCTACAATGAGTGAATGTCTTCACCTTTACTTTAGTTGAAGACAATGATAGATGATGCATGCTAGGGATGAATGATAGATGATGAATAAAAGTGGAACTGCCTAATGTAAATATTCATTGTACGAGTAAATATCACCCCACACTTTCAAAATTTTTTTTTCATCGCCATCTTCTATATTATTTTATTTTAGTTTACTTACCCATCCCACATCCCCGACCTTCATTGACCTTACCCTGGACCTTTGACTCTAAATTATAATTTTATAATTTAACTTGACTATATTTTTTATAAAAAAAAATTTTTAATATATTTTTTTAAATAAATATATTTAAAAAAAAAAAATTTTTACCGGTTGCCCCCGGGTAGTGTAACGGTGCAAACCTCTTCACACCATTTTATTTCTTTTCTATCTGTCATTTTCACATATTTAAATTATGTACGTCACACATTCTTCGATTTACCTCATTTTTCACCACTACTACTTTACTCTGACCAGATCTGACTTTTTTACCTGCTTCTCCGCTTATCCGTTTTTATCCAGTTTTTCTGTTTTATCTACATGTAATATCTACAAATAAAACCAGACCTGAAGTCGTTCCAGAGTTTATTATTATTTACAAAAGTTATGCAACGTTCCAAGAATCCTTATAACACGAGTGTGTTTCTAAAAAACAGGCCATAGGCGAGTTTTTTTAAAGTATCACACGAGTGTTATCTCTCATACTATAATACATAAAATTATATTAAACAGAAACAAACTTTGTTTAAATATTGAAAAGTTTTTTTAAATGTAAAATGTTGACGCCAAGGCGCAAACATCGATTGCGCATGTGTGTTGCGTCCCCGCGGACTCGTTCATTGGAACGTTTTTTTTAAAGTTGCGGTTCATTCTTCTTGGTCCAGCTGGAGATTGTATAAGTGTATCATTTTGATTGAAAAGTTATATTACGAGTGTGATACAGGCCATACAAGACCTATATCGTAACAATACTTTTATTTTTTATTTTTGGCCTATGCGTAATGTTTGTCATAAGAGTTTTGTTTTCAGTTTTATAATCTTTGTATTATAGTATTAGCATAGATAAAAGAATGACCAGCATCAGGCAGCGTGGTAAATAGTTATTGCAGAACGCACATACTTTTTTTTATTTTTGTAACTTTTATTTATCTACTTTTGTAACATGTGCCCACGTATTTCGGCTATTTTGAAAGGCTGAGGTATGTGAAAATCTCAGACACCCAGGTTTCTACACGATGTTTTTCTTCACAGTCATCGATTGCAAAAGAAATACGCACGAAATGAGACCGTCCTTTTGAAGTCTGTTAGAAAAAACGGAATTTTTCATTATGGCCTATTCGTATCTGTACGGAATGACACAAGGAGTGGCGGAATAGGCGAATAAGGTAACATTTGGTTGCGGAACCCTAAATACTACTGCCTCAGTGTAACAGACTGGTTTGAAAAAAACGACCTAAAACCAAAAACACGTGTTTGGTTTAATGTTTTGTTTATACCGTGGTCGTCCTTACGCCGAGGCCCTTATTGACTTTTTGTGCTGTCCAAGTTATCTGCTATTGGTTAGTAAACTATCAACTAGAGGAAAATACAAATACTATATTGCTTGAAAAAAAACTGATTTCCTTCAGCAACTTTCCGTCCGAATTTTTTATGGAAGAAATTGTTTTTAGCAATAAGGCCGCCAATTGTACTTTGTATCTTTACATGGTTTATAAAACGTTCTCTATTGTATAATAAAAAATTATCTTATATTATCTTACAAATACTACATTATTAGTAAAAACATGCGGTTTACAATTGTTATTGTAAACACAGCAATTGTCATCGATATCGATACCAACCCTTCTATGTGATATTCATCACAATTAACAAACTAAACTTTAGTAAAATTGACAAGAAAGTATTTTTTTAATTTCTTCCACGGATCCACCCAAAGAGCAAATAAATATATCAATATTTTCTGCGGCCTTCTAAAGCCTTTTAATTATTAAAGGAAGAGTTTATCAAAATTACTAATCTGTGTCATCATCAAATATGTTTCTATCAGTGAAACTGACCTAAGTTCATTTACTATCTACCACTAACTCGTTTTCGATATCCATAATCACATAGGGCATGGGAAGCGCTCGTGGCCTTGTGGACACGAGTGATTGGAATCAATCACTAAGGTTAAGCAACAACAGACGCGGCCAGGTGCTGGATGGATGACCATCCCGTGACTACCGCTAGTGGCATATTTTTCGAGCGCTTTCGTGCTTCGCAAGGCACACTAAGCCGTTGGTGGTTAAGCCATGTCAGAGGCCATATGGGTGGTTTGATAACTTCTGAGGCTCGCGACTGTCTTACAATTCTCCACGAATTCGGACTTGGCGCCCGTGGTGGAGTATGCCCTAACCATCCTGCGACGCAGGAATGTCCCTGTGCCCCAGCACTGGGAACATACAAAGCGTTGATACCATAGGTCATATCACCTAACGGGTATCTTTAGACAGGATGCAGTGATGATAACATCGCAACTGTAACGCAAGAGTATCGTTTAAGGATCAACTTTCGCGCTCGGAATCCAATAATCGAATTCGTTACGCACAAATCAACCGGTATTCAGGCCACGCATGCGACTGTTCTTTGACTCTTCACACTATAGTGAAAAGGTGCATTTTGCAACGGCTTTCCGGCTTTAAATATCGTTAGCACCTCTATTAAAAGAGAGGTACATCATAACCGCAGCGTAATGTATCTTTAGTATTCTGTACAGCGTTGATCAACGTACCGTGAAATGACTTCTAAATAGTTATTATAGGAAAAGTAGTTTGAGATGCATCGAGGAAATAGAAGTTGCGAGAAATTTGAGTGTTTCAACCTTCTTTCATTAACACGGGCCAGCCAGATGCTGCGGGTTTCCCCCAAAATTAAAAATAAAATCGTAGACTTCGTTGACGGAAGAGCTTCCGACCTTGAACGTGACTAAACGCCAGGATTCGAATATAAAAATAATTCGAATTTCGAACGCGGGTTCCCGCAGCGCGTCTCTTAACGGCCAGTTTAAATATAGAACGTTCTATTTCGACCGCTGAACTCGCGGCCGATGGCTCCTCATTGTTTTTGCCAGCCAGTCCTACGTATTTTATTAAGTACTTAGTTTTACCTTCAATGGGTGCTCAATATAAATAATCTTGGTAGGTACTGTAACAATACTTCTTTATAGTAGCTGGCCGGCGGCGTAGCCGTCTAGGCAGAGTATAAATTATAATTATTTTAAAGGAAATCGTTGCGTTATGTCTAGGTGTCAGACATGACGAGACCCGCAGCTAGGCTAGGTTACGATGAAAAAAAGAAAGGTGCTTTTATTCATCGTTTTAATAAGTAGATCGCTATAGTACCTAGGCTCCGATACAAGCTTGCTTAGTGTGGGGCCACAGAAAACTGATTGTATGCACTAATTTAAATACTTTACTATTGTAATAAGGCAAACTAAGCTATCCATTGTACTAAATATCTTTGCTAAAATAAATAATTTTGTACTTGTATCGATCAATCTAATCAATTTATTTCAACGTAAAGAATTTACATTCTGTTTGCTGAATATCAATGTACAATGTAAAATGTAAGCCGCTGCCTTCGGGTCATATTGCAGTGGAGAAAAAGGATCGGGAAAAAATATAGTATAGTTTGATTATTGCTTAAATGTCTAATTGCTCGATTTGACGGCGATTTATGTCATACATTGAGGCTTTACAAAATCAGTGCTAAAGAATCGGTAGACCTGGAGCTCTATTTTTGAATCACTCGTCCCGCGTCGAGCGCTCGATTTCTACTGATTTTCGTTCGACATACGAAATTCCGTATTTTTGAATCACTCGACTGCAACGAATGGTCCTTACCACTCGTCTCTTATGTCGATCGATAGATTAATTGAAAAAAATTGTGTTAATTTCAAATCGAGGAGTTTGTGCTTTTGTACCGAATTGATTTTTTGTTTCGACATTTTCGAACAAAAACAAACCAAAGTGTTATTATTTACGATATATGACTAGTGTTTTGTTTGTTTTGCAACTAAAGGTAAAGATTTTTCATCTAAACAGCCAATTAAACGAAATATTTTTCGTTCCGTTTCCGTTACGGTAGTTTCCGGTTTTTGTAATTTCTGCGTGGTACGGATAAAATACAATACTTCTAATTGTATTGGAAACACTTCAGGCAAACGATTAAAGTATACGTAAAAACGAGATCATGCGACTTAGAAGACGAGTGTGACTTATGTCGCATTCGACGATACAATTTCATACGAGTGATCCAAAAATAGAGCTCATGGCAATCGACGTTTAATACTTACCTGGGGGCCTATTCTCGCCCATGCGAATTGAAAGCGTGGACTCAAAATATTCGAAGGCTTAGTTAGATATATGTCGCATTAAAATAAAATAAGATATTTATAGTTTTTTTTTTAACCCGTGTTAAGGACAATTTAAAAACCTATTTAGAGGCTAAAAATTCCACCAATGCCGGGATTCGAACCCGCGATCTCTGGCTATCCGTGCCAGCGCTCTTTCCAACTGAGCGACTCCTGGGTGGAATTTTTAGTCTCTCAATAGGTTTTTAAGATATTTATAGATTTATTTTCTTATTCGAATTCAATCTAGCATGGCGTTCAGAATACATATTTTGGCTGTCGCTCGACTTTTTACGTAGAATTCCAAGTCTATAAGCATTCGAGTCGTATACGACTCATTTGCTAATGAAGTGAGATTTGGCTCCGAGATACGCAAACGGAGTGGCCAAGTGAGGTGTGTTTATGGCAACACAAGTATATTGTCATACTATTTTTATTTTTAATGCACTAACCCGTGCGAAGGACAAATTTAGAAGCTAAAAATTTCACCCATGCCGGGATTCGAACACGCAACGGCACGGATAGCCGGAGGTTGCGGGTTCGAATCCCGGCATGGGTGAAATTTTTAGCGTCTAAATAGGTTTTTAAGTATATTGTCATGTTTCCTTTTTTTAGCATTTTAAGTTAGTAATACAAAATATGTCTCTCTCTCTCTGTGTGAGCGAATATCCATGGCACGTGTGTTGATTATAATTATTATATTGAAAAATAAACTATCTTGTATAGAATCAGGCGTTACTTTGCGGAAATCTATAATAGCATTAAAAAGTTAATATTACTTTGCTAAATTCCGCCAAAAATCCCAAAAGCACCATGCGGTTAGCTAATGCACCGCCCTCCCTCCCACTTTTTCAAGCAGAAGCAAGACACGAACACACCACTGAATAATGCAATAGATTATCTGGTTCCCAGTGCTGCAGTTTAAATTACAATACAGTCCACTCTACACTAGCTTCACTGAGCCATCTTATAACAAGGTGAATATTCTGTTTGTATTACAATTTGTGTTTGGGAGAAGACTACTAACGAAAACACGGCTCTCCAGTTTCACTTTCGACTTGCCATGATACGTGTCAGCCTAAGAAAATATTACTTACTAAATATTAGAACAAGGGCCAAATGGTGGTATGTTTTTGTAGAGTCTGATGATAGATATCGGGTTTGGGCGTAAGTTCATTTTACGCTCAAACCCGATATCTATCTATCATATTTCAGAAATAGAAGTTTGAACTGTTTTTTCTGCGTCATTAAAGGGGTTTGTATAGTGGTTAACTGGATAGATGTTACTCTTTTTTTTGTATGTCAACTAACCGAATGAATGCCCTTAATGTACGTAATACAAAACTTACAAATTAACTGCATAGCATAAAAAGGAGCCAGTATCAAAATCACTTTGTGAGTTTCAAAAATATAGAATAAGTTTCAAAAACTAAAATGATCTTGTAATAATAATAATATTGGCCTTTTTTGCATCTACTTAATGAGATGATTTATACAGCGTTCAGTGGTATCTTCACTCACACTAGATGGGTGAAGGGACCACTCCGACGCTGTAGTGCCTGGGACATGGTTTTATAGATGGTGTAGGCTTGCCCAGCACCTATACCATCCTGACAGCTTAGTCGGCCTAGCCCACAGGAAAGACTAGTCAATACGTGCGGAGCCAACCAAGCCGCGGGTTTCCTCACGATGTTTTCCTTCACCGTTAGCGTGTGGTATTGCGACTACAAATTCGCAAATGTACGTAACTTTGAAATTAAACAATTGTCATTGGTACATGCCCGCACTTGGGATCGAACCTGGGGCTCCCGCTTGCCAGTCCATGGTTCTACCCACTGGGCTACCACCGCTGTAAGATCTTGTAAGACGTGATAAATTTAAAAGCCTAGTAGTTTACAATTGTCACGAATATTATGCGAGGAACCCAAACCACTTTCACCGTAATTAGTAAATTTGCTAACAATATGTAAACAGCATGAAAATAAATTTGAGATATTTTCATAATCTGTGGATGGAAATTGCAGATTATGCATTGGTTAGATAATTTTGTTAACAATTAATATCAACCCTTTGTATATCCCCACTGCTGAGATATGGGTCTAAACTTTCTGCATCGCAGGAAGGTTAGGTCACGGTGGCAAGGTCCGGGTTGGAGGAGAATTGAGACAGTGGCGGGCCTTACGGTCAGAAGCTATCAAGTCGCCCATAAGGCCTCTGACTTGGCTTAACGACTGACGTTACATGAAAGCCGGCGCCAACAGATTAACGTGCCTTGCTGAAGCGCTCGGAAAAATGTCACTAGCAGTAGTCACAGGACGGTCACCCATCCTGCATCTGACCGCGCCTATTGTTGCTTGACTCACGTGATTGACACCAACGACTAACAATTAAATAAAGAAAAAAAGCAATTATTATTAAATATAATCTTCAAAACATACATTAGTAACTAGTGAGTCTGGGACCTTACTTTACTACCATATCCCATTTTGATTAATTTTGAATAGCCTTGGGTAACTCAAGAGCCAGATATGAGTGGACACACAACTCCCTCACCGTCAAGTGTGTCCCATTCATATCCCAGAGATGTCAACTATATCTGGCTCCCTCACACATACTCTCAACTCAGTACGGTAGTCATCTCCTGCTACTTTATCCAGCTCACACACAATGCGCGAGAACGAGATCAACATCGTCTGACATCGGTTACATTCGGCCGCATTTCTCGTCTTAACCAACGAGCGATGAGAGAAAGTTCACCAAAGGAAACGTGTGATCTGGTTAAAGTAGGGAATAGGTAGACTAGACTGACTCACCACTTGTGTCTCGTTTCCACACGCACTTAGTAGATTGGATGTCGTATGATCTAGGACACAAGTGGTGAGCGAGATATGATAGAGATATAGTGTGTCTCGGTGAGCAAAGATATGAGATATAACAACTCCCTCTAAGGACACACTTTGCCCAAGTCTAATTTTAATTCGAATTTCAAATGTAGACAACAATTTTAATATTTAAATAACTGTTTACCTTCCAGTGTAGAGCATCATGGCAAGTGATATTTGAAAGTGTTAAATTGAGCAGTGTCAAAGTGAGCAAGAATGCCTCGACAGTGTTGAACTTTCTGAAGTGTAATCTGATTCTACATTGCACAATACGACAGGCACCGCGAAGTGAAATGGGTATGTTTTTGAACTAAAACTTTCGTAAGCACAACACATTGTAGACTTTTAGTCCGGATTTACTTACGGGTGTTGTTATATCGGAAAAGTCCGACCAGGTTTCGCTCCGATTCGCAGAGCTTAATCATGGTGAGCAGAGACGGAGCTCGCGTCGTCGGTTGCTTGTCTCACACTGAGACAAGCAAGACAAGTGTGAGACAAGCAACCGACGACGCGAGCTCCGTCTCTGCTCACCATGATTAAGCTCTGCGAATCGGAGCGAAACCTGGTCGGACTTTTCCGATATAACAACACCCGTAAGTAGATCCGGACTAAAAGTCTACAAAATGGGTATGTTTATTTTATACTTTCACTTCGTATAATTATTTTTTTTTCCCAGCTTTCTTAATGGGATGAGATTGGGTATCTCATTAAGAAAGCTTTAATAACTTTCAGACAATACAATCACACGTTTTAGGTGAAAACTAGGATGCTTCTAGTATTCGTGTCTATTATACTATTTTTATTTTTAATGCACTAACCCGTGCTAAGGACAAATTTAAAAACCTATTTAGAGACCTATTTAGAGGCTAAAAATTTCACCCATGCCGGGATTCGAACCCGCAACCTCTGGCTATCCGTGCCAGCGCTCTACCAATTGAGCGCTGGCACGGATAGCCAGAGGTTGCGGGTTCGAATCCCGGCATGGGTAAAATTTTTAGCCTCTAAATAGGTTTTTAAATTTGTTCCTTAGCACGGGTTAGTGCATTAAAATAAAAATAGTATAACCTATTTAGAGGCTAAAAATTTCACCCATGCCGGGATTCGAACCCGCAACCTCTGGCTCTGGCTATCCGTGCCAGATATCCGTTCCCGTGATCCTCTGGCACGGATAGCCAGAGGTTGCGGGTTCGAATCCCGGCATGTGTCTATTAGTGTCTATTATTATTAATACTTTTATGGCACACACATACACACGCATATAGTTTTCAATGGTGATGCGGTGGACTTAGTGCTAAATTTTTTTTTCTATCAGACTACCGCAGGAGATGCACGGTAGGCTTAAGTGGGAGGCATACGGAAGAAACAAAATAAATAAACTTAAGAATTATACAAAAGAACATATGCATAACATGCATATTAAAACATATTATGTTTTTTATTACATTATTCCTGAAATAATAATTTTATAAGTAATTATAACACATTTATGAAGCGGTGGTAGCTCAGTGGGTAGAACCATGGACTGGCAAGCGAGAGCCCCAGGTTCGATCCCGAGTGCGGTCATGTACCAATGACTTTGTTTAATTTCAAAGTTACGTGCATTTGCGAATTTGTAGTCGCAATACCACACGCTAACGGAGAAGGAAAACATCGTGAGGAAACCCGCGGCTTGGTTGGCTCCGCACGTATTGACTAGTCTTTCCTGTGTGCTAGGCCGACTAAGCTGTCAGGGTGGTATAGGTGCTGGGCAAGCGTACACCATCTATAAAACTATGTCCCAGGCACTACAGCGTCGGAGTGGTCCCTTCACCCATCTAGTGTGAGTGAAGATACCACTGGACGCTGTATAAATCATCTCATTAAGTAGATGCAAAAAAGGCCAATATTATTATGCACTTACGTATAGGTATTTTTATCTTTTTCGATTGCCTCAATGTTTGCCTCTTCGTCACCTCCTGCGGATTGACTGGTAAAAATGCAACAATTATTAAATTCACCTCTTCTGTAATAATGAATTAATAGTAATAATAATGGTACTCTATATATTATGATAACCACGCAAGGTCGTCACGAATTTTGAATGAATATTATTCGATGCGCTCGTGGCCTAGGCGAATTTTTTCCTATAATTATCACCAACCTACACCGAATAAATACCAAACCACAGTTGTAATTCATTTTTCTTGTTCTGTAATAGAGTTATTCTATTTTTATTTTTAATGCACTAACCCGTGCTAAGGACAATTTTAAAAACCTATTTAGAGGCTGAAAATTCCACCCATGCCGGATACTTCAGCCAGATGTCGCTGCCTGTACGTAATACAGAGAATAGTGTAAGGAGGTTCGAAATTTCACTGATGCCGGTGAGTCGCCCATTAGCTCAGTTGGAAAGACCGCTGGCACGGATAGCCAGAGGTCGCGGGTTCGAATCCCGGCATGGGTGGAATTTTTAGCCTCTAAATAGGTTTTTAAATTTGTTCCTTAGCACGGGTTAGTGCATTAAAAATAAAAATAGTAAAAAAAAATTTGTGAGGCAAGGCCGACTTGCACCATTTTCGTACACGAGGCCCCGAAAGCGAGTAACTACTCGTATATTTCATACACATCTACACATATAATTCGGTTAAAGTGACTACCGCGTGACTTTGGGTCACATGTAGAACATGTTTCCAGCAAGCAAGCCGCAACTGTCACTTCGTATCAGTTGTTATCATTTGGTTCAAGGATAAACGGTAATCGGATATTAAACCGATGCCTATTTATTGCCATTACTTGGATTACACTATTTGGACAGTTGCTGACTCCCCACACTAGGCGAAGCTTGTCTCGTGGGAGAGAAGCATTTTTTTACAGGTATAGCTTTACGCGGTTGTGATGCGAGGCATTTATGAAATAAAAAGGAAAGTAAAATGTAATAGATACCTACAAAAAAAGAAAAAAAAACGTAAAAAAACAATTGTGAGGCAAGGCCGACTTGCACCATTTTCGTACACGAGGCACCGAAAGCGAGTAACTACTCGTATATTTCATTATAAATTGTGGTTTTTGTGGCATTCAAGAAATGGAGCAAGTCGTCCCATTACAAAAACTGTGATGTTCACTTAAAGCTTATGGGCCCAAACATATACAGTCTATTTATTCTTACTTGTCCAATTTAGTAAACAAGATTCTAAACTTTAAATTGAGATTAGATGCCTAAACTAGACATTTTCTCGCAAATTCATGAACTATGTTTATAAAATTGGCAGCGTGTTATCTAAAAGAGTGTTCCAGGTTACTTCATTTATGGAAATATGGCAGTTTTGGACTAAAAAGTCACAGTTTAAGGGTAGAATGTTGTTTACTAAATTGGTCAAGTAAGAATAAATAGACTGTACCTAGACTACAAAGGCGCTAGGCGGTACTGTAACGATACTTCTTTATAGTAGCTAGCTGGCGTAGCCGTCTAGCAGAGTTTGAATTATTTGAAGAATATCGTTACGTTTTATCTAGGTAGGTGTCAGTCGTGTTGAGACTCGCAGCTAGGATAGGTTTTGGTGATAAAAAAATATAATAAATAGAAATTATTGCTGCTAAATCAAGAGTTTCAATAACTACAGCGTTACAGTACCAAATAGCGCCACCAATGGCAAAAAATCATATCTTCTTTTATTCGCGTCTTTGGAAAAAGTGGCAACAATAAATCTTAATAAATATAGATGAGCCGGGTTTGGTGCCGGGTATCATTCAGAAATTATCAATTAATTACCACGATGACTGTAACGTCGTCGAAACGTCGAGGAAAATAGCAATAAATTACTACGCGATTAAGCCACGAAAATATTCTAACTCAGTAGTGTACAAGTCGAGAAAGTTGAAAATATGTTAGAAATTATCAAGCCACCCATATGGCCTCTGACATGGCTTAACGACTGCCATTACATGACAGCCGGTACCAACGGCTTAGCGTGCCTTGCGAAGCACGGAAGTGCTCCGAAAAAATGCCACTAGCTTTAGTCCCAGGATAGTCACCAATCCTGCACCAGACATTTTACATAATTTTACTGTGTAAACTTTGTATATTATATATTAGATAATTCAAAAACTTGAAGCGCTCGTGGCCTAGACGAACCGAGTGATTGGAATCAAATCACTTGGTTAAGCAACAACAGGCGCGGTCAGGTGCGGGATGGGTGAGCGTCCCGTGACTACCGCTAGTGGCATTTTACCGAGCGCTTCCGTGCTTCGCAAGGCACGTTAAGCCGTTGGTGTCGGCTGTCATACAATGGCAGTCGTTAAGCCATGTCAGAGGCCTTATGGGCGGCTTGATAACTTCTGACAGTAAGGCCCGCCACTGTCTTACAATCCTCCACCAACCCGGACTTGGCCCCCGTGGTGGAGTATGGCCTAACCTTCCTGCGATGCAGGAAGAGACCCGTGCCCCAGCAGTGGGGACATACAAGGGTTGATAACGTATAATGTATAATTCAAAAAGATCAGGAGAATTGATAATTGCCCTCTAAACCCGTATTTACGGGCCCAGACGAAAGATCCATCAAGAAAGTAAAGCAGTGACAACTAAATTCAGATCACGTATTGTGAAGGACATAATACATCGGGCTCCTGTTAATAAATTTCGACGAAAACACGACCGTATTTCACAAGAGCTAAGGCCTAAAGTCCCTTGACAGGGTCGTGATTAAATCCAGAATTAAATGACCATCTCCACTCTGTATTCATAACGAGATTTAATGTTGAAATTTGAACTTTAGTATTGAAGAAATGAGGGTGAATGTTGAATTTTATAGTTGGACTTGATTTGTGATACTGTTTGAGATGTAACGAAGCTGTGTGTTAAGGTGAAATGGATTTTGAAGTCTGAGGATATAGAAGTCGTTTTTGAATGTAAATTTAGGGTTTATCATTTTTTACTGTCACACAATGGCCATACAATTTAACACCTTTTGGTCGAAAGTTCCACTTATGGGAAAGATAAAATAAAATGGACTTATTCAGTCTTTTTTGTAGCTGATGATCTTTTTGGACACCTTAGAGATAACAATAGCGGTCTAATATCGTTGACTTATGCATGGACTAGTGGATGGCCACGATTTCTTTCAAGAAGAAATTTTTGTATGAATTTTTGAGATAAGAAGTAAGGTGTGTGCGATTCCAGACTACAATCGATCTCTGTGCCGAATTTCATCCCAATCCGTTCAGCTGTTCTGGCGTGATTGAGTAACAAACATCGAGACATCTAAAATAACTTTCACATTTATAACATTCTTAGGATTCTTTAGTCAGTAGTCAAAAGCACAATTAACTCAGGTACATTACAACTTCGATATCAACCCTTGTATGTCCCCACTGCTGGGGCACGGGTCTCTTCCTGCATCGCAGGAAGGTTAGGCCATACTCCGCCACGGGGGCCAAGTCCGGGTTGGTGGAGAATTGTAAAACAGTGGCGGGCCTTACTGTCAGAAGTTATTAAGCCGCCTATAAGGCCTCTGACATGGCTTAACGACTCCCGTTACATGACAGCCGGCATCAACGGCTGAACGTGCCTTACGAAGCACGGAAGCGCTACGAGTGACTTTTCAATAGTGACGTAAAAGTGGACCTTCTTGTACAAATGACACAAAAAATCACACAACTTATGAAATCGGCATCCTTTTGAGTGGTTTTTATTTCCATTCTATTGATAGAAAGATGGTAAATAAATCGGTGCAAGCAATAACTCTTGTCGTCACATCCGGGTCCGGTGTTCGAATGCATCGGAACCGGAAACAGGCCCTACCTGCGACTTCCGGTTTCCTTTTGGCCCTTTTGTGATTCATAATGGACAGCCAGTATAGGTCGTTTTGAATAGACTGAACTGACATATCAGTTCCATAATTTAGGACGGTTTTAGTAGTTACGTAGAAATATATGTATGTATGTACCTGCTGTTTCAAAACCTCTGCGGCGCAGCGTTAGCGCATATGCTTACCATGCAAGAGGTCCTGGGTTCAAACCCCGGCTGGGGACAAAAAAAACCCGAGGTCTTGGATGTTTAAAAATTTATGATCTCGTTGTTTCTGGTTCCCACGACACAGGGTATCTTAGTGTGGGGCCAGAAGCAACGTATGTGCCTGTATGTAAATGTTAAATTTCATTGCTGCTAAAAGTCTACGCGCGCAAGTACTTCGAACCTTCTAGACGTCAATGGTATGAAAAACACCCCACGTGACCCGACGATGTATCTTTTACGGTACTGTAACGCACTAACAGAATCCAGGCCCTGGTCCTAAACTAGGATACACTGTGCTATAGTAACCAGGCAAGTGCATCACAAACACGGATACACCCCGACTGAGGCCATTTGTACACATGTGTGGTGGTAATCGCACCCACGACCTTCGGCAGGTAATCAGACGTGATACCGTTAGACCAACGAAGCATTCTAATTTATGTTATAGAGAACATATTAACGTTTCAGCGATTTGGTAACACGTAAGAGTTTAGAATGTTATCAGTGGGAGTTTAGAATGTTTAAAGTAGACTTTTATCATAATTCAAATCTACTGCCGATTGTTGTTACTGTGACAGCAAACTGTACGTGTACGTACAGTCGACAGTACGTCATCCTTCACATCCATGGACTCTACTCCGTTCGGTTACGGGTGGCTTTGCAACTAAACTGTAAAGGTTGATGTGTCGACTGTACTTGGGGAAACACAAAACATAAAACTTTAAAAACTATACTTTTAGTACGTACCTACCTAGTTTTTATAGTTACAGTCTATTAGCTTTTATAATATACCTCGGCTACTATCGGATAGACCGATTATATTACAATAAGGTAGGGTGTATTTTGTATTGTTATTTATAACTTTTCAAAATAGGGAAGAAAAGTTTTATACAGAGCAGGAAGTAGTATTGCACTCGTGTGCTTTTGGCGAAAACCGAAGCCTACTCTAGAGCCCGAGGTATATTCTAAAAGGACTGTACCTTTTTATTTGAATTGAATTTTATTTTTGAGTATGGGCTTAATTACCAATTTTACCACTCGTGCCTACCCTGGATTGGCAATTTCAAGCGCTGAGGTATTTGAACACCTCAGTCACCCGGGTTTCCTCAAGATGTTTTCCTTCAAGCTTAGCGAGTGGTATTGCTACTACAACGTTACTTTGAATAGAATCTAGATAGGAAAATATGAAAAACTAACTGTGCTCCGTGGTGTTATCCCCGCAGTTTATTGGGGAAAATAAGTTGTGTATTAACAGTAAACGATATTTTCTCGCAGTAAAAGGTGTCCTATGTATTAATCCAGGGTGTCTCCTAACTCCATACTAAATTGAAATTTAAATCCAAACATAAACACTCACAACTTTTGCTTTTATAATATGAATAAATAAAATTATAGCTGTGCCCCACGGTGTTACCCGCGGTTTATCGATTTTCCCATGGGAATAAGATGTTTTCCCGAATTAAAACGTAGCCTATGTGTTAATCCAGGGTATCAGCTAACTCCATACCAAATTTTATTAAAATCGCTCCAGCTTTTAGACGTGAAAAAGTAAGAAACATACACATTCACAAACTTTCGCCTTTATGATATTAGTGTGTTTTTATCATAGTTTCCAAAGAACACCCCACATGCTAACAAAAATAAAAAAAATAAACTTGGTATTAAAATACTGCAGCTACCAGTTAATAGCTCCCAATAAAATATAGCTCGTGCAGAGCAAAGCACGACGTGAGAGCAAAAAATAACCAAACAAGGGCATACTTTACACAATACCTTTTACGACGGAGATAAAAGAGAAAGATAGCAAAAAATATGTACCCCGGACAATCTCTTGGGTTAGCATAGACAAGGTAGGGACAGAAGGTCGAACCTTAGATAAAAGGGCCGGTAAATATTAGCTGAATCACCTTTAGTCATGTAATGAAATACTGCCACTTATAGTCTACTTGCTTAGGAACTTAAAAGAATTAAACAATCTTGATACGTCTTTTTATCGAAATGCACACTTTATAAATAAATATATTTACATTTTACTTGAATTTAATTAAATTTCAGATTGAATTGGTGAAGGCTAAAATGTAAGTGATTTTAATTTAAAAAGTGTGTATCGATATTCGATAAAAAGACGTATCAAGATTGTTTACATATTATATTTGTAAATACCTATAAAAATGGATTATAAGATTAGTAATATATATATATATATTTTGTAGAATTCTTTTCATTTACAAAGTTTTTAGTGATCTTATTCTACCGAATGATCATCCCAGACAGTTGATTGGACAGCTAAATTAAGCAGTTGGTGGCGATTGTCACGAAAAGGTAGATTTGTCGACAGGCTACCGACCTTACTTAATACAAAGCAATATCTTTGTTATCTTGTGATTAATAAGGTCGTATTGCAAGAATGCCTATACCATGTAATGTGGCGAAATGTGTACCAGAAATAGGTGTAATCTGCAGTAGTGGCAATAGGGTGTTTTCTCAATAATTGTTCGATTCCCTGTATTATGCTTAGTACGAGCATTTGAATATGTAACGTATTTTTTTGTTACCCAAAATTTACAATACTGCGGTGCAGGAAGAGACCCGTGCCCCAGCAGTGGGGGCATACAAGGGTTGATAACGTATATACTAAGAAGACAGGGCGCTATGGCGCTCATTAGGGGACAGGGGAAGGCTATGTCCATCAGTGGACTAATATAGCCTAAAGAAAAAGAAATACTAAATAACTTAATTAGCAATAGTTGTTATTAAGTATGTATATAATAGTAATAATAATAATATATGTAGAGATTTGAGCCACCTGGTAATAAAATTTAATCTACTTATGATGATTAAAAAAAATATTGTTAACAGTTCAGTACATACGTATGCCTATATTATTTTTGTTTTTAATGCACTAACCCGTGCTGTACGTAATACAGAGAATAGTGTAAAGAGGTTCGAAATTTCACTAATGCCGGTGAGTCGCCCATTAGCTCAGTTGAATAGAGCGCTGGCACGGATAGCCAGAGGTCGCGGGTTCGAATCCCGGCATGGGTGGAATTTTTAAACTCTAAATAGGTTTTTAAAATACGTATGCCTGTTTTGTGCGGTGTACTTCTAGTGACAGTCGCGCGTCCGTGCTTCTATTTTATTCTACGTCATGTTTTCATCTCATAATAGGTCCCGTTTTTGTTAAGAAAGTACACAAAAGAGTTGGTGGAGTAGATTGGGAGACTGATAGGAGGTTTTTATTTTGTTGTCATTATATTTTTTCAATGAAGCAATTCAAATTTTCTAGCTGCGGCCCGCAGCTTTACTGGCATGGATTTATGTATTTAGGTTTTTTTACATACACATGTTTGAGCGGTGGTAGCGGAGCGGTCGAGCGCCGGCTTTTAAATCTAGAGGTCGTGGGTTCGAATCCCGGCATGTACTAATGACTTTGTTTTCGAAGTTACGTACTTTATTAAAAACCTATTTGGAGGCTAAAAATGCCACCCATGCCGGGACTTTAACACGCGACCTCTGGCTAACCGTGCCAGCGCTCTTCCAAGTGAGCTAATTTATTTTATTTTTATTTATTGATTATTATACCATAAGAACTTACAGTTACCCAAAACGCTCTTACTGTTACTATATCTATTGTAGGCACACTTTACTAACTACATAAGTGTAATTTTAAATGTACAACAATATTATATATTGAGTCAACAAAGATGTCAACATGTTGGACCCCATCAACAAATTCGTTAGATAACCTTGAAAACTCGTGTCTGGCTATCTGTGCCACTCTTTCGCATTGAATTATTAGTAGGGATATTCTTATGTAATACATGCGTCGCGAGGTCTGGACTCCGCTGTTGAATCTGTGGAGGTGTATAAACAACAACACGATAAATAAAAGAAGTGAACGAGCAAGGTTGTGAGGGTCAGTACAATGACTCGGTGTGCGTTTTCATTGGTGCACGTTAATTTTAAGCGCTTTGACCTACTCACACGTTTTTCGTTCTACATTTCCTTGTCACACCCAATAGCATATCATAAATAGTTTTTTTTCAATATTAACTAGAACATGTCATTTTCATTATCTGTCAGCGAGTGGTACAAAATGTACATAACATACCCCCGGTTTCTCGAACACTAACAAGCTGTTAATCTACTGTTGACAGATGTCAGTTGGGCAAAGTGCATACAAAAAAAAACAACTGACAACTGTTAACAGTAGATTAACAGGCTGTTAGTGTACGAGAAACCAGGGGTTAGAAAACAAATTCATTGTACATGCCGGGGTTCGAACACACGACCTCCCTATTGAAAAGCCGGCTTTTCAATTGGGAGTTGAACCGGCGCTCCGCTACCATCGCTTCTAAACATTATTTCAACGCAAAGAGTTTACATTATGTTTGCTGAATGTCAATGTACAATGCAAAATGTAATTGCCAATACAGCGATTCTACCTCTTAGTAATTATATGGGCAAGGCCTTAATTCTGTTAGTGCCACTACAATGACAGATAAATGGACGAGTCACGTGACATGTTTTTTTTAATTCCATCGGCGCCTACACTCTATTTATTCTTACTTGTCCAATTTAGTAAACAAGATACCCTTAAACTGTAACTTTTTGGTGCAAAACTGCCATATTTCCATAAATGAAGTAACTTGGAACACTCTTTTAGATAACACGCTGCCAATTTTATAAACATAGTTCATGATAGTTTATGAATTTGCGAGAAAATGTCTAGTTTAGGCATCTTATCTCAATTTGAAGGTAAGAATCTTGTTTACTAAATTGGACAAGCAAGAATAAATAGACTGTAGGAGGTTTGATATGCGTGCGGGCCTAGACTTAAAGCGGCAATGAAATGAAATCGCGACGTTCGTGCAATTGACATTGTACTACAATGCATTAAGGCGTTTCGGGGCGCTAACTAACGCCACCAATCGAAAAAAAATCATAACTTGTTTCATAATACGTTTTTATCTAAAAGTGAACATGAGAAATCTTAACAACTATGATAACTATTTTTAGAACTCACAGTCCAGAACCTATGATCAATTATAGATTAGAACTTTAATCGATTTCCGCTAAAACGGCCGTTTTTGGCGGAAAGCCATTTAAGTCCTTGGTCGTAGATTCTAGATTTTTTCAATTACACTAATAATCAATATTGTTGACTTTATAGGTATATAAAATAATTGGTTTGCCTATTTTTCGAACGTAACTTCATAATTTACTTTTGTAATTTTTGCCGAGGGTAGTAAACTAACCGTTAATGCTTTCTAAAATACGCCTGTCACCTCAGTCATCCGAGACCACGGCACCTGAAAAAGTGCTGAAACGTCGGAAAATTGTAAAATGTAATAGACGAGCATAAATCCGTATAAAAACAGCTTTAATTATGTCTAGATTTTTGACTATAGGTTCTAAAAACAGTTTTCACAGTTGTTAAAATTTCACATGTTCACTTTTAGATAAAAACGTATTATTACACAAGTTAAGTTTTTTCCCCCAAGCACCTTAAGATAGTCTAGGGTCTGTACACCGTGAAAAGAAGCACCTTTTACGTCCTAGCCGCGGGTCAGCCTACAATAATGGACCCGCACGCCTTGCCATCGACCTCTGCATGTGGATACCCCATTTAAGGGTGGCATTAATAATTTTACAGCGAGCGCCTTTCGCGAACGCCATTTTAAGAGAAGACATAGGTCGTGCAGTGACGCCTTCAGTGAATAGGCGTGACGACAGTATCAAATAATCAAAGATCTAACGATATTAGGGGAAAGTACTAAAAAGGATTCAAAACATTGATTTAGGGCTGATTTTTCAATAGTCAGATAACTTTTATTTGAGGAATAAAAATGGCGGTTTGACATAATTTTCATACATAAGCTGTCAAACCGCCATTTTTATTCCTCAGATAAAAGTTATCTGACTATTGTAAAATCAGCCCTTAGTGGTATAAAAAAAAATGAGGTTACCCATATTTTCAATAAAACAAAAGATTATAGTGAAAGGAAGAAAAAATAAACATTGTCATGCAAGGTTTACAATGTTTATATTATACTATTTTTATTTTTAATGCACTAAACCGTGCTAAGGCTCACCCAATTAACCCATTGGCTCAATTGGTAGAGCGCTGGCACGGATAGCCAGAGGTTGCGGGTTCGAATCCCGGCATGGGTGAAATTTTTAGCCTCTAAATAGGTTTTTAAATGTTTATATTACTAAAAAAAATATAGTATATTACTAAAAATATAAATAATAAAAAATTAAGTGGTGTTTACAAGGTTCTGTCAGTAGGAATGCATGACAATCGGACATACGCTCAGCATAAGCTGTTGCCTATCTTGCAGCATACCTATCCTAAAAACATCGCTGATTTTCAGCGCACCCCGTGTTACTAAACTAATACTTAACTATAATGAACTTAAATAAACTTATACTACCTATGCACATAGGTACTCGTAGTATAAGTTTACGTAAGTTCTACGCAAGTAATATTTTAATATAAATTATTGCACGTACCGCTTTCAGCCATTTTGACTGAAACACCAATCACACCGCGTGACGTCACGCTTATTTCCGAATTGAGAATTCCGCTAAGTAAATTCTTGTGATGTTGTAAAACTTTTAATAATAAATAATAAAACTAGAACGACTTTAACTTTGTGCTTTATTTAAATGTGTATATTTATTTTATTCATGATATAAACAGAAAACTGTATAAAACAGAATAAACAGATAAGAATATTCGGGTCTAGTCAAGATGTGAAGTAGTTATGCTAAAAATGAGGGAAATCTCCAAAATGGGTGACGTAAATTTAAAATTTTTGAAAATGATAGACAGAAGTAAAGATTTTAAAAACCTATTTAGAGGCTAAAAATTCCACCCATGCCGGAATTCGAACCCGCGACCTCTGGCTATCCGTGCCAGCGCTCTTTCCAACTGAGCCAATGGGCGACTCACCGGCATCAGTGAAATTTCGATCCTCTTTACACTATTCTCTGTATTACGTACATAGGCTTTTAAAATTGTCCTTAGCACGGGTTAGTGCATTAAAAATAAAAATAGTAGAAGGAAAGATATATAAAAAATGGTGTATAGAAATGTACATCGTTACATACTTCAAGATCCCCTCTGAAAATTCAAGGTCTCCTTTGAAAATTCAAGGTCCCCTTTGAAAATCCAAGATCCGGATTTAAACTACAGAGTCGGGACTAGCTTCTTCCGGACTCATTTTAAAAGAAGCTCAGTGGCCGCTACAGACTGCCGCCACTACTATCTAGCCTAGCCCTGGTGTGGCTTCCCAGAGGGATCAGCGCCGGCCTTCTACGCCGCTATCAAGGCGACACGGCGCGTCATCGCATCCAGCCTAGGAAAGTAACTATCCGCAGCGTGAACTGAACCAATTGTTGTCTCTTCGAATTTCTTAGCAAAGAGCGAGACAGAACTTTACTTAAGTATTTACTTTACTCAATGCAGAGACCGGCGCTCACCGTTGTAACTTACAATATCAAGGTTTGGGACAAAACCCCGAAGCAGAACTGTTATCGAAATATTAGCAGTTCTCGGTCGGAATTCTGAGTAACTGCGGAAGATGACTCATACATAGGTGGTTTCCGAGCGTTGATTTGATTACGTTGTGCGAGATTCGTAACAGTTGCCAATAGCTAGGTCACGCTGTTTCGCTTAATACTTCATTGTATCCATAAAGGCCTGCGCAGACGAGGGACTTTTGTCCCCGAGGGACCAAAGTCCCTGAATCGTAAAAAATGTCCTCCTAGTACGTGTCACGGACTCAACGCCTATAGGCTGTGCGGTCATTTGTTCCCCGGAAATTGAGTGAAGCGTACGATATGGAAGCAAATATTCTGAGATTACATTGTGTTGTAATTTACATGAATTGAAAGATAAAAAGCGTTTTAAAAGAGAACACCGAACTTTTGTCCACTCCGGTCTCTTGACGTCCTCGGCAACTTGATGGACTTTTTGTACGGGGTACTTGTAGTCCTTCGTGTGCGTTACTCGATACAATTTATAAGAGATCTGTATCGACGGACAAAAGAGTACCCGGGGGATAGTCCCTCGTCTGCGCAGGCCTTTAGTTCTCGCTTACCGTGAAGGAACACGTCGTGAAGAAACCTGAGTGTCTAAGGTGTTCACATACTTACCTCAACGCTTAAACTCGTCAATCTGTGGTGGTTGGTTTGGTGACTAAGCCCGTACTCTGTCTCTCTGAGGAAGGCTTCTGCCCCAGAGTAGGACGTACGAGTATATAGATTACTTAAAATATACTTTTGTGGTATCTTAAAGGTAAAACCTATAAGTATGACGTACGCACATACCTCAGTGCTTGAAATCGCCAATCCACGTGCGTACAAACTCTCTGTCTGAGAGAAGGCCTGTGTCATTTAGAGGGGCATACAAATACGGGCCGCTGATTGAACTTTACTATTTATAAATTTAACTATTTATGATCCAAACGCCTTTGTGCCAATTTTGGTCTTAATCTCTTACAAATTAGGCAATGGCTACTGAACTTACGTGGGGCTACAAAATTTGTCTTTAATGCAGTCGTCAGCAAGTCGCGAATCAGATTTTTGTCGAAAAATTGCCCTTAACGTAACCGAATAGAGTGCATGTATATTGAACTGTCGGCCTACTAAGTTTAGCTCTATGTGTTGGTGTTAACAACCTGAGTACGTATGTAAATAAGACAGGTATTTGAATGGTCCGGAACTCCTAATATGGTTTAAAATTGATGTACTGGAATTATAAAGTAATAAGTGGATTAATAAAAGTTAAAGTTCTATAAATAACATACATACATAACCTCACGCCTGTATCCCAGAGGGGTAGGCAGTGACCAGCCACTTGCCACGATCCTGACAGATCACCTTCGCTTCATCAACGTTCATAAGTCGTTGCATGCTCGCACGCCGGTTCCGGGTACTTTTTATCTTTCCCTTTGCTAATACATCCCCGATTCGGTCGATGTATGTCCACCTGGGACGTCCTTTACCAGCTCTTCCACTCACATTCGCAATATATATTTCCTGCGTCAATCCTCTCCACATGTCCAAACTAACGCAACATGCCTTTCTCAGTTCTATAAATAAGAGTGGTGGTATCGGAGCAGTAGGGCGGCTTCTCAATCGGAAGGTCGTGGGTTCCAGTCCTAGCATGTACCAGTGACTTTGTTTTCTAATTTATGAAGTTACAGTAGCAATACCACTCGCTATTATACGTTATCAACCCTTGTATGTCCCCACTGCTGGGGCACGGGTCTCTTCCTGCATCGCAGGAAGGTTAGGCCATACTCCACCACGGGGGCCAAGTCCGGGTTGGTAGAGGATTGTAAGACAGTGGCGGTCCTTACTGTCAGAAGATTTCAAGCCGCCCATAAGGCCTCTGACATGGCTTAACGACTGCCATTATATGACAGCCGGCACCAACGGCTTCACGTGCCTTGCGAAGCACGGAAGCGCTCGGAAAAATGCCACTAGCGGTAGTCACGGGACGCTCACCCATCCTGTACCTGACCTGCGCCTGTTGTTGCTGAACCAAGTGATTGATTCCAATCACTCGGTTCGCCTAGGCCACGAGCGCTATTGGTGAAGGGAAACATCGTGAAACCTAAGTTTCAGAGATGTTCATCTCCTTAGCGCTTGAAATTGCCATTCCACGGTGGGCACGCGTGGTAATTAAACCCATACCATACTCTCTCTTTCTGAGAGAAATCCTGAGACCTACAGTGGGACATATATTAGGATACATAAAAAAAGTTAATTTGCCAAAAAGTAAAAATAGTTATTGAGCTTCTCTGATATAAAAAGAATACTTTTAGAAGTCACTTTTGTTTTGACACCTGCCGCTTTAGTTCTAACATTACGGGTTCTGGAAACAGCTTGAACCCTTGTTTTAGTAAAATGTCTTAGATACCGTGTATTAAATCAATATGAAAGTCGTTTAATTCTGCGCTGAATACAAGACTGTGACACAGTTTCAATTTCAAAATATCTTTATCCCCAATAGGGTAGCCTGAAGAATTTAACTATGTTTATTGAGCCCTAAAATACGTCGTAAAAATGTATCCACATACGTAAAACATCCACATCTGGGGTTAGTTTTTAAGTTAAAAAAGTTTAACCGCGGCAAAGGAAACTATCGAATTACTGTACTCCATAGTGGCCGCTCAATTTCGTGACTCGGTGCGGGGGAGTCTGAATCTAAAGCCTTTGCGATAAAAGCGTAATTAGGGAAGCATGTGTTGTAAAGTTTTGTGTAACAAAAATAGAAGATTAGTCGGTCTTGGTTCCCCGGTTCAAGTTACGTGCGTTTTAACAAGTGACGGGTTTTTGGTTTTTGAACGACGGAGCAATTTCGAGATTGAGTTTCTCGACTACGTGATGAATTTTGATCCAAGAACGCGAAAAAGAAGGTGGCCGTATTCCAGTCCAATTCATCAACCTATACATATTTCGACGGCGATGTAAGTCATCCTAAACAAAAACTTTATTTTCGTTTTATGGCAATTCTGGTTAAACAAATAATCAGTCTATGTAAAATAATCAAGAGGCAAAAATAATTATTTGAAAAAATTAAAAAAAGAGATTTAATTTAAATTAAAAAAAACATGATACTTATACAAAAACCTTAACTTGAATTGGTAAAATTGAACTTCCAATTATTTTTTTTTATTTTACCACGTAGAAGTTCTATTTTACCGGTGCAATGAAATCGTATCGACTTTCATAAAACGGCCAACCATATATGTGGTGATTTCGGTAGTATTGTATCACTTTTGTCTAAAACATAATGCTAATTGTCTAATAAAAAGCTGGTTGTATTTAGAAATCCACTTACTATCGTAAGTTTTAATAGATTCATATAACCGATCTGGAAACGTGTCTACCTAAAGTTTATTTAGCCTAGGAACAAAATACACTGGGTAATAAATAATATAAAATAAAAAATAGTATGTAAGAATTCGTGTGATTAAAGAACATTTAAAACAAACAAACTGTATCACGTGACAAACATGGCGTACTTAGAAGTAAGAGAGAAAACTATCGAAATTATTAGTTATTCCGCTGAGTTTCCACTCAGGCCTAGCACTTATTGCAACTTTTCACGGCGCGATTTTTTCCGCAAAAATCTGTGAGATATACAAAATGACAGTAAAAAAATACAGTAAAGCCCGCCACTGTCTAACAATCCTCCACCAACCCGGACTTGGCCCCCGTGGTGGAATATGGCCTAACCTTACTGCGCAGTAAGAGCCCCATGCTCCAGCTGTGGGGATATACCTACAAAGAGTTGATATCACGCAAAATGTATGAAGGTGCATCTAGCGAAAAAAAATAATAACACAAAAATTGCTCCCAGTATGCGATTTAAAATCAGTCAGAAAAGTCGCGGCAATTTTAATCGCAACGCGTGCTACAGCGTTTTGTTGTTTATTAATAAATCTTATTCTTTTTAATTTTATTTGTAACTATGACCCAGCGAACTTCGTACCTCCTAACAGTCGATTCTTAATTTTATTTTATTTTTCTCTCCGTAAGAACCATCCTCGTACTTCAAGGAATATTCTAAAAAAAGAATTAGCGAAATCGGTTCAGCTCAAAAACCTATTTAGAGTCTAAAAATTCCACCCATGCCGGGATTCGAACGCGTAACTTCTGGCTATCCGTGCCAGCGCTCTTTCCAACTGAGCTAATGGGCGACTCACCGGCATCAGTGAAATTTCGAACCTCTTTACAATAATCTCTGTATTACGTACGGGCAGCAACATCTGGCTGAAGTAATTTGCATCACCTGCAGCCCCGACTACCTACTTTGCAGTTAGGTTTTTACATCGGAATGATATCGCTGTACACACATGAGTATTTTTTTTAATGCACTAACCCGTGCTAAAGACAGTTCAAAAACGGTTCAGCTGCTCTTGAGATTTGCAGGTATATGATGGCATATCATATACCTTCATATGATGGCATATACCTTCTTCAGGGAAGAGACATAATGTGTTGATAATTATGATGATAAATTATCATTATCATTGATAATGATCTTCACAGGACGATCCCATAGTGCCGATCGTGTAAGACCCGCAACAAATAACAAACTCTCGGGCTCCAGGGCGAGCGTGTAATGCCGTCATAAGGCGATTAGCGCTCAGTGCGCGAAATATAGGATCATATCTTCTAGAATATAAAAATGAATCGCTGATTGTGTTGGTAAGCGCAAATCTCAAGAGCAGCTGAACCGTTTTTGAACTGTCCTTAGCACGGGTTAGTGCATTACCAATCCGGACTTAATTGGCCCCCGTGGTAGAGTATGGACTCTACCACGGGGGCCAATTAAGTCCGGATTGGTGGAGGCTTGCAACACTAGTGTCTGGTCTTACTGTCAGAAGTTTTCAAGCCGCCCTAAGGCCCCTGACTTGGCTTAACGACTGCCATCTATCGACGACAGCCGGCACCAACTGCTTAACGTTCCTTGCGAGGCACGGAACCGCTCGAAAAAATGCTGCTAACGTTAATCATAGTCATGCACTTAATGCGCCCTATGTTGCTTAACCTTCGTGATCGTTTAAGATCACTCAGGCAGCCGGGGCTACGAAGATTCGCTGGCTCTCCGGCGAGTGGGCCTTACATTCTAATTTCATACTAATTGCCATCGCAGACGTTAGGATTCCGATCGAATTTGGTTAGGCCTATGAACGAATACAGACCTAACTCATTAACAGGACGCCCTTGGCATTTAACATTTGAAATCCGACCTTTATTGTCTCCATCTGTTCAGGGCATGTAACAGTCAACGAGCCAGTTTATGAACTAAAAATTTCGTTAAGTAAATACTTAACTGTAGTGCTGTGTGTTCGATTTTCTCAGCAACTAGCGTGACAAAACGTTACTTAAGTATTTACTTACTGAAATTCTCAATTCAGTAACTAGCCTAAAGGGCCAGTTTATGAATTGAGAATTTCGTTAAGTAAATACTTAACTGTAGTGCTCTGTGTCCGATTTTCTCAGCATTTAGCGTGACAAAACGTTACTTAAGTATTTACTTGAAATTCCAAATTCAGAAACTGACCCAAAGGCAGCTTTATAAAATACTAGCTGTCCGGCGAACTTCGCACCGCCACAGAATCCGTTTATACTATAGGTACTTGTTACCATGGCGACGCAAGAAATAAAAATCTTAGAGTGGATCGTGGCAAGTGGCAGTCCTTAGTCTCTACCCCTCTGGAATACAGGCGTGAGGTTATGTTATGACCTTAAAGTTTGGTTTGAAAAAACGGGTTACGGTAACAATAAAATATAGTTACCCCACGGGAACGCATTACCGGGCCAAGGGCTGGTTTCTAAATTGAGAATTTATCTAAGTATTTACTTAAGTAATTTTCTGTCACGCTCTTTTCTGAGATATTCGAAGAGACAGCAGCTATTGGTGCCAAGTGTCTTATGTCTCCATTCTATCTTTGTCTATCTGTGTGCCATGTTTTATGTAACTGCGTTCAGCCGTTATTGCGTGATTGAGTGACAAACATTCAAACATCTTCACAAACTTTTAAATTTTTTATATTATAAGTAGGATAGCCATAAAACTGTACTGAAGCTTAGATTGTTATCTTTAGTGAGTTTGGTTTTCTCAGATTGTATCATTAAAATTCTCAGGCTGCAGTTATAGACACATAAAACTTGCTTAGAGATTTTTCATCGCGTAGAAACGTGGCTTTGGACCGAACATTTTTATTGCTATAGGGTTAACCATAGATAATCTTAAGTCTACTAACTTTAATTAGTGTTACCTACTTGAAGTATATAAATATTATTGTTATTTTAGATATCTTTAACACTATTCAATGGGTTAGCGAACCTTGAAAATGTTTAAGTACTCGTAGAGTCGTATGAATAAACCATTTTTTTTATTATTTTTATTGTTTTTTTTTCGGTGCGCGTTTACTTAATCCAACCTATTAAGATTTTTGTATTAAAAACATTTTTATAATCCAATCTATTTTATTCTATTCTTCCACATAGGACAATGATTTTCTGGATTTTCTAATATTAAATATCATAACATACTACAAAGAAAAAATGACACATTTAAATATTATCGTAATAATATTTTTCTCAAGTCGTTATACAAGATAGTTATACAGATGGATATACAAGAGTTGATCCCCACTGCTAGGGCACGGGTCTCTTCCTGCACTGCAGGAACGTTAGGCCACACTCCACGACGGGGGCCGAGTCCGGGTTGGTGGAGGATTGTAAGACAGTGGCGGGCCTTACTGTCAGAAGTTATCCAGCCGCCCATAAGACCTCTGACATGGCTTAACGACTCCCATTACATGACTGCCGGCACCAACGGCTTAACGTGTCTTGCGAAGCACGTTTCTACTTATTAAGTATTTATTCACTTTTTCTCCCTTTCGCAATGTTCATTGACCACAATAAGTAACATCAGCATCACCCTGAAATGGAAGTGAGAAGTTGAAGTTGCTCTCATTAATCTGCCACAAGATTGCAACCCATTCATTTAATGTAAAATGGCCATCATTATAAGAATATCGGAGATCAGTAAGAGTGCCGGCAGCTATGCCTGATGAAAGCTAATCATGTTTATGACTCGAATACATTTGCAGTAACAAGATTATAGTACTTTGAGGTTCTACAGCTGAATTGTTCTTATCGAATTGTTTGGAATGCCTATAACAATACAGTTTTTAGGTAATAAATGCTAAAACACTAACGATAGCACTGATAACTGCCGAGTTTTCTTTTATTTGATTATACTGACTTTACAAACTCTCTTTGCACAATATTCTTCGTATTGTGAATCATCTATTTAATTTTATCGTCTCACTAAGTCAGAGAAAATACTACAGAAACAGGTTTCTGACCTTGACCTTCACCTAATTTGTGTGTTACTTATACGGCAACATAATTACAAAATGTTTTTATTATATCTCACTCTTTCTTCCTTTCTATTTTTGTATCTTTCCCTATTTCTCTCTCGCTCATCTTCAGCTCATAGGCACCCAAATCTATGCATCATTAGCTCGGATTTCACTGATCATAGGTCGTGAAATTGTTCACAAAATTGCCCGGATTACTTAATCAGTAATCTTTGTTCTAGTGAATCCAAGCAACCCGATTCTTCTTCTTACAGTACCTCTTTACTAATAGAGGATGGCCATCAGCTATCCATAGTCAGCAAGTCTTCAATACTGGATACATCTATCCATTTCCCTGATATTTCGGAGCCACGACTTCTTTCGTCTCCCAACCCGATTACTACTTTCAAATAATCTAATTCCAATGAATCACCATTAACTGATTATATTACATATTCCCGCCTCGAAATGTACTTTAATATGCATGCACCTGATTAATAAGCATCATTGCTCTATCTGAAGCGTGTTTTGATATGTAAATTTAAGAAAACTCGTTATTTGAGAGTCGGCACGTCTTTAGCCATTACAAAATATTCTGAGCGTTTTGTGTGGCTCTTAACTTATAGTATATTAAGGTGTTTTAAACTTGAGCTGCAGGTAACACAATTTGGTCAATGTGATTAAATGGATGACTATAATCTGTACTAAGAATATGGTATCCATGTCTGTATTTAAATAAATAACGACATTATGGAAATGGTGTGAGATTAATATTGGAAGATTTGGGTTACAGTGCTGTTTATAACAGGTAGACAAAAGGTGTTGCAAGGGAAGACAGTCGAGGTAAAGACGTAGTTGTCATCATCATCTACCCATTATGTCCCCACCGAGGGGCACGGGTTTCTTCCTTGAGGAAGGTATAGGCCATACTCCACCGCAGGTGCCAACAGGGTCCGGATTGGTAAGACTAGCAAGACTAGTAGCTGGTCTTACTGTCAGAAGTTTCCAAGCGGCCCTAAGGCCTCTGACTTGGCTTAACGACTGCCATCTATCGACGGCAGCCCGCACCAACTGCTTACCTTGCGAAACACGGAATCGCTCGGAAAAATGCCACTCACATCCATGCACTGAACGCGCCCTGTGTTGCTTAACCTTCATGATCGTTTAAGTCGTGACACTCAGGCAGCTGTCATGATTTAGTCCCGACTACGAGCGATTCGACGTAGTTGTGAATGGAGTTAATATAAGTAACTTCTAGACAACGTAATCACGTGTCTATCTATCTAACCAGCTCATGAAAAGAGCCCACCGTTAGGCAAAGGCCTTTTCTCTTTCACGCCAACCCATCCAGTCCTTTGCTAGTCTCATCCAATGTTACCCAGTCGCTTTCATAATAGCGTCAGCCTACCGGGCTGGTGGTCTGTCCACCGACCGTCGTCGACCAATTTTTTACTTGTCCTAGTCCCTAGCTATTGATACCCTGTACTATGGTAACCACGCAAGGACATCACAAACAAGGAAAATCACTCTGACTGAGGCCAACAACATAACATAATATTTACATACAGGCACATACATTGCTTCTGACCCCACACTAGGATACCCTGTGTCGTGGGAACCAGAAACAACGACATCACAAACATGTAAACATTCAAGACCTGGGGTTTTTTATTGCCCCAGCCGGGATTCGAACCCGGGACGTCTTTGCATGGTAGACTGATGCGCTACTGCTACGCCACAGAGGTCGTCAACAAAGTTGATATAAGGATCACTGTCCGACAGAATATATTTGTTTCTACCTAATATTTTAAGTTTGATTGAACTGTTTGATTCTTATGATTTATTAATTGTTACATACATAACCTCACACCTGTATTCCAGAGGGGAAGGCAGAGCCCAGGAACTGCCACTTGCCACGATCCTGACAGATCACGTCAGGATCGTGGCAAGTGTTGTACAACTAAATGTATGTATCCTTTAATATAGTCATATTAACATTAAAATATAGGTATAAAAAAATAGGTGGCAACCGCTGTATCTGGAGAATTCTTATTTTATCATATCTTTGTTTTCATCAACTTCGTCGTTCATAGCGTATTAACATTTAGTATGCTAGATGTTGATGCTGTCAACTGAACTTACGATATCAGCCCTTGTATGTCCCCACTGCTGCGGCACGGGTCTCTTCCTACATCGCAGGAAGGTTAGACCATACTCCACCACGGGAGCCAAGTCCTGTGGTGGAGGATTGTAAAACAGTGACGGACCTTACTGTCCGAAGTTATCAAGCTGCACATAAGGCCTCTGACATGGCTTAACTTCTGCTATTACATGACAGCCAAGGGCATAACGTGCCTTGCGAAGCACGGAAGCGCATCACAGGAAGGTTAGGCCATAATGCTCAGGGTCCTACTGTCAGATCAAGTCGCTCATCAGGGCTCTGAAATGGCTTAACGACTACCATTTCGGGCACCAACGGCCTAACGTGCCTTGCGAAGCATGAAAGCGCTCGGAAAAAAATGCCACTAGCGGTAGTCACGGGACGGTCACCCATCCTGCACCTTACCGCGCCTGTAGTTGCTTAACTCAAGTAATTGATTCCAATCAGTCGGTTCGACTAGGCCATGAGAGCGATTCTAAATGAAATATTTGAATGAAAACTGCATATTTCTAATAATTATTTAATTATTGAATAAATCAGCATCTTCGTTCCCTTCTTCGCCAGATGTTAATACTGTCAACCCTACTCTCTGACATCTACTTTCCGCCTACGTCACCTGTCATGAACGGCGTAACGGTATCTTGTTATGATAACATCACACGTAAATCAGTAAAAACAATATGGCTTGCCAGTTCGTCAAGTTATCGATATATATTACGTACGCTCCTACCACAATAGTTATCGAAATCCATGTTCACCTTATGCTATCGCTTCTGGTAATGAACATTTCTTATCGAAAATATTGTAACTTTAGAGAAGGTTTAGCTGTAAAGTATTATGCCATATCTGTAGCATAGTTTATGTGGAAATTCGAAGTAGCGCAAAGACTTAGATTTAAAATTAATGTTACTAATTAAACATAGTTAAATAAATAAATATTCATGGACATATTACAAAGATCTCGTTAGCCCGAAACTAGAAAAGTTTCGTTTCCTAGTTTGACCCGGCCGGGGATCGAACCCGAGACCCGATACGGTTTTACAGTCAGCGTGCCAAACCACTGCGCCACCAAGGCCGTCAAGTTAAAGTAATATCTAGATCGTTTTCGAGGATAACAGGGCATCAATTCCAAACATGTGCTTTCAAATTTGGTCCTTAAACAACAGAGTTTTAATTCTTGTCCTAACACGTACAACCTATCCACTGAACTTATCTACTGAGAATTTCTAAAAAAAACACGCACAATACAATATGAAATAAATTTTCGTCAGATCACAGAACACATAATAATATAATAATTTAAGCACATATAATTGATTGATAAGTCACACCTACACTTCTTGTCGTTAAAGTAGAGTTTTCTTTTCGTTTGCATACCGTCTGCTCCGCTTTGCTTCTCGAGTCATTGTTCCACCTTCTCTTCACCCAATTGTCTCCGTATAAATTGATTCAGATTGATAAATTGGAGACAGAAACATCATTGAATGTCGTGCTTACAACCGCTTGTTGTAAGAAACGCACAGAAGGACTGCCTTGTGCATGATAGTAGCTCTTCTGGGAACTTTTCGGGAAGTTACATTAAATTACAGTGCCAGAACGAAACTTATTTTGATGAATTTGAAAGAAAAAAGGAAACGATAGAAGATATTTATTATAACAACAAGATACATCAAAGAAACGAAAGAAAAAGATAGGTGACATAATAGTATGAAGAAAATAAAAAAAAATAAACGAAACACACAATAGACAAACGAAAAAATACATTGATTTAGCTTGTGGCGTGTCTAAATAAATTTGGAGTAACCCACTTTGTTCTTAACCCAAAACCGGTGAAAATGGTCAGGCAATTTAGCATGGAAGTATCAAAACAGATTATGTTCCGAAAATAATCACATTTCTACTAAAGATTGCGCTGGGACCCTCTTGACTGTTCCCATCAGTCCTTCCACTCATAGCCATACTTGAAGTGTAAAATCACGAACTTTGGCAGATGCCAATGTAATTAAATTGGCACCTCAGAAACTTCATATTTTTGTGGGAAAGAACTTCAATCAGCAATGAAATGAAAGCATCTGTCGGGTGCTTGAGAATGGTTGAGTTACAGAAGTTTTGTCATTAATGTGCAACTCTACGTAATTCTAAGCGTCAAAACTAAACATTCTTACTTTCAATAAAATTGTCATCTTCCGGTTCTGTGTTTTTAATGTATTTTTAAATCCAATAATATTTTAAAATTTTACTTCCAGTTTATCATTTCGCTTTGTAATGTGTCGTGCTGTTGCAAAGCCATCCTTTCTTATTTCTTAAGAATCATTTTGTTCACATTTTATTATAATTTTTGACGTACTGAAATCATGAAGTAAAACGTTTTGAGGAAACCTAAGCGTCTTAACATGTATACGCTTCTACAATAAAATCCCTGAAGATATATTAAGTTTGACTGAAGCGCGGTTCAAAAAATGTGTAAAGTACACTTTGTACCAAAAGAGCTACTATAAGCTACTATTAAGGAATTCAAGCATGTAAAATTCACGAGTTTTGTAGAATCTGTGTAAATTCTGTTAATTAAGGAATTTGAAAAGCCTAGTTTGGAGTTTTTTTGATCATTTTTTCTCCAAAATGATCCAGATTTTGAAATGGACACCTAGTTTGACTTGTAACGTTCATTAAGCCGCAGTATCTGCGCTACTTTGAATAAAACCTTTTCATTTAATTTCATGGGTCAGCACGCACCGTGATAATCTTTTACTGCGGAGAAAATTCACTGACTGCATATTTTTGGAAAATTATTATAAAGCTACGGTATTATTCGTGATGTAGGTCATTTTGATGAGTCGTATGAATGAATTAGTAGGTATAAGGCGACTAAAATCGAGCTCGAACCGAAGCGACTCCTCTGTGCGTCACAACCTGACGATGGCGGTTCGAACAAGTCTTATCAATATTGTTTCAGTTGCGCCGGCGCCGGTTCGCGGACCTATCGCTCCTTCGCATTACAGTGCATCGCGTTCTCTCTACATTTTGGGCCGAGATCCCAATTCGAAACTCGAACGCGATCGTTTTTTGTTTTATTTATTTCGAACAAGCCATTGAGTGTGATTTGTTTTTGTGAAGTTTTGTTAGGATGTTCCATTTACGGGTTAGATTTATCATTAGTGGTTTCTGTGCTATTAATTATTAAACTTTGCCAGTCTCAGTATAATCTTCGCAAGTTTGCGCTCTATGTGAATTGATCAAATGTGTAGAGATGACACGGGTGTGTGCGATCTGGCTCTGGACAAGTGCTGTTGGATGATCGTGCTTCTGATGGGAAATTGTATGTCATTATCATGTTTACTTAGTGTGTTTGTAATGGTTGAAGATTGAATCTAAACTAATAGGTTCAAGTGGCAACATCACTTGAAAATGATGAATTCACGTGATGACCTTTGTAGCAATTTCTTGTCTTCAATAAAGTAAAAAATCACTGCCAGTAATCTAGGAAGAGTAGACAAGCATTTCATTATGCATAAACAGTATTGTATATCAATATATTGCTGTGTGGTGTCGGCCTAGAGAATAGCACCAACCCAAATTCTTCCCGCGGGTGTCGTAAAAGGCGACTAAGGGACACAAACCGGGGGGTGGGCAGCAGCGCCCCCTGCAGTAAAATTCTACCAAACTGCGATCCCCAACCCGCATGCCCAGCTTGGGGATTATGGGCATTACCCCCTAATGATAGCACAACCTTGCGCTCATTAGGGGAGGGCTATGTCCAGCAGTGGACTGCTGCAGGCGTGGAGATATAAATGATACAGATATAAGTACTATTTTTAATAGCTAGCTATTATTATAGTGGCTGATTTGTTGGTCTAGCGGTATCACGTCTGATTACGATGCCGGAGGTCGTGAGTTCGATTCCCACTTAAGGAAGCCCTATATTTGTACGTGGGCTCAGTCTGGGTATATTTTGATGTTATGTCCTAACCTGGTAACCATAGCACAACTTATTATAGTTTGAAATCAGGACGAGTGATGGTTTTGTGTGGAAGTAATTTTTTCCATCGTGAAAATTTAAATAGCATTAAAAAAAATGCGTTTCCATACTGTATACGGCACGGCATTAAAATAACATAAAAAAAATATTTAAAAACCACTTTACACAAAGTTACAAAGGGTATGAGAAGGTTAAAAATTAATTGATTTTGTTAAGAACGTACTGGAACAACTTATATTTTTTTAAGCTTTTCAGGTTTTCTCCAAAGAAAAAATTGTTTGTATTGACTAGAAAAAGTCCGATTTTGAAATAGATAATAGAGTTTATAGTATAGACTATTTATGCTACACCAGTAGGTACCTTAATAGTGTGTGCCAACTTTCCCCTTCTAATAAGCTTCCGGTACTTAAGTACTCGTAACATTTACTACCTAAGGAAAGTACGAAAACATCGCAAAGATGACAACTAAGAAGTTATGACGAGTATAAAATATTCCAAGTACTAGGGGTATCATACGAGGAAAAAAGATGGTACTGTCAGTCAGTCAAATTATTTACTTGGTAATTTCGTTCGAAACTGACACTTATGTCGTACGCGATAAGGTGATAAGGAAGAGGATTACAACAAAAGTACGGACGTCAAAATGTTATCGAACCTGCATACGAATGAATATGACTCATAGGTGCATTGTCATAAAGTTCTTGAAAACGACCCGCGGGAGTTTCCTTAAGAGGGCGCGTCAAGAGACCCATACAAACGTTGTATGGTTTTAATTTATAATCGACATATCCCATCGCAATGAAACTTTGGCTGTAACTTGAGATTTGAATAAAATTTAAGCCTACTTATTTTTTTCTATGGCAAGGTTTATTGCTTAAAACATATTAATATAAGTAAATAGTTTTAGGATTTTTATATACTCGATGTCACTTTCACAGTTAAGACTAATCGAAGGACAACTCTTAAGTCAACAATCAATCAAGCCGTTTAGACTTGTAATTATAACAAATAAATTTACATACATACATACATACATACATACATACATACATACATACATACATACATACATACATACATACATACATACATACATACATACATACATACATACATACATACATACATACATACATCCACGTAAAAAGTATGATATGATTCACGCCAATTCAATAATACCTCATTTGAAATTGTTAAACATGTTCTTTTGGGAACATACCACAGAAGTAAAAACTATGACATGACAAATAAAATTCATTAAAGCATGCGTAAACAAGTAACTCATATTTTTACGCAATCGAGACATTGTCAAAGGCATGGACAATGGTGTCTTTGTCATTTCGTATTTATCTTTCGTTTTACTTTAACTGCGACGTAAAGTTCTTTTTACTATTCATATTTAAATGGCGGGTTAACAAGGCCATGGAGCTTGAAGCGGAGCGGTTTTGAGTTATCAATTGTATGACTTAATTAATTATTTAATCTCTCCAATGAATCGTCTTGCATTTCAATGAATGAATAAGATACAATACTTTCACACCATCTTACTCAACATTAGTGTATTTTTTTTATTTTTTAGCGGTTTTGGGAGAGAGATGTCTGAGAGGGGGGCAGCACTTTCGATACGAAAGAAGAAGAAGAAGTTAATTTTTTGTTAAGACCATAATACTTACAGACATACCTTTCGAACCAGTATGCTTATTTCTAGTATGGTACCCACGGTACAGGCTTGCCTAGTGTGGGGCCGCAGCGACAATTTGTATTGCTAAAAACTGGTTACCTACTATGATAACCATTCTGAGATTGTTTATAAATAGATACTTAGTTAAATGTCTCACCGACAGCTTTATTATTTTTTATACATACTGTACTAAACCAGTTTTTTACAATAAGGCAAGCTTAAAGTCAGCAGTAGATCAGTCCAGCTAATCTTCGGTTATAAAACAAAGCCCTCACACAAATGTGTACCTAATCTGTAAGATATTCTAGACTTCACATTAAATATGAAAAAATTGGATTTTATTAAATGTTCCCAGTTTTATCTATGTTATTTGAATTTTTTTGTACAATATTCTTTTTATTGCACTAACCCGTGCTAAGAACAATTTTAAAAACCTATTTAGAGGCTAAAAATTCCATCGATGCCTCTAAATAAGTTTTTAAAATTGTCCTTAGCACGGGTTAGTGCATTAAAGAGAATATAATCATGTGGGTACAGCGATATCATTCCGATGTAAAACCTAACTGCAAAGTATGGTACAAAGGCTGCAAGCGATGCAAATTACTTCAGCCAGATGTCGCTGGCTGTACGTAATAAAAAGAGTATTGTTAATAGGTTCGAAATTTCACTGATGCCGGTGAGTCGCCCATCAGCTCAGTTGGGTGTGCGCTGGCACGGTTAGCCGGAGGTAGCGGGTTCGAGTCCCGGCATGGGTGTAATTTTTATCCTCTAAATAGGTCCTTAAGGTAAATTAAGATCTTTAGGACGACAACACAAGGCAAAAGTCGCGACTTTATTTGTCAAATTCTGACACTGTAGTGCCACAAAACGCGTAACATGTGCCATCGTACTACGCTTGCTGAAAGCAACATATAATTTAGTAATGTTAAGCCAGGTTTTCACTGTCTTATTACGCTCGGACCGAGTGCGCCATCCGAGTAAACTAATGCTTCTGATTGGCTATTTGGTGTTGTCACGAAAAACCGTCTAATCAGAAGGTACGAGCGTACTAAGACCGTGAAAACGCGGCTTTAGTTTTATTTCCTGTTTCGCTTACCGCTCATGGAATCGCTCAGTCCGTGGCCGGACCCACTGCATTCTAGCGGGACACCTATCACATAGTAATGAGCGTCTGGGAAGGCTCATAAAAGTACGAATGCTCTGCCTGTCCATTCAGTTATTCAACGTTTTACGGCCAATAGGAATAGGTTCCTGGAACTTTTAGTCTTCGAGTGGCCTGTGAAATAGGAGTAGAGTGCCAATTAATTATGTTTTATAATGAGATATTTCGAACAAAATCACCGCTATGGTCTTAAATTAGTATATGGTAACCAAATCGGGCAATGACATCACAAATTATATAAAATAATAGATTGTATGATAAGAGCGCAAAATAGTATTTTACGTAGAGGACGCTACTTTAAAAAGCGCGAGGGAAAAATATTTGTTCCCGAGTCATAAACTCTACTTTTCATCCCGTTTGTATGAGAAAATAAATAAGAGGCGGTGTTATGTAACTAATGAATAATTACCATCACATCACGTCACACTAAACTATATTATTAACATCACATCACACTAATATTATAAAGGCGAAAGATGTTTTTTACATCTTCACGTATAAACGCCTCGAGCAATTTTAATAAAATTGGGTATGGAGTAAGCTGACACTCTGGTTTCATACATAGGCTACTGCAAGAAAATATTATAACATACAGAATTTATTTTCCCTAATAAACCCCAGGTAACACTGCGGGGCACCTCTAGTATTTAAATAAAAAAGACATGTGTATATAAGTAATTGTTTGAGGTGTTAATGCATTGTCATTTCATAACTCAACGTAAAACTCATAATTTTTGCGAAATATATTAAAGTATATACTGATTACAAGAACAGAGACGTAAGTAATTCGCGCGCTTTTGTTTTTTTTAGTTCGAGTTCTCGCGCTGTGCTGCCTACACGTACCAGCCAGTAACTCATACAATTTGTGTTCGATTTCTGTGAATAATACTTATAATGTTCCAAATTCAAATATCATCAGATCTGTCAGGATCGTGACAAGTGGCAGCCCCTGGTCTCTGCCTACCCCTTTGGGATACAGGCGTGAGGTTATGTATGTATGTGCAAATCTCATTTCCGCCCGCAAAAAAATTCATATCGTAAAAGAGCTATTTTGCTCCCAGTTACAGAGGAAAGAACAAAGCGACTCTTTTCAAAGTGAAGGGATGAAAGTACATTGTCACGCAGACTAAAGTCTTTTGAACCAAATCAAAGTACGGCAGCTCCTTGCAGGAATCATACTCACAACTCCTGGTTTAGTTACCAAGAGTGTTACCACCAGTCTAAAGACGCAGTTTTTATGATGGTAAGATGAAGAGTTACTCTGTTTTTGAGGTGAATTGAGAACTGGCATTTTATCATCCGGTAAGTCTTAATTTTGGCGTGCTCTTAATATGAATAAAACCATAACATAACAAAAAAAAACCATCACACCTGTATCCTGGAGGTAGAGAACAGGGTCTGCCATGGTCCTGACATATCTGTTTCGCTTCATCAACATTTATTAGTCGTTCCATGCACGCCCGCCGGTCTCGGGTGGGTATTTACTTTTGTTGAAAAATATATCAATAAAAAAATATGAAACTAAGCGGCTTACGCGCGCTCGTAGCCTAGTCGAACCGAATTTGATTGGAATCAATCACTTGAGTTAAGCAACAACAGGCGCGGTACTGTGCAGGGTGGGTGACCGTCCCGTGACTACCGCTAGTGGCATTTTTTCCGAGCGCTTCCGTGCTTCGCAAGACACATGGGCCGTTGGTGCCGGCTGTCATGTAATGGTAGTTGTTAAGCCATTTCACAGCCCTAATGAACGGCTTGATCTGACAGCAAAACCTGCCACTGTTTTACAATCCTCCACCAACCCGGACTTGGACCCTGAGGTGGCCTAACCTTCCTGCGATGCAGAAAGAGACCCGTGCCCCAGCAGTGGGGACATACAAGGGTTGATATTAAAGGGCTTAGGAACCCTCCATTAAAAATTAACTACATTTTTTTTAAGTACGACAGGTTACACTTGACCCCAGTCACGCCTGATGACAAGCGAAGACGGGGTCTACGATGTTACGTGCTTATCTGTTAAATGCCGGTAAACTCTACATTTAAAGACACCCAGGTTATAATATGTCTCCGGAAAGACAGACGACGGCAGCATGTTCCACAACTTAGCTATTCTTGTTATAAAATAATTCGCGAATCGCTTGGTGCGGATTCGTGGAATTTCGACGACAAAAGCGTGCGTTCGAGCCGACATTCCTTGTTTGGCTTCAACAAGTAGCTTCACATGCACATCAGACGTGTCTAGTGTCTACTACTGCGTGGAGATGACCATGGATTAAACAATACCTGAGGTAACAATGGCCCATTGTAACATGACGCGTAATAGCAGTGCATAGGAGTTAATGTGTGTGTTGCAGTGTATGATGGGGTGTTCTGGGGCAGCGATTACTAATGTGGGTTTCGTGGAAAAGACACTAGGGGCCGGTTTCGTAGAATTACAATTCAAGGTTTACTGCGACAATTTGGTGTAATTCGCAAAGACGCGATGTACCTCATATTATTATATAAAGCTACGAATTGTATTTTATGAAACTAAGCCCGGAGACCACTAAACTACATTCAATGAATAATAATGAATTGAATTGATTGTAAATGAATTGACGTATTTTTGTGCTTATGTATATTTTTTATTTTATCACTTTGTACGAAACGTTTGTGGATGTATATTTTTATGCTCGTATAATAAACATGAATCATTAATTTTGATCATGTTGAGTTATTGATTGATTCAAATTTCTTTTTGCGCCATTATACATTTTTTTGTACATAGGCCAGGCTTGTACTTAATAATTTCTCACCTACAATTATTTTGGAATAGCGCGCTAATAATATAGGTAGTTTGCGAGAATTTGCACCCTAACAGCGCAGAACAGACGAACAGCCAGTAGTCAAGTCTCTCATCGAAGTCAATCGCCGGTTCTACCACAGCAGAAAAAGGGTTCTACCGAGCACTGATTTAATTATGGTAATAATAACTTCCACAAAACACATTCAGTTGTGTCCTGGTCTCAAATTAAGATACTTTGTGATATTGCAACTTAACAAGGACGTAAATTCAACCACAGGTTGGATTTCTGAGATTTGAGTTTGTAATTCTTTTGGAGACAAAAGGTGTCTCTTGCGTTTCTTTATTTACAAGAGAACCATACTAATAAGTACTCGTGCTTTGTTCATTGAATGAATCAGAGCTCTGACAAAAGGCCTAATGTTCTTATGACCAAAAAAGAAACAACGCTGCTTTGTTAGTTTTTGTCATCAGACAATTGCAAGTTTACCAAACATTCGGATATTAAATTATAATTTTTGTGGGTACAAATCTGACAAATTGGCATGACTATATCGCAGCTAAAGTGAACAATTATTGATTTTGTATTATTCTGTGTGATTAGTAGGTATTAGTATTGTTGAACTAAAACGTTCGAAAGCACTTCACATTTTTGATGCACTATACATCATACATGATTGAATCCTTTAAATAAGTTAATCCGGGTTCAAATTAATAGTGTGTAAAGTAGAATGACGGTGCGATGACGATCTGCGAAAAACCACAGGCAGATGCTGGATGCGGCAAGCTGAAGACTGCTATGTCCTGCAGTGGACTATTATAACATAACATTTACATACAGGCACATACATTGCTTCTGGCCCACACTAGGATACCCTGTGTCGTGGGAACCAGAAACAACGACATCACAAACATGTAAACATCCAAGACCTGGGTTTTTTTTTTATTCCCAGCCGGGATTCGAACCCGGGACCTCTTGCATGGTAGGCAAGCCTTAAGAAGAAGAGGAAGAAGAAAGTAGATTGTGCCAAAAGAATGGAGATAATAATATAGTGAAACGAACAGCATTGAATAAAATCATAATAATCACCAAGCTATATCAGTCCACTGCTGGACACATCTCTCCCCTTATGCGCCATAGCGCCCCGTCTGTTATATCAAATAATTACTATTTATTCAGCAATTTACACAGAAAATACAGTTTTAATTTTTCAGTACAGACCTTGGCACCTAATAGTTTTCGGCTATAGCAGTTTCAAATAGTAGTTTTAACAAAACAAGTAAGTCATAGTTATATGTTGAACGGGTCTAACATCGAGCCTACGTAAAAAAAGGTTTCTTAATCATGGCTAGAATTTCCCCGTATTTAAATAAATAAATAATAAATAATCATGGACAATACACAGATCTCGTTAGCCCTATACTAAGTACAACTAAATGACTTGTGTTACAGGTGCTAACTCGATGATAGATTTAATACAATAAATGCATAGATAACATCCAAGACCCGAGACAAAGTAGAAAAGTTTCGTTTCCTAGTTTGACCCGGCCGGGGATCGAACCCGAGACCTTCGGTTTTACAGTCAGCGTGGCAAACCGCTGCGCTACCAAAGCCGTCAATAGAATGCGTACCCACCCTGTAGTTGGTCCCAGTATCATCCCATCAATATGCGGCCTTGCTGTTACCAATAGAAACGAGTTTCGAACAGTTTGATAACGAATTGAAATTGTTGCCTTGGCATGGTTACATCAGACACTCAGACTGTGACAGCCGCATGCATACTTTCGTTCGATATTAGCAATTATTTCTCGGAAATTAGGGCTATTTTGGCGCGGCAACTCGTGCCAACAGCAACTACAAGAAACTGTTTTTTATTGTTTGTTTACAGGTAAATTTACCTAGAATGCATATCAGAGATTTAAACATAGACTTCTTACTAGTGTATTAACTAACCAGTATTTATTGAAAAATGTCACATGCAATCAAAAGAATACCTTTAACTATAGAAAGCCACAACAGTATCGTCATATCCTATTAAATACTATTAATAAATAAGCAAAAAAGTCAATTAATCTGTACATGCCCGAACTGGGAATCGAATCCGGGTCTCTCGCTCCAGAGTCTATTGTTCTACCCACCGGGCTACCGCCGCTCTTAAACCTAATAAATCACTTCGTCTAACGGTCCCCTCTCCTTGTTCGCAGGCCTCTTCAAGGGCTCCACGACGACCCTCGACGGCATAGGCCTTCGCCCCATGCCGGCGGAGCGGCCCAAGACGCTCCGAAAGCTAAAGTCCGTCTACGACAGCTCGCCCACCGATCCGCCAGGCGCCAACCGGCCCAACGCGGCCAGCAATGGACAGCCGCAGGAGAGAATAAACGGCGAGGACGAGGTTCGACGGAGGACCAACACGCTGAGTCAGGGCGGCGATAAGTCGCTCTCGATATTGAGTCCGTTCGACGAGCAGGTGAGTTGATATGTTTTAAAGTAAGTTTAATTGTTTAACTGAAGGTTTACGCCGTGAGCAAACCTCAGTGGCTGAAGTGTTCGCATACTTCAGTGCTTAAAATTGTCTACGGTCAGCACGCGTTGTGATTAAGCACAGACTCTGTAAGACGCTGAGTCAGGACGGCGATAAGTCGCTCTCGATATTGAATCCGTTTGACGAGCTGGTGGGTTGATAAATTTTAATGAAAGTTTGAAAAGCAGAATTACTGTTTTTGAAGGAAAAATTAGTGAGGAAAGCCGAGTGCTTCAGTTGTTCACATACCTCAACACTTGAAATTGCCAATTCGCGTTGGGCACGCGTGGTGAGCATGTCCCATACTCTCTCTTTCTGAGAGAAGGCCTGTGCTCTGCAGTGGGCATATATAAGCTACATAAAAAAATGTTTTACTGTGTTGTAAATTGTTTCAAGACAGAGATAGATAGAGAACACTTTATTGTACATAAAAATGGAAATTACACAGATATTTCTTAAACTAAGAGTACAGACGGCGGCCTTATCACTAAAAGTGATCTCTTCCAGACAACTAGACAACTCCCCAAGGTTTGCTGGAAGAAATCTCTTACAGAGATAAGCTCGCCTTTGTACATGTATTTTCTTTAATTGTATTTCTTTTTTTGTGTTTTTCGTGTACAATAAAGTATAAACTAAACTAACCTTCGGATGAACTGGACTAATACATTAGAGAAGGAATTAGATGTACAAAAAAAAACATAGAAAACATTAATTTTAAGACAGTTTAAAATAAGTACAATTCTAACCTTGGTTGGGAGTTAACGTACGGGCTTACAATTTTTTTTGTCAATTAGGCACAACCTTTGGTGTTATCAAAGGTTCCCAATATGCTATCACATTGCCTGAAAAATCCAGACACTACCATGGTAGTTGTGTTCATCATGATATCCAATAACCAATCGATCTCTTAACGGTGGTGTGGCTTTGATGGCCGTAAGTCCGTAAACAAAAACCGCAAGGTACAAAACTAATAAGCACGTGCGAAACCCACCAGCGTAGTACGACAATATCAACTTACAGAAGATTGACTATGTTTGAGGGGTTGCGTCTTTAAGTAAAAGGATCGTTATCCTTATACATTGCTCCAATCATCAATCAATAACATAACGATGTGTTGTTTATGGGAACAACTTTAGAAATAATATTACAGCAGTTCCATTTCCAAAGTTCGATTTCTACAATTTTGATGTAATTCCTAGCACTCGATAAAAATATTATACATTCTACAGCTATTGCAAAATAATATTTTTTGTTAGTTTCTAAACTGGAACCATATATGATACTCGTAGCTGCGGTCGGTGCGAGCCAATTTAATTATGCTTATACTCTGTCTTGCGAAACGAGCCTCTGACTTCTTAAAACTTTTATAAATGTAGTTTTTAAAGCGACCTTCCTGTTCAAAGCTGTACTACACTTTAACTGAAAACAAAAGTTTTTACTTTTTTATAATAGTCTAATTCGTAATATCAAAACTAATTGATATCAACGAGTTCAGTCTTTAAAAACCTGGACGACCGTCCCAGACGTGGTAGAGATCTGTTTTCTCGGATACGAAAGGGAAGGGAGTAATTTGGCTAAAGTTACCATCCTTAGCCAAGAACAGAGATAAATGGAAAGCCCTTGTGTCAGCCCCAGACTACGCGGAAGAGTAAAGGGACCAAAGAAAAAGAAGTTTAGTTTAGAACTAATGTGTTAAGTGAGTAACGGTTGTTAAGTGAGTCAAACTTCTGCAGTGCGTATATCTGGCTGCCGCATGTCACAAAGACAGGAAGTATCGGGAATTAGCGTCCTAATGTTGGCTCACCTGCTGTTTTTAACGGTTGGCAACGGTCATTGCTGGCAGCCACGGCTGTAAGCTTGCTGTTCGAATTTGAAATTGCCTGTTGATTGACGGTCGGCTTTTTGGTGGTTCATATGTTTTTTTTTTCTGTGTTAAAAATAATATTGAGGTGTTTCAGAGGCCACTGTGATGTTTTGTGTTTACATTTAAGTTTTTGCCGTGTGTAGAGTAATCAGAGACAAGTAGTGTATCGGTATGACACGTACTTCGCGTTTGGGAGGTCATGGGTTCAATTACGGCATTTATTAATGACGCCACGCTTTCTGCGCTACGTGATTATGTTGTGGCTGTGTAGTAGCAGAAACACCGCTTGCTAACGGTGAAGATATAAATCTTGGGGAGACTTAAGTAAAAAATAAATAATATCAGATAAAGATAAAAACATACTTATTGCCTTTTTTTCTAAGGTAAACACGAGCAGTAGACATAATTAAAACTGTTTTTATACGGATTTATGCTCGTTTATTATACTTACTGTCGCCAGCGACACTGCGATTTGCAGTTCGTGGTCGCCATCTTTGAACACCTTTGGGCCCCATGGGCTTTCGTTGTTCAACAGATGTGACTAATCCATTGCCACTTCAATTTGCTAATCTATTGTAGCCTATGTCAATCAATCTTTGTTCTTGGCAAATTGTTCTGATGTTATACATCACGAGAACGAATATTAAAAATACACATCGATTCATAAAAAAATCTTTCCATTTAAAAAAAAAAAATTAAAACCAATTGCCCAAAAACAAAATACAAATTATTTATATTCATTTCAATTTTATTTGGTAGATCGAGCCTCAAATATTATCTATTATTAGTAAAATAATATTGGCCTTTTGCAACTACTCAATGAGATGATTCATACAGCGTCCAGTGGTATCTTCACTCACACTAGATGAGTGAAGGGACCACTCCGACGCTGTAGTGCATGGGACATGGTTTTATAGATGGTGTAGGCTTGCCCAGCACCTATACCATACTGACGGCTTAGTCGGCCTGTCCTACAGAAAAGACTAGTCAATACGTGCGGAGCCAACCAAGTTGCGGGTTTCCTCACGATGTTTTTCTTCACCGTTAGCGTGTGGTATTGCAACTACAAATTTGTGTTATTAGTAAATATTTTATTATTAAAACAGCTCGTTCGATAATACTGTGCAACTTTGAATCTTGTGGACTATCGTCTATTTGTGCTATCACCAGTATCCACGGCTCCGTAGATCATACATAACAGCCATATGAACAAATTTTGGCCAAAAAATTGTGGGTCAGCCCGCATGTATTGTAATGAGCAGCTGTTAAAATAAACCTAAATGAAACCGACTTGTCTCTACGCTTCACACCTGGTTTGGTGACATATTTTTATACACTCCGCAATATGGTGGCTTCCTTTGCATGAATATGCAGGTAGCAACTGCTGGCACATTTGTAGTAATGCCTTTTGGGGTAGGCAGGTGTGAATATGTGATGTGGTCGAAGATGACTTTGATGAAATTTATAAGGCAGTTCTTAGAGTTCCTTGCGAGAGACTGGCTTATGGTGGGGAACCCTAAAAATGGCTTGCGAATTATTGAGGTCATCTAGTTATCTCGCTAGAAGTGAAGGAAAGCATCGTCAGGAAACATGAGTGTCTGTGGTGCTCAAATACCATAGCGTTTGAAATTGCCAATCCATGGTGGGCACGCGTGGTAATTAAGCCCACACTCTCTCTCTGAGAGAAGGCTTGTGCCCTGCAGTGGGACGTTCATAGGCTACATAAAAAAAAAATGTGAGTCAGACTCCCGCGAAGAGTCCCGAAACGAATGTAGGGAAACATATTTATATCCTTTTATAGATTAAAAAATTAAAAAAAATTAAAAAATTATAGATTAAAAAATCCAAAAAAACTATGGAAATGTATTAAAGAGATAACTCTGCCTCATTTAAATAAAAGAAAACACACACCAGACCTCTTTGATGACCCACTTGAAATAAATAATCATTTTTTGAATATACCCGGCAACAACAATTGCAACCCTTCCATTCTGGCATACTATACAAAAAATAGGCACAATAATAATGCAAGTCTGACTCTTAAACTAGTCAATGACACAATCGTTTCTAAGGCAATATTGTCATTATCCTCAAATGCCCAGGGTATTGACGGTATAAGCTTGGATATGATCATTGCTACGCTGCCTTTTTCATTGACTACAATCACAGAAATTATAAACAGATCCATTGCAACATCAACTTTCCCTGACTACTGGAAGACGGCCGCTGTCCGTCCGATTCCCAAAACATCCAACCCAGCTCAAATATCTGATCTCCGACCCATTAGTTTATTACCTATAGTTTCTAAAATTCTCGAAAAAATTATATATGACCAGGTGATACGCTACTGTGAGGAGAACTGTATTCTTCCAAAAATGCAATCAGGTTTTAGAAAGAGCCATAGTACAGGAACTGCTCTACTGGATGTTGTAGATAACATATTACATTCTCAGGACTCGGGCAGCGGAAGCATTCTAACTCTATTGGATTTTTCCCGTGCTTTCGACTCAATAAACACCGATCTTCTTTTATCAAAACTAGCCTATTATGGATTTGACTCAGGAAGTGTCTTGTGGTTCAAAAGCTATCTAACAAATCGTCGACAGAGAGTGATCTTGCACAAATCAGACGGCACTATGAAAATGTCACTGGATAAACCCGTAGAACGAGGCGTTCCCCAAGGTTCAATAATAGGTCCGCTGCTTTTTATAATCTATACATCAGATATAACCGACTGTATAAAAAATTGCAACTATCACTTATATGCCGATGATTTGCAGGTGTTTACAAAAATAATGCTTTCAGATGCTGATGCTTGCGTATCGCGTCTGAATGACGACCTGGGAAGAGTCGCACTATGGGCCGAAAGAAACTGCCTAGTACTTAATCCAATAAAGTCCAAATATATGATATTGGGTTCAAAAAATCAAATTGACAAATTAACAAGGTTAAACATTCGTATACACTTAAATGGTAAGGACATTGAGCGTGTCATGGAAGCACGTAATCTGGGTGTTTTAATGGACGGTGAATTACACTTCGAGCGCCATATCCAGGAAGTAGTTAGAGAATGTTTCTATCGGCTAAAAACACTCTATCGTATTCGTGGATTTATAAGTAATACGCTCCGTATGAGGCTGTGTGAGACATTGGTATTATCCAAGTTAAATTACTGCGCTACTGTGTATGGTCCCTGTTTACTAAAACGTACACAAAATTTGGTCCAACGGGTGCAAAACGCCTGTGCTCGGTACTGTTTCCACATTCCGCCTCGTACTCATGTGACTCCCTTCCTTAATGGCGCGAACATGCTAAAAATGGAAGCGAGACAGAAACTTCAGTTAGCAACATTATTGTTTGGAGTTATAAAAACTGGTGCGCCTCCTTACCTATTAGAAAAACTTACCTGGAGACAATCGCGTCGAGCGGAAGGGGTGAGAACAATTACTGCACCGTTCAGTGTACCGAAACATAGGACAGCAGCCTTTCGCGGCAGTTTTAGGTACGCAGCAAGCAAATGCTGGAACAACATACCACCGCCATTACGAAACAGTAAAAATGAATCCAGCTTCAAGTTCCATTACAAGGAATACCTCATGGAAAATCAAAAATAAAAATCATGCGTACCTTTAAGGTGGTCCTTTTATAACTCCTTGTTCGCGGTGGGTAGATATCCGTGTTGATGAATAAGCGCTTACCGCCTTATGTCGGCAAATCACAGGTCACCTTTCACTTTGTTTTATATCACAATACTCTTTACTAAGTAATTTATCTGCACAGTATTCCCACACACAGACTGACACATTACATCACACTACACTTTTACATGCCATGTTTTTAGGCACACACTTTTCAAACCGTTCAATATTTTTTATCATTTTATTATTCACAAACACGCGACTAACCCGCATTATGGTCTCGACAGAATATCAGCGTTGTGGTTAGATACCTCGGTGGCTACTACAACACATGCTGAGTCGGGAACCATTTTAGGGGCTCAATACTTTAAACAAAACATAGGTTATTATTATTATTCTGTTGCAAATCCGTATATATTTAATCCATGTTTGTATTTATATGCCTTCTTTTATTTAATTTTAAAATGTCTTTTCGCCCACTTTTTTTCAACTATTTGTTTATAATGTAGTGTAAACTGTGTACCTATATATATATCTTGTTGTGTTTTGTAAATTTGTTACTGTTTTTGATGTTTTTAGTATTGTGCCGTTAAATAAATTATTTCTCTCTCTCTCTCTCTCTCTCTCTCTCTCTCTATATAAAAAAATAATTTTTATTAATTTCTAGTGGTACAAATCCATCGGTGCCTGGCTTCGAATTACACTTGGCCATTTCTTTTATGAACAGTTAATAGGACTTTAAGTAAGCAATGTATGTCGTCTATTAACGATTACTTGCACGGGACAAGTTTGCATAGAATGTGTTGCGCTGTACTTATAAAGTGTATGTTTAGTACTATCTTTGAGTTAAAGCATCGTTATTTACTTTTGAGCTCAATAGGCTAAAACGAAGCTTCTTAGTGTATACATAAGACTCCTTAATATTCTTTAGGGAAAGAAGTAACTGAAAAGTTGCGATGCATTGATAATTTCGGGCCTAACTAAAAATAACTAACTAGAACCCGCAACCAGAGGTTGCGGGTTCGAATCCCGGCATGGGTGAAATTTTTAGCCTCTAAATAACTATAAATGTTTTTCTAACGACGGCCTCTTTAGCCTAACGGTACATCACGTCTGAATACCATGCCAAAGGTTGTTGGTTCGATTCTTACTTGGGTCAACCGTATATTTGCACAAATGGTCTCAGTTTGGACGTATTTCTTTATTTGCGATGCCCACGGTACCCTAGTTTGGAATTAAGACAAATGGTTGTGTTATATGAAAGTGAAGTTTCTTTTCCTACCACATTTTTAGCTTCTTTTTCTTCTTCAGGCATTTTTAGCTTATTTTTCTTCTTCAGGCTATATATTCGGGGAGAGACAGAGGGCTATGTCCACTGCTGGACATAGCCCTCTCCTAATGAGGGCGTTGGGTTGTGCCATAATTTGGAGGAATTGCCCATAATACCCTCGCTGGGCATGCTGGCTTGTGGTGTCGGCCTAGAGAATAGCACCAACCCAAATCCTTCCCGCGGGTGTCGTAAAAGGCGACCAAGGGACACAAACTGGGGGGTGGACAGCAGCGCCCCTGCATAGAACTCCACCAAACTGCGATCCCCAACCCGCATTTTTAGCTAGTTTAAAACAAATCATAACTTCTGCTTTTGCCCCACAGGAGGAATGGGCGAAAATCTCCGAAATCATGGCGTCCTTCGGCAGCAAGCTCGTAAGGGAATCAGTCTTCGTCTCCGAGATAGAGCAAGAGTTCACGAGCAGACTCGGCCTGAGTTGCTCCGAGTCGAGTCTGAGTCCCTCCGTGGCCTCAACGCTCGGCCTCTGGCTGTCCGGCATCGGCCTCTCGGACTACGAAGCCTTGTTTGTGGAGAGTGGGTTCGATGACGTCGATTTTATTGTAAGTACCTAAAAGACTCGACTTTCATTAAAAAGAATACGACAAAAATAAAAAAAATAAAATTAGAGCAAGAGTTCACGAGCAGACTCCTCCTGAATCCGCTATTTGACTCTCTTTTCAAGTAAGTCTTAAACGGTAAATAACTCTTCCATTAGACCAAAAAATATTTTAGTATAATTTTTGAGGACCTAAAAGCAACATAAAAATATATTTTAACACTTTATTTTCCTAAACAGCCAAAAACGCGGTCATCCATTTTTGTCTATGATTTGAAGTCCAAAAAACTGTAAACAAAGTTTGACATTCAATTTTCTGTAATTGATCTCTGAGCATAGGGAAATAACAACAACGCAACCATGATTTCATCGAATTTACATCCAAAATATACCAATTATCATTATTGCATTGTGCGAGAATGAAAAAACACGTCAATAAAGACCCCCGGGAAGTTGTGGGTTCGTGTACCCAGTGAAATTAACATTCGAAAAACTTGGCTAAAACTTGCCACAAGAGACCCCGATTCTATCAATTGAAACTGGGGGTATTTATGTGAAGATCACTTTGATGTAAGTCCTATAATAATCAATGTCCACTCGCTCTGGCTGAAAGATGTTTGTTTACATACTTTAGATGGTTTCAAGATGGCGGATAGCGTTTTCGCCGTTATGATTTAAACGAGGAAAATATTTTTTTTTACTTTGCAAATTTTGCATACTTAGCAAAATCAATATATTTCGGTTTCTTACGTTAAATACTATAGGAAATATTCATTTATTGCGTCAAATTTGATACGTGTCAAATAGCGGATTGCTCTGAGTCGAGTCTGAGTCGTACCGTGGCCTCGCCTCTTGGCCTCTGGTTATCTGGGATCAGCCTCTCGGACTACGAAGCCTTATTCGTGGAGATTGGGTTCGATGACGTCGATTGTATTGTAGGTACCTAGAAGGTTAAAATCTGTATTCGAGTTTGTGCAGGAGTTTAAAATAGACTCGGCTTTAATTAAAAAGAAAATGACAATAAAATATTTAGAGCAAGAGTTTACGAGCAAACTCGGCCTGAGTTGCTTCAAGTTGAGTATAAGTCGTACCGTGGCCTCAACGCTAGGCCTCTCGTTGTCTGGGATCGGCTTCTCGAACTACAAAGTCTTGTTGGTGGTGAGTGGGTTTGATGACGTCGATTTTACTGTTAGTACCTACAAGGTTAAAAACCTTTCCGAGTTCATGCTGGAGTTTAAAATATACTACGTAAAATACTGCTTTAAGCTAATAATTAATTTATATTATTATAGAATATTGGTACGTAAACTACATAACTCTTAAACTAGGATAAATCCTGTACTTTTCCTTCAGCAACTCTCCATCGTGGGTTGTCTGGAAGAAATTGCGTTAAGCAATAAGGCCGCCAATCGTACTGTATCTTTGTAATTATTTTTTGTTTGCTTTTTCCTGGTGTACAATAAATAATATTCTTATCTTATCTTGATTTATAAGTTCATGGGCTAAGCTATTTTATGAGAAATATAGACGGAAATAGAAGTAATCAATGTTCTCTTTTGAGAATATTATCAGTAGATCGTTCTTTCAGATCTTTGGAATCATTTGTGTTGTCGACACGATTGTACAAAAAAAACATAAACCTCAATCCCCTGCCTAGCCCTCCGATATGTATGGGTGTATTCACAAAATAATTATTCTACTCTTTTTCTTCTTCTTAAAGTGCTTCTCTGTCACTCGAGGTTGGCAGTCAGCTCTTTACAGGGGTCTCTGTTCAGTGCAATTCTGATCAGCTCCTCCGCGGTTTTAACCTCCATCCATTCTTTGATGTTACACAAAGACATCTTTCTCCTGTCCGGCCTTCTCTTCCTTCCACCTTGCCCACTCTTCAAGTAAACATGAACAAACACGTTTCTAAAGCAACATTTCTCTTTCAGAACGGCGTCCTAGAAGAGAGCGATCTGAAAGACATGGGCATCGACGAAGCGGACAGGCTGAAAATACTAGAATCAACGAAACAATTACCTCTTAAAATAGCCGAAATAAGCAATAACCATAACAATAATAGCATTAGTAGTAAAAACCACCACACAACCTCCGTCGACGATTGGCTGAAGGATATCAACTTGGAAATGTACTCGGATACGTTTAGAAAACACCTCTACGTTGATATGGACAGAGTGCGAAGGATATGGGAAGTGGAGCTGACGGCTGTGCTGGAAATTCAGAAGTCAGGCCATAGGAAAAGGATTTTGGCTTCGGTTTCTGGACAGCAGAATGGCCCGGCGAATCATCATATGGAAGACATTAGCGCTGATCTCAATACTTTGGTAAGTACTTTCGATACTATATAATCCATTTCTTTCGCATAGTTATATATTAAACGGGTCAAATCGTGATTATTTGTTTCGTCGTCAAGCTATACTATACCACTGCTGGACATAGCCCTCCCCTAAAGAGCGCCACGTTGTGCTGTCATAGGGGGTAATGCCCATAATCCCCACACTGGGCTTGCGGGTTGGGGATCGCAGTTCGGTGGAATTGTACTGCAGGGGGCGCTGCTGCCCACCCCCCGGTTTGTGTCCCTTAGTCACCTTTTACGACACGCGCGGGAATAATTGCGTTGGTGCTATTTCTCTAGGCCGACACCACACAGCAATTTGTTTGTTAAAGCGTAATTTATTAGGCAGCGTTGCAGTTGCTGTGGTCACAGGTAGACTATATAACTATGTATGATGGATATACTATAGATAAAATTATCAAGTCCCGTATTTTTTTGCATAAATGATCCATATTTTTTTGAGTAAAAATTGCTTAAATTGGTTATAAACTCATAATTCCTGCAAGTGTTTATAACTAATACTTTTTTTAAACTGTCATATAATATAGCATACTCCAACTATATAATACTAAGTTTAGAGCAAGCTTACTCCATCTAAACCATGGCCCAGTTGTTCAAATTAATACAAAAACGGACTATTGATGGCCTCGGTGACGTAGCGGTTTGGCACGCTGACTGTAAAACCAAAGGTCTCGCGTTCGATCCCCGGTCGGGTTAAACTAGGAAACGAACTTTTCTAGTTTATATTTATTGTATTAAATCAATATAGTCGAGTTAACACCTATAACACAAATAATTTAATTGTACTTAGTATAGGGCTGACGAGATCTGTGTAATATGTCCATGAATATTTATTTTATTATTATTTATTCATCACAAGTTTCTATATCAATAGGTACTCAAGTGTGCTTAAAATAGGTGCGTCATGAAAAGGACAGAGGCTCAGCATAATTGCTGTTTTACAGACTCTGCTATTTATCATAGCAGACCACGTAGTCCCTTCACCCATTTAGTGTGAGTGAAGGGCCACTGGACTGTATAAACTGTATAAACCATCTCATTCATCATCATCAACCGATTATGTCCCCACCGAGGGGTACGGGTCTCTTCCCTGAGGAAGGTATAGGCCACGGAGGCCAAATCCGGATTGAAGGAGTCTTCATCCAAAGGCCACAATCTTCTTCAGGCTATATTAGTCCACTGCTGGACATAGCCCTCCCCTAATGAGCGCCATAGCGCAAGGTTGTGCCATCACTGGGAGGTAATGCCCATAATCCCCACGCTGGGCATGCGGGTTGGGGATCGCAGTTTGGTGGAATTGTACTGCAGGGAGCGCTGCTGCTCACCCCCCGGTTTGTGGCCCTTAGTCGTCTTTTACGACACCCGAGGGAAGAATTTGGAATGGTGCTATTCTCTAGGCCGACACCACACAGCATAGTAGTAGTCAAGTCTAATTGGAAACAAAACATCTGCCAAACTGAATTATACCACCGTAACATAGCTAATATCACACAAAAGCGTCCACCACAATAAAGGAGGCTCGAAACAATCACCGCATCGCTCTATAATGGCATCATTATCATGGGAAACCGTTGCATATGCAACGCACACGTCCATTCCTGCCGTTTGTTCCCATATTGTGACAATCAGGATTGTCCTACCAACCTGTGCAGTGAATAGTTATTTGATAGCTGTTCTAGGTAACTAACTGCGTAGGGCGAGATATACTTGCCTATGTAGGTTAACGTGAGAAGAGACCCGTGTGCCTGGGTGGGAACATAATGGGATGATAATGATGGTGTAGGTTAAAATGCAGCTAATCAATAATAATAATAATAAATAAATAATAAATATTCATGGACATATTACACGGGTCTCGTTAGCCCTATACTAAGTAGAACTAAATGACTTGCGTTATAGGTGCTAACTCGACGATAGATTTAATACAATAAATACATAGATAACATCCAAGACCCAAGACAAACTAGAAATGTTCGTTTCCTAGTTTGACCCGGCCGGGGATCGAACCCGAGACCTTCGATTTTACAGTCAGCGTGCCAAACCGCTGCGCCACCGAGGCCGTCATTAAAACATTATTTAAACATTAAATTTAAATATGTCTTTTGGATGGAGCGTGCCGTCCACAAGCGAAATGCGTGCTGGGCATATCGCTTGTGGACCGCGTACCCAACGTAGAAATTCGTCGAAGAACCAAGGTCGAAGACGTTGGTAAGCGGATCACAGAGTTCAAGTGGAGATGGGCGGGACACTTGGCTAGAAGGAAGACGGCCGGTGGAACAGGGCAGTATCGGTGATGCTTGCTACTCAATGAATTTCTAAATGACAAATTTTAATCTTAAAAACCTACTTAGAGGCTAAAACTTCCACCCATGCCGGGATTCGAACCCGCGACCTCTGGCTATCCGTGCCAGCGCTCTATCCAACTGAGCTAATGGGCGACTCACCGGCATCAGTGAAATTTTGAAACTCTTTACACTATTCTCTGTATTACGCACAGGCAGCGACATCTGGCTGAAGTCGATTGCATCACTTACAGCCCCGACTACCTAGAGGATAGAGTGCTCAGTTGGATAGAGCGCTGGCACGGATAGCCAGAGGTCGCGGGTTCGAATCCCGGCATGGGTGGAATTTTCAGCCTCTAAATAGGTTTTTAAAATTGTCCTTAGCACGGGTTAGTGCATTAAAAATAAAAATAGTATAAATTTTAATCTGACATTTTATTTTGACATACTTTTTACAAATTAATGTTGATGGCGAGCCTCTCCTATTTGTTCGCTACTCTCGGTAAAACATGTTGGACCAAAGTGTGACGGCAATGTTATATTTAAGACCTTAATATGTATCTTCACGCTAACGGTGAAGGGAAACCCGCGGCTTGGTTGGCTCCGCACGTATTGACTAGTCTTTCCTGTGGGCTAGGCCGATTAAGCTGTCAGGATGGTATAGGTGCTGGGCAAGCCTACACCATCTATAACAACCATGTCCCAGGCACTACAGCGTCGGAGTGGTCCCTTCACCTATCTAGTGTGAGTGAAGATGACACTGGACGCTGTATAAATCATTTCATTAAGTAGATGCAAAAAGGCCAATATTATTATAACTATGTATGTTTATATTTATCTTCAATATTACTTTTTTAATTATGATAAAACACAGGGATCAACAGAACAAAATACAATTTTTATTTCCTTTGGTTTTATCACTCCTCGTAAATATATCGAATTATCAACAATTCAATTTGTTCTTTATTGTTTAAAATCGGTTTACATGCCTGTTTTTCTTTTCATTCTTTCATAATTCTCAATATGTTAAACGCGAACGATATCGTTACCGTTTCTTTTGATTCGCTTCGCAATAAAAAAAGGGTAAAACAGCCTGAAATTGACCTTAAAATGTCGTGAACATAACTGCTCTTGTAACGTAAGTGTTAACATTCAATTTAATTAAATACAGTGGCGCATCATAAAGTCGCAGGTTTTATTACTGGCCACTGATTTTATGTATTTTGTGCTGCGTTTATTATTGCAAAAAAAGTTCATTATGAAGCCAAAAATATCGTGTTGTTGTTATGCAAGGGTTGTTCCAATTTCAAACAAGTATGATATTCAAATGAGAATACTCTATAAGAATACGGAGAAACTTCAAGTTTCTCAAGGTTTTTAAAGTAACATTTAACGTAATTTTTTTAGTTGTTTTGCTTTTGATAGGTTATTCAGTCAGTAAAAAATTATAGCAAAACCTTTGTTTTATTCACTCTGTCATTCAGTTTTATTCAGTGACTAGTCATATAAATTTCTGTTCAGTAACCAAACTATTATTTTAAAATAACTCGCAATGGCATATACAACGTATTATTGTCATCAAACAAAGCTAGAAAAATGTTACTTTAGAAAAAATAATTCGTTGATTTACTACAAATCATAGAACCTTATATACAAATTGTTAATTACAGAATTTTACTCTATATTATTTTAGTTGTTTTAAAGGCTAACATGTTCTATTTATCATACAGTCCGACTTATATCGGTAGCTAAATCACACAGTAACGTGCACACTTATATACACAGTCACTCCCTCATTCACACACACAGATACACCCTCACACTCTCTCACTCACTCACTGACATACACACAATATATTTTATCTCACGACTGATTGTTTTTATTAAATACTTTTTATTTGTTTATATTTTAACAAAAACGTAGTTACTTTTAAGTTAAGTTGAAGTATAGACGTGTCTTAACTACAAACACTCCCGCACAACAACTCTGGGAATAGGGAATGACTGAAAATCAGCGCTGCACGCACCTTACGAGCCGTGATAGCATTAGCTGAGCCGTTCCCTTTTGCCTCACTAGACTAGTAATAAATAAGATGATACATAATGTTTAATGTTAATTTTAAGCTAATTAAAACTGTTTGTATACGGATTTCACTCGTTTTATATTTTTTTTACAATTTTCCGACGTTTCGGCACTTTTACAGGTGCCGTGGTCTCGGACGACTGAGGTGACAGGCGTCTTTAAAACGTGTAAAAGTGCCAAAACGTCGGAAAATTGTAAAAATAGAATAAAAGTAGTGAAATCCGTATATAAACAGTTTTAATTATGTCTAGTGCTCGTGTTAACCTTAGAAAATTTTAAGTTTGTGAATGGCAATAAAAATATTTTTATTCTTATTCTTAAATTGGGTAACATGTATGACAAATTTTATTTATTGATATTGAACATAATATATTGATTTAAAAACGTATTTAGAGGCTAAAAATTTCACCCATGCCGGGATTCGAACCCGCAACCTCTGGCTATCCGTGCCAGCGCTCTACCAATTGAGCTCAATTGGCTCAATTGAGCTCAATTGGTAGAGCGCTGGCACGGATAGCCAGAGGTTGCGGGTTCGAATCCCGGCATGGGTGAAATTTTTAACCTCTAAATAGGTTTTTAAATTTGTTCCTTAGCACGGGTTAGTGCATTAAAAATAATAATAGTGTAATAATATATTGAGCCAGTTATTTTAATACTTACTAGGTTCTGGAGTCGAACCAATGGGTAGAACAGCAGACACTGTGGACTTTCTGAGGGCTAGGCTGATTCAGCTGTTATGGTATAGATGCTGAGATATCCTACTCCATTTAAAAACTATGTTTCAGGCACTGCAGCTTTCGAGTTACCCCTTCACCCATCTAGTGTGAGTGAAAATGCCACTGGGTGCTGTATAAATCATCTCATTACGCAGATGGAATAGCTGAAGATTGCATTTTCTATAGTGAAGTTTTGCTTCGCCATTTGACTCTAATATGCCTCAAAATCGTCCCTCATTTTGACACCGGACAATAAAGTGGTATATGAAATACTCAATAAAACGACTTAACAATCTCAATGTCTTCTTCAGACTATATTAGTCCACTGCTGGACATAGCCCTCCCCTAATGAGCGCAAGGTTGTGCCATCATTAGGGGGTATATGCCCATAATCCCCACGCTGGGCATGCGGGTTGGGAATCGCAGTTTAGTGGAATTGTACTGCTGGGGGCGCTGCTGCCCACCCTCCGGTTTGTGTCTCTTAGTCGCCTTTTACGACACCCGCGGGAAGAATTCGGGTTGGTGCTATTCTCCAGGCCGACACCACACAGCCAACACCAACAATCTCAATAATACGAGGCAATAAACGGCCGAGTCAAGTGCACAACGCCAATAAAGCCACCTTCACACAGGATGCCCCTAACAGACTGATGGGATGCAATTGACACTCGTATATCTACAATTTGTAGGGTGTTGCTATGACACACGACCTACTCATATACCGTTAAAAAGGAAGATCATGTTCATCGAATGAAATAAAATGTAACTATTCACTGACTCCTCACTTTGTAAGATTATCTTTGCATGTTAAGGCGGTCCCGCAATGATTAATTCCCACCTAAACGTTCTTAAAAAAGGAAATTAGTCAGAAAGGTAGTGTGGTTTTAATTCACAAACGACATTCTAGATGTCAATGAAACTTTACTATTATATTAAAAAGACACTAATCAAGCTTTGCCCGTGCTTAGAACTGAGAATAACAAAATAAAAAATAAATTGAAGCCTCATAAGATTTTTCATAGAAACTTTTCATAAGGCTATATATATTATGTTCTTTATCAAGTTTATTTCCAGTTCTAAGCACTCTCAAACCTTTATGTGTGTCCTTTAAACATTTTGGCGATTTTTATTGCTTTTGTAATTAAAAACCAAAGTACATAAATTGTATTAGAATAAGTGACAATAAAAGAATAAGGAGATCATCATCATCAACCCATTATGTCCCCACCGAAGGGCACGGGTCTCTTCCCTTAGGAAGGTATAGGCCATACTTTACTGCAGGTGCCAAGTCCGAATTGGTGGAGGCTTGCAATACTAGTGGCTGGTCTTACTGTTAAAAGTTTTCAAGATGCCCTGAGGCCTCTGACTAATAAGGACACATACAAAAAAAATACTTGAATAAAAAAAATTGGGCAAGCGATACTACTTGTAGACCATTTTTAACTAAAATTTACGAATACATACCCACCAACCTACCTCCCATCAAACGTAACACACACGCCCATATAAATAGCATTAAAACCAATTAAATGCAAGCCGAGTCGTTTATAATTACACTTACCCTTCCACGCAACAAAATATCTTAGGCGGAGATTAAAATTGCTAATCCACATGAAATTGCTCATCTAGGACGTGTTATAATCACGCTTCCACTCAAGGGGGTAGCCTGGCAACTCCCTTGTACAGGTGTGACGTGAAAGTGTTGCGAGCGGGTGAAATATGTTGGGGATAGGAGAGTGATAGGATTTGTATTTTTTTTTTCTGAAAAATGCAGGGGCGCCCTTTTTGGTCGAATGGGCATTGATCAGGGAGGCATCGATTGTCGTAAAGTGAAAACCATTTCGAGGAATAGGGATACTGATTACTATTAGGGCTTTAAATAGGTAAAATAAAAACGGAATATTAATATTTATCGGAAAATAATATTCACTTCATTTTTCTTTCAATGATGTCATCATTGGCTCTAAAGCGTTAGTTCCATTACCTACAAATATTTCAAAAAAATCGTCAACAACAAACAACATTATTTGTCAAACGTCAACTTATTTTTTATTATGAATAAATTCAATGAAAGTAGTTCATAATGCCAGTGGTGACGTTATACTTACAAAACTTTAAATAATTAATAAAAAAAATATTATATCAAAAATTAAGAAAATATTCAAATTAGTTTCTATATTTTACATTTATAGAATAAAAAATAGGATGTGACAATGCCCATTAGATCTAAGATCTGTAATTATGAGAGATTAGTTGCAATTGAACTTCGTTGAGTGGGTACACGTTATCAACCCTTGTGTGTCCCCACTGCTGGGGCACGGGTCTCTTCCTGAATCGCAGGAAGGTTAGGCCATACTCCACCACGGGGGCCAAGTCCGGGTTGGTGGAGGATTGTAAGACAGTGGCGGGCCTTACTGTCAGAAGTTATCAAGCTGCCCATAAGGCCTCTGACATGGCTTAACGACTGCCATTATATGACAGCCGGCACCAACGGCTTAACGTGCCTTGCGAAGCACGGAAGCGCTCGGAAAAATGCCACTAGCGGTAGTCACGGGACGCTCACCCATCCCATACCTGACCGCGCCTGTTGTTGCTTAACCAAGTGATTGATTCCAATCACTCGGTTCGCCTAGGCCACGAGCGAGTGGGTACACATTCTTACTTATATATTAAACGGGACTAATCGCGATTGCTGCGAAAAACTAAAAGACTACCCTGAGTCTCGTACTCAACTTCGAATGACGATAGCTCGATGCTTGATACCTCGATGTCCCTACCTCGATTACGTTTTGTCGATGGGTCATTACCTCGATAGATTAGCACCTCGAAGGGTATCTATCTCGACGGGACTTTGCCTCGACACTTCATCGAAAACCAAAGTGATGCAAATTACTTTAGCCAGATGTCGCTGCCTGTAAATAATACAGAGAATGTTGTAAAGAGGTTCGTAATTTCGCTGATGTCGGCACTCGCCCATTAGCTCAGTTGGGAGAGCGCTGGTATGGTCAGCCAGAGGTCGCGGGTTCGAGTTCCGGCATGGGCGGAATTGTTAGCCTCTAAATAGGTTATGAAAACTAAAGTAAATTCAATTAAACTAGACGTAAAAGTGAGAATAAGAATTTGTTACATTGTATATTTCTACGAATGTTAGTTTGTGCAGTAACGGTTGAGCACAATTGTATATTTGTACGATAACCGTAACGACACGTCGATATTGGACATTAGACCGATAGTTTTATACATTTATTAAGACCATTGTATGAATGTAGTATGAATACTAGTCCAACGATATCGTGCAGTCACTGCTATCGTCCAATGTAAAGCCGGCTATCCACGGCAAAGACTCACACAGTCATACGCAAACCTTTCATTCCTGGCGTTGCACTTTTTTAATTTCACACCTCGCTAGCTCTGCATAGGTAATTAGTGCTCAATTCAGCTCCTATTCATCCGGTCCTATTCATGAATCCGAGTGTGGTACTCAGTCTGCCCTCACTGTATGTTGCACTGGCCTCCTGCTGTTTCGTGGGGATTTTGCGGTAAAATTTAGGGCGCTTAGGGGCGCTCGCTAGCGCCGCCAGTGGAATAAAAATCGTAACTTTTTTTAAACACGTTTTTACCTAAAAGTGAACGTGATAAATCTTAACAACTGTGATAACTATTTTTAGAACCTACCTACAATCTAACCCTCTTATTCATAATAGTCTGCTAACTTAAAGTATTGCTAATTGTCACTCTGTCCTCTTCTGTTGACCTAAGTCAGAATGAAAATGAACACTCTTAAGCAGCTGTTTTAGTCAGCGGACCATTATGAATAAGGGGGTTTGATTTTAATCGAGTTCTGTCAAAAACGGCCGTTTTTCGATTGAAGTCCTAGGATATTTATTCTACATTCTAGGCTGTACGTTCTAAAAATACTTAGTTGCTACAGATATTAAGATATGTTATTATTATTATTATTATTAATACGTTTATTGCACATAAGTAAAAAAAATACAATGGCAATATGGCGGACTTAATGCTAGAAGCATTTTCTACCAGTCAACCACAGATGGTGCAAGAGATTAAATGGTAGGCATTCGAAACAAAACGGAAGAGAAACTTAGTTAAAATTAGATAAGCTGACAAGTACTCAATAAGTACATATAATATATAAGTAAATAAATATACACTTTATACTTATAATAGATAATAATTATATTTAAAAATATATAAAATATATATAAAAATATATATACTAATAACTATCACAACATAGGTATTATAAATATATATTAAAAAGGACGTAAGACAGTAGTGAGATTGTAATTACACACAGCTGGGATCCTCCTCGGGAATCAGGGGATCTCGGGATAACACATGTCGAGGAAGTGTTTGCGGACAAGGGCTTTGAAAGCATTCCGAGATGGGGCTTTGCGAATGCTTTCAGGAAGGGAGTTCCAGAGACGAACAGCTGTAACGGAAAAAGAATTTGAGACAAAACCAGAGCGGTGAAAGGGGGTACTAAGGAGATTATTTTGAGAAGATCGGAGTGGTCTGCTATGAGTGCTAGACAAGAAATCAAATTGGGACTTTAAATATTGAGGGGTATTAGGATGAAAGAGGATTGAGTAGAGGGCACAGAGAATCCTGACACCTCTCCGATCGCGGATGGGGAGCCACCTCAGCTTGGCACGAAATGCTGGCACGTGATCGTATTTACGCAAGCCAAAGATGAAGCGGATGCAGGTATTCTGCAAGCGATCCAATTTATTAAGATGCTCCTGTGAGAGGTCAAGATAACCGTGTTTTGTCGTGTTTACTTTTCGAACAAAATATATTTTAAAACAAGTTATGATTTTTGTTCCATTGGTAGCGCTGGATCGCGCGCTCCTGAGCGCCAGGACGGGCGTTTCCACGGTTCTACGGTAAAAAGTGATTGTTTTCATTGGAGCCAAACTGAATATATTCTTCTTTTTCTTCTTCGAAGAATATTCTTATCCTTAATAAACTGATTCATGGAAAAAAATTCAATGAATCAGTGGAAATGTTTGTAATGTTACTTGGGGAAGGGGACATAAAATTAAGTTGCGCGCTTTGTTTTTATTTGATTGTTCGGTGTATAAAATACTGGAAGAGGACCCGACTACACACAAATACTACTCACGCGTTACCAGACGTCAACTTCGTAAACCTAACTGCTGAATATCATCGGACTAGATATTGTATACGTGTACAGTCTGTCAGCTTTTAGAATATATCACGGCTACTATCGGAATGTAATAGAAATATCGGAACTAATATGACACTTAACTTTACATAACTTTTTTAAATAGTGAAGAAAAGTTTTATACGGAGCAGGAAGTAGTATTACACTCGTGCGCTTTCGGCGAAAACCGAAGCCTTCTCTAGAGCCCGAGGTATATTCTAAAAGATAACGGACAGTACTAAGGCTGTGGTGCGAACGTTATGTGAATGTTGTATGAATACTATTCCAACGTTGCGTGGTTTTCACGGTTATCGTACAATGTGAAACTAGCTATATCAGACCCTCACGTAGGTACTGGTACTCACACGAGCATCGCTAGGGTTGTCACCTTCCACATTCGCGTTCATTACCCCAAAATCATCCCATTCACTGAAACATGAATGCACGTACTTTTTTCCACAATAACCAATGGCTCTTGCCTTCAAATTAGTGTCTCTCAATTATACAGTTTCACTGCCATGCAGTTGAAGCTTTAGTTAATTAAAATTTTACGCAATGTCAATTCGTTTCATTACCCGACTGCGATGGAAAAGGTCATAGTTTAAAATGCCATTGTTATTATGTACAAACATGTGTACCAGCTTTACATGCGTGAGGTTTTGGGTTCAAATCCCGTGCATATATGTCCGTATGTATGTGATGTATGAATTAGTTTTCTAAGGTATGTATGGTACCAACGTCATTGCAAAGATGACACTTATAAAGGAAAATATTGTGACCAATCCTGTTGATTAGTTAGCTTAGCATTTACCAAAGCTATATTTACTGCATATAGATTAAGCTGGTTTAACTCATAGGGTGGGCAAGCTTCCTCTATCTCGAAAGTATGTCCTTGGCACCACAGCGTCTGAAGTGTCACTACACATACTTTATGTTGGTAGTATTTTATTTTATTTATAAATATTTTTTATTTTAAATTTATTTTATTTTAAATATATTTTATTTTAAATACATGGGGAGCAATAAAAAAAACACTACATTAATAAGAGTAGGTAGTAACCACTATACTATATATAAATAATCTAGAATAGATATAAAAGGCTTGAGTATATATGTGCATATACTTTTAGATCATATCGCGCCTGCAAATACATCAATTGAATGTCAAGGAGGTATTTATATAATTTGCATTGTTAATGGATTTATCTTCTAAAGCAATTATATGCTTTGAGCATTTGGATATATTTTACTTCATTGCACTAAAGATGAATAATATACTCAAGGGGATCGTATATGCACTGCTCAATTTCATAAAGGTACCTATCATAATAACTTTTATTTCAGATCCAAGGTTATTAGTCCTAATAATAATCAGCTCTTACTGCCGCACTCAGAAACGTCAATTAAAGTTAATCTCCGATTAAGTATGCTGTTGTCCTTTTCTGTTTTATCGGTGAATAAGTAAAAGATAATGATATTTAAATAAACATTAAATTTAATGCACGTCTCTGAGTGCGGCAGTTTATTTTAGCTAGTAGATTTATTTAGCGCAGTCGGTTTTACAATTTGTAAAGATTTTGTATGTATATTTTTCCCCTAGTGGATCGTTGCGCTCTTTTGTTTGTCACCTCTGAAGTGTGAAGCTGGCTTTTTTGGTGTGTTGTTAATTGTCTTGTTTTGTATCATCCCTTTTTCTGTTGTATAAAATTAAGCGCGTGTTTTCATTTTTGTCACGCACTGTGTTCGCTGGGAAAACCTTTTGTTGCGTTTTCAAGTGTATGTGAAAGTACAGTCATTGGTAGTTGCAGTAAGGAGATTTATTTTTACTGGAAATATTGCTTTTTAGGGCGATATTAGAGTATTAGCAAGAGGAATCTTTCGTCGGTTTGGGTTGGTTTGGATAGGCTTATGATTCGATATATTTAGTTCGATGTGTTTTGACATTACGGAATATCGATATCAACCCTGGTATGTCTCCACTGCTGCGGCACGGGTCCCTTCCTGCATCGCAGGAAGGTTAGACCGTACTCCACTACGAAATATATAGTATTATTATGAACTTTTTAATTGGACCTTTCTTTGTTTTTTTGCCAATTTAATGTCGAAATGTAAGATACCAAAATAATTTTATTTCCTTTTTTTAATATAAATCACTTTCATCTACTGACGTAGGTACACTCTGTCCGAGAAATAATTTTGTTTAACAGATAACTTGCAAGTTTTATTTTAAGTAAGCAAGATTGAGTTTGATCAGAACTTGTATTGTTACAGTTTTTCAAAAATTGCTAATCGGATGACGAATTCGACGAACAGTCGAGTAGTTCTGCATCTCTTTTATAAATTATAAATGTTTGAGGACTTATGGAGATTTAAAAAATGATATAGTTATGTCCCTAAAGTCAGTCATAGGGTGTTATAGTCCATATTTTAGTGATGTAATAGACAAAGAATCTGTAAAAATAATACTGAAATAAAATAATAACAAAACAAACTGTTGTTACATTGGCATGTAACCTGGGTGTCTTTAAAAATAAAGTTAACCGGTATTTGACAAAAGTTTAACCTACTTAAAAAAATTTGATTGTGTAGGGTACACAATAAGTAATATTTTAAATTTTAATACTAATTAATGAATAGGAAAGCTTAAACTTAAGAAATTGTATGTAAAAGAAAGGGTTCAAAAACTCTTCACACTCGTAGATACAATTATATTGTCAGGAGATGGGAATGCTAAATGGTTCATTTTGGGACCGTATCTTTTCCTCATATTATGTAAATTATTTACCGTCCAAGGTATCATGTAAAACATGTTGGAAAAAAATTGTATGAAGTGGAATAAATGAACAAATCGTTGTTACAGAAAAACAACATCCAGCAGCTGAAACAAGAAATCAAAGAGAAACTGCCTGAGAATCTCAAACCAGTACCGCCTCCTGTGGTTCCGACTCTAGCGCCACCTGGTGGCGAGACCCTGAAGCGGAGTAAGAAGAACAGGCCAGCTCCTCAACCTCCAAGACCTTCGGACCTGGAGATCAGGAACCCTTCGGAGCTGCTGGTTGGCGTGCCAGGGGCACTAAAGACACAGTGGAAGCACCAGCCTTTTGTTCTAGTGACGGGAGCGGTCACGTACGTTGCGAATGTAAGTCATGAAGCTATACTATTTCTTGACTTTGAAGACTAAAAACCAAATATTTATCATACCAAATATAAATACAATTTTAAAAGCTTGAAATAAAATAATAATAATAGTGCAATAAAAATATGTAAAGAAAAATAATAGCTCAAAAATAGTGATGGATGAAATAGAGTGTATAAAAATAAAAGATCTTCCAGAAATGTCCGGTGAAACTTAAGGTTTACCTACTCGTTAATGAATACAAATTACACTTTGAAAACAACTGAAACTGAAATATAGAAAAAATATCAGCTGTTTCATATATTAGGGTACCTATCACATAATTATCATAAGTTATTACAGAACAGCTGATTTTTTTAGATAGATAGATAAATTATTTATTCACATAAGACACATTTTTGATATTTTGAAGTTAGTTTCATGATAAAAGCTGATTGTATTGATGAGTAGAATAGCAAACTTAAGTTGCGAAACACAGTATGAAATCACTCAAATTGGATATTAGATAAAAAATTGATTAAAAATTGTAAATTAAAACTTGAAAAAAGAAGGATTTGTACCACCTTAACTCAATAATATTTATTTCACTTACAGTCTCTTAATACTAATAAGTTGTTTTCATAATACAAATATCATAAAGCAAAATCCCAATAAAATCTTGATGATAATCAAATCCTTTTTTCCTCCAGTATCTAGGGTCAACCGTAGTCAAAGAGCTCCGCGGGACGGAGTCGACAAAGAAATCTATACAGAAGTTGAAAAAGTCCACGAAGGAGCCACGGGATTCCCCAGACATTATCCTCTCCATCAGTTACAGAGGGGTCAAGTTTCTGAACACCATCACCAGGGTAAGAAAGACTTTGAGAACGTTGCTTGATAAGTCAAGAAATTTTGAAGATCAGCTAAATACCGTCTTAAACACCAAAAAACAGTTATTATTTTCAGAATAAAAATCAGAATTCAAAACTATTTGAATTGCAAGTTATGTATTATTAGTTATACATGATTATATTACGAATTGATTTGCGAAAGTTTTACTTTAAAAATTGGAAGCTGTCTTTGATAAGCGCTTTCTGGGAAGACATAATCTGGCTGAAGTAGAATTGCCACGCACAAGTATTAGACTACCATTGATATTGAAGATTGCATCGTCATGTTATGTTAAACTTTGCGTTCATATCTGTTTAGGATTCAATACAATAATATTTTTCACGAGCTGGCCCAGCGAACTTCGTACCGCCTAACAGTCGATTTTTTATTTTTTTTCTCTCCGTAAGAACCATCCTTATACTTCAAGGAATATTCTGAAAAAAGAATTAGCGACATCAGTTCAGCTGCTCTCGAGATTTGCACTAACCAACACATTCAGCGATTTATTTTTATATCATAGACTAGCTGACCCAGCAAACTTCGTACCACCTAACAGTTGAATCTTTTTCTCTCCGTAAGAACCATCCTCATACTTCAAGGAATGTTCTAAAAAAAGAATTAGCGAAATCGCTTAAGCTGCTCCCGAGATTTGCGCTTACCAACACATTCGGCGATTCATTTTTATATTATAGATAATACCTACAATATACTATTACTTTCTTATGTCAATAACGAAACCTCACTTGCCTTACTTGCAAGTAAGTATTCGAATTACCTGTTAGCACACAACCAATTATGCAGTGAGCAACTGACAGGATGTTAATTAGACCAGAAAATTGAACAAAAAAAGGAACACAAGGTTGTTATTTATTCCTTGCTGACTAATCAAGCGTCGAAACAACCCTTCAGGAGACCCTCAACGAAACCCTGCCATGGAATAAAATCAAGCAGAAGTATATCTCCACATAGTTTGACCCTAATATTTTAATAATACTATTCAATTAATGTTCGAATGCCTTCCGCTTTCATTACAAATATTTCAGTTATAATTTAAATTTTATAAATTTTGAGAGATATTTATGGATCAGAAATTACTTCAACTTTGATCATTTCTGTGTTTATTAAGCTGGGAAGGACTTTTTCAAGTTATATTATATTGTAGTCTTTTAGTCCGGATCTACTTACGGGTGTTGTTATATCGGAAGAGTCCGGCCAGGTTTCGCTCCGATTCGCAGAGTTTAATCGTGCTTGTTATATTGTTTATTTTGAACAGCTTCTTCTTGTTTAACTTGTGGATTGAATATATCAATATTCAACGCTCATATACGTGTAAACAGCATAATACTGAGACGATACAGCCTGATATCGTTGTACCAATCAGAGCTTCTGATTCGCTAGTCACCACAAGTCTACAGTGCCGTCTGTCGTTGGCCGATTGATATCGACCGCTAATTGATACGTAATTTTGAGGTCATTGCTCAAAACTTCGCTAATATCATTACTCATTAATACACTAGCAGCTTTAAGCTAAAATGTTTATCAAGTCTGTTTGTAAATAAGTTCACTAAGTATTGCTTAATTCTTTTAGGATCTTGTTTACCTATTTTATATATCTTACTGAGGGCACAGATCTTCTTTCACAGTTTGTGTGCAGATCATGGATAGCCAGAGGTCGCGGGTTCGAATCCTGCCATGGGTGGAATTTTTTGCCTCCAAATAGGTTTTTTTAAACACCATACATGCTCTCCACGGATTGATTTGACTAACTTCTGATGGCAAACAGAGCTGTTCTTCTGTAGTATTCGAGAAGTTTCTGGCAAACTCTTCATCTCTGTTCCCTTGATTTTTAATCACGGATCACTGTTTATTTACACTCCATCGGACCACTGAGCAGGGCCTTTGTACGCCTTGAGAAGACAAGAAAAGAAAAAAGGAATGCTTTTTTCAGCAGCCATCTTTTATTTTTAGCCGTGAACGCTTCGTTAGTTGTTATAATTAGTGTTTTTTTAGACTGAAAATTAAATTTTAAAAGAGCGTTGTGTTTTTATGCTCCTCTCTGTTTAAGAAACTTTTCTTTTGACGCAGAAAATATTTAATTATGCCCATTTTTCGAGCACTTATTTTAACTGACTTAAAAATCATTACTATTAACTATTCTGCTTAAAAATTGTAAATAGTTCATCCTCTTTTGTAACGCCCTTTGGAGCCTAAGCGTTGTATAAACGTAAAGCAAGCCTACTTTGAGCACTTTGACCGTGAGGACGTATGAGCCGCTGGCCACTGGCCGCTGGACTGGTATCTTGCCCAAATAACTTTAGTTTTGTGATTCGTGTGCCCAAGTCTTTGACTACATTTTCTCTAGGCTAAGTATAAAGAGTTAGTACTAATGATGCATTGAACACCAGGAGCTGATATGCGAGCACGAGATCCGCAACATCCACTGCGCGTGCCAAGACGCCGATGACCTCACACACTTTGCCTACATCACCAAGGATCACGCTACCAAGAGCCACTATTGCCACGTCTTCTGTGTCGCCACTATGGTGAGTATTTTTACTTACATTACTGTGATCAGACCAATTATTGCATTGTGTTCTATATCAGTATTAAAGAAAGCGTTTTCGTTTCTCCTCTCGTTTTAGATTTTATATTTTGTAAAATTACATTACATGATTTATATTTCATTTTTGATGTTGGTTTTTTGAGGCTCCATTTATTTTTTGTCCACACTCATCTGCAAACAGTTCCATACAAGTAATTTTAATTAACGAAAGTAAACGAAAATGTTTTAATAGACATATTATCTTGTATAATTGTTCACATAATAAATACACTAAACTGTGTTGTAAATTTTGTAAGTAAAGTATCAAGTTTCAACTATTTTTCTTCAAGAGTCCTTATCTTTTTAAGTTTCAATGAATATTGTTAAAAGATGTTGCTGTTTAAATGAGTACTATGGTAGTATAACATAAAATATCTTAAGCCGTTTCTATTAAAATTAAAGCTCTTAATTTGTTTCTATTAAAATTAAAGCTCTCCAGAGACGTCGTGTTCCAACTAGTGTTATAAATACAGAAATGACGATGCAAAATAGCACAAATTCCTGTTACTCCGAACTTTTGTGGTCTTATTAAGACAAACATTCCTCCAAAACATCCCAGTGATTTCACAAACTTAACCAGACCTTCTCGTTTCCAGGACCAAGCAACAGAAGTGATCCTTACTCTTGGAGAGGCCTTCGAAGTAGCGTACCAAATGGCTTTAAGAGAACAAGCAAATCGAAGGAACATCCCAGTTCAGTCCAAAACTCCCACACACGACTCGAAAGACAAGCTGAACCTAAATCATGGACGATCGCATTCAATAACCGAGATAAAGTTGAACGGGCATCAGTTGAAGATTGCGCCGATTCCGGCATCGTTGTCGAACGAAGATTTTCAATCTACCAGGAGTTCAGATGGCTCAAGGAGCCCTAGAACGCCATTGTTGAAAGCGCCTATTGCATCTACGGAAGAGTTGTGAGCTATAGAGTAGGTAAGATTATGTGAATGAATATGTTTGAATGGTTATGAAGTTTTCGAAATAGGTTATCTGCTTGAGATCTTGTTATCATTATATGTCATGTCATGCAACCGATAGTCAAATAGCAATTCCGAATAATGATAAATAGATAGATAGTTATTAAATGATTGATTCCGTTTTGGCAATCGATAATTCATACGAGCTGTGACTTTGAATTTTGTCGTACAGACTATCTATTAACTGTCGAGTGTATCTCGAAAATGAGTGTGGATGATGGTTGTGGAATACACAATAAAAAATCTTGCATGACAATGGCTGTAACGGTGAATTTATGATCTTGCAGTGACTGCATAGCAGTGTTCTTATGGGACGAAGTTGGTTGATTTAGGAAAGAATTATATTTCATCGCAAATTTTGCGATCGAAATGATATCTAAAACGATTTCGGAGTTCAGTATTTGAAGAAAAGAATTCGATGCCGCTTGAAAGCTTCGTATTTTTAATAAAAATCATTATTATTGGACCAGAGGAAAAATGTCGAGAAAATACCAAAAATATTATATACTGGTCTCAATGTGTAATTTATATTGTAATTCGATTTTGACTCTGATTTTATGAACCATAACCACGTCATATGAAATTATTGTATTGTACTATTAGCTAGCTATAGTTTAAATTACCAATTTTACTATTGAATAGTAAAAGTTAGGGGCTGTTGTAGGTATTTATAGTAATTGTTAAGTGTACATTTTTGTTTTGCTTTAAGTATTTTTGGTGTGAACTGCGGTGGTCTGATATTATACCGGCTATTTGATTATTGTAACGTTTTACCACATTACTATTAGGTTGTTTATTATTATTATCAAATATCGATATTTCGCTAATATTCACGGCTACATTTTGAAGCTAAATATTACATACTCGCATAGGCCTAAAATTGTAATCTCAAAATTTTAAAGTTAGCTTGTTGTGTTACCGTTGTATCTCCCTATTGTGTTGTATTGTATTGTATATATTGTTTTAGTGATTAGTAATGACGAGTTTTGATGGTTGTTGAAATGAAACTTTAATACAGTCTTATGATTCGGAAAAAGAGGTTCTGCATAACACATAGTACATTAAACATATCAAAACCGATGTAAAGTTATTAACAATAATGTGTTATTAATTATGTCATGTTACTATTGAATCAAACGTGTATCTTAAATGTAATTTTGAACATTGCTGAGCTTCCGACGTTGATTTTGCTAGATGTATGTTAAAATTAATTCGTGGTCTTCATACAATAAAATGTCTTATAATGACAAAAAAAAGTTTTTGGTGTTAATTCAATTATTGTAACTGTTTGCTCAAAGGGTCTGCATAATTAATGTTTGATTGAAACAGCAACTTTCCTCAAGCTTAAATATTTATTAAATTTTTCAACACGATGTAATCAATTCGTCAGTATAAAAATAAAGTCTGATTATGTTTTAATATATTTCTTGTAATATCCATTGTGATACGAATAGTAAAAGAAGTATTTAACTTATTTCCTCTTTTGTTTTATTTCTGTGAGTGTTGTTGACCTTCTTTTAAAAATATAATTTCGATGTGCTTAAAGTATTTACTTATGATATGTATAATATTAGATATATCTACCAAGTAAAGTAGCTTTTATTATTATGATATTTATAAATTAACATACATACCTACTGCTTTATTTATGAAAACACGATTCCACTAAAACGCTTTTAGAGGCGTTTATATAATATCGCTCATTTGGCAGAATAATGACGCAAATGTACTTTTTTGCCAATTTGAGTTAAGTATGCCAAAACACCCGAAATAACTGTTTACACTTGGGGAAAAAATGACAGTAATGTAGTTTTGTTTTTTATCGCGTGACAGCGCCACTGTCGTTGTGGCATTTTGACAAAGTTTTAACACTTCTGAATGAAACAACGGTCTCTCCTGTAAAATTGGAAAAAGGACATTTGCGTCAATATTCTGCCAAATGAGCGATATGTTGTACGGCTTTTGTAAAGTCTCAACCACAGATTGGTTTAGTCAGCATTTTTGGATTGTTTTAAGGAATTATGTTTTTATAAATTAGGTCGTTAGTCTTAAATATATTGTTTATTATGTCACCCCAAATGTAATAAATGTGCCAAATCGCAATAATACAGGAAATCAACGCCAACACTATGTATATTATGTAAATATTATATATCAATGCTCACTGTGACATTAAATACGTATAAGACGACCGGATTATGTTTACCCTTCTGCAAAGGAATTCATTTAATTTTGTGTATCAATCTGGTTAGTTAAAAAAAAGAAATGTAACAGTTATACGAAAACTCAGAAATCGACCAAAATAGAATAAGAGTTGGTTTAACCATTTTTCAAACATGCTACATTTGCATTTGCACAGCACGCCTAATTTGCCTACTTACAATAGATTATTAACTTAAATCCGGAATCACTTACCTACTTGATTTTTTGTCGGAGCAGTCCGACCTCCGATCACGTTTCGTTCTCATTCCCAAGGCTTATACATGGCGAGCAAAAATTTCCTTAATATCAGAGAAGAGCCAACGACGCGAGATCCGTCTCGACTTACCATGATTAATCTCTGTGTATAAGAGCGACACCCGGTCGGACTCCCCGGACAAAAATTCAAGTAAGTGATTCCGAACTTAAGTTAATAATTTGTATTCGTTATCAACCCTTGTATGTCCCCACTGCTGGGGCACGGGTCTCTTCCTGCATCGCAGTAGAATTTGTATTGCTTACGAAAAAATCCTTTGATTAAAAAAGATGACGAAAGAGTAAAAATACCTTGTAAAATTTGGCCTCATGACGTATTTATTCGGTCTAAGCAAAACTATACAATATAAATTATTTCATTGTACTATTACAATATAATTTTATGCAATAACACAAAGGTCTTCTAATTGTACACCAAAGAATATAACAGCGTAAAAAAAGTATAATTAAGGTAGATGTAGGTACGCCTGTAGTAAATGATCATAGTATTTCTAAAAGCTTGTTAAGTTAATAAATATATTATGATTATTATAAGAGAATAATAACTGAAGCACTGCCGTTTTATCGAAGTTTATAAATAATTAATTGCTTTGACGTAAGCTCGTGTCTTTTTATCAATAATTCCGTATTTATTTTGACCGACTAAGTATTATTTATTCTTTTGCCAAATTCTATAACAGTACCCAGTATTAAAATTTAATTGTTCTAACAGTATATAATACTATGTAATTATATATGTATTTGCCTGCCTAGGTACATTGAAATTTATTCTACCAATATCAATTCGAAAAATATCTCAAATACCTTAGATTTTGCTCCTAGATAATTTATTGGTTGTGTATTATACTATTGGTTTATTTATAAGTATAAAATAAACATAAAATTATATTGCAGTTGAGATATTCGAGTGTTATAATATTGTAAATAAATTATATTACCTAAACGATATTAAAAACATACCATACAATAAATAATTATGAGGAAAATATTATCTTTGCTTTTTATTTGCGTATCTCTTCCTATGTATTTGATTACCATTTCAAGATACACTTTAGTATTTTGTATATTAGTAGTACACTGCATAATATTTATTATAGTGTTATTCCAGTAATACAGACTTTGAGCAGTTTAATCGTTTGTGGTAAAGAAAAAGACCAACTTGGCCGCATTTGAGTTTTTTTATGTTATTGTGTTTTTTTACAGTTAGCTTACGCAGATCTATGTAGATAATTGTGGAAAAAACAATAAGATACAAATGTACATAACCCCACGCCTGTATCCCAGAGGGGTAGGCAGAGACCAGGGACTACCACTTGCCACGATCCTGACAGATCACCTTCGCTTCATCAACGTTCAAGTCGTTGCATTCACGCACGCCGGTTGCGGGTACTTTTTATCTTTCCCTTTGCTAATACATCCCCTATTTGGTCGATGTAAGTCCGTCTGGGATGTCCCTTACCAGCCCTTATATTGGTTTCTTTAACAATAATATTGTTTATAATATGGTTTTTAACAATATTATGTTACAACACTGACGTCCAACATGTCTGGGTACACTGGACAACCAAAAAGATCGATTTTGCACTACGTCCGATCCGATTCCGAATCCGATCCGAGTCCATGAAAACGTATTTTCACGGACTCGGATCTACGACTACCTTGGACCGTAGTCCAAAGAACTATTTCTACGGTAATATTATTTTTAATGCACTAACCCGTGCTAAGGACAATTTTAAAAGCCTATTTATAGGCTAAAAACCGTACGTAATACAGAGAATATTGTAAAGAGATTCGAAATTTCACTGATGCCGGTGAGTCGCCCATTAGCTCCGTTGGAAAGAGCGCTGGCACGGATAGCCTGCGGGCGCGGGTTCGAATCTCGGCATGGGTGCAATTTTTAGCCTCTAAACAGGTTTTTAATATTTCTACGGTAGTTTGCGCACTAGATCCAGGTTTTGACATCCGATTTCTCTTCGTCATCAGACAATCTTCATTTCGGATAAGATTATTTATTGATGGACCGAATCCGAGCTGCGTACGAGAGCGAAACGTGGCCGCGGTGAGAGACAGAGTTTAGTTCTGCTCCGTGTGGGAGCGCATGCTTGCCTCAAGTTACCTCACGAGTGGAAAATATCTATTCTTCTTCTTCTTTTCGTGTCAGCGATTCGACCAGTCTATAGTTTTCCTGCCCAATAGTTGGCTACTGCAATTGCAGCAGCGTTGGCCTCTATTAGGTCCTCCGGAGTGCAGGTGTGAGGGCACAATGGGCATTGGAGCAGGTGCACCATGGATTGCGATGAGGCTCCACAATCACATTGCTCCTCCGTTGGTGCAATATAACCCCACCTGGTTAGGTTTTGTCTGCAGCGATCTACTTGGGTCCGGAGTCGGTTGAGTGACTGCCACGTAGGCCATTGCAGATCGGAACCCGTTGGGAGCCTCTCTTGGTGGTTTACAAAGCCTGTGGGTACGGGATGTTAGGATTTCCACCGCACCACTCTTTCCTCAGCTATAACCATGAACATAACATTTAAATACAAGCACATACATTGCTTCTGGCCCCACACTAGTATACCCTGTGTCGTGGGAACCAGAAACAACATAGGACCTGTAGTGCTTCCTACATGGAGCTTTCGCCCGCCTCACGCGTGCTGGCCAGCGGAATACTCTCGCCGCGGCGCGACACTAGTGTCATACAAACTGTTCGCGCGAGAATCGATCGCGCGACGTAATCATGAATCTGTGGTCATTCATTCACCACTCATTCGTTCCGGTGCCGTCGCTCGCGCCGCTACTAATTATCCATCCATCTGCATACACATTGACACTGTGACATACGCGCGTGATAAGTGCTCGAATTCTCGTGAAGTGATAGACATTTGGTGACCAATAAACTTTATCAGCTCAAAGAACAATATTAGACTATAAGTGAGCAGTGCAGGTGTGTTCCCCGTGCGCTGGACGCATCAGCTCATCCATCACGGCTCATCATCTGCCCAACAGCTCAAAGCGATCCATCATCCACCATCACCAAGTAAGTCCATTCACATCACTTCCCATTCCGCTCTCTCAATCAGCCCATCGTGAGGCAGACCTAGCCGACACTGGCTAACTACGACAAACAGTCACGTCAAGTAACTCGTTTTTGCTGTCACAAATTTTCTGGTGCACCCAATTATATTCCTGCTGAATCCTAAACCCTTCTTATCATTTCTTTGTTGAGGAGAAATAGTATCCCTCTTCACAGACAGCTTGGATTTACCCCCTGAACTGCTTGGATTTAGATCAGAGATCGGACTAGTGCGTAAGCAATGTCCGAATTAGGGCCGAGATTTCTAGACCCGTATTTTCACGGATTCGGATCGGGCGTAGTGCGAATCCGCTCTCAGAGGTATATTTTTTTTTTAATATTATAATTTATACCAAAGGCATATTACGATATATTTTCTATACAAATATTCTTCGTCTTCTTCGGGCTATATTAGTCCACTGCTGGACATAGCCCTCCCCAAATGAGAAACGCCAACCGTGCGCCACAGCGCAAGGTTGTGCCATCATTGGGGGGTAATGCCCATAATCCCCACGCTGGGCATGCGGGTTGGGGATCGCAGTTTGGTGGAATTGTACTGCAGGGGGCGCTGCTGCCCACCCTCTGGTTTGTGTCTCTTAGTCGCCTTTTACGACATCCGCGGGAAGAATTTGGGTTGGTGCTATTAGGCCGACACCACACAGCAAGTTCAAGTGACCGTTATATATTTCTATGACGCCATCATCAACTTATGCCGTAATTCATACTATTGCATAGTATTGTGTATTATTGCATATTATGGTAGGTATTTGAAATGAAATGAAAAGGTTTTATTCAAAGTTGCGCAGAAACTGCGGCTTGATGATCTTTACAATTCAAACTAGGTGTCCATTTAAAACCTAGACCATTTTGGAGAAAAAATTGGAAAAAAGGTGTAATAAAGGAAGGGACTTACAATTACGAGTGATTAAAATGTCACGTTTCCTGGCACATTGTTTTTTGAATGAAGCAGGCTTGTTAACCTATACCATCCTGAAAGCTTAATTGTCCTAGCCCACAGGAAAGATAAGTCAATACGTGCGGAGCCAACCAACACGCGGGTTTCCTCACGACGATTTCCATCACATTTAGAGTGTAGTAGTGCTACGAAAGTTCGCAGATGTAGGTAAGGTTGAAAATAAACAAAGTCGTATTTAAAACTGTTTTTATACGGTTTATGCTCGTTTATTACATATTTACAAATTTTCCGACGTCTCGGATGACTGAGGTGAAGGGCGTCTTTTAGAAAGTACTAACGGTTAGTTTACTACCTTCGGCAAAAATTACAAAAGTTAATTGTAACTTTTGCCTTTTGAAAAAGTGTCGAACCGTCGGAAAAACTGTAAAAATGTAATAAACGAGCATGAATCCGTATAAAAACAGTTTTAATTATGTCTAGTGCTCGTGTTAACCTTAGAAAATACTATAAAAGTCGTATTTGACGAGTGCTTAAGGAATATTTTTTATAAATACTAAAAACTTTGGTCTTTGCATCTAGTTAATGAGATGATTCGTACAGCGTCCAGTGGCCCCTTCACTCATACTTGATGGGTGAAGGTACCACTCGGACAATGCAGTACTTAGGGCATTGTTTTAAATGGAATGGGCTTGCCCAGCGCCTGTACAATCCTAAGAGTAAAAAAAATAAGGCAGCTAGTATATTTAAAAACCTATTTACAGGCTAAAAATTCCACCCATGCCGGTACTCGAACCCGCGACCTCTGGCTAACGGTGCCAGCGATCTCCCAACTGAGCTAATGGGCAAGTACCGGCAACAGCGAAATTTCGAACCTCTTTACAATATTCTCTGTATTATTTACATCTGGCTGAAGTAATTTGCATCACTTGCAGCCCCGAGTACTTACTTTGCAGTTAGGTTTTCATCGGAATGATATCGCGGATACTGTACCCACATGATTATACTATTTTATTTTTAATGCACTAACCCGTGCTAAGGACAATTTTAAAAACCTATTTTTAGAGGCTAAAAATTCCACCCATGCCGGGATTCGAACCCGCGACCTCTGGCTATCCGTGCCAGCGCACTATCCAACTGAGCTAATGGGCAACTCACCGGCGTCAGTGAAATTTCATTAGTACACTAAGGATATTTGGTTTTTAAAAATTGTCCTTAGCACGGGTTAGTGCAATAAAAAGATTACAGCTAGTATCTACCTATCTACTTATAAAAGAGCCAACGGGTGTATTTCACTCGCTACCCCGCTTATCCCAGCCCTAGTTTAACGTGCTCGGTACAAAAATACAGCTAATTAAGTCCGGGTCATTAGGCTGCCCGAAAAAAGGTTTAAAATTAAGCGCCGTATTGATTAATCTCGGTTTAGCACGGTCGATTAGACGAAAAGGATGGATGGTAATGAAGTGGCTCGGCAAAGCCTCGGAAAGAATGGCCGACTCGATAGCATTGCTATCGACATATGACCATTTTATAGCCCGTTATAAGGTCCTATCAGACTTATCCTAAATTTCCTAGTGGTTCTATCCTAGATTAGCTAGATTTACGTATTCTGGTTGACAAATTGACTTTTTCTTTTAATATGTGAGGAAACCTGACTATCTTCGTCGTCAGGCTGTACTAGTCCACTGCTGGACATAGCCCTCCCCTAAAGAGTGCCACGTTGTGCTATCATAGGGGGTAATGCCCATAATCCCCACGCTGGGCATGCGGGTTGAGGATCGCAGTTCGGTGGAATTGTACTGCAGGGGGGCGCTACTGCCCACCCCCCGGTTTGAGTCACTCTAACAAGTGACTAATTTTATTCGCTTCAGAAAGACGGAGTTTTATTTATTTCCTCGCAAATATGATATAAAATGTCGTATGACATACGGCGCTTTGCTCTAGCCCTCGCCTGCCGCAATATCGCCTCGACTGTAATTTTTAACTTACCACACTTTTTTAACTTATATCATATTGTACTATTACTTTGTTATACTATTTTTATTTTAATGCACTAACCCGTGCTAAGGACAATTTTAAAAACCTATTTAGAGGCTAAAAATTCCACCCATGCCGGGATTCGAACCCGCGACCTCTGGCTATCCGTGCCAGCGCTCTTCCAATTGAGCTAATGGGCGACTCACCGTCATCAGTGAAATTTCGAACCTCTTTACACTATTCTCTGTATTACGTACAGGCAGTGACATCTGGCTTAAGTAAATTGCATCACTTACAGCCCCGACTACCTACTTTGCAGTTAGGTTTTTACATCGGAATGTATCACTGTACCCACATGATTATACTATTTTTATTTTTAATGCACTAACCCGTGCTAAGGACAATTTTAAAAACATATTTACAGGCTAAAAATGCCACCCATGACGGGATTCGAACCCGCGACCTCTGTTACTTTGTTGTGGACCTGGGAGCAGTATCATTTGAATGGTCTCCTTTATCATGAAGTTTTAATATCGATAGACATGAGGTATGGTATGGTATCACCTCACAAATTATTATGTGATAAAAGGTGTTGTATTATTGGCGGTGTGACAATCAAGAAAAAAAATCCTGATTCTCATACTGGTGTGACAACCTGGTGTGACCACGAGTCCGGAATCATCTTTTTAACTGTGATATGAAACCCTTGGCTTCTGTACTATTCGCATCTGCGAAAGTGATCCGGGTTCGATGTCCAGTTAGGGATAAAATGAAATAACGCCCGGTCACTCCCGCAACAGCGTTCCCTCTGGTTTGGGGATTTCGTGGGGTCTCACGGAAGAAAGATGGTCTAAAGATATTTTCGTGGGCTTTTTAATAGGAGCTTCGCAGGCCGAGTGACTATCTTACCTACTAAGATGCTTCTTAAATAGTACACACTAACCATCTCACTATAGCATTAAAAAGTTAAAATTACTTTTCTAAATTCCGCCAAAAATCCCACAAGCACCATGCGGTTACTTAATGCACCACCCTCCCTCCCACTTTTTCAAGCAGAAGCAAGACACGAACACACCAACACCAATACTTGTGTGACAAAACACGCGACGGATTTTGCCTCTAACACGAGGCATCCTCAGGCTCCCAAATGCAAGTGACACTATACTCTGATGAAAACAGACAATTTTTGTAATAATTTCGCCGGTACAGACAACATCCGGTTAGGTAAAGTAGGTCATTGTATCGGATCGTGCTAAAATCGGCTTAGTAGGAACATTTTGTAATCCTAGACATTATCTACTCTTAGTCCATCGTAGTCTCGAAACACTACATTACATACACTCACAGCTGTATTCTGAAGAGGTAGGTACACGCTACGAGTAGCTTCCGAATAGCTACAATAGGCCACAATGTCCGAGAATTGGGCATAGACATAAAGGTACATTGCTTTCGGCCCCACACAAGGATACCCTGTATCGTAGAAACCAGAAGCAGCGACATCACAAACATATGTAGACAACCAGGACCTGGTTTTTTTTTGTCCCTAGCCGGGGTTCGAACCCGGAACCTCTCACATAAAAGGCAGATGCGCTGCCGCTGCGCCACAGAGGTCGTCTATTACTATGTATTATTATTATTATGTATTACACTATTTTTATTTTTAATGCACTAACCCGTGCTAAGGAACAAATTTAAAAACCTATTTAGAGGCTAAATTTTTTTTAAATTTGTTCCTTAGCACGGGTTAGTGCATTAAAAATAAAAATAGTGTAATCATGTAGGTACAGTGATATCGTTCCGATGTTAAACCTAACTGCAAAGTAGGTAGTCGGGGCTGTAAGTAATGCAATTTGCTTAAGTCAGATGTCGCTGCCTGTACGTAATACAGAGAATATTGTAAAGAGGTTCGAAATTTCAATGATGCCGTGAGTCGCCCATTGGCTCAATTGGTAGAGCGCTGGTACGGATAGCCAGAGGTTGCGGGTTCGAATCCCGGCATGGGTGAAATTTTTAGCCTCTAAATAGGTTTTTAAATTTGTTCCTTAGCACGGGTTAGTGCATTAAAAATAAAAATAGTGTAATCATGTGGGTACAGTGATATCGTTCCGATGTTAAACCTAACTGCAAAGTAGGTAGTCGGGGCTGTAAGTAATGCAATTTGCTTAAGTCAGATGTCGCTACCTGTACGTAATACAGAGATTATTGTAAAGAGGTTCGAAATTTCACTGATGCCGTGAGTCGCCCATTGGCTCAATTGGTAGAGCGCTGGTACGGATAGCCAGAGGTTGCGGGTTCGAATCCCGGCATGGGTGAAATTTTTAGCCTCTAAATAGGTTTTTAAATATTATTATGTACTTTAAAGGTGGCTTTTCACTATGGGATGTAATATTATATCACACCCGTATTTCTCGAAGTTTTCCTCCACTCCACTCTTGCTCAACCGAGGAAAACAGTATTTTAAAACGTATTAAATTTCCTCTAATCGAGCTAATTTTTCACTCGAAACGAGGAAATAACTGTCAGAGCTAACCTTGGGACCTACCTTAAAGCCTCCTTGAGAAAGAAAAACTTCTGCGTGTCAAAATTTAGCTATGACATTGCCATTGCCAACATAAAAAACGAAATTCTCACCCGCATTAAACCACAGATTATATTGATTGTACTCACTCAAATACACTCCAAATCATACTAACTCAAGGAAATGCCTCCATCTCTCCTCGCCTCCACCTCCGTTGAGTATTGAGTCTCCTCGTTGAGTATTGAGTCGAGGAGACTTTGAGGAACGTCTTGGACATACATAACCTCACGCTTGTATCCCAGAGGAGTAGGCAGGGACTGCCACTTGCCACGATTCAGACAGATCACCTTCACTTCATCAGCGTTCATAAGTCGTTGCATGCACACTAGATTATAGCGTGGAATAGCACATAGGGCTATTCTGCCGTCATAACGAAGAGGGCGGCATCTACAGATGACGATGTTTCGAGATAAATAGCAAAACGTAACTTTTCGATATTTCTTAGACTGAGATGCAAATACTTATCTTTTTTGGTACTGGTAGGAAGGGACTAACTCTTTTGTTCTATAAATATTTTAAAAATTAAAGTAGTAATAATGAAAAAACCTAGTTGCCGCTATTAGAATTTGCATTTTAATAAACTTACACAATACCAATCCTACCGAAAAGGCGGCATCTGCGTAGAAATCGCGAATTTAACTAGGCTTATACCATAACTAAGCCATTTACAGCATTAGTTTTAATAAAACAAAATTTTGGATAGAATCACAGGTTTATTGAGATCAAAAATAAAGCATTATTTTTCCTTAATCAATCACAGAATTAAAGAGTTTGTACTTAATCAATCAAGGCGTCGCTGTCGTGGTTTTTTTGTAGAGTTGGGTGAAGGTTCAGGCAAATTCCTCCAGAACTCCCTTCGGTTTTCTGGAAGGGTTTTCCCTAGACTGCGGAGGATGTTTTCCTTTTTTTCTCTTGGAAAACCAACTGGACCATTTTGCACATCCGGTAATGGTGTACCATTCTTTTTCAACAAGGCGGCTTTCAGAAAGTTTAAGTCCTTGTATACCTCATCGTCCTCATACGTTAGCTTATATTCTGCAGGTATTCCGGATCTGCAATTAAAGCGGAGGCGATAAAAGGTTAAAAGGCGGCATGTACAAAAACAGATTAGAAAGGCGGCATCTACGAGTAGATGCCGCTTTTTTGCGCTGTATTTTACAGACCCCGCCTTTTCAATTTTTATCGAGTACAGATTATTTTCAGAAGCCGCCATTTTCACATCTCAAAAACCGTAGTTCCAGTGTAGTTGCCGCGTTTTTTTGTATACAGAAAGATGGGAAATTTTGTACTGATTCCAACGGTACCAATAACGAATTTTTGATTTTTTTGTAGATGCCGCCCTCTTCGTTATGACGGCAGTATTTATCACAGAAAAATACATATAAAATTTCATGGCGAACGAAGTCGTGGGCAGCAGCTAGTACACAATCATGTTGACATTTTATAATTAGTAGTTCAGATTATTTTTCCTTTAAAGTCAATATTTTCTTCGCAATATTTCCCCATAGCAAAACCAATGCCCTCAGCCAACTATTTATCTACGAGCACTTTTTTAAACTGCAAACATTAGCCATTGTTCGAGTGGCACTCGAGACAGAAACGATACATAATTCGATTCCACCACTCGAATCGATTGTGCTTCATCCCTAACTGCTGCATAATTGCTTATTTACACTCGAGCGGCCGCAGTTTCCTAAATAATTGTTTCGCTTTTTGAAGAACATGCTTGCCCTGGAGTGGTAGAGTGGGGAACGAGCAGAGGTGGACTAAAAGAAAGTGTGAAAGAAAAAAGCGGGTTTTCCGGTGGACTGTTCTTTTTTTGATAGATTTTATAAATTTTTATTTACGGCCCGTCATGATGCTTTTTTCTTTAATTCTTTTTACTTGAAATATTCTTTATTGTACACATAAAAATACAGAGATAATGTAAGTAATTACGAGTATGATGGCGGCCTTGTTGAGAATAATAATAAATTTCGGCAAACGATGAAATCGGAAAGAAAGAATAGTAGAGCGCTGGTACGGATAGCCAGAGGTTGCGGGTTCGAATCCCGGCATGGGTGAAATTTTTAGCCTCTAAATAGGTTTTTGAATTTGTTCCTTAGCACGGGTTAGTGCATTAAAAATAAAAATAGTGTAATAAATAGATATATTATATTTATTATAAAATTTCATGATTTATAAAAGGGTAAAGACGTAAAGTTTTTGCGATTGTGGCCCAGATGCGACCAAAGTACGGGCTCAGTGAGTAAGTCGTTCGGGGAGGCTCCTTTCGTGCACCCTATTATATTCGTTATTTTATTTCTTAATTGTATCAAACGTACATATTATACATAGGCGAGCTTAGGCTAATTGACCTAAGTTTAGCTTAATCATGTTCGTTATCAACCCTTGTATGTCCCCACTGCTGGGGCATGGGTCTCTTTCTGCATCGCAGGAAGGTTAGGCCATACTCCACCATGGAGACCAAGTCCGGGTTGGTGGAGGATAGTAAGACAGTGGCGGGCCTTACTGTCAGAAATTATTGAGCCGCCCATAAGGCCTCTGACATAGCTTAACGACTGCCATTATATGACAGCCGGCACCAACGTCTTAACGTGCCTTGCGAAGCACGGAAGCGCTCGGAACAATCATGTTATGGCCGCAATTTTTATTACAACAAATAGGTTTGTATTACTATTTACTTATCCTGTCCATGGCTACATAGCTCTACGTAACGAACGAGAACATTTGCTCGAGTGTCCTCGATATGTAATCGCATCGGTGCAGTCAAGAGCGTGTGCGCTTCAATTTACATGCGATAATGGAACCGGAGCGTTAGCCATCAGCCTGTTTATTGTTAAGGAAAACAGCATGAGGAAACCTGCAGTAGCTCTAAATATATTTATACATAGGGACGGAACACTATTGCAGTACCGGAAAAAATCGAATAATTTCTTACATCCAATTAATGGTACATCATTTGCGGTATTATTGCTTATAGCGATCTAGAAATAGTAATATTTTTAAATAGTCAATTTTGCTAAGTAAATGATTAAGTAACGTTCTGTCATGATCCTTTCCAAGGAATTCGAAAAGACAGCACTGCAGTTGACCTAAATGGTCGAAATTTTCCCCACATTTTGGGTTCATTCCGCAGAATATTTCCGTTTTGGGATGATTTTCCGCAATCTTTCCGTTGGGATTTTTTCTCAACCATTAGCTGCAACACATTGCGTTATGTAAGATGCCAATATCGTTACGAAAGTGGATAAATATTTAAATGATGCTTGTATTTTTTTGTATATCCTATCTGCATGTCACTGTAGGGCATAGCAGTAATTAACCCAGGCCTTCTTTCAGAGATGGCCTGGGCTAATTACCACTATGGGCTTAATTGCCACGCGTGCCCACGGCGAAATGGCAATTTCAAGCGCCTTAATTATTATTTAAGGCACTTGAAATTGCCGACTAATAAATGAAATTACGAGAATTTCGTTTATCAATTTTCCCTTTGAACGAACGTCCGTCGATAGTCTGGCAATTAATTTTAGAGAAGGCACAGACCTTAGGATTAGTGATTAGTTATGACGATCATACTATGGACAGGACAAGCCCGCGTAGTACGATGGCATGAATCACGCGTTTCGTGACGCTAAAATGTCAGAATTTGACAGTTAATCGCACCCTCAGAACGAAAGAGGCTTAGGTCCAAAAATAGTGAAATTGAGTTACAATGATAGAGAGACATAAAAAGCTATGCTATATCCGATGAATAGTAAACAAAGGCACTCGGCGACCTCTGTGGCGTAGCGGTAGCGCATCTGCCTACCATGCAAGAGGTCCCGGGTTCGAATCCCGGCTGGGAACAAAAAAAAAACCTCAGGTCTTGGATGTTTACATGTTTGTGATGTCGTTGTTTCTGGTTTCCACGACACAGGATATCCTAGTGTGGGCCTGGAAGCAATGTATGTGTCTGTATATAAATTATACTATACTATACTATACTTATTGTAAAAAAGAGCAAAGCGAATCTTTCGTCCACGGCATACCGTTTTATGTCTCTCTATGATTGTAACTCAATTTCACTATTTTTTGACTTTCTTACCTCTTTCGTTCTGAGGGTGCGTAATGTACTTTTTTTTAAAACCTATTTAGAGGCTAAAATAAATAATACAGAGAATATTGTGAAGAGGTTTAAAATTTCGCTGATGCCGGTACTTGCCCATTAGCTCAGTTGGGAGATCGCTGGCACGGTTGGCCAGAGGTCGCGGATTCGAGTTGGCATGGGTGGAATTTTCAGCCTCTTAAAATTAAATAGGTTTTAAAATTATTTTCCTTAGCACGGGTTACTGCAACAAAAAGAATATAATTATTGTACTGGAAAGTTGCCACTTTCGACATTCAAAGCGTGCGACTAGCGTCGTCACAATAGCCAGGCAGGTACATACATACGTAACCTCACGCCTGTATCCCAGAGGTTCAGGCAGAGACCGAGGACTGCCACTTGCTACGATCCTAACAGATCACCTTCGCTTCATCAACGTTCATAAGTCTTTGCATGCACGCACGCCGTTTTCGGGTACTTTTTATCTTCCCCTTACATCCCCTGTTTGGTCGATGTATGTCCGTCTGGGACGTCCCTTACCAGCCCTTCTATTCACATTCGCAATATATATTTGTTTCATATAATCTTGCTTCCTTCATCCTCTCCACATGTCCAAACCAACGCATTCTCTTTCAGTCCACAACGTTCTCTAATCAGACTATTGCGAATCCTGACATTCAAAGTAACACTACACATAGTTCTCAAGGACCTCATTTCTACTGCATTAATTCTACTTTCTTGCATCTATTTTTTTATTTTTCGGCATTAATTCTTTTCCAGGCAGGTATGTACAAGTATGTAGTAACGTATGTAAAGATGGCATTACGCAGGTAGTAAAGGTAACATGACGAGGCAGCACGCGCTGCGGGGCGTAACTCACATTACTCGCGCACTCGTCTGGAGTGCGTAATTAGAACGCAATTATACGCGTTACTAGGGTGACTATAGGTCGGAGTTTTGTGTGGGATATTGGGATGTGAGCGGGTTATCCTACTCTTCTCTTTCTCTTCAAAGGGAAATTTTCCGCCAGGTGTGTCTGGGGCCGGCCGGCCGGCCCGACTATTGCTCGGTTATATTAATAGTTTGTCATGTGAAACACTTTGGTGTGCGATCTAGAACAAAAGTCAAATTATTTTATTAGATTCAGTACCACGTGATACTCCAGGAACTACGTTCGTTATCAACCCTTGTATGTCCCCACTGCTGGGGCACGGGTCTCTTCCTGCATTGCAGGAAGGTTAGGCCATACTCCACCACGGGGGCCAAGTCCGGGTTGGTGGAGGATTGTAAGACAGTGGCGGGCCTTACTGTCAGAAGTTATCAAGCCGCCCATAAGGTCTCTGACATGGCTTAACGACTGCCATTATATAACAGCCGGCACCAACGGCTTTACGTGCCTTGCGAAGCACGGAAGCTTATGCGTAATAGTTCAATACTACGTTAAGTAGATTTATTTTATCAGTATATTCATGCCGATAAAGCAAATCTACTTGAGAAACTTTTATTAATACTTTTTTTAACAACTTGCTTCACACGGAACCTGAAAAAAGGTTAATTACAACATCTCGGTAGCTTTCAACATCTGTAACATAATCACACTAATATCACAGCACACTATACATAATATTATAAAAGCGAAAGTTTGTGAGTGTGTTTGTTACTTCTTCATGTCAAAACGGCTGGAGCGATTTTAATAAAATTTAGTGTGGAGTTACCTGACACCCCGGCTACGTTTTACTGCTGGAAAATATCTTACTTCCATGGGAAAATCGATAAACCGCGGGTAACATCGCGGGGCACAGCTAGCAATATATATGTTGACCTGTATCGAAGCAAGTAAAACTAATGAATGTCCCAATAAAACCGCAACCCACGGCCACCTCACGTGTTACTTACGCGCCATGTTCCTAGGGAGGGTATAACAGTAATTTGTTTATTACGATACCGGGGCTCTTTGACTTTGTGCCTCGGAAATCGTATTAGATGCCTCCACATACCTCCGTGCCGAGAAAAGGTGTGTAATGTGAAATTAAGGCTTGAAAGACATATTTCGGATGGCAGCCAAATCAGTTTTACGGAACATTTCTAAAATAAAAGTAAAAAATAGAAAGTGGTGTTATTTTCCCCGAGCTTCATAAGTGTATGTAGCGGTTATTTGGACATAATTATGGAGAGGAGAAAGCAAGAAATATTGTCGAAATAATATGGTGGATGTGATGGTAAGGGGCTTTTCAAGGCGACAATTGACTTACGTGTTGATCCACGTAGTTGTCAGAAAATAAAGTACGGATGGGATCCAGCAGTGGACCCCCCAATGATGGCACAACCTTGCGCTGTGGCGCTCATTAGGGGAGGGCTATGTCCAGCAGTGGACTAATATAGTCTATATTAGTCCACTGCTGGACATGGCCCTCCCCTAATGAGCGCCACAGCGCAAGGTTGTGCCATCATTGGGGGGTAATGCCCAAAATCCCCACGCTGGGCATGCGGGTTGGGGATCGCAAGTTGGTGGAATTGTACTGCAGGGGGCGCTGCTGCCCACCCCCCGGTTTGTGTCCCTTAGTCGCCTTTTACGACACCCGCGGGAAGAATTTGGCTTGGTGATATTCTCTAGGCCGACACCACACAGCGCGTTCTCAACTAGTGATTCGTGATGGCTAATGACTGACATAGCCTTGACGATTATCCAGCTGAAGTGAGAGTCGGCTGGTCAAATATGCGGAAGAACCTATGGTCGTTGAGCTGCAAAGGTTCTCCAGTCGAACCACGAACTGGCAAACGCAGCGTAGGACGCCCGCCAATTCCTTGGACCTACAAACTATATTACTGGCAGTAGCTGAATGTGTCGAGGCCGAGGAAAGAGGTGCTGTGCTTGGTAGCGCTCGTAGCCTAGTCGAACCGAGTGATTGGAATCAATCACTTGAGTTAAGCAACAACCGGCGGATGGGCGACCGTCCCGTGACTACCGTTAGTGGCATTTTTCCGAGCGCTTCCGTGTTTCGCAAGGCACGTTAAGCCGTTGGTGGCGGCTGTCATGTAATGGCAGTTGTTAGGCCATGGCGGGATACTTGGCTAGAAGGGAAGACGGCCGGTGGACCAGGCAGTATCGGAGTGGTGGCCAAGGGAGGGAAGGAGGTTGGTAGGCAGACCACCGACACGATGGTCAGACGACATCGTGAGGGTTGCGGGTCAGAGATGGATCAGATTAGCACAGGACCGTGAGGAATGGCGCAATAAAAAGGAGGCCTATACCCAGCAGTGGGTTGATGTGGGCTGATTATAGATAGATAGAAGCCATGGCAGATGCCTTATGGGCGGCTTAATAATTTCTGACATTAAGGCATATCTTACAATCCTCCACTAATTCGGACGGCCACCTTGGTGGAGTATGGCCTAGCCTTGCTTTGATGCATGAAGAGACCCGTGCCCCGGCAGTGGGGACATACAAGGGTTGATATCATGCTTTGAGGTATAGACCTCAAAGCACGATATCAACCCTTGTATGTCTACCGATATCAACCCTTGTAGGCCTACTCACACAGCTGGGCATAGGCCCAGCTGTGTGAGTAGGCCCGTACTGTCAATAGCTTGACAAAGGCCTCAATCAACATCTAATATGTCGAGAAATTATATTAACACATATTGATTGGAACATCTAGTGAACGCGAAACGGTGGGTCAGGAATTTAGAATTCATTAGATCCATATCGAGTTAGTCTACCGCCAATTCTACTAGCGCCAAAGTTGCGTTCAGACGCAGATTATTACTGGAAGCACTGTTAGTTTTCTTTGCCGTATGGGGAAAAATCCTCAAAACTTTACATTACTTAATTACATTTATGAAAACATACTTTCGATAAAACTAAACTTATCATTAACTCATTTTATCTTATCGCATTGAATTTTTTTTTCATATGATAATATCATGAATGAAATTTTTCAAAAATATCTAGTCGTTCTTTTAGAACAAATCTTTTAAAATATTGTTAGAAAGATTTTAAGATTTTTGAATGCCGGATAACGTCAGTAGGCGGTTAATAATTGAAAATCATTGTGACTATTAAAAAACAAAAAAAGTTGTGGTTAAAAATCCTACGGGAGTGAACTGGAATCGCAAGTGCTGCCGAGATCTTCTGCCTAGGACCAAGTACGGCGATAAATATGCACAGCTGACCGCTAAAATACGCTAGTTGGAGAGACACCATTAGAAGAGGAAGAACGTGAAATAGTCACTATTAGACTATTCTTAAGAAGGATTATACAATGCGTCAAGTGTTGGTAAAGACTTCTAACTGTAGTCCTTCGCAACCTTTGGTCTACTCAAATTTTGGGTAGGTTGTCTATTTCTATTTCACAATTTTCGCTCTATTGCGACAATTCACTATTCGGCAATTAAGGACAAATACATTTTAGTTACCTATACTTTCAAAGGGTGAATCGCTACGAAATCGCTTTGTTTACTACGAAGAATTAATTACCGAAATTCTCAATATCAACAATGATTGAACAACCACGATTAAACCTGTTAAATTAAGTGATCGTTTCTGACTTCTGTGTATTTAATACCAAATTGCCGTTAAATTGTACTTATGTCATTTAGTTATTGGCACTACGCCAACGAATATTGTAGGCTGTTTTCGCTTAGCAACAACGATGGTGACTGAACGTAAAGAAACTAAGAAGAAAACACAACACAATTTATCGGACATCTCGGTCGATGTTTTAATTCGCTTTTCGCTTTAATTCGCTTGAACCTAGTATGTCTATGGATGAGTGACGGGGTGTCACTGACTTTACTTTTTTCCTACGTCATCGTCAATGAGAAATATATATAAGTTTGCTGATTATTTGATGTTATTATTGTGTTGCTTTGCTAAAGTCCACTACTATCCCGTACCTAAGTAGGTACCTTCACACTGGAAGGACCGTCAGTAAAAAATCATCATCATTATCATCATAGGCCATTTGAAGCCCATTGCAGGACATAGGCCTCCTTTATGGTTTTTCAAGCTTCCGGGTCTTGAGCCAGCAAAAAAATTATAATGTTATTTTAGTTTTACAAACTTCCGGGTCTAAAGCCAGCAAAAAAACAATACTGTTGATTTACTTTCGTCTCAACTTGGGATCGGTCTTGGACACAAGGCATCTGTAGAGACGCACGGCATGTCGAGTAAACGTCTGTGTGTGAACGGACCTCACGGATTTCATTATTGGGCTGCACCGATCGTCGCAATATTGCACTTGATGAGAAATTTGCGCGCGCCGAACCGGAACTCCTGTCGCGCCATCTAACGCCGCAAATGAGGTTAATGAAATGCAATCGGTTGTGGTGGCACATTTTAAATAATGACAAGTCGATATACGACCGCGTGTAACTTAGGATCGGGTCAAAAAATACTGGTTTAACTTTAAGCGTAGTTTGCTTTTTTATCATCATCAACCCATTGTGTCCCCACCGAGGGGCACAGTTCTCTTCCCTAAGGAAGGTATAGGCCAAATCCACCACGGGTGCCATGTCCGGATTGGTGGAAGCACCGGTGGTGCATTTTGTAATAATATTATTTTTTGTGTGCCCGTGGTCTAGGCGAATCGAGTGATTGGAATCAATCACTTGGTTAAGCAATAACAGGCGCGGTCAGGTGCTGGATGGGTGACCGTCCCGCGGCTACCGCTAGTGGCATTTTTTCCGAGCGCTTCCGTGTTTCGCTTGGCACGCTAAGCCGTTGGTGCCGCTTGTCATGTAATGGCAGTCGTAAGCCATGTCAGAGGCCTTGTGGGCGGCTTGATAACTTCTGACTGTAAGACCTGCACTGTCTTACAATCATCCACCAACCCGGACTTGGCCCCCGTGGTGGAGTATGGCCTAACCTTCCTGCGATGCAGGAAGAGACCCGTGCCCCAGTAGTGGGGACATACAAGGGTTAATACCATACGATTCATTGATATAAGGGTTTGATCATTGTAACCATTTGGTAGCTAATGGCTAATCTTTAGTGTTAGAATTTTGCCAATTACTGTGATCACAGTAATCTGTATTTCACACTACGAGTATTGTGTTTCTTACAGTCACAGTTTTGGTCAGTATTTACATAATTTTACTCTAGCCTCTCTAATTTAGGGATTCAATTCTCGATGGAGGCCGCCGTACATATACATGTAAGATTTGTATTTGTACAAACGGCCTTATTCGTATAATGTCTTAAAGAGCGTTTGAGTTTTTCTGACAATAATCCCAACCCCGGCACGGCAGCTAGGAATCCTTTCTCCGAGAATGACTGATCTTTATCCTGGCCACTCGTGCGTGCGCGCTGTGACCCGACTCACCTAGCAGTTGAAAGCAGACCGTACAGGTTTGGACCAGTTTGAGCCAGATCGATACAGTTTGAGACAGACAAAGTTTCTATACAAAATTATTGCTTAGTCAAATTGCTAGGTACAAATTACTTTATATAATAGTAGACTGTTAGACAAATATTATGCATGCGTCAGTTCAGATCAAAAATTTATTTGGACGTCATAGTTTAAAATTGTGTCAAAAGTCAAGTTTAGTCTATTAGCTTTTAGAATATACCTCGACTGCTATCGGATAGAATCGGATATATTCGTGTAATAGAAATATCGGAACTAATATGCCACTTAACTTTACATAACTTTTCAAAATAGTAAAAAAAGTTTTATATGGAGCAGGAAGTAGTATTACACTCGTGTCTCGGCGAAAACCGAAGCCTACTCTAGAGCCCGATGTACCTATATTCTAAAAGCTAACAAACTATACACTAGTTTATTTCATTATTTTTTTGTTACAAATCAAGGAAAAATAGAGTGTTACAAAGAGACTAGAAGAAACAAACAAGAGAGAGATTGAGGCAAGTCCACTAATCTTAAATTATCCATCAAAACACAATATCCCGAGTTAAGGGGACCATAACACATACCCGTAAGCGGAACCAATCATATACCCGAAGATGCCTCTTTTATTTAAGGCAAAGATGATTCCTTATTGTAACCCCGTCAGCCGTTAAAGCGAACGGAGACAGGTTGCGACGCTAGCTATTGTGTGTGGAGATTAAATTATATTTCCTCGGCCGTTACTGGGACGGCAGGATTTGGAAGCGGAAATTGTTTTTTATAGTTATATTCAGCTTTTGGGGGACAGAATACAGTGATATTTCTTTGCAGGTGAGTTAGTATATTAATAAATATTCATGGACATATTACACAGATCTCGTTAGCCCTATACTAAGTACAACTGAATGACTTGAGTTACGGGTGCTAACTCGAAGATAGATTTAATACAATAAATACATAGATAACATACAAGCCAAAATAGAAAAGTTCGTTTTCTAGTTTGACCCGGCCGGGGAACGAATTCGAGACCTTCGGTTTTACAGACAGCGTGCCAGCGAGGCCATCAATAATGATTTGCAAAAGATTCATTATCATCGGGGTCGATAGATGGCGCAAGTGCAGTCAGCCAATCAGAAAGCAGCTAAAATAACATGGCGTTTCAGTGACAACTGCCGATCAGGACTGTCAATTTTCGGAAAACACTGATACATAGTAGAAATTGTTATTTAAAAACCTATTTAGAGGCTAAAAATTTCACCCATGCCGGGATTCGAACCCGCAACCTCTGGCTATCCGTACCAGCGCTCTACCAATTGAGCCAATGGGCGACTCACGGCATCAGTGAAATTTCGAACCTCTTTAAAATATTCTCTGTATTACGTACAGGCAGCGACATCTGACTTAAGCAAATTGCTATTGAAATTGAAATTGTTATTCTTTAAAATTGTAAGAAATATTCGTAGAGGGAGTAAACTCTATCTACGGAAATATTGCATTTTAAAATGTGTTATTCGTTGTCTGTGAATTTTTGACATTAAATTAAGGCTAGTGCCTTAATTGATTGTCAAAAATTCTTCATTTTGAGTCAATGTTGTACCATTTAACCCTCAATTCACTACCTACTAAAGTATAACACAATTCACTAGTATGGGTCCCATGGACCCAAATTTTTGACAGGTAAAAAAAATTTAAACACGTGACATTTTTAATCAAATATTCTTTTATTTTAAAGGATTAGTCTGTTGATCATTTAGTAACTGCCAAAACAAACTTAAAAAATAGCTATTTCCCCTAGTAAATGAGGAACATTTATATCTTATAATACTGAGCCTCTTTTGGCATGGCACGGCTTTAAAAAATCACATTTAATATTATAAAGAATTAGGAACTTCTTTGAGGTAATTTTTATTAAATCTATTACTTATACAACAAAAAAAAACCAAAAACCTATATATATTCCGTACAAAAATTCAAAACGTGCAATGGTTGAACTTAGTCCCTTACAGAACAATTCTTCCATATAGCCAATTATTTATGCCAATCATGCCAATGCCAATCAAAGGAAACGAACTTTTCTAGTTTGTCCCGGGTCTTGGATTTTATCTATGTATTTATTGTATTAAATCTATCGTCGACTTAGCACCTATAACACAAGTCATTTAGTTGTACTTAGTATAGGGCTAACGAGATCTGTGTAATATGTCCGTGAATATTTATTTATCTATTAACTCAGATGCTTTATCATCATTTACGTTCACTGAGCTCGGTCCAGGTCTATTTCGATCCATGTTTGTATCCTAAAACACGAAAAAGAAAGATTGTAACAAAGCAGATAACACTAACACAATTCACTAGTATGGGTCCATGGGACCCATATAAGCATATATACTCACCTTGCGAGCGGCGCGTAGGCACGTCCTATCGCTGTCGCGTTCGTCGTAGCACTACAGGAAGGTACAGGACCGCGCATGAACTTGAGCGCGAATAGTATGAAATACCAAGTGTTTTAAGAATTGGTATGGGTCCACTGGACCCAGGTAGTGAATTAAGGGTTAAACATTATTCTATTCTAAATTTGTCCTTTTAACATTAATAATGCATTTTTAAAATCACTGGATATCAAATGAATCTTCCTACGATATTTATTAAAACAAATTTTTAACTAAAACAATATTTAGATCTCATTATTAAAACAAAACTTTTTAAAATCAAACATTGACAAATGTCGCTAGTGCATTAATATTTTGTTGACGAATAGGTCATAGAATAGGAATTTGGATTTCATAATTAAAACAAAACTTTGTAAAATTGAAACAAAGCTTTGTAAATGAGTACCATAACTATTATATTCTGTTTTTTAATGCACTAACCCGTGCTAAAGACTATTTTAAAAACCTATTTAGAGGCTAAAAATGCCACCCATACTGAACTCGAACCCGCGACCTCTGGCTAATCGTGCCATCTAAATAGGTTTTTAAAAGTCAAACATTGACAAATGTCGCTAGTGCATTAATATATTGTTTAGGATTTTTAGGTAAAACATTAAAGACCCCTCTTCAACACTTCAATCCTCGACTTGGCCATGATGAAGTAGATAACATTCTAACATGCTCTAATATATGCTATGATAACTTCTACACAACACAATCACTAGTCCTGCTTCCAAACTAGGATACCCTGTGCTATGGCAACCGGAAAAGGACATCACAAATATGGAAGTACACCAATTTAACAGACTGAGGTTATTTGTACAAAAAAATGTATAAAATTTCCAAATCGTTGGCAAAATAAAAAAAATACACACGCTTACCTTCCTCAATATCACGAAGTCTCTGGAATAGTTAGCAAGCTTGGCCCCGGCACAAGTCAAGTCAATCCGCGACGAAGGTAGAAGGCCTCGAGTCGTCACGACTCACTGGGTTTCTTTAGCCCCCATCACGCCCGTCTGAGTCCCTATGGGGATTATTGCCTACGCGGTTGGCTTAAGGAAATTATGTTTTTACCAGAATGCTATATTTAGCCGACTGTGTTAGGAAAAGACGAATATTATGTGAGATTGTTTCGTTATGATTATTGATTACCCACCGACTCCACTGTTTTTGACAAGTAAGTTGTGAAATGAAAGTTAATTGACTTAAGCATCACTACAAGAGCTTTATATAGTAGGGCGTTCCATGGCTATGCCATATGGAGGGAAATTACCTTGAATACTGTAGATAAATAATTTAAGTAAAAAAACATTATTTTAATTTAAGAAACAATGTAAACGGCATTCATATATTTTTAATTAATAATAATAATAACAACAACAACAACAACAACAACAACAACAATAATAATAATAATAATAATAATAATAATAATAATAATAATAATAATAATAATAATAATAATAATAATAATAATAATAATAATAATAATAATAATAATAATAATAATAATAATAATAATAATAATAATAATAATAATTATAATAATAAATGGCCGTATACTGTACGGAACAGCTGATAATTTTCTTGCAATTTCACAGTTTTATCTAGAGTAAAGGTTGTATGTATTGGCGAATAAAACATCTTCACACATATTTTCGGGTATGTGTGAGGATTTTGTTACTCCATACAGGAATTTTGCAGAATTTTTACAGTCTGAGTTTTTGTTTTTATAATAACCTTTTTTGTATGAGATTGAGTGAAGAGCAGGATCCTTCAGTCGGGCGGGACGCTATAAAACGGCAACTTTGGAGTCGTGTTCTTAAGTAGATTCTGAAGGTATTCTATATATAATATAAAATGAATCGCTGAATGTGTTGGTTAGCGCAAATCTCGAGAGCAGCTGAACCGATTACGCTAATTCTTTTTTTTAGAATATTCCTTGAAGTACGAGGATGGTTCTTACGGAGAAAAAAAAATTCAATTAATCGATGGTACGTGGTACGAAGTTCGCTGGGTCAGCTATTTATTAATAAATATTGCACATAAGGTAAGGCCCTTTACAATTTTGTAGCGGGTTTGGTTAGTTTAATTTTCTAATTAAGTTTACTAATCTTTGGCTATGTAAAGTAAATTTAATATTAATTACTCTAAGTTCAACTTTAAAAGACAGACTGCTTGAACCGACTGTAGACAGTTGGTTCAAACATTTAACTTTTGACAGCTCGGCTTAGTGACGTTCTATGAAGTTATCGATTTGATTGTGTATGATAAACTATTTTAAATATCTTAAATGCATTGAAATTTATTTTGATATTTTAAAAACTTCAGAAAGGGTTTTGATATTATTTTTCCTTACAATATCGGAACCTAATTGTTATCATAATAAACTCGCTATAATATTGTACTATTTTTATTTTTAATGCACTAACCCGTGCTAAGGACAAATTTAAAAACCTATTTAGAGGCTAAAAATTTCACCTCCTCTGGCTATCCGTCCGTCTGGTAGCCTCTAAATAGGTTTTTTAAACTCGCTATAATATTTTAGCAAAACATGTCGCATCAATATTGTGAAAAAAGGTGTTCATGAAGTGTTGCATTTTTCTCCTACGGTTTTCTGCGAAATAAATAAGCAACTACATGGGTGTATATTTGTCAAGTTAAATAAAGGGTTGAAACGATTACAATAAAAGACTTTAGTGGTCATAACTATAAACTAGCGTTATATGTCATGGTTAGAATGACAGAGATAAGCGAATGTGTTAAGTAAAAGTTATAGTTATATGTGTCAAGAGAGGTCTTCAAAGACTTTTTGCGCACTCATGAATGCGTGGTAATTTGTTACTTATGCATAAAGATTAAAGAGCTGACAGTGGTCTAGAAAATACGTTCTACTTCAAACGAAATCAGCGACGAAACCAAGTATACAGAAAATCACGATCTAAAATTCTAATTGTGCGCCCGGGCCGGGTGAAAATTGAAAATTAAATTCCGGCAAAGGCTTTAATGATAAAACTTATATGGCAGAGGCACAGCTCGGTAGGTACTCTTAGCTGGAGTTTGCTTTAAATAACACTTACGGCGCTAGGCGGTGGCACTAAACGGAGTCATAAGATATGACGTAACTATATTTCTATTATTTTGCTCTCTTCCTCTCCCTAAGCTCTAAGTTAATGTATCTGAATTTGTTAATGTAAGTTTATTACACTGTATTTCACATTATTTCTTGCAGAAGCCTTTACCAGTCTCTTCAACACCACCGTTTGGAAGAGAATGCTTCTTGCATTAAGCACGCCCTTGTACATTTACTCATATGATTAGCGCAATATAGAATTAAAATAAATAAATAATGTGCTGTTTGTTTATTTTTTTTTATTTTAATTTATTTGGGTCACAAGACTGTCAAATCATATGGAATAACTTTATGCCGGATTAAGTAATAAATAAAGACTGAACTTCTGTAGTCTTCCATCTGTATTTTAACGAAATAAGAGACAACAAACTTTGCATATCCTCTGCTGCTATTAATAATTACGAAAGTTCCCTCGGAGAATAATGTTATATAATGCGATTTATTCCGATTTTCGGATTGCCGAGTCGAGGCGGTAGGTGGGGTGTAGAGATGTAGGGTCTTGATGAATTCAAGGTTCGATTCCGTTTAAAGCAAATTTGATAAAGAAATCAATGCAAATCTGTCTTTATTTATAGCAAATACGAACATTGCCATAGAACTATTTGTCAACTTCAAATAATAGAACAAATAAATATTTAAAAACCTATTTAGAGGCTAAAAATTTCACTTATGCCGGGATTCGAACCCGAAACCTCTGGCTATCCGTGCCAGCGCTCTTTCCAACTGAGCTTATGGGCGACTCACCGGCATCAGTGAAATTTCGAACCTCTACAACATTCTCTGTATTACGTACAAATAAAATAAATATTGTTTTACTTAAAACAATTAAATATGTAATAAGCCAAGTTTCAATAAGGCCGCCAATTGTACTGCATCTTCGTTTTAAGTTCATTTTAAGTTTGTGTTTTCCAGGTGGACAATAAAGAATAAACTTATTTTATCTTATCTTTCCCTGTGCTGTTTGAATGAATCAGTTGAATCAGTCTAAAAAAAAGATTGCTAATGCTACGAAAAGCCTGTATCGTAGCTTTGCTACGCCAGTGCTACGCGACTACGCCGCTACGAAATGTTTACGTGATGGAATGATAAAGCTGCCTAGTGCCTATGCGATAACTAGCTGACCCCAAAATTGTTATTTTGCCACATTTTGCGTACAACCTATTCTTCCATCTATCAAACAACACAAAAAAATCATAAAAAGCGGTGAAGCCGTTTCGCAAAAGTTCGATAGCAAAGAATGTGACACGAGATTTTTATATAGGCACTAGTGGACCCAACAGACATTGTCCTGCATACAGCGCCATCTGCCGGACTGTTTTAAGCAACTAAACCATCCAGGTCACAAACCAAACGCATGCAAAAAAAATCATTCAAATCTGTCCCTCCCTTGGTGTACATACGATAAAGAATATTCTATCTATCTATCTATCTATCTATCTGTCCAGCCGTAGTAGATTTTTTTTATATTTAGAGAAGATTAGCAAACTCTGTGCCGGCAAACATTGTACCGCCGCAGAATCTGTTCATACAATTCTTGTTACCACGGCAATGCAATAAATAAATCTCTTAGAATTTGACTTAGATAAAGGTAACAATAAAATACTACTGCAATGGGATATTGACAATGGGAATGCATTACCGAAATCTCAAGTATCCTATGTTTTAATATACATTTTCGTTTTTCTGCATGCGAAGTTTCTTCACAAACTTTCACATTTATAATATTACTAGCTGCTGCTCAATACTTCGTTCGCGAAGATATTTTAATATGCAAAAGTCTGGGATGAACAGTAGCTTATGTGCTATTCCAGACTATAATCTACAGTTTGAAATAGCACATAGGCTACTTTTCATCCTATATAATCTATTTCAGTGCCGAATTTCATCCCAATCCATTCAGCCGTACTGGCGTGATTGAGGAACAAACAACCATACATACATACAAACTTTCACTTTTATAATATTAGTAAGATACTATATCACCCCGCAAACGCTGTTTTACAATATTTATTAGCTTACGATCTATTCTCAAACCTACTTAACGTAAAAAACAAAAATCATTATATTTGTGCAATAAAGTGTTCTCTATCAATCTATCAAAAAATCCTGTTTAGAGGCTAAAAATTCCACCCATGCCGGGATTCGAACCCGCAAACTCTGGCTATCCGTGCCAGCGCTCTTCCAACTGAGCTAATGGGCGACTCACCGGCATCAGTGAAATTTCGAACCTCTTTACAATACTCTCTGTATTACGTACATGGCTGGAATTTTTAGCCTCTAAATAGGTTTTTAAAACAAACATCATCAAAATGTTGAAGCCGTTTCGGACAAGTTCGATAACAACACTGTAACATGAGTCGCCCATTAGCTCAGTTGGAAAGAGCACTGGCACGGATAGCCAGAGGTCGCGGGTTCGAATCCCGGCATGGGTGAAATTTTTAGCCTCTAAAATAGGTTTTTAAAATTGTCCTTAGCACGGGTCAGTGCATTAAAAATAGAAATAGTATAACTGTAATATGAGATTTCTATTAGAAGTAGGAAATTCTTGTCTTATTTCCTACAAATAAAACTACAAATAAGAGTGAAGCTACATGGTACTCCCTACGGCTTCCGACTTGTGTATTCGGTATTAGCCGGTTCGGCCGCGAAGGCAGCTGCCGCACGCTCCGATGCGCACGCGACGCTCTGTCTATAGACGGCGGATTCGCGAGGCCTGAGAGTTTTCAGGAATTCCGTCTTCAGTTGGAAGCGGCTTGAGATTTGATCCGGGCAAGCCGGAGAGGTTGTGGGGAGAAAAATAGATGCCTACGGTCGAAAATGTACATGGCCTTCAAAAGTAAGCATCACACTTTTAAAATTGCAATAACTTTTTGAGTGCGCAAGGTATACTTTCGAGATAAAAATGACTCGAAAAAGAGTTTAACTTTGTGTATAAAATCTCTCTAGTAGGTAACCTTCTTTTAAGTCAGGCCTGAAAAAAACTCAATGTCTTTGCGTTGTTTATAGGAACAAAAAAAATTAAAACTGCACCTAGTACTTAGTTTTGCAGATCAGTGTAGAATATTCTTCGTTGTCTTTCTTCCTTTCTGATTGTACACAAAAATGACAATAACAGAAGTCGTAAAAGATATTCAGTTTTACATAGACAGTTTTTATATTCTTTTTAATGCAATAACCCGCGCTAAGGACAATTTTAAAAACCTAGGGATAGCACGGATAGCCAGAGGTCGCGGGTTCGAATCCCGGCATGAGTGGAATTTTAGCCTCTGAATAGGTTTTTAAAATAGACAGTTTTGTCTCGGAATGATCGAGGCATTTTTTATGTATCCTATGTCCTATCCCTACAGGGCACGAACTTTTCAAAAATGGGATGGGAGTATGGAATTAATTACCACGCGTGCCCCTTGCGGATTAGAACTCTGAAGCGCTGAAATTTTTAACTCCACAGATTCTCAGATCTTAATTCAAGGTATCTTATTATTGCAAAAAGATATAAGAGACAATAGACATCTTCTGTTGTTCCCTGAATGAGTTCACAAAGACCACTCTTTATATTTTGTGTTATAATTTTAAGTAGTGTGTATTGTATGTGTTTAATTATTATCTCATTCTCCTTCTATTTGGGCGACTTCTGTGGTGCAGTGGTAGCGCGTCTGCCTACCATGCAAGAGATCTCGGGAGGTCTTGGATGTTTACATGTTTGTGATGTCGTGGTTTCTGATTTCCGCGACACGGGGTATCCTAGCGTGGGTTCAGAAGCAATGTATGTGCCTGTATGTAAATGTTATATGTTAAGGTTGTGTTGTTCTTGTTTTGTGTGTCTTCACCATTGCATTAGGGCTACACCCTGTAAAAATAGTAAGCTGTGTGGAAAGAAATAAATAAAATAACCTCAGTCCAGGTGTTCTTCCATGATATCTTTACTAGGTCACCATAGCACAGTGTTTGTGGGTTAATTTATTGTTATCTTGAATCTTGAGACCGGTTTTGCATCGCGTTGGCATCACTTACTATGGTGTTATTACTTCCAAATGTTTCTCCTCCAACTTTTTCCTTGACGTTTCAACCCCGGACAACTCCAGGTCGAAGTTTGCCGAGGAATGTGCCCAATTGTCTCCCGAAGCGCGCCCATCGGCGTGTGATCGACAATGATTAATGTCTGTGCGAATGTCGTGGCAGATTAAAAAAAGTTGGTGTTTCAGCAGATCTGTGGAATAGGGAAGAAGTGGAGAGGCCGTTTTAAAAATTACCAAAAACATTTGACACTCAATTCATGTGATCGATGAACTATCGACTCCTCGTTACTACAAATATGTAAAAAATATTTTACATTTTTGTGAAAGCAGGCCAAGTGTAAGAAGTACTCAAGCCCGACTTTCACTTGGCTGGTTTTTTCTTACAAAAGCAGTATTTTTGGGGCACAGCGGCACTATTTAACCTGAAAGTCAACATAAAACAAGTACGAGTAAAGAATAACTGAATGAGTGCTAGTTGATGAAAGTGTACGAATCGTTATGGCAAAAGCAAGCGAATTTTCTTGACCTCAGGAAGACGATCAATGAGGTAAACAGGTCTTTTCAACTGCGTTCTAGACCAGGCATTTCCTGAAAATGCCTGGCCTGGTCAATTCTCAGTGCTGTGCGCCATAAACTTGTGGCAAATTGACTAACAAATTGCTAATTAGTCTGGAGTCCTGGTTATGGTGGCGGGAAGTCTCTAGATGCGGCATAAGACCGAGAAGTTTGGAAAACCATGAGGGAGGCCTACGGGTATGTCCTGCAGTGGGCTTCATATAGCTCTGATAATGATGGAATTGGCTACGGGTTACTAAAGACTTGCCACTTGCCACAACCTTGATACACCTTCACTGGGAGCTTGAAAAAAACATCAAGAATAAAAGAAGTCATACGCAGTTATTTGCACACTATTTAAATGGTGGCATGCCGAGCCGCGCACTGGGACACTCGCGAGATATTCTTATAGGTACAGACTCGGCAAAAGGCTGAGTCAGCTGCCTTTTGCAGCAACGAAAACATACCGCGACAAAACTGCTTAAATTGTATTCGCTACCTTACCTTTTGATGTTCTCCGGTAAGTTCATCTCGTATTTGTTAGGTGTTTTGTGTGTGTGACTGTTGATACAATAAATGTTTTTCTTTTTCTTTCTCTTATTATTATGGTAAAATAATCTACTCCATACCACCTCACGTCCTTAGCATTTTGACTCCAGTGACATCTGGTGGAAGTAATGGATTTTTTTCAGTTAGCTGAAGGTGAAAATTTAATTTATGACGGGACCGTGGAAAGGCTTGTGAAAGAAATCTCATTATGTCGTTATGTTAAACATACAGACCTCGAGTTTGGAGGGCTCATTTAATTAGGACTCTCTGGAGCATATTCTATGCGCGTACATTTTGTGTTTTCAACATGACGGGAATATTTTATTCGTTTGATATGTCACATACCTATTAGGATTTGAAACGTATACTTTGTATTTTATATATTTGAGTTACAATACTCGGTTTCTAATATTAGGCGGTGAGCGAAACGCCTTCAAATACTCTATAGAAAATCATGTTATAAAGTTACTAATTACGTAGAATACAAAGATAGTATCACAATATTTTAATACCAGACTGTATTAAGTTTAAGGAAACAATGATGTCTAGCGACGACAAAATTAAATAACTTTACAAACAATCGCATTTTATTTATAAATAAAAAACTTCAGTTAAGGCACTGTATTAAAAAAATAAGAAAAGAAAACTCCATCTTCTTGTCGGAAGTGGTTTCGATAGCGATACTATAGAAACGGCATTCCTATTATGCGCTTTTTGAAAAACAAAACGTATATTCGAATAAAATCATATTAAAGGAGCATAAAATATCATCCTTGCAATGTTCCCACAACACAACCCACCCATTTGGCTTCACAAAGTAAAAATCTTCCGCAAAACTTCTCCCATTTGGACGACAATACTCTCGCATATTGCCGGAGTTTGACGACAAAACTTTGTCGAGAAGTAAGCTTCGCTAACCTATGTCCAAATACCTCATCGAAAAGGGAGCCGCAACGTATGTAGATAAATAGAGAACGCTTTATTGTACTTCTTCTTCTTCAGGCTATATTAGTTCACTTCTGGACATTTCTTTTCATAGCCCTCCCCTAATGAGCGCCATAGCGCGTTGTTTTCAGCTTGCCGCATCCAGCATCTGCCGGCAGTTTTTCGCAGATCGTCATCCCACCTGCTCGGAGGACGTCCTGCAGCATTACTGAGGGCGTTTTTATACTGCAATAAAAAAAAACAACCATTTCTTAAATACCTTATGGGTTAGAGTGATCTTGTCTAGACGACATTTGAATGGACCGGATTACATAAAAAATACAGTCGGTAGGTACATACCGAGGCGTAGCGAAGTTGCAAGTTAATAACTTTATTCATAAATACAATCTAAGATTACACATTAATGTCTATTAATTACTCCAGTCCATCCAAAGGTGGTCTGGAAGAGATCACTTTTAGTGATAAGGCCGCCGTCTGTACTTTAAGGTTAAGAAATATCTGTGTAATTTCCTTTTTTATGTACAACTAGCTGACCCAGCGAACTTCGTACCGCCTAACAGTCGATTCTTTTTTTTTCTCTCTCCGTAAGAACCATCCTCGTACTTCAAGGAATATTCTAAAAAAAGAATCAGTGAAATCGGTTCAGCTGCTCTCGAGATTTGCGCTTACCAACACATTTAGCGATTCATTTTTATATTATAGATAAAGTGTTCTCTATCTATCTATAAAAAATTGTCTCTGCTGCTGCTATGATTATTATTATGATTATTATTTAATTATTTCAGGCAAGGCCCATGTAGTGTTAGTAACAATTTGACTTATGCTATGTTAGTAAACTATTTACATTATTAAATTTACTGCAGTGTACAGCCTAGTCCCAGCCAGCCCCCCTGCTTGTCGGCATAAGGTGCATTGACACCCAGTGGCGCTGTATGGGACTGTCCATCCGATCAGCCAACACCCTCAGGAGATTGCTGGTACTGACCCTTACCCTGCACATCAGGGATGCTACGCGTTTGCGGATTAATGCGTGGAAATCATTCGTTCGCGCGTCAGCAAACTATTGTTTGCTGTTCGTGCTCAATATGAAATGAAATGAAAAGGTTTTATTCATCGTAGGTGTCCATTTCAAAATCTAGATCATTTTGGAGAAAAAATGGACAAAAAACTCCAAACTTAGTCTTTTTATCTTATCTCTTATCTTCTGGTCGTAAGGAAAATAAATCAAAGTTAAACGTAAAATCGTTTCCAATTATTTTCATATCCCATCAGACACAATGTGTACAATAAAGTCCACTTCGCGGCAAAAGAACTACCCTGCTCTCGCATATTGTCTAGAGGCTGATACCAAAGACTATGTAAGTTAGACCGAAGTGACGAAGTTTCCCGACACTGCCTTTCACGCCTTGTAGTTAGCATCCGGTGCTTTGCGGAGACCCCTGACGCACAGACTTTGGTTTTAAGTGTGCCTAGATTAGGGTTAAATTGCAGAGCAGTGAAATAAAAGTCAGGGAATATCACTGGACGGTCAGTTAAGGACAGTACAGACGGTAAGATAAGATAAGAATATTCCTTGTTGTACACCAGGAAAAAACAAACAAAAAATAATTACAAAGATACAGTACAATTGGCGGCCTTATTGCTTAGAGCAATTTCTTTCAGGCAACCCACGATGGAGAGTTGCTGAAGGTAAGTGTTGTCTTTGAGATCAAAGAAAAATATATGTAGCCTATAACCGTCCTACTGCAGGGTATAGGCCTTCTCTCAGAGAGAGAGAGATAGAGAGAGAGATAGAGAGAGAGAGAGAGAGATAGTATGGGCTTAATTACCACGTGTTCACACCGCCGTTTGGCAATTTCAAGCGCTCAGGTATTTGAACACCTCAGACACTCAGGTTTCCTCACGATGTTTTCCTTGACATTTAGCGAGAGGTATTAGAAACAAGAGACTCAAGTTCGATTCCCAGTCCGGGCACGTGGCACCAATGACTTTGTTTTCTAAGTTATGTACATTTTTTAAAGTTATAATAGAAATACCTCTCTTGAAATACTAGCTAACTGTGGCTGGAAAAAAATATTTATTTCTTATTTATTTATTTATCTATAAAATACCTTTCGTTACAGGGTTCACCTAATGCTAATGGTATGCTACTTCAAAATATTTAACTTATCTCTTATCTAATCTTATCTCCAACATCATGAGGAAAGCCGGAAGTATTAACATACCTCAGCTTGCTACGTACAATGGCCCAACTATAAGACTAACGGCCAGTTTCTGAATTTAGTATTTTGCTAAGTAAATACTTAACTGTAATGCTGTCTCCTTGAATTTCTCAGCAAAGAGCGTGACAGAAACTTACTTAAGTAGCATTAAAAGGTGAAAATTAATTTGCTAAATTCCGCCAAAAATCCCACTAGCACCATGTGAGCCCTGTGAGCCTGAGGATGCCTCGTGTTAGAGGCGAAACGCGTCGCGCATTTTTTCACACAGGTATTGGTGTTGGTGGTGGTATGTTCGTGTCTTGCTTCTGCTTCAAAAAGTGGGAGGGAGGGCGGTGAATTAAGTAACCGCATGGTGCTTGTCGCATTTTTGGCGGAATCTAGCAAATTAAATTTCACGTTTTAATGCTATTATGGATTTCCGCAAAAAAACGCCTTTTCAAGCAGTTTCTTAAGTATTTACTTACTGATATTTTCAATTCAGAAACCAGCCCTACGTGCGCAAATCTCAGGTCTAGCTAACTACGCAGACCTTTCGCCACGCCTTTGGGATGGTGTTAGCGTGTTTTCTTTCACCCAACAAAATCATATATAGTCTGTTAGCTTTTAGAATATACATCGGCTACTATCTGATATATTCGTGCAATAGAAATATCGGAACTAATATGACACTTAATTTACATAACTTTTCAAAATGGTGAAGAAAAGTTTTATAAAGAGCAGGAAGTAGTATTACACTCGTGTGCTTTCCAACGCTTTTATTACCTAAAATTAAAACCAGTTAACCAAAACGAAGCCTACTAGAGCCCGAGGTATATTCTAAAAGCTAACCAACTATACATGATACAGCCAGTAACGCAGAAGGGAGACAGACAACTACCCGTGAATTCCCTGGAACAAACCCCACTTTATCCCGCTCGAAGGCCCACCCACTTGTCACTGGAGCGGCGACGCACACGCAGTGACGCATCAAACACTCGCTTTGCGCTCCAGTGCAGTTTTCAGGTCGGATGCCAACGGTTTAGGCCTCGGTGGAAATCGGCACGGTGGATGGATTGCTTCTGGTGAGTATAAAAGCTGATAGAGAGGGCTGGAGAGGTTAGTTTGGTTTCGGTGGTGGTTGGCTAAGTTTGGTTGTGCGGTTTTTGTTTTTCTCTGCAGTCATCTGGTGGACTTCTAACGCTTTTGGCGTCAGTGGACATCGGCACTGTAAAAAACCTGCAGAGGTTAAGTGTTGGTGACGTTTGTTTGGAAAGTGTTATCTTCTGTACATGTCATGTGCAGTTATCAGGTCCAGGCTTCTGCGGGTGGTCACAGTGTATGAGCTGCTTCTTCTAGGGATAAAATCTAGTGAAAGAGGGCTAAGGAAGTTGGACGGCTGAATCGTTTGGTGTTGATGATGGTGTATTTTTTGTGGTGACTAGTATAATATACATAACTTCTAGCCCCACACTAGGATACCCTGTGTCGTGGGAACCAGAAACCACGACATCACAAACATGTAAACATCCAAGACCTAGGCTTTTTCTTGTCGCCTGGGCTTTTTGTCCGAATCCCGATTCGAACCCGAAACGTCTTGTATGGTAGGCAGACGCGCTACCGCTACGCCATAGAGGTCGTGAATAGTATTGTATGAGATCTTGTCTAAGCAAGAAGGTTCCTAAACGTTCGTGGTCTAGTAGTAATACTTTTTATACCTACCTTTGTGCTATAGTTTTCTGTAATTTTTACATAAAAGCAGGTTTCAACTTGGCCTCTCTGTGACCTGATGGTTAATGCTTGTCTTCAGGTTTTCCGGGTGCAGGCTTCTGTTGTGTGCTTCCCTGTTGTGTGACGTCACCAAACATCACGCTGGAACAAGACGAATAGCTTGGTGGAGTGTCTTTAAAGCTGTGGCCTGCCAGAAAAAGGTTTGCCTTAATTAGACCTAAGATTTCCGCATTCAGTCACATAGCTGGGGCAGTGTACGTAGCAAGTGATAAGGTACGCTAACATTTCGGTCACTAGGTGCCCTCACAAAGTTTTATCAGCTAGCGAGGAGTATTGCTAAAATAACTTCACAAATATACATGTTGAAGCTGTATCTGATTCAGTCCTGACATAGTGGACTATCTACATCCTAGACTGAAACATAAGTACTAACCTTTTGTACCGTACCGTACCTTCCCGTACCGTAGGCATTTATTTACATTTTACTGCTGGGCAGCAGTGGGCAGAGGTGGGTTGAAGATGATGATTTCTTTTACTCAAATATTAAGCAAAAAAAATACGGCAACTGCTGATACTTCGATGATTACAATTGGCTTATAATTGCCCTTCTGTAGGTTTAATGTTTTTGTTACTCTTTGTAATGTGCTGTTACTTTTCCCAATATTAAATAAATATAAAATATTTTGTAGTACAGTAAAAGTGGTATGTAGCTGAAAGAACCTAAAGTCAATTCAGTCTGCTAGAAAATGTTTTGCTGGTATTAATTTTAGGTAATAAAAGCGTTGGAAAACATTGTAAGGGCACCTGAGTGATACCTCAGCGCCTGAAATTGCTAATCCGCAGCGGGCAAGCGTGGCAATTAAGCCCATGGGTACTCTCTCTCACACTCTGAAAAAGGCCTGTGCCCCGCAGTGAGCCGTTTAAAGGCTACAAAAAAGTGTAACATTGCGAAACTACTACAAAAAGCCTCACTTTTATACCATAAAGCTAAGTAATCTATACACACAGTAATGTAACATTTAAAACGTTGCCTGCACACAAAATGGAGCGTAAAAAAACGCGCTAAGTCTGTCTAACTAACCTGAAACATTACTTTGCGCACATTAGGTATACATTAGTAAGGCTCACAGTTCTGCTTGTGGGTGTAATATACAAGGGAGTCAAGAATATGCAAGAGACAAATGCTTCTCTGCTTCGCAAGGTACCTTAAGCCGTTGGTGCCGACTGTCGTGTAATAGCAGTCAAGCGATGTCAGAGGCCTAATAGGCCGCTTGATAACTTCTGACAGTAAGGCTCGACGCCACTGCTTACAAACCTCCACCAACCCGGACTTGGCCCCCGTGGCGGAGTAAGGCCCAACCTTCCTGCAATTCAGGAAAAGACTCGTGCTCCAGCAGTGGTTACATACAGAGGGTTGATACCACAAGTGTTACTGATGGTATTTTAATGAACTCATAAAATATAGATTTAACAAAGCGTGTGTAGTAGTTGGTATTAGCTTACGTTGCAGTTGTCTACACATAATTCGGTTCACACGTTTAAACCTTAATTATGTATATTAAACCCATTAAACCCATATTCTCTCTCTCACTGAGAAGGCCAGTGCCCTGCAGTAGGAAACTGGCCTGTATAGGCTACATAAAATATATAATTATATTTTATAAATAAATAAATAATTTCTTCACATAAAAACATACGCAGGTCACATAAGACTAATACGAAGTCTGTATTATAAAAAATATATATGACACAGTAAATAAGTACCCATTCAGAACCCTGGGACCGAGTGTGGGATTAATCAACACGCGTCATCTCGCGTTGACCATCAAACGTTTGTTGGTACCATCATGGTACCGCCATGGTATATACCGTTTACATAAACGAAATAAAGTAACATAACCTCACCCTTACTGTCAGAAGTTATCAAGCCGCCCATAAGGCCTCTGACATGGCTTAACGACTGCCATTACATAACAGCCGGCACCAACGGCTTAACGTGCCTTGCGAAGCACGGAAGCGCTCGGAAAAATGCCACTAACGATAGTCACGCATCGGTCAATCATCCTGCACCTGACTGCGCCTGTTGTTGCCTATATCCCAAAGGCGTAGTTTGAGACCAGGGGCTGCCACTTGCCAAGATCCTGACAGATCATCTTCGCTTCATCGACCTTCATAAGTCTTTGCATGCACGCAGCCGCTTCCGGGTACTTTTTATCTTCACTTTTGCAAAATAGTGATATGAATAAAAATCAAATATCTCATTACCAAACCTCAGCACTATTTGACGCGCAGTGCCAACGATAATTCCCACCCCTACGTTGAAAAGTAACATTGAAACGCAACGTAGATTCAAAATACAGAGATAGAAATGCGAGCCCCGTCCGGCCATTCATTTCACTAAAGTCACGTAGAGCAATGTATATTCTAATATATTTGCAGGCCACGACTTTTCGTGCCCGCCCGCCCGTGCGGTCTGCGGCCTGCCTAGGGCTGGGCTGAAAGTCGATGAAATTTATTTATCTTATCGATCAAAAATAAAAATAAAATTAATAAAAAGCTAGAGAATGTATAAATAATACCATATTTATTTCTGATTACTAGAGAAAGCCTGTTATTGGCTTTAAATTTAGTCTTCTTAGCTTTGTATTTAAAGCCAATAACAGGCTTGAATAAAGAGAAATTAAATATGAATAAGGAGCAAAATTTAAGAACTGGTTTCGGCTAAAAAAAAATTGACGTGGTTACTTAAAAAACGTTAGCGTTTATCACGTCATAACAAAGTTATGTTCTGCCCTAATTAAACATTTTAATGTCACTGGGTTAAACGCTCTTATTCAAAACTACAAAGTAAAAGTGAGAAGCTTTGCTTATAGGTGTATTCTTTTGTACAGTAGAGAGATGATGGTGTATTTCTTGCCTTGCCCTAATACCATTTTGACATCAATAAGATTATCGATTTTTGCATATCGCTTGAAATCGCCTCCATACTTTCTCTCTATCGTTGTCTCCTTTTCTCAAGTACAGCAATTTTACTCTTAATTAAATTAGTTTATAGTTTATAACACTCATGGGCAAGTACAAAATCTTGGTTTTTGCCCGTAAGAGTTTATAAGTCTCACCCCTACATTTAAACTTGGAGTGCCTAAAAAAATATTTTCAGTTGACCATAATAAGTATAGTTTATAAAAAAATAGTTTTTGACACAAAACGTTCAATTAACTTTAGCTCATAAACTAGATCCAGTTTACCTAGTTATATATTAAACGGGTCTAATGGTCTAATAGTGATTATTTATTAGGTAAATACAGTCTACCTGAGACAACGGCAACTGTGACGCTGCCGAAACGTCAGGAAATAAGAAATTACGTTTTACCTAATAAATAATCACGATTCGACCCGTTTAATATAATTATAATCTATGTATGAGTATCGCGAATCATTAAAAAATACCATTTAACCTATTTTAGAAACTAACTCAATTTCTAAACTAGGACTAAGAGTCAACCAACTTTATAGTCATAGTCACAAAGAATTCGATTAACAAGATGACTAAATAAAAAAAATATGTCCTAACTTAGATCAAGTAGCACAAGCTACGTATAAATAATTGTAGGACATCGATATATTACAACATATCGATGCAGTACGATCGTAAAGGTAACCACCGTACCCCATCACTACGCGTCCCGCGCCCTGCACCTCGACCGTTCATCTCTTTTTCCATTTCTACCGGAAAAGGGCAAAAAAGCAAACCTCTCCAGTAATGAGTGAAAAAACCCTGGTTCAAAGCATATCGTCAATATTACAGAAGGTCAGTTGAGCAGAAAGCAGAATGATATGGTTTTATCTTATCAAAAATGTATGTAACTCTAATTAACGTCTTACTAACGTCATTGTAATATGATGTAATTTGGTTTTGTATGTGTTTTGTGTCAATAAAGATTATTATTATTATTATTAAATCAGCGAGAGAGATAAACACTACCCACTTTGTTTTGGACTTCGGGTGAAAATGTCTGTTATAATCAAAAGAGAAAGAAATATCTATTTAGAGGCTAAAAATTTCACCCATGCCGGGATTCGAACCCGCGACCTCTGGCTATCCGTGCCAGCGCTCTATCCAACTGAGCTAATGGGCGACTCACCGGCATCAGTGATATTTCGAACCTCTTTACACTATTCTCTGTATTACGTACAGGCAGCGACATCTGCAACAAAAAATATATAAAACTTAACATATTTCTTTCTATATTTTTTTTTGTAATGCACTAACCCGTGCTAAGGACAATTTAAAAAACCTATTTAGAGGCTAAAAATTCCACCCATGCCGCGACTCGAACCCGCGACCTCTGGCTAACCGTGCCAGCGCTCTTCTAAGTGGTTCGAGTCCCGGCATGGGTGGAAATTTTAGCCTCTAAATAGGATGTTAAGTTTTACTAAGTTTTTTCTGATGCTGATTTTTTGCTTTTTGTTACGACAAATAAACTTTTTATCTGTCTATTGATAGTTAAAGTTTATTATCTACAGCATTTGTTTCTTGTTTTCTTTTAAAAATGGACCACTCCCCTCAGATATAAAACTCTCCGAAAATAGTAATTTCAATAACCTCCAATACTTTTTTTTACTTTAAAGAATAAAAACAGAAAATCGGTTCCTTCGAATAAACCATACCTGTTGATACGGTTAACTTCTTAAATAAAATACAAATTTTATTGAAGAAAAAATGTATCTACGCCATAGCTTCAAACACATCATCGAGCGTGTCGATTTCAATTCTGGTTTCATAGCATGAATGTGTATATTACTATTAAAATTACATGAAAAGAAGTGCGCATGTTATAATTTTATCGTGCAATTCCTTATTTTGAAGCCAAAAAATTAATCTCCAAAATTTCCCAACTCTATTTTCTTTCTAAAATTCCCCCAAGAACTTCTCCTTCCAAAATTCTGCGGGGAATTCCCCCCATCTGGTAACACACTGGGCATACCGTTAGTACGCTTGCCATTCTGTCATCATCAACCCATGTTCCCACCAAGGGGCACGGGTCTCTTCCCTAAGGAAGGTATAGGCCATACTCCACCACGGGGGCCAAGTCCGGATTGGTGGAGGCTTGTAAGACTAGTGGCTGGTTTGGCTTGGCCATTCCGTACTTTCGTCCTATTTAGTTTACATGGAAAGATACCTAGCCCATTTGGAAATGAGGAGGTTTCTTCCCCTACCTCAGACTTATGACTTCTAGGGCGCGGCTGATGAATTTAAAATCTTTATATTATTTTTAATGCACTAACCCGTGCCAAGGACAATTTTAAAAATCTATTTAGAGACTGTAAATTCCTCCTATCATGTGGGTACAGCGATATCATTCCGAATTAAAAAACCTAACTGCAAAGTAAATATATTAGGGGCAGCAAGTGATGCAAATTACTTCAGCCAGATGTTACTGCTTGTACGTAATACAGAGAGTATTACAAAGAGGTTCGAAATTTCTCTGATGCCGGTGAGTCACCCATTAGCTCAGTTGGGGGAGGGCTGGCACTGTTAGCCAGAGGTCGCGGGTTCGAGTCCCGGCATGGGTGGAAATTTTAGCCTCTAAATAAGTTTTTAACATTAAAAATCTTGCCTTGGATAACGGTAATGGGATTTTTACACGATGGAAATTATGGGGTAACCTATTGATATTCATTTATTAACTGTCAGGTGTAGACACAGTCAACACATGCAAAATAATAGCATCAAGATAGTTTTATGAGACTATAGCGCCTTTCAAAACAGTGGGTTAAATGGTACGATATTATTATCACTTAAGTTAGTCAATTACGTTCGTAATGTTCTAGTGCACATCAAATTGCCGAGTTGTGAACTTATTCCAAAAGTACAAGTTAAAAGTTCAAACACACAATATGCTGGTACTAATAAACAATAAAGAGGGCAGTTATAAAAGTGTATGTAATGGAATGCAGCCTTACCATTACATTACCTTAGATTTACATAAATCAGCGATTACGTATATACATCAGCGATTACGTACAAGCATAGGTTTCACTAAACGCCTACATTTTAAGTCTCCCGTCGGATATCTCCTTTGTTTCATCGAAACAGATAATCCCTAAAGGGAGCCTCAAATTGGCATTCGCCTTTAACGAAGTCACTGGCAAATTGTCGAAGAAGGGATCGACCTTACGGCCCTTAATTTTGCACAAAGCGATGGAATTTACAGTAGGTATTGTTTCAAAATGTTACTAGGTGGGCAAATAACGCTCTCGAATAACTGAAGCGCTCCTGGCCTAGGCGAACCGAGTGATTGGAATTAATCACTTGGTTAAGCAACAACGGTACGGAATGGGTGAGCGTCCCTTGACTACCGCTAGTGGCATTTTTCCGAGCGCTTCCGTACTTCGCAAGGCACGCTAAGCCGTTGGTGCCGGCCGTCATGTAATGGCAGTCGTTAAGCCATGTCAGAGGCCTTATGGGCTGCTTGATAACTTCTGACAGTAAGACTCGCCACTGTCTTACAATCCTCCACCAACCCGGACTTGGCCCCCGTGGTGGAGTATGGCCTAACCTTCCTGCGATGCAGGAAGAGACCCATGCCCCAGCAGTGGGGACATACATGAGTTGATAACGAAGGCAAATAACACTGTCACTTGGTGCTTTTGTAGTGTATAAGTGTTTGTCTAATGGATAAAAATCTCGTGTCATATTGTTTGCTATCGAACTTCTCCAGAACGGCTTAGCCAACTTTAAATAAAGTTTTTGTGTATTTGGTAGGTACAAGAACTAGGTCGTATAACGGTGCAAACCTCTTTACACCATTCTTTATTTTTCTTTTTTTCTATCTATCATTATCAAATATTGAAATTATGTCACACATTTCGGAATTTAACTCATTTTTCATCATTACAACTTTACCCATCGACTAAATCTGACTATTTTATCTGTTTATCCGTTTTGATCCAGTTTTTCTGTTTTATTATAAAATAACAGTACCTATCTTAAAAAAAGTAACAGTTGAAGTCGCTCCACTTTTTTATTATTCATAAAAGTTATACAACGTTACAGTCGTAGGCTAATTCTTGTGGCAAAGCAATGTTTGCGGGGTCAGCTGAAAATATATAAAAAAAATATGGCATTAATCTTAATTCAAAAAACAATTCAATTTTATTTTATTTCAATATAAAGAGTTTAGGTACATTCTGTTTCCTGAATGTCAATGTAAAATGAAAGCGAAAGCTGATGCCTTCGGGCCGTAGTGTAGTGGAAAAAGGCAGTGGGAAAAAAAGCTCCACGCAGACCATCTTTTCTCAAGTCATCTTATATGTAATGCATCAGTTGCCACCTATAAGTATGATAAGGTTTTATCATTGCCATCAATAACTTTCAATGTCAAAGCATTAGTTATTGTAATTGTTTATGACAGTAGGGAAATCATAAGACACACGAAAATTCTACACATTCATTTCAAAAACCTAAAAAACATTCACGTTACTTATGTCTCATTCTTAAGAAACTAAGTCGCATTACATTACCCCCTAATGATGGCACAACCTTGCGCTCATTAAGGGAGGGCTATGTCCAGCAGTGGACTAGTATAGCCTGAAGAAGAAGAAGAAGTCTCATCATAAGCCCATAAGTTCACTATACTTAAGGCTATAACTTCTTTTTGACAAGTTTATATCCAATTCTAAGCACGATCAAACCTGGAATTGATGATATCACCGCTTTGTATGTCCCCACTGCTGAGACTTGTTTCTCTCCCTAAGGATTAGGCCCTACTCCACCACGGGGGCCAAGTCCAGGTTTGTGGAGGATTGTAAGGCAGTGGCGGGCCTTACTGTCCGAAATTATCAAACTACCCATAAGGCTTCAAACATGGCTTAACGACTGCCATTACATGACACCCGGCACCAACGGCTTAGCGTGCCTTGCAAAGCATGGAAACGCTCGGAGAAAAGCCACTAGTAGTAGTTACGGGATGGTCACCAATCCAGCACCTGACCGCGCCTGTTGTTGCTTAACCCTAGTGAGGCTTAAACTCGCTTTGTGTCCTTGAAACTTATTTGCAAAGTTTCATTGTGAACCGTCATGTCGTTTGTAAATGAAAAACAATTTACGTGGAACAAATTGACTTAAGTATTAAGGCCGCCAATATTTTAATTTAATTATTGTTACTGTAATTTCTGTGTACAATAAAGAATACTCTATCTATCTATCTACGTTTATATGGCAATCGCTTATTAAGGGAGACTCTTAAGTATTTACGAAGTGAAATTTCTAATTGTTGAAATATTTTAGATAGATAGATAGAAAATTCTTTATTGTACACAGAAATTACAAAAAATATATGAAAAAAAATGAATAAATATTTATTTAAAGAAATGGTTACAAAGACTTACATTCTTGAGTTTATATTATTCTAGAAGAAAAACATAACAAAAACGTAATTTTATGTGACTACTACCATAACTAGACTATCTAGTAGCCTGTATTTATGGTAAGTAGGCCCGTGCCTCTAGCAAAAGGCGGAAGACAGTGGGTGGTGATGTTATTTTTATCAAACAATATTGAATCTAGTAGAAGATACATGTGAGTACAAAATATACTAATATCTAACATGCGGCATGCAATTTATGTGTGTCTGTGTGTGTGTGTGTGTGTGTGTGTGTATATGTGTGTGTGTGTGTGTCTGTATAAAATATAGTACAATTGACGGCCTTATTATAACCCGTATTAGAAGCAATTTCTTACAGGCGTGTTTTATATTTTCATTTTAAATTATATTTATAAATAAATACAAATACATTTATTTGTCTCTATTTCACTCTGTCTGTCTCTATTCAATTACAAATTATTAAAATATCACACGTCACCGCTCTAAAGCTACTGAAACGTGCATGTTATAACGATATCAAGAATTCCCGTGGACCGGCAACGTTTCTAACTACCATGTGAATTTTCAGCTACAACATTTTCAGGCATACACGTGTATCATTTCTGAAAATATACCGGAGTATTGAAGCGTAGTTAGATTGTCTGACTGCAAATCAATGCAGAGATTTTCATTCGCCGCTAACGATTACCATTAACGACTGCAATCACATGACAGCCGGCACCAACGGCTAAACGTGCCTTGCGACGCACGGAAGCGATCGGAAGGATGCCAATAGCGGTAGTTACGGGACCGTCACCCGTCCTGCACTTTACTCGATTTTATTATTGGAAGATCCAATTGAAAAAAAAGGTTTTACCGAAGTACCGTATTTTACCGTATTTTGTAAAACGTCTATTTTTGTAAAAGTTAGCAATGATTAGATTAGATTAGAATTCTAGCAATGATAAGAAGTTGGGGTAGGCGCGCGACTAAGCCGGTTTTGGTCACGGGGATTCTGTCGTGTGAAAACCGCTGCGCCACCGAGACCGTCTAGATACGAGTAGTCTAGTCGTTTTAGATACCCCGCTAAAAGCTAACAGACTGCAGTTTAACATAATATAACATTTACATACATTGCTTCTGGCCCCACACTTTGATATGCCGTGTCGTCGGAACCAGAAACAGCGACATCACAAACATGTAAACATTCAAGACCTAGGGTTTTTTTTTTGTTCCCAGCCGGGGTTCGAACCGGGGACCCTCATGCATAGTACCACTGGTCCACAGCGGTCGTCGCTCAGTTTTGCATTGTATCTTGGGTACATTTGAGAATTAATTAAATCAGCCAACGGGGCAGAAGGACACGAGTCACTCACGATAGACGAAATGTCACGCGTGACATGGCGCCATGCCAATTGTATTAAATTACTTAGGTACTTTTGCCTTAGCTCACATCGCAGGTTCGATTTAGGCATACACCGATGAGTTTTATTTTAAGTTCTATCGTAGATAGATAGAATATTATATATTTTTTTAATGCACTAACCCGTGCTGATGACAATTTTAAAAAACCTATTTAGAGGCTAAAATTCCACCCATGCCGGAATTCGAACTCGCGACCTCTAGCTATCCGTGCCAGCGCTCTTTCCAACTGAGCTAATGGGCGACTTACCGGCATCAATGAAATTTCGAACCTCTATATTACGTACACTTCACTGATGCCGGTGAGTCACCCATTAGCTCAGTTGGAAAGAGCACTGGCACGGATAGCCAGAGGTCGCGGGTTCGAATCCCGGCATGGGTGGAATTTTGAGCCTCTAAATAGGTTTTTTAGATAGAATATTCATCATTGCGTATACACCTGGGATTACATAAGAGACTTAAAAAATAACAGCACAGTACAAGTGGCGGCCTTATTACCAAAAGCAATTTCTTCCAGACAACCAATCATCTTAATCATCATCAATCCATTATGTCTCCACCGAGGGACATGTGTACGATTTAGCAATCGCACACGGTGCGCTATAGTTTTGTAACGTAACACATGTAAAATAACCCACTTACGTCACAGCACGGTGAAGTGCAGTCGCAAACCAATCAAGTGAATAAAGGATTTGAATTATAAATCGATCTTTTTAGTTATCAAAATAACAAGTCAAGGTGTAAGTGTCTAACAAGAGACCGTACATCTTTATGGTCCTTCGAGCCGGATTTGAACCAGCGACCTATGGATGGTCTCTTTCCTGAGGAAGGTATAGTCTAGTCTTCAAGTCAAGCTTCGACCAATTCGTATGTGTAGTATGTGAATAAATGATTTATCTATATATCTATCTATCAATCCGGATTTAGCCCCCGTGGTGGATTATGGCTTTAAGTTCCATACAAACGCTAAAAGTCTACTCGGAAAAAGGTTTAACTGTCAAACTATTAAAGCGGCAAGCAGTGTTACCAATTGAAAAAAACATATGTCCGTTCGTACCAACGTAACGACGCTTAGTATACGTACCAACGTAACATCGTACGTACCAACGTAACGACGCTTAGTCACCATAGGAGTACCGACGGCGGTCTTATCACTAAAAGTTATCTCTTCCAGACAACCTTTTTACCGTAACTAACTTAACTTCCAAATATACTTATTTTAATCCTCCCCAGCCAAACGGCGTCTGGAAGAGATCGTACTGGGCAATAATATCGCAAGTTGTATACTAATATCACTTAGATCTAAGAAAAAATATTTAAAAAAAAATACTATTGGTGTATTTTTAATTCTTTTTTCTTATTTGGCGGCACGGGTCTCTTCCTGCATCGCAGAAATGTTCGGTCATACTCCACCACGGGGGCCAAGTCCGGGTTGGTGGAGGACTGTAAGACAGTGGCGGGCCTTACTGTCAGAAGTTACGAAGCCGAACATAAAGCCTATGACATGGCCACGAGCGATAATATAGAATACATCGATATCTTATCTATGTATTCTTTATTTAGATCTAAGATCTCGATTCATTGAAATCGAATGTTTGAATCCTTTTTCCGCTCCTAAATAACTAGTGATTGATTCCAATTACGTTTCTTTATCTTATCGATGTATTCTTTATTTAGACCAAAGATCTCGATTCATTAAAATCGAATATCTCGATTCCTTTTCCGCTCCTACATAACTCTTTTACTTTTTCTACCACATAAAACGTCTCAGGCGCCAACCACCGCAGTCCCTACCGAAGCCCACGTCAGAAACATCCGAAGCCCACCCCTATCCTATCGATAGCCGCCAAATGACGTCACGACGCCGACACGCTGCCGCTGACGGCTGCGCTCACGCATCGCTGCGTCCGGTACGTGGGGATTTAGGCATGAGGGTCGGGGTTGAGGTTTTAGGAATAGTTTGAGAGATTTGTTTTTTTAGAACGATGTAGGTTAAGTTAGACGAATCTAAGATGAAATCGTTCGAGAGGTGGTGAGATACTTTGAAATTAATGTATGAACTATTGTGATGACACGGAGAAACTGCAGAAAGTTGAATGAAGAAAAAAATACCTATATGTTTAATTACGTGGAACGTTAAAACACGAGTCGAGATAATCGAATGCTGAAATGAAATTTGAATCGATAACTTATATATAACATCAAAATTCTCATTGCAATCAATTGATATTCAATTTAAATGTTCACAGAATTAGATAGATAGATAGAGAACACTTTATTGTACATAAAAATGGAAATTACACAGATATTTCTTAACCTAAGAGTACAGACGGCGGCCTTATCACTAAAAGAGATCTTTTCCAGACAACCTTCGGATGAACTGGACTAATAATTAGAGAAGGAAGTAGATGTACAAAAAAAAAAACATAGAAAACATTGATTTCAGAGGTTCCAAATTAATGTTTTTTTTTATGTTTTCATGTAGCTTCCAGAACATAGGTGTCCCGCCGTAGAGTAAAGTCTTTCAGACCAAGATTTCTTTTATTAATTTGTCATCTCTAACTTCTCCGGCAAGAACCTATCTAGAGCACCCGCTATTGTCTACTCGGCCGGCCCCGTGTTTCCCGAAAAATATATGTGGCTCAGATTTTTACTTCTGATCAAGTGAAAATTTCAGCTTTACGCTATTGTCTAGTAAACTACGTAAACGCGACCCTAGTCCGAATGCGAACCGAACTAATCAATAGTCGATTAATCAGTGGCAGGAGCGCCCGCGCAACCGACGCGGAAAATCTTACAAAAAATCGCGAGCGAATCGCGTTCACGCCACAGTGGGCCGAATTCGACTAAGGAACATGGAAAGAGTAGAGAGTTGGTTTCACAACTTAAAAACTAGAGTGGCGTTGGTGAAAACTATATCAAAAGTTGATTTTAGGTATTGGAGAAAGGTCCGATGAATCTTAAGTAAGTTATCAGTAAAATAACAAAATTACTGTGAAAATCCGAAAAAAATTTTAATTGTACATTTATAGTAGTTTGCGCCAGTTGGCTATATTTGGCGAGAATTTCAGTTGGTAATATTTAACTAACAAGAGGATTAAGGGGCGCTGTATGCTGAAATGCAGTCTATAAACCCAGCAGCAGATGCTCAAAAATGCATGTTCTTATGTAAGTCTTACTTTTAATACTAGATATTGTAGAAGTCAAGTTATGTTTTTTGACATGTCCACACCTTTTCTGGTGCAAGTAACGTTATCTTATCTTATTTCCCACATTCATAACATCAATATAGAACAGAGCACATCCTGAGTTTATTTTTTTTTTGTTTTCTTTTTCTCTGAGACTTACAGATTTAAAGAAAAGTTTAGGTTTAAGATGGCTTATATTAATCCGCTTTATTTGGATGAGCGCTGCTTATCTTATATCACCTTTTTAATGAGCAGGGTATCTTAGTGCTTATGTATCTTATTATCCATATCACTAAGGTCATATTTTGTATAATCTTATCGCGGCCTCAGTGGGGCGCGGCGGTTTGGCACGCTGACTGTAAAACCGAAGGTCTCGGGTTCGATCCCCGGCCGGGTCAAAATAGGAGACGAACTTTTCTAGTTTGTCTCGGGTCTTGGATGTTATCTATGTATTTATTGTATGAAATCCATCGTCGAGTTAGCACCTATAACACAAGTAATTTAATTGTACTTCGTATAAGGCTAACGAGATCTGTGTAATATGTCCATGAATATTAATTATTTATTTATTATCTACCTAGCATACTTGTGAGCGCTCAGTTTTAATATGGATCACATATGCATTGAGCCTACTGTTAGCCTTGATCATTTATTTACTATGTTTTTTTTTATAACAATGATACAATTTAGTTTTACTGTCTAAATAAATTTCATTCCATTTGGTTACGTCCAGGTTCGAAGGGATGACAGTCCATTTTGATTCACCAACATCATGATCATACAATCCCTGTACACTGCTATGTATAAACCTGTTCCCCAAAAGCCATCTCTTATGGCCCCTTGCCATCCACATCCGCATTAATGTTTTAACTATAATAAAACTTCGATAAACTTTCGTAAGAACTACGATAAAGTTTCGTGAATGCGCTCGTGGCCTAGTGAAGGGATCGAGGCCTAGTCAAACCAACTGATGAGAATCAATCACTTGAGTTAAGCAACTACAGACGCGGTCAGTTTCAGGATCCGTGACCGTCCCGTGACTACCGCTAGTGGCATTTTCCGGGCAAGGGTTGATATCGAAACTTTCGTAGATAAGTTTCCACAACACAGCGAGTATGTCGACTCCACCGCCTTTTCGGCCGCGCGGAGAAGGGTAGGCTGTTCCGTGTCGATAACAGCGCTCCATAAATCATGCCCTCGCAAATGTCTCGTCGTAGCCCGCAGCAGGCGATTTGCGTGCCCCGCCCATCGGGTTGCAGTGCATATGTCGGACGCAGTGGCCTCTCGGTCTAATGGACTATTCGGTGGTAATTCGGTGGGATTCTTGATTGATTTAATTGTTAGTCTATGGAACGCTCGTGGCCTAGTCGGACCGAGTGATTGGAATCAGTCACTTGTGTTTAGCAGTCAGACGCAGGACGGATGACTGTCCTGTGACTACCGCTAGTGGCGTTTTTCCAAGCGCTTTCGTGCTTCGCAACTGTCATGTAATGGCAGTCGTTAAGCCATGTCAGAGGCCTTATGGGCGTGGTGAAGTATCGCTTAACCTCTCTGCGATGCAGGATGAGACCCGTGCCCCAGAAGTGGGGACATACAAGAATTGATATCGACTATGAAGATGCGAGGGGGATGACTAATTTTTTTGTCACTATTATGCTGTTAAAAAATGCAAGTATGAATGACGTCCGACAGTAAATTTTTTATTGTTTTTTTTTTTGTTACACAATTTGTGCTATGCGATGACTGCCTGTTTAATGCTGGCCACACGTTTAAGAGGACATGGGTTTGAGTCTTAAAGTAACAATGACTTTCTTTTCTACGTTATACACGTGAAAATGTAGTAATAATATCACTCGCTAAAGGCGAAGAAAAGCACTGCAAGGAAACGCGAGTGTCTAAGGTGTTTAAATTACTCAACGCTTGGAATCGCCAGTCCGTGTTGGGCCCGCGTGGTGTGACGGATACACTCTCTCTCTGACTGAGAAAAGAGTCTAACTGGAGAGATGTCCGTCTGTGTGTTTCATTAGGACATAATGTCCATGTAAATGTGTATACAATTATTTAAGTGTAGGTAATAACATGGGCTAATTTATAATATTGTTAATATTATAAATAAATGAATAAATAATTAAAAGTAAAAATGATATTCCAAAGGTTCACAAAACTCACGAAGAAATTGTACTTACAACATCCGAGGAAACTAATAACAGCTCTCTAAACTAACTTACGCTGTATAAGGATTATTTATTACACTACTCAGGGGAGCATAAAGACCGCAATATGAACTACTCAACGTAGGTAGTGGCAGAGCGGCAATATTGACATCTCTGAAGGCAGCCATCTTTGATCTCGTCTACACGCCAAATTAGCGGTTACGAATGCTACAGCATTCGTCGTAGCAATTACTTTACATACCTACAGCTCAATGATTGTACGTCAGACCTTATAAACACACAATATTAATTGTATTGTATGTACGTACACACTACACATAATGTAGGCTACACTTATTAGAACAACATTTCCTGAAAATTTCCTCGTAACTATCCACAGTAAATAAAAAACCATTTCGGTTGAAGATTTTTCATCTTCGAAACGCACCTAAAATCACAATGGCGCTCGCTGAAGCGTTTTCCCGCCAGTTCACGGGAGCGTTCGAAAATCGGTTGGACGGCCGCCAACTACTCGCACCTCACCAAATGCATTTCGATTCGAATAAAAATCGAATCGTAAAGTCGCGCCACGAAAATACTAGCCGGTGCGGCCGGTTATAATATTAAAAAGGTTATCTTTTGTTTTTTTTGTGTTGTAAAAGGCATCCGGTCACTTTCAAAGAGTATATAACCACGGTCACTTTTAGCTGTATTTTCAGCAAGAATGCGGTTATGAAGTTAAAACCTTTGTAATAAATGAACTTATTAAAAAAATATATGTCTAATCTTTGGAAACTTAATCACAGACTAAAGATATTATTATCAGCGCAGCAAAAAAAGCTTTTCTTGACATACCCAATTACCCACAAGTAAAGAATGAATTTTTTAATGCAGTTATCAGGTTTTCGCTAGACCTTTTTTTAATCATAAAATTATACCTCAGTTATACAGGTTTTAATTAACAATGCCTCTGAAAGCGACATTACTTGTCTAATATATATTATAAATAAATCTCGTGTCACAGTGATTGATACTCTCCGAAACGGCTTTACCAATTTTTGGGTAGGTCTAACAATACCTCGCAGGCTAATTAATGGCAAAACAACGCTTTTTTATAAATAGGCCTACTTTCTTCACGATAAAGCTTAGGCTTACCTATAAATATTCACGTCTATAACCGATTGCGAGTTAGCTAAGTAGGTTTATACCCTACGGGAGCAAATCACGCCCGGGTAGGCTTCACGCAGCTATGCCTCCGAAGCCATCACAACATAATAGGATACGCCGTTGCCCGCTTTATTAATACCAGGGCATTGTGGATAAATTGTAATATTGTTGCGAATAGCCTGCCGTGAAAGAGTTTGGATAGTGCAAGGGGGTTTAGCCCGGATTTTGGTTAAGTGTGAAGGTGAATTTCAAGCAAATGTGAAACTTAAAAGTAACTTAATCAAGTACTTATTTTTGTATGAAGCCTATAAACGCCGCACTACCGGTTACAGGCCTTCCTTCAGAGAGAGACAGTATGGGCTTATTACCACGAGTGCCCACCGCGGATTGTCAGTTTCAAGCGTTGATGTATTTGAACAGGTTGGACATTCGGGTTTTTTTTTCTGTAATCCTGTATTTATTCCTTTAAAACTCACCCAAAAATAGGTCTTATTGAATTTAAAGAGTTCACGCAGTGTCCAATCTTAAAATGTATTTTGAAGATTAAACAGACCGATTTCAGTAATAATTCTGATCCTTTACAGTAACACAGTCAAAACATTAAACAAGATATCTGCCTGTATGTCTACAGCACATTAACCTTTAGATATACCTTTGAAACCCATTTTAACCAAGCAACTATCCCAAATATGTCTAAAGGTGATTTAGAACAGATAACCTGTCAAACAGTGCTGAAATGACTGGGTATTTGACGAAATAGCGGAGCTAGTCGACGTCAATGTATTAGGTAGTACATTCTCGTGTATCGTGAATTCCCATACGCTATGTACCGCTTTACACACGTTCCAGACAACGGCAGGCCCTCCAGTGGCTATGCATGCCACAAAACACGTGTGCTGTGGTCAATGAATTCTACACAGACTTGAGAAGAGTAGGTAATAGGCACAAATAGGAATTGTTGGAATTTTTTGCCTCTAAATAAATAGGTTTTTAAAATTGTCCTTAGAACGGGTTAGTGCAACAAAAAGAATATAACATGATTATATTCTTTTTGTTACGGGTACAGCGATATCTTTCCGATGTAAAACCTAACTGCAAAGTAGGTACTCGGGGCTGCAAGTGATGCAAATTACTTCAGCCAGATGTCGCTGCCTGTAAATAATACAGAGAATATTGTAAAGAGATTCGAAATTTCGCTGATGCCGGTACTTGCCCATTAGCTCAGTTGGGAGAGCGCTGGCACTGTTAGCCAGAGGTTGCGGGTTCGAGTACCGGTATGGGTAGAATTTTTAGCCTCTAATTAGGTTTTTAAAATTGTCCTTAGCACGACTTAGTGCAACAAAAATAATATAGTAAAAGACACGTCTGTAAGCGGGTTGTATCGTCAAAAATCCAAGCATTGTTTTGGTTTTAATATCCAAATACCTGTTTCATTTAAATCTTCGTAGATTAAAATGACTGCCTCGTTGTCTAGCCGCTAAGCAGCTGCCAAGACAGAGGTTGTGGGTTCGATGCCCACTGGGGACCGCCGTACAGTCGGCCTCAATCTGGGTGTATTTTCATGTTTGTGACGGCCTTGCCTGGTTACCATAGTACAAGGTCTAGTGATTGTGCTGTGTGAATTAAATTATTTATCTCATAAAAAAATATGTCCAGGTTTGCAAATGGTTTCCATCGTAGGCATATGCGGAAAAAAGGAAAAACGATATTTTTGAAAATTAAAGGACTGTGTCGATATCATCGTTATCAACCCATGATGTCCCCACTGCTGGGGCACAGGTCTCTTCCTGCATCGTAGGAAGGTTAGGCCATACCTCACCACGCGTGCCAAGTCCGGTTTGGTCGAGGATTTTCTTATCTTTTCCTTATTCTATTTATTAAGTGCACTGGCTCCAGGAAGTTACTTGTAAAATCAAGATTAATCAAGATCAAAATTATTAATGTAAAATTCAAATCCGGAATACCCTTGGCAACGTGTTTATCTTAATAACCAACACTAGATTTCATTAACAAATCACTACAACTCTACTTTTTTACCTAATACTCATGTGTTATGTCATATGTCACACGAGCATTCTACCTGGCTTCCTAGCTCTACGCTCCCTGTCGAGTCAGATGCATTGATTCAGAGACCGGCCTGCGCGATGCATTCCCAAATACCTACAGCAGAGAGGGTTTGATACATGGAGGTTGACTGCGATATATGCAGTTAGGGAGTCTGTATCTGTAGTGTCTGTAGGAGGTTCTATCTTTTCAAGATTTTCGCTCGGGTTTGCGGGCACAAATATTTTGTGCTTTATATCTTTGCATTCGGAAGCAAGCGACCCAGGTGCCATTCCCGCCGCGGGCATAGCAATGATTTTGTTTTTTAAGTTATGCACGTTTCTTAAAAACCTATTTAGAGGCTAAAAATTCCACCCATGCCGGGATAGGTTTTTAAGAAATTGTCCTTAGCACGGGTTAGTGCATTAAAAAATAATAATTATGTACGTTTGTGAAGTTATACTCGTAGTAGCAATACCGCTCGCTGATATGAAGGAAAACATCGTGAGAAAAACTGACTGCCCAAGGTTTTTATTTACCTCAGCGCTGGAAATTACCAATCCGCGGTGGGCACGCGTGGTAGCTATAATAATAAATAAATATTCATGGACATATTACACAGATCTCGCTAGCCCTATACTAAGTACAACTAAATGACTTGTGTTATAGGTGCTAACTCGACGATAGATTTAATACAATAAATACGTAGATAACATCCAAGACCCGAGACAAATTAGAAAAGTTTGTTTCCTAGTTTGACCCGGCCGGGGATCGAACCCGAGACCTTCGGTTTTACAGCAGCGTGCCAAACCGCTGCGCCACCGAGGCCGCCCAAACCCGTACTCTGCTACTACTATTCTGCTACTAAGCCCGTACTCTCTGTCCGAGAGAAGGCCTGTGCCCTACAGCGGGACATATGTAGGCTATATAAAAAAGGCAACTGCGTACATTACACAAGTGTTTACATACATTGCTGGATGTAAACGCTATCAATTGACAATAAAACCACAATAGTTTGTTACAGGGAATCGCAGTAATTAGAGCTTCGAGCTCTGATATTCAACATGCCGCCACAAACAAATTGCTGGAAAATCAAACGCGGTGTTGTTACAAACCTACACATCAGAAGTCCAGATATAACTAAATCTAAACAATAAAACTTATATCTATAATATAAAAATGAATCGCTGAATGTGTTGGTAAGCGCAAGTCTCGAGAGCAGCTGAACCGATTTCGCTAATTCTTTTTTTAGAATATTCTTTGAAGTACGAGAATGGTTCTTACGGAGAGAAAAATAATAAAAAAATTAAAGAATCGACTGCGAGGCGTTACAAAGTTCGCTGGGTCAGCTAGTATCAAATAGATAGAAAAAATGTGTAAAGCCCTAACAAAAAAGTCAATTTTGGGATTTTGAAAATATGTGTTTCCGGGATTGCCCAGAAATGACTGTTATAAGTTATAAACTCGACAATCTCAGCTGAAAAAAAATTAAGCCATGTCAGAGGCCTTATGGGCGGCTTGATAAATTCTGACAGTAAGGCCCGCCACTGTCTTACAATCCTCCACCAACCCGGACCTGGCCCCCGTGGTGGAGTATGGCCTAACCTTCCTGCGATGCAGCAAGAGACCCGTGCCCCAGCAGTGGGGATATACAAGGGTTGATAACGAAAAAAAAAATTTTATAATAAGAGCCTGTTTCACAATGTTCAAATAAAGTTCCAGATAAGCTATCCGCAACCAGGGCTGCCGTTTGTTCTAAATTTAAATAAATTTTCCTATATTGCATGTGTTCGTTTATGGTTTCAAATTTAGAACAAACGTCAGCCCTAGTTCCGGACAGCTTATCCAGAACTTTATCTGCAGATTGTGAAACAGACTCTAAAGTATGTACTGAACAACTATAATGTCGCTATAAGTAAAAACCTTTGAATGACTCTGCTGCCACGATTTACCTGTTTTTTTACAGTTAAAATCACAAACAGTAAATTTGTTTCATAAGAATTTTACAATTAATAAGCAAATGCACGGAATGTGAAAGAAAAACTATGCTTAAAAATACATGAAACTTTGGTAGCACGGTACGGCATCATATGGTACAATGATGCATTCAATAAATATTGCTAACACCAACGTTACGTTATCAACCCTTGTATGCCCCCACTGCTGGGGTACGGGTCTCTTCCTGCAACGCAGGAAGGTGAGGCCATAGTCCACCACGGGGGCCACGTCCGGGTTGGTGGAGGATTGAAAGACAGTGGCGGTCCTTACTGTCAGAAGTTATCAAGCCGCCCATAAGGCCTCTGACATGGCTTAACGACTGCCATCATATGACAGCCGGCACCAACGGCTTAACGTGCCTTGCGAAGCACGGAAGCTAACACCAAGATGGGATTTAATTTTGATATGGGTATGCAATGAATGTTTGTGTGTATTTAATTGAGTGTTTGTATTTTGTTATTTACTGTCGATGATTTTTCTAAAACTTAACAAATCTAATTCGTAAAAATCTCGTATGATTGTTTTTGTGTATGTATGATTGGTTGAGAATAACCCATAGGTTAACATTAATACGCCATATTAGCCAGCTAGGAAGTAAATAAAATTATAAGTTTCCACTATCTGCTGGTGTTTGATTGATACCTCATGGAAATCAATTTCTACGATCGTTTTTGGCGTTATGATCTTCCGCTGCCAACTGCCACCGGCAAGCTGCAGGTCATCTTTGTTTTTCTACAAACCTTCAATCTACGAAATGATATCGTGAGATATAGATAAAAAACAATCTATTCAAATTACTACAAGTTGAACAGCACACACGAGTAAGTGACATTATTAAAAGTACTAGTTGCACAAATATAATAAAGTAGAGTTATTCCGTTTGTCTTCACAACAACTTGTAAGTTTTTTTAAGAGTAGCCGCGTATTCATTAACTTTCGACTGGCCTGTAGTTTAACCTGTGAATACCTAACGAGCCTAACCTACGCCTTGCCAACAGGACCGTGTGCCCAAACACAAGGCCTAATCCGGCACTCATACAAAATTCATGACTACATTAATTTGTCCATTCTCCGGGCCATAACTCAAATTATACATGCAGGCCGGGAGTGAGCCGCGGTCAACGTAACTAGTCTAGCTGTAGCGGCACAAAGCAAACATTAGCCCAGCCATGCATTATTGTCAAGCACTGAAATACTGTACTGGTGTGCATTATAATAACACCCCGTTTCCACCAACCCTCTAGTAACTCCGACTGAAATTTCAACGCAAACTCGACCTTAACATTTCGATGTTACGACTGCATTTTCTTTGCGAGTAGAGTGAAGTTATTACGTTGTCACGTTGAGTAGATCTAACATGCAACGAGCTAGGTTGCCGCGCGGATGGCTAGAGTTAGCTATGACAAAGATGTCGGCCATATTGGATTTATTAATAGCGACGTAGTTTTCCAGCCGCGCGCGCATGCCCTCTGGCGCGGGCTACACTGATTTGAATAATTAACATCTTGCCTGCTGCGTTTTGGTGGAAAATTAGGGGTAGCAGTTCCACACTGGCCTAGGTATAACGGACATTGTGTTAGCAGATACCGTACGAAACATTGTATTCGTATAAATAAACATTACATGCTTGGCTAGACCGATTGGATACTTTTGTTAGCCTGTTCGATGTTCGCCGTATTTGTACATTAGTATTTTTTAAGGTTAACACGAGCAGTAGACATAATTAAAACTGTTTTTAAACGGATTTATGCTCGTTTATTACAATTTTTAAAATTTTCCACGTTTCGGCACTTTTTCACGGCACCTGAAAAAGTGCCGAAACGTTGGAAAATTGTAAAAAATGTAATAAACGAGCATAAATCCTTATAAAAACAGTTTTAATTTGTACATTAGTTAAGTGCAATGAAGTCTTAATAATAATAGTCCAAAAAAGGGGTTGTCAGGAAGGAAGCGTTGCATTGGTTGCCGAGAAACTTCGAGAAATTGAGCTTCAGTATGTCCTTACGCTGGAATCGAAATGATTTTTTTTGATAGCTCGTTGCTTCAAAATTGCTTTATATAAAGAAATATTTTTAATTTGTTACATAAATTAATTACAAGATATACCTCTGCGATTCCTAGTTTGACCTGCAGAATACAAATTCTGTATTGACCGCATTAACTTTGGTGCCAAGTTTCTGCAAATTTATTGCTTTGTCAAAATTCTGTTTAATGGTTTGGTTTGAGTTTCCTTAAATTAGGGACATATAATATACAAAACATATTTTAATGACATTTTATCACGGTTGTAGTACAAAAAATATACTTCGAATAACATAGTAGAGAATGTTTGTTTCTAAGTGGCATAATAAATAATTTTTATTCAATATACAGAATGCATCCTACATCTCCATCCAAAATAAAAATGTATAATTTTCTCAAATAGAATTTCTCTCTTTGTCCTAACTTCACAATAATAGCCATTTGCGAGCCTCAATTATGTGGCATTTGACTCTCTAAGGTTTGTTGTAAGAAATATCCTTCTGGAATAACCTTGCCTACACATGTATTTTTTTTATTTAATGTCCTGTTAAATGTTTCGTGTATTCCTAAAGTCCAATTCCAATCTGGCGCGTATTTTGGAAATCAAAAGCGAACACGGTACGTGTAGAAGTTTCACGCTGCAACGCGCTCCCAAGCTACGTCCGCTGAAAGGTAACCAAGTGGAAAACAACACAAGCCTATCCAAAAGAAAAAGTCCTACTTTTTCCGGCTGTTGCCTGTGAAACCGCCGCTTAGGCCTACGCAGGCGTGAACCGTGAACCGCGTCTGAACTAGCCTTTAGATAATCGAACCCTAAGAGGGTGACGACCCATAAAGGTTTTTCACACTTAGAACCATCGACAACATTGCTTCGGTATGAAAAAAATCTTAACCGAGAAAATGGCTGTATTACTATTATTATTGTGCATGCAACGACTTATGAACGTTGATGAAGCAAAGGTGATCTGTCAGGATCGTGGCAAGTGGCAGTCCCTGGTCTCTGCTTACCCCTCTGGGATACAGGCGTGACGTTCTATATTGTTATTAATTATATATATATATATATATATATTTTTTTACACCCATTATTTTTATTATTATTCATTCTTTATTGCACAAAAGGAGCTTAATGCTAATTGTATTTTCTGTTTTTGGTCAATATATGCATTATAATTGATTGTAGAACTAAAAGAGGATAAAATTATAGAGTTTCAAAGGGTATAACGCTTACAACACTTTTCATAAACTATTGTAATTTCATATGGTACTGCCATTCTCATGTGATAATTGCGGGACCACGCGTTTTGTTAAATTCTAGATAAGTGACCGAAGTACCTATTTCTTATTGTGGGTAGCAAATAGTACGAAAAAGGTGTGAAATGGTAAGGTAGACAGTTTTAAAATGCCAGCCGTGGTCCTGCCATAATCACGTTCACGCCCAAGACGACTCAAAAACGCGATTCAAACGCGATTCACGCGCGCTGTTGCTTCGTTTCCATACAAATGCTCGCAAAACAATTAAATTTACAACTGTGTACAATAAAATAACACTCAAACTGCGCATAATGTGAGGTGTTTGAAGACGTACATCATATTTTAGTGGAATGTGTTCGAAACGAAACTGCAAGAAACTTAGTACCTATGTAACAATGCGATATTTAATAATAAAGGAGGTTGTAACGTTATTCTTGCATTTCCCAATACAGAAGAAGCCAAAATATTATACAAATTGGTAGAAATTGGTTTTTGCACAATTTAGCTTTTAAGCTAGGACAAATATTAAATCAACTTTAGTCATGTACCTATAGATTGTCACAAGTATAACTGTATATAGAATTACTAGGACGACATGGTCGCTTTTCTTTTGTGTACAAAGTTCTTCAAATAAAGATAAAAAAAACACTAAAAGTTCATGCAAAAACATCGCAGTGTGCTAGCGCCCTTGATTAAATCGAAGGCTTAATCGCCGTGTGGACCGGAAATGATGGAAAAAGCATCAACCGAGGGACCGGCGATGATGTAAAATTAACACCTTACATTGTATCACTATGCGTGGTGCAATGCATTTAGAGACGACTTTCACGCCAAACCAAAAATTGTGGGAAAAACGGTGATATCAATCCTAGTATCTCTCTACTGCTGGGGCACGGGTCTCTTCCTGCATCGCAGGAAGGTTAGGCCATACTCCACCACGGAAGTCAAGACCGCGTTGATGGAGGATTTTAAGACATTAGCGGACCTTACTGACCGAAGTTGCTTACTGACTTCCATTACATGACAGCCGGCGCCAACGGCTTAACGTGCCTTTATACTGGTAACTATATACTTTATATGGAACTTTATACTTTATATATTTATTTCACCTTATAGAGGTTTCTGTCAGAACCACATTTTTAATTTTAGAACTGTAACTGATGGCTGTGATAAAACGTGATTTAAATTTTTTTCACCATTTATTTGTAATCTGTGAACGTTCCGTCATTCCGTCAAGACACATGCCTATCTCCGTCGATCGATCGATTTCAACCCACTGCTGGGGCACGGGTCTCTTCCTGCATCGCAGGAGTGTTAGGCCATACTCCACCACGGGGGCCAATTCCGGGTTGGTGGAGGATTGTAAGGCAGTGGCGGGCCTTACTCAGAAGTTATCAAGCCGCCCAAAAGTCCTCTGTCATGGTTTAACGACTGCCATTATATGACAGCCGGCACCAACGGCTTAACGTGCTTTGCGAAGCACGGAATCAGGAAGCACGGACCTATCTCCGTAATCGTCTTCATTCCGTTTTTCCCGGGTTACGCGAATGTACTGTTATTCTGTTATCCTGGTGATTATTACGATGACCCTGGTTATTCTTTCGGACTTTTGTTTATGACAGGTGAGTATGACAGTGACGTACAAACACAGATCAATGAAGGGCTAACAGCTGCATTAAAAAAAAACTACGTACGTAGACACCATCGCCCTCTAGTAGCGAGATTGGAACCATTTTTAGGACCTGCCAGAAAATCGCTCATAAAAATGTAAGTTTTTGACATTTGGTGGGTTAACACAGTATTGCTTAATAGCGTCCAGGTAGCGTTCTAATGAAATCACATGGATCTACATTCCAATACAGCTGCTAAACCCCTAATTAGATGTACAGGCATTGCGAATTGCTTCCCTAATCACGCAATCTGCGAATTGGTTTCGGTCTAAGTCAAGTGCCTCTTGAGATACGAGTCCTCTAAGAGCCATATTATTAAGATCGCTCTTAAGTGCGCTGCTAAGTTTCTGTTTGAAAAGGGCACACAGAGCGATCACTATCTCTGTGATCGCTCTGTGAGCCTTTTTCATAATCCTGTTGCTTTATTGACTGATATTACCTAAAAGTAGTGGTAGCGGAGCGGTGTGTAGAACAGCTGCTTCGCAATCGAGAGGTCGTGGGTTCGAACCCGGCATGTACTAATAACTTTTTTATCTTAGTTTGTGAAGTTATCGTAGCAAAATCACTCGCTAACGTTGAAGAAAAACATCGTAAGGAAATCCTAGTGTTTGAAGCGTTAAATTTCCACAGCGCTTGTTACGTACAATGACCCAACTATAATCTCAGGTCTAGCTAACTAACCGGTGCTACAAAATGATGTTGAGAATAAGCTGAGTCCATAGTATTACGAATTTGGAAGTCCTGAAACACGCTGATGATGATGATGTAATGTTAACTACGAGTATAAAAAAAGAAGAAAATTAGTTGTCTACAGTCTATTTATTCTTACTTGTCCAATTTATTAAACAAGATTCTAACCTTAAAATTGAGATTAGATGCCTAAACTAGACATTTTCTCGCAAATTCATGAACTATCATGAACTATGTTTTATAAAATTGTCAGAGTGTTATCTTAAAGAGTGTTCCAGGTTACTTCACTTATGGAAATATGGCAGTTTCGGACTAAAAAGTCGTAGTTTAAGTGTAGAATCTTGTTTATACTATTTTTATTTTTAATGCACTAACCCGTGCTAAGGAAAAATTTAAAACCCTATTTAGAGGCAAAAAATTTTTTTGCCCCATACCGGGATTCAAACCCGCAACCTCTGGCTATCCGTGCCAGCGCTCAATTGGAAGAGCGCTGGCACGGATAGCCAGAGGTTGCGGGTTCGAATCCCGGCATGGGTGAAATTTTTAGCCTCTAAATAGGTTTTTAGAATCTTGTTTACTAAATTGGACAAGTAAGAATAAATAGACTGTAGATCATATGTTGCAACACGATAGACACCGACTTCATCAATTTATATATAGATGGAGAACACTTTATTGTACATAAGCTAGCTGGAAGAGTAACGTGGGTTAGCTGGAAGAAAATAGTAACTAGTATAAGTATTAAGAAAAAAAAATATTCAATTACTGATAAGGATACATAATTAAAGTTATTTAAGACTTACGAATATTATTAGGTAACTGAATAGGGACCTAACTCAGCTGTGAGTCAACAAGTTAACCGTCGCTGCCTAAGCTTTTTATTATTAAACCTTTTTTTAATCCAAAACTCTTAAAATTTTACAATTTTCATTTTACTAATTTTACTTTAGATCTGTATATTATTTTTCAACTTTTAAATTACTTCACCGATTTTTGACATTTCCTTGATTTTTGGCATTACTGCTTTATATTTCAACTAGAGCAGACTACATGAAACGTCCATTACCTGCTTATTCTACTTTTATCAAGTTTTTTTTCTGTTAATCGTTGTGTAAGTAAAACACAGAGTTGATGTCGTTCCAGTTTTTTTTTTTTAAATGTTCTACAAACTCACATTGGCGCCCGACGTAGGGCTGTAGATCATTTTATTAATAACTAGCTGACCCAGCGAACTTTGTACCGCCTAACAGTAGATTCTTTGTTTTTCTTTATTTATCCCTCCGTAGGAACCATCCTCGTACTTCAAGGAACATTCTAAAAAAAGAATTAGCGAAATCGGTCCAGCAGCTCTCGAGATTTGCGCTTACCAACACATTCGGGGATTCATTTTTATATTATAGATAAAACTGGAACGACATCAACTTCTTAATAAATAAGCTCAATAAATAAACTCGACTTCAACTTAATAAATAAGCATGTATAAATAATTGATAATAAGTTATTTTAAGTTAGCAGCGCCCTAACAGGGTTCTTGTTTGAAACAATTTTTTTTAAGTGATCTCATGTACATACAACAAGAATGCTAATAAACATCTTATCTTATCTTTCTCAAGAGTATGGGCTTCAAGCGCCTGTATGTGAACATTACACACACTGAGGTTTCCCCACGATGTTTTCTTTGACAGTTAGCAAATGCTACTAAAACTTTACAAACGTAGGAAGGTACGTAATTTAGATAACAAATCGCGGCATGAACCCACTGGTTCATGTCGGGATTTGCACCTAAAACTTCCCGAATGTGAGGCTGGTGTTCTAGGTCTTCGCTTCCAATTCTCCATGGTCCTATTTCAGTAAAACAAGCACCATCTTCGAGTGGAGACCGCGACTCGGCAAACGTAGTGTAGGACGCCCCCCGACCAGGTGGGATGACGATCTGCGAAAAACTGCAGGCAGATGTTGGATGCGGCAAGCTGAAGACAGGGCGCTGTGGCGCTCATTAGGAGAGGGTTATGTCCAGCAGTGGACTACATAATATTGCCTGAAGAAGAAGGATTAGCACCATCTTCGAGAAGTGAGCCTAAATACATTCCACGCGTAAAAATCCTTAACAGGCAGCCACTCTACATCCGCTCTTATCACTTGATGTTAGCGCCAATATCGTGCAACAAGGTGTGTCGTGTTGCTAACTGTACTATAGCTATGCCCTCCGTTGGTCGGTAGCGTTCGCAACGGAGTCGATCCAGCCATTACTGCTAATGACTGCGCCATGCTCTGACTGGCGTCTGCCAGGGTTGGCACTGAGAAGTTACAATAAACAATTATAAAAAACACACACATTGTTGATGATTTACATAATGTGCAATTTATGTGTTTTTTCTTGTGTTAAAATTTATTTTAATTAATTCTCTATCGCATTATGCAATTATGTCGTCGTCGTCGTCGTCGGGCTATAACAGTCCACTGCTGGACACAGCCCTCCCCTAAAGAGCGCCACGTTGTGCTATCATAGGGGGTAATGCCCATAATCCCCACGCTGGGCATGCGGGTTGGGGATCGCAGTTCGGTGGAATTGTACTGCAGGGGGCGCTGCTGCCCACCCCCGGTTTGTGTCCCTTCGTCGCCTTTTACGACACCCGCGAGAAGAGTTTGGGTTGGTGCTATTCTCTAGGCCGACACCACAGCAGATCAGTTATGTATGTGAAGCGATGATATAATAGTTTTTTTAGCCTATTTAAGCCCCACCGCAGGGCACAGGCCTTCTCTGAGAAAGAGAGAGTATGAGCTTAATTACGACGCAAGACCACCGTAGATTGATAGTTTGAAGCGCTGAGGTATTAAAACACCTCAGACACTCAGGTTTCCTTACCCATAAAGATATATGGTGATATCAACCCTTTGTATGTCCCCGCTGCTGGGGCACGGGTCTCTTCCTACATCGCAGGTAGGCCATACTCCACCACGGGGCCAAGTCCGTGTTGGTGGAGGATTCTAAGACAGTGGCGGGCCTTACTGTCAGAAGTTATCAAGCCGCCCATAAGGCCTCTGACATGGCTTAACGACTGCCATTATATGACAGCCGGCACCAACGGCTTAACGTGCCTTGCGAAGCACGGAAGCGCTCGGAAAAATGCCACTAGACCTCAGTTCGGCATCGTTGATTTAAATAATGGTTGTAATATTTTTCTGGTTGTGCAATAAAGTGTTCTATCTATCTAAGTTACGCGGAGACTGCATCAAGACCCAATCTAGATTGCAGCTCGATTACAGGACGTAAATAAATAAATGTTTGTAAATAGGTATGTACATCTGGAAACATGCAAGAAAAAATTGTCAAAATGGTTCAAACTCGCTCTACCTATACGTTTATTTGCAAGTGACTCAGGTAAAAAGTATGGAGTAAGCGCATTTCGCGTTCAAAATATGGCTGAGGACGCGGGATGTGACTAAGAGGTCAGGTCATTAAAATGACTAAAAGTAAAAAAAGTAAAAAAATTTTTTAGCATTCAAGTTACGGCTCTCGACCGATGTTTCGAAATTTTGTTAAGGTTATTGGCCATTTTGTCAAGCTATATTCTATGCAGGTGGCACTATACCGGGAAGTTTGGAAAGCTGTGAAAAATTTGATGCCCACTGCCTATGTCTGGTAGTGGGCATCAAATGGCCTCTGATGTCAACGATATTTTATGCGGATCTTTTATTTTACAAAATATCGGTTATATTATTTTTTATGCACTAACCCGTGCTAAGGACAATTTTAAAAACCTATACGTAATACAGAGAATATTGTAAAGAGGTTCGAAATTTCACTGATGCTGGTGAGTCACCCGCTCAGTTGGAAAGAGCGCTGGCACGGATAGCCAGAGATCGCGGGTTCGAATCCCGGCATTGGTGGAATTTTTGGCCTTTAAATAGGTTTTTAAAATATCGGTTGGCAGCCCTGACATTTCCACCGTCAATGCACCAATGCATTCGGCACATGCTCTCCCGTCTCTACGGATACCTACAATTAACATGTTCGATGTAGGCATAAACACCCAGCGCGCAGCGTTGCCTTCTCTTTACGCCCGAAGGAGCCACATGATTTATTTTCACGTAAATTGGTAGGAATTGTCCGGGCAGATTGGCGTGAAATGCTTGCAATTTAAAAACTCGATGGCACGCTTCAGCTGTGTTAGCGATGATTTGAATGTTGTGTCAAAAGTTGTTTCGGGGAAAAGACCGATGCTAGTTATTACAACACGCCTGTTTCTCGAAGCAGAAAATAGGGTTTGCCACTTGCCACGATTTTGGCTTCGGCGCATGCACTGACTTGCATTCTAGTTGCATTCCGCGTCCCCTGCCAGATTATGTTGAACGCGAAGTTACATGACACTAAAAATTGCACTCAGCACATCCGTTTTTCCATGAGTTCCTTGTAAATAAATGCACAGGCAGAGTTATTTAACCTAAGATCATTGATCTGAGTATTTAACTAAAACTTTCGTAAGCACAACATATTGTAGACGTTTAGTCCGGATCTACTCCGGATCAGTGTGAGACGAGCAACCGACGACGCGAGCTCCGTCTCTGCTCACCATGATTAAGCTCTGCGAATCGGAGCGAAACCTGGTCGGACTTTTCCGATATAGCAACACCCGTAAGTAGATCCGGACTAAAAGTCTACAGAGTTATTTAACCTTTTTGTAATTTATTTGTTGCGTGTAGGTACTTACTAAGATTTGTATATTTACGTACTGCAGTCTAGACTGCGTCTTGATGCACTTTACACGTAACTTGATATCCACCCTTTGTATGCCCCAAGTGCTAGGCACGGGTCTCTTCCTGCATCGCAGAAAAGTTAGGCCATACTTCCTCACGGGAGCCAAGTCCGGGTTTGGGGGAGGATTGGAAGACAGTGGCGGGCCTAGTACTATTGACTAGTCTTTCCTGTGGGCTAGGCCGACTAAGCTGTCAGGGTGGTATAGGTGCTGGGCAAACCTACACCACCTAAAACCATGTCCCAGGAAATGCAGTGTCCGAGTGGTTCCTTCACTCATCTAGTGTGAGTGAAGAAGCCACTGGACGCTGTATAAATCATCTCATTACGTAGATACAGAGGCCAATATATTCCGCAACAATGACCGATAAATAACTGGGTCACGTGAGGTGTCATTTATACGATTAGCGCCTAAGGCGTAAGTGATTACATTTATGTGGCCTTAGATTCTGTGAATGAATTGTAGTACAATGAAAACTGCACGAACGTCGGATTTCAGTGAATAATAAATAAATAAATATTCATGGACATTACACAGATCTCGTTAGCCCTAAACTAAGTACCACTTAATGACTTGTGTTATAGCTGCTAACTCGACGATAGATTTAATACAATAAATACATAGAGAACATCCAAGACCCGAGACAAACTAGAAAAGTTCGTTTTTTTAATTTGACCCGGCCGGGAATCGAACCCGAGACCTTTGGTTTTACAGTCAGCGTGCCAAACCGCTGCGCCACCGAGGCCGTCTGTAAATACTTATGTGGCCTTAGATTCTGTAAATGAATCGTAGTACAATGAAAACTGCACGAACGTCGGATTTCATTTCATTGCTTCTTTAAGTTTAACCCCGCACACGTGTTAAACCTTTTAGGCCCACTCGCGTCAGCCCGGGTGTTGGCGCAGCAGCGAAACGGTCCAATGCTGGCGCCCCTCTTCACCTCCCCCGCGGACACCCGGTTCACATTTTTGATTGCAACATCAAGACAACACGCATTTTTGTCTTCTCCTTTATAATTCATATTTTTTATCAGTTACCTCGTTCGTTATCAACCCTTGTATGTCCCCACTGCTGGGGCACGGGTCTCTTCCTGCATCGCAGGAAGGTCAGGCCATACTCCACCACGGGGACCAAGTCCGGGTTGGCGGAGGATTGTAAGACAGTGGCGGGCCTTACTGTCAGAAGTTATCAAGCCGCCCATCAGACCTCGGACATGGCTTAACGACTGCCATTACATGACAGCCGGCACCAACGGCTTAACGTGCCTTGTGAAGCACGGAAGCGCTCGGAAAAATGCCACTAGCGGTAGTCACGGGACGCTCACCCATCCCGTACCTGACCGTGCCTGTTGTTGCTTAACCAAGTGATTGATTCCAATCACTCGGTTCGCCTAGGCCACGAGCGCTTCCTCAGTTACTCATTAAAACTACAGTCCACAATCGAATTCTTTGAGTTACCACGAAACACCGGGTGAGTTCATTTAACTCGAGTTAACCGGTTAAATCGTTCATTTGGCATGCGAAATGATCAATTTAATCGAATAACTTGATTCGCATACGAATTTATCGATTTAACCGATTAAGGTCCACTTTCGTCAGTCCGAGTTAGCTCATTTAACTCGAGTTTACCGACTTATTTAGAGGCTAAAAATTCCACCCATGCCGGGATTCGAACCCGCGACCTCTGGCTATCCGCGGGTTCGAATCCCGGCATGGGTGGAATTTTTACCCGACTGCAGCGAAGCCCAAAAGGAGGGTAATGTGTTTAGTGCGTATGTATGTATGTATGTATATATGTATGTAAGTATGTCCGATTCTATGTTCCCTCATAACTCCTTAACCAATGGTCAGATTTTGTTAAACAAGGTGTCATTCGATTCGGCATCCTTGCGCGGGTGTCATAGGCTATATAAAATCATAATTATGCGATCAGAACCGTGACGAAAAATAAAATTCGTTAAGAAGCTTCGTTAAAGTACAGCTAGGAGCCACTAGATGGCGCTGTTATATTTAGTTTATTGAATTCGAATACTAATTTTATTGAACTACCCCTAACAGGTGTGAAATATTTAAAACAGAATTTTGCGGATGACGTAGGTTACATAAAATCAGCATTAATAGAGAACCAACGGAACAAAAAATAACATTTACTTCTAAGCAATTAAAGTACCACTCTTAGCTACTTGATGGCGCTGCTATATTTTATTTATTCTAATACATGTGTATACATAATTTCGGCTTTGGTCTACATGTAAACAAACCATTTATAGAATCGGTACAAATGCAGAAAGAAATAATTCCTATAAAGTGGTTTGATCCTTCTAGATCATTCATTTAATTAAAAAATATAATTTTGTTTAACTACGCCTAACACGTGCAAAGTGTTTAATTAAAAGAGAATTTTGCGGGTGTCGTTGATTACATTAAATCAGCATTAATAGAGAACAAACGCAACACAAATAATATTCACTTCTAAGTAATTAAAGTACTGTAGCATTAGTTCCTCTACCCAACCACAGATGGCGCTGTTTGTGTTCTAAATTGCGGTATGGTTTTGTCCGAAGGCCCTACATAATATTAAACAAAATTGGATAGTATTTGAGCTCTTGCGAATCACTTCGACCAATACTGACTGTCCACTAATATTTGGCACGACTAGTGACGTAGGTAATATACCTCGCTTTGCGCTGTGGTGCGAGTAGTACAGTTACTAATCCGTAATCCTTAGTAAGTTTAATATTGCTTCAATAAATAGATCCCTAAGTACGTGCTGTCGTGCTGAAACAACGTTTCTCTTCTTGTCTGCTGAAACCCTGTTCTACAGTACCACTTTTAGCCACTAGATGGCGCTGCCATATATTTATTCTAGTACATGTATAAATTTACATAATATCAGCTTTGCTCTACATGTAAACAAACCGTCTATAGAAACAGTATAAGTGCTGAAAGAAATAATGCCTATAAAGTGTTTATTTCTTTCTACGCCATTCGTTTATCTCATTAATTTAAGAAATATCAACCTCATAGGGGGATTACCCCCAGTAATGTATTATTATTATTAAATAATAATACATTATTATTAAATAATAATACATTACTGCAGAGGCCGAGAAGTAAGGGATTGCTGGACGAGTTTGGGATAGACGGCCGAGTCGTAGACGAAGCCGTCTAGAACGTGTCCTGCAATCCCTGTTCCGGCCAAGGATTGTATAATGCTTTTCTCAAACAATGCGAGGAAATATTAATATTAAAATAATTACTAGGTAATTAAGAAATAGTTTGGTTCGCCGCCTTTTTTATTTTTTTAAATACACTAACATATTTGAGCACCATGTTTAACCGCACAAAAACCAATACCATAGATTGTTTTTTTTTGTTAATCTAAGTATGCTTACATAACATAGTAGGTGGTTGGCTGTATGTAATTTTTCCTTGGTCAGTTTAATTTTAGTAAGTAAATTTAAAAAGTTAGAGCAGCGGACGGTAATGGATTTTCATACTTACTTTACTGGCTTAGGCCAGTAAAGTGAGGCGGGAGCCATAAAAGAGAAACTTTGTGGCTTTATTTCATGGTAATAACACAAACATTTTCGAGCATGTTTGAGAAACAATAATTAATTTCTTAACACTGATATTAATTTCCTACTGACACTTAGACCAAAACCATAATGCCAAAACTAACTGAACAAAATATATAAAGTGTAGCATGTAACTCCTTTTCCCCTGTACGGTCATAGTCAGACAAGCTGGGTTCAAAGAAGAAACAATAAATGATAAAAAAATATTTGAACGCTCTCACTGGTAACCGAAGACGGATCCTCCGTGACCTCGTATCGTAGGACCCATGAAATTTTAAAAAATTCTAGCTCTATTCATCTTAACGAATTTTATCTCGTTTCCTCCGAAAATAAGATTATGATTTTGTGTTAGGTTTCCTGTTATCTACACCTAAATATTCAGTAAAATTTTTCAATGCTTTAGGGGGCCACCTCAAGATGAATTTGTTATAGTTTCATTTTAATACCGGTAATATTTTGGCATTCAGAAAACCAAGATTTTGTATGTCTCCACGCCCATGCCACAACTCTAAATAACTACGCCAGGCCGAAGGCCGAGCCCCATCATGCGGGTGCGAGGAAACTTGCCGCGACGAGGTTGAAGGCCGAGCTCAATAGAGGTCGCGGCACGGCCGAAGGCTGTGAAGCGGGCTTGAGGAATACTCCCACGGCGATTCCAAATGCTGAGCTCTATTTACGCTGATGCCAAATGGAGAGACTATTAGCGCGGCCGAAGGCCGCTACAGTTACTTAAAGTTGCTGTTAGGAGGAAACCTGTCGCGCCTTTGTTCAGGCCGCGGCTGAAGGCTCAGACCATTTATGTTCCCATTTAAAAGTCCTTATTCTAAGTAATTAGCGAGACCGAAGACTGGGCCCAGCAATGCAAGCACGAAGAATTCTACTCTGAAGATGGCGCCGTTCAGGTCGAAGAGATAATTCGTGACTATTCCAGTCCCCACCTACAATCGTTAACATTAAATAACTAGGTGCAGTGGAGCGTTTTTAGGCTACATAAAAAACAGACAATTTATGTAAGGATAATAAAGAAAAAAATCTGTCGTTTCTTTTGCAAATATTCTAGATAGTTTAACAGCATTAGACAATATTCATTATACTAGCTAAAAAATATCGTACGACATAAATTTTTAATGCAGGCAGGTGGTACCTATGACTATATCAAACAAGTATATCAGTAAAAATATTTATGATTTGCCGAGACATGTCCATTGTCGAACAAAAGAAAATAAAGCAATAAACTAAAATTCATTTCGGACATAAAATAATATAACGATTTAAAGCATGTAAACAGAACAGATGGACCTTTAAATTTTATCGTTTTACTGAGTCACTAAAAGGTCAAAAATAAAAAAAAATATTTAAAAAAATAAAAGAACCCGACTGCAGTGATAAATCAACTGAAAGGGAAAAAATAAGATAATTTTATTTTTAAATGCTAATGTCGAATCAGAAGAGTTCATGCTGCTTTACTTGAGGGACCAAATAATATAACTTTATAAGCATTATTTGCTCAAACTGTTGCATTTATTATTTTATATAAAATGTTGCAGTCGGGACCCATTACTGTTTATTTAAAGTCCTCTAATGGGTCCCGACTGCATCATTTTATATAAAATAATAAATGCAACAGTTTGAGCAAATAATGCTTATAAAGTTATATTATTTGGTCCCTCAAGTAAAGCAGCATGAACTCTTCTGATTCGACATTAGCATTTAAAAATAAAATTATCTTATTTTTTCCCTTTCAGTTGATTTATCACTGCAGTCGGGTTCTTTTATTTTTTTAAATATTTTTTTTTTTAAAATTGTCCTTAGCACGGGTTAGTGCATTAAAAATAAAAATAGTAAAATCATGTAGGTACAGCGATATCATTCCGATGTTAAAACCTAACTGCAAAGTAGGTAGTCGGGGTTGTAAGAGATGCAATCTACTTCAGCCAGATGTCGCTGCCTGTACGTAATACAGAGAATAGTGTAAAGAGGTTTGAAATTTCACTGATGCCGGTGAGTCGCCCATTGGCTCAGTTGGATAGAGCGCTGGCACGGATAGCCAGAGGTCGCGGGTTCGAATCCCAGCAGGGTGGAATTTTTAGCCTCTAAATAGGTTTTTAAAATTGTCCTTATCACGGGTTAGTGCATTAAAAATAAAAATAGTAAAATCGAATTTACCGGTAAAATCGATCATTCCGCATGCAAAATTATTGATTTAACCGGTTAACTCGAGTTAAATGAGCTGACCCGGGCTGACGCAAGTGGGCCTCAAAGGTTTAACACGTGTGCATTATATAAAGACCCTCTGTGCAAAAATTCAGCTTCCTAGGTCCAACGGCTTGGGCTGGGCGTTGATGAGTGAGTCAGTCAGTCAGGACTTTGAATTTTAGTTATGTAGATTGAAAAACGATTTGTTTTAGTTAAGCGATGTGACCTAGGAATTAGGATCAATGGTATTACAGAGCTTAGTGGAACCGACCGTCACGTTGTTTAGGCTCCGTGCAATCCTGCATATCTTCGCCACATCCACCGTGATTGGATTCGGCGACGGCCGCTCTCTGGCAGCCCTGTACAGTCAGCAAATTCACTACTGCCAACATTTTAATCAGAGGGTGATTTGGCTGGGTTGGCTGGAAGAGATCTCGTAAAAACGCATCAACGTGGGTTAGCTGGAAGAAAATACTATCTAGTATTAAAGTCGCCTTTATTTTTAGTGCATATACAGGGCGTCCCAAAGTTATGGGCCATGAAGGGAAAGTACCTTGAATATCGTAGATAAGGTATTTCGCTGAAAGTAGACCTTATGTTATTTTTAAAAGTTAGTATTTCTGCATTCAAAGATTTTCAAAAAATTACTTGCCTTGTCTGGGAATCGAACCGACTTAAATAAAAAAAAAAACACCAAACACCCCTACTTTTATGATGCCAATCGAAAGAATTGCTAAAAACTAATAACTCTTCTTAAGTAACATAGTATTTTAAAAGAAAGGAACAGCGTGAAATTAATCATTTTAATCAAATTAAAAACATACATGAAACTGCCGTAGTCAATTAAGTTGAAAATTAAAAATGAAAATCAACAGGCAGTGGACTCATTAAAATATTGACGATTTGCGTAAGACAAGAGGGAGCACATTTTGAGCATTTAATTAATTAATTAATTAATTAATTAAGAAATACCCACTTCATTGACTACGGCAGTTTCATGTTTGTTTTTAATTTGATTAAAATGATTAATTTCACGCTGTTCCTTTCTTTTAAAATACTATGTTACTTAAGAAGAGTTATTAGTTTTTGGGCATTTTTTCGATTGGCAGCATAAAAGTAGGGGTGTTATTTTTTTTAATTTAAGTCGGTTCGATTCCCAGACAGGGCAAGTAATTTTTTGAAAATCTTTGAATGCAGAATAACTATCTTTTAAAAATAACATAAAGTCTTCTTTCAGCAAAATACCCTATCTACGATATTTAAGGTACTTTCCCTTCATGGCCCATAACTTTGGGACGCCCTGTATATAAGATAAGGTAGATTTTTATTGAATCAATTTTACTAGATACACGATACAGTAATAGGTAGGTACATATTTATTATTATGGCATAGTTGGTGTAGAATGGTATTCACAGTAGGCAAAAATTCTGTGTTGAGAATACCAGCCATTCTCCCAATATCCATTATATATATATAAAAAGAGATATCATCTATATTAGTACGTAGATCAGAACTCGATGCTAAGCCTGACCCCCCGCTTATTTTTGAAGCTTTCATTGCATTGGAAAGAGGTCTGTCAGTATCTTGGTAACCCTGATGCTCAACATAATTACATTGACCGCAGGGAAGCTCATAGTTGGACTGTTATTCATATAAAAAACACACAACTTTAGCACAACGGCATTTGAAAATGTATGACACTAACAGTCCGACGATATCGTGCCGTTACGGTTAGGGGACATCCAAAGCATAGTGTGTCTACACGCAACGCACGATTTTAAATAAATACTGAGTCTGTAAAACGCGACCGTCAGAATTATGAACTTACTACTACTATTTTTATACAAATTTAGAATTGATTAAGTTCCTTTTTTATAATTAAATATGTTTTTTCTGTACTGGGGCTGTTCGATAAACTTAAAACTAAATTATTTACATATGTTATATTGTATGTATATGTAATAACGATAGCAAAATAATTTTTAATTATAAAAACGTAATTAATCATCAATTTACATGATGATTAATTACGTTTTTATAGTTAAAATGTATTTAAGACTACTGTACAAATAGATATTTAACTATTACATCAAAAAATATTATTATTTTGCCGAACTCTATTTAAAACTATGTAAATCGATTATTTCTATTTAAAAATGAAACGCTACACCTGCCTATCGATACCTAAGTAACTCAGACGAGTTTCGAGTGCATGCTTGTTTTGTTGACTGTACAAAGTCAAGCTAAGCTGACTGCTTGTTTCGCTGCATGTACATCTGCATTACAACGTGGATCATAAGTAGCTTAATACAAGCCCCACTGCAAGACACGACCCTTCTCTCAGAAAGAGATAGAAACGAGATATAATTTTATCATACCTATTTCTATATACCTATACAATTTTGTATCATATAACAAAAAAAATAAGTATATACTTATTTTGTTCTTGTTATGAATATATGACGATATTTAATGTATTGTAATAATCAATTAAACTAAACTAAAATCAAATTAATATAAACCAATAAAAATAAATACCTATAATTTTATATTTACAAATAAAACACTTGCCCCAGGTCGGTGTCCATCGGCAGGGAGCCCAGAATGCTGGCAACATTCCCCCTTTGGATGGCCAGACTTATCCTCCTTATTATATGTGTATTCTACACATATAAAAGAATATTCTTTATTCTACACCAGGTTAGCAAGGACGTTTTGACTCTCTCTCGATGTCGAGTGAGAAACTTGCCAAGTCTAGAGTCCCACCATAGCAACCGAGACTCGAGATCGCTCGAGATAGCCCGAAGAATGCGGTCTTGTCTATCAAAAAGTTATTATTGCCAAATTAAAAAAGAGTGTTGTTTTTTTGCCTGGCAGCACTGTAAATATTATTACCTGTTTTTACCGATAGCCGAACATCACTAGAAAGTTAAGAACCGCGTTTCGTTCCGAGTCCGACGCAAGCATCTAACCGGAACCATTAATTTTTTTAGTGTGCGCGCGATACAATAATAGGAACAAAACGCGTTCACGTCATTTTCGTTACAGCGCGTAATTTCTAGTTTTTACTTTCGTGAAAAACATATTATGGGGTGCCATAGAAAAGAATTTAAGAGCATATGATTGCGCCACCCTCTAGGCATGATGACTATTGATGACCCAAGTCTTATTTATTCAAGTCAACAATCCAACCATCATATCTATTACAGTAAGAACACAAAAAGAACATTTAAAGAATTTGTAATTTTTCTGTCAAATATTATATGCTATCGAGGCCTTGTCTTCACCTCAAAATTAATGTCAAAATTAGTGTCTATCTCGACCGAAATTATCTCGGCAGCGTCACCATGCTACTTGTAGACATGTCTCGGTCTTCTCCATCTCGATCGCGATGGCCATGCTAAAGTCGAGACATCTCGGGCACATCTCGAACTCGATAGAGAAACTGACATTTTTGAAGAAGAAGAAGAAATACATTTATTTATCGCCACACAGACATATACAAATCGTAGAATAGAACAAAATATTTAAAAAAAGTAATAAAAACAAACAAATACGACAAAACACAGCAAGCGGATACCGGTCATGTCCATGCGGCGGTAAAACGGCCTCAGGCTCAGTACTTGCTGCAGGTTTTTTTGCCCACAGCACTGATTTTCAGCAAGGGCCTGGTGACAGTGACTCACGGAAAGTCTCATCGAGACCCACGACGTACGATACAATACAATACGATACGATACGATACAATACGATACGATACGATACGATACGATACGATACGATACGATACGATACGATGCGATGCGATACGATACGATACGATACGATACGATACGATACGATACGATACGATACGATACGATACGATACGATACGATACGATACGATACGATACGATACGATACGATACAATATAATACAACACAGCACAGCACAATACGGCATAGTAATATTTTGCATAGAAAAGGGCGTTTCTCGAGCGGACCACGCTAAGCGTACAGGAAAAACAAACATAAAATAAATCAACTTTACAGCCACAGTCCAGTCTGACCTTGAAAATATCAATAGTTCAATGGTTTTCTATTGCTATTTTCAAAGTCAGGGCTGAGGAAGATAAAGGAAATACAATTATGTAACATATCATACATCGTGAGGATTGTCTGAGGTATTCGCCTACCTCAGCGGAGGAAATTGCCAGTCCTCTATGGGCACGTGTGGTAATTATGTCCATACTCTCTTTCTCTGGAAGAGAAGGCCTGTGCCCTCAGGCAGTGTGACGTATTTATGTTTCTTCTTCACACTCCACCAATCATCCACTACTGGACAAAGTAAGGTATAGTTATAGTAATATTTATTTATCAATACCCTTGCCATATTATCCGATTACACATAAGGTATAGTTATATTTATTTATCAATACCCTTGCCATATTATCCGATTACACATATTTGACAAATACAATTTAAAAACCTATTTAGAGGCTAACAATTCCACCCATGCCGGGACCCATGGGTGGAATTTTTAGCCTGTAAATAGGTTTTTAAAATTGTCCTTAGCATGGGTTAGTGCGTTAAAAAGAATATTAATATAATGTACGTACAGATTAAGTGTGTAGGATTCGGTTCGATAACGTCGGTGGCTGTACTAATATAAAATACTGTATGACAGACACCAGCGCCTTCCACCCGCTATATATGTAGCTGCTTAAATTACGTATATTCTAATAAGATTTATTAAAATTAATTGTATTTATAATAAACAATCAATGAATAAAGTTGAATGCCTAATAACAAAAAATCAATAACGAATCTATTTAATGAATGTTAGGAGTTTCTCGGTACAATCATATGACAATTTTTGCAGGCAGTCCTTTACTATATTACTTTATAACCTTACACTACCATGTTGAGTGAGTATAAGTCTTTCTTTAAAGAAACTAACATCCTGACAGTTGCCAGTCAGTAGGTATATCTGTGAAAACATAATGTACGTCAGGAAAAATATTAGTAACTTTAAAACTTTAGGTAGCCAACACAATGTAAATACTAGAAATAAACATAAACTTTTGTTCCCACTATTTAGACTGGCAAAGGTTAATACATACTTCATGGGGTATACGCTTCTATAATAAAATCCTTAAAGATATAATTAAGCTTGCCTGAGACGCGGTTAAAAAAATGTGTTAAGTATAATTTGTGCCAAAAAGGCTACTATAACATAAAGAATTATTTAGATGACAATGATGTCTGGAATTAAAGCAAGTACGGCTCATGAGTTCTGTTTCATAATAATTAACAGTATAACAGAGTATACTGTTAATTAAGGACTCTGGAAAGACTAAGTTTGGAGTTTTTTTGTCCATTTTTTCTCCATAATGATCTAGATTTTGAAAAGGACACCTAGTTTGAACTGTAACGTTCTATGAGCCGCAGTTTCTGCGCTAGTTTAAATAAAACCTTTTTATTTCATTTCATTTCATATATATTGTTGTTTCTATGTGTTTTATTATAAAGTAAAGAGCTTATTACATTATATTTAATTGCCAGAAATAAAGCAGCTATATTTAACCAGAAGGAATCTTTGAACGATACAATGCCTACAAAAAAATATAAAGTGAGTCATAATGTAATGTAAGTCAGGTTGTTGTAAAAAAAAATTAACCCCACTGCTTGAACTCGAAGGAGGGAGGGGAAACTTGGGCCATAACCGTATTTTACTTACGCCATAAAAACTTTGGGACATTGTTGCGTAGGTACCATACAATTGTAATAAGAAACATATATAAGAAATATACAAAGAAACTCTATTAATTAAGAACCAAATTTGAAAGAGTAAGTGGTAAAGTATTTTCTGTCCTTTTTTTCTCCGACACAGTCTGGATTTTAAAATGGACGACTACTCAAACTTGCAACGTCTTCATTAAATCTCCGATTGTTTGGTTATTTTACAAAAACACCTTGATTTTGTTTTTTATTTTGACATCCGACGTCCACTAGTACCTAAAATCTCCCTGCACGAGTATTAAGTGGTCTTTTTACGAGAACTTGCTTTTGAAATCCACAAATACCTTAGCAAAGAGAAGTTTTAAATTTAATTTATATTTTATTACAAAAATCCTTGTTGTTTTTGTAATAAACACCAAACTTTTTAATATGAAACTTATATACCTTTTATAATTTAAAATTTGCACTGGTTTTGAACTTTATTTCAAATCTCAAAATCGTTCACTTTATGGAGGAACTTTACTTTACCTTGGACTGGTAAAGGATTAAATTATACTATTTCTATTTTTAATGCACTAACCCGTGCTAAGGAAAATTTTAAAAAACTTATTTAGATGCTAAAAATTCCACCCATGCCGGGATTCGAACCCGCGACCTCTGGCTATCCGTGCCAGCGCTCTTTCCAACTGAGCTAATGGGCGACTCACCGGCATCAGTGAAATTTCGAACCTCTTGACACTATTCTCTGTATTCTCAGCCAGATCGCTGCGTGTGCGTAATACAGAGAATAGTGTGAAGAGGTTCGAAATTTCACTGATGCCGGTGAGTCGCCCATTAACTCAGTTGAAAAGAGCGCTGGCACGGATAGCCAGAGGTCGCGGGTTTGAATCGCGGCATGGGTGAATTTTTAGCTTCTAAATAGGCTTTATAAAAAAGGATTCAATTGTTTTTCTTAGACAAACGACTCTCGCTTACAAAATGTAACATTTTAAGAGATTTTAATTCATGTTTCATAACTTTGTTGCGACCATTCAGCTGTTTCTAATTCTAATCATTATACTTTGTTGCACACGAAATATTTAAAATAGGAAATAACATGTATAAAGGCGAGCTTATCTCTGAAAGAGATTTCTTTCAGCGAACCTGTGAGAGTCGGAGAAGCAGTAATAAGCGGGTCTATAAACGTGTACCTGTTTATATGTTACGTTTAAGGTTATTACTTATTATAAAATATTTATGTAAGTTTATCATAACTATACGCGTAACTGTTTATGTAGGTATATTGTTATTTATATAGGTAGTGTATTAATATATTCATATTTGCACCCACTACCCGTCTCTTATTTCTTCAGCAACTATCCGTCATAAGGTTGTCTGGAAGAAATTGCTTTTAGCAATAAGGCCACCAATTGTACTTTGCATCTTTACATGTTTTATAATATGTGCTCTGGTGTACAATAAAGAATATTCTTATCTTATCCTATATTTTTGTTAAATGTGGTCTGGTCGGAACGTGGCATCTCAAACTAAGTAACACTATTTAATATCAAAATGATTAAACTCAATATGAAAACCGCACAACGCGCCAGATGCCAAAGTTCTTCGCCCAAATGTGATAGTTCAATGGAATTTTCACTTACGCCCGTTCCAGTGACTTTGATAGAAAAAAATATCAATAGAAAAACGGATTCATCACAGTTATCATAGATAAATAGATACACACACTTAATTGCACAACCAGAAAAAATAAATCTTATTACATTTTACAGACCCTGCAACGTTGATTAGCCACTTTAATTAGCTTACGACCTGTTTAGGCTGACCTACCAAAGAAAAATACACAAAAAAAAAATATCTGTGATGCCGTTTTGGAGGAGTTTGATAACCAACGTGTGACATGAGATTTCAATATATTATACATGGACATATTTAAAAAAAAAATATTTGGAGAAAATACATACAGGCACAGATAACGAATATTTTTATGTTTTACGATACTTGGTATGGACTTATCTGTCCTATGGAACATTTTTCACTTATAGTTTTGTCTTATAGATTTGTCTTTGGAGTGTACGTACTGGGTCGGTTGTTTGTGTTGTTTTAAAATTTCACCCATGCCGGGATTCGAACCCGCAACCTCTGGCTATCCGTGCCAGCGCTCTACCAATTGAGCCAATGGGCGACTCACCGGCATCAGTGAAACTACACTTTACACTATTCTCTGTATTACGTACAGGCAGCGACATCTGGCTTAAGCAAATTGCATCACTTACAGCCCCAAAAATTACAGGTGAAATTTTTAGCCTCTAAATAGGTTTTTAAATTTTTCCTTAGCACGGGTTAGTGCATTAAAAATAAAAATAGTATAATCATGTGGGTACAGTGATATCGTTCCGATGTAAAACCTAACTGCAAAGTAAGTAGGTAGTCGGGGCTGTAAGTGATGCAATTTGCTTAGGTAAAATAGTTTTTTAAATTTGTCCTTAGCACGGGTTAGTGCATTAAAAATAAAAATAGTATACTCTTCCTCTTCCTCATCCACTGGTTCATCCAAATCTTCTTCATTCTCATCCGCATCGAGTCATGTTTATTTGGTTCGAGAGTCATTAAGAATTATTGTGCTTTTGGTCATAATGTTTGAGATTCCACGGCAATTCAATCTCCCGTGATGAAGTGTTGTCTTCACCACGAATAACGTAAAAGTGATCCTTCTCACACCTTTGTCCTTCCCAACTCAACGAGGCCCCTCCTGCCATATTTTTTTCGCAGTAGTGCCAACCTAGCGACCGGATACTTTAGAATAGCGACAAAAACACTTCCGGTTTTGGACGTGTCATGATACAATTTCATTGAATTATTTTTATATTATGAATGACATTCAATATTGCTCGGGAAAATAATTGAAAAGTAATGAAAAATTGTCAAACGTGATTTTGATTTTACTACAGTTGTTTGAAATCATGACACTCCTTACGTTGAAAATAACAATATTTGTCTATTGTTATTTTCAAGGTTAAAGAGGTCAAATAACATTTACGCTTTCTCTCTTCAGTATTTGAACATAAATAATTCTACAAAATATACTGTACCTTCCTGCTGTGCAGGAAGAGACCCGTGCCCCAGCAGTGGGGACATACAAGTGTTGAAATCGATATCGATACTGTTTTAAAAAACTTAAGCTCGAGAGATAAACGATGCTTCTGTACTATTTTATTGGTGCCGCTCCTCCCCACATACATGCAAATCATTCGGCGGTATAAGTTACCCCAGTCTCCCCTTTATAGCCAAACGGGAGGTTTCTAAGACGAATTTCTTGGGGGATAGTTTTAGCGAAGTAGGTTTGGGAGGCGCATTTTATTTTCGGGGTAGTCTCGTTGGGTTGTTCAGGGGGAGGTTTTAAAATGTCTGTAAAAGTTTACGTGAATACATGCTTGCTAGCGTACTTAGTCGGGAAAAGGTCCGACATGAAGAGTTGTCAGACTTATTGTTTAACCTTGGATAGGTCTACAACGCGAAGCGCTCGTGGCCTAGGCGAACCGAGTGATTGGAATCAATCACTTGAGTAAAGCAACAACAGGCACGGTCAGGTGCAGAGGCCTTATGGCTTGATAACTTCTGACAGTAAGGCCCGCCACTGTCTTACAATCCTCCACCAATCCGGACTTGGCCCCCGTGGTGGAGTATGGCCTAACCTTCCTGCGATGCAGGAAGAGACCCGCGCCTCAGCAGTGGGGAGAGACCAGGGTTGATACCGATACCGAGGTCTACAAATGTCTTGGGGCAAGACGTGTTTGGACATATTACTGGTACATAGTTGCTGGTACAAACCGGGCTTGAAATTCAAAATATTAATACTTGTTTCCATCAAGTTGTTAGTTATTCTGCTGTTTTTAATTGTTGAAAGTCAATCATATCCCTGGATATGTATTATTCGTTTTTTTTCTTATCCATTGATTGGTATACTATAATATTTTTGTGTCAACTCCAGGGTTATTTTCTTGTTTTAGAGGTTGCCATGTAAATATAAGACTCTGTCATTACAGAAAAAATCCCACTAGCGGTGAGATTTTTATAATTATGTTAGCAAAAAGAATGCCTGTTTATTACATGTCTTTTTCGGTATCATAAATAAACATGTCCTTTTGTATGATATAAGTTACAGCTTTTTTCGCAATATCAAGCTGCTAGAAGCTAAGTGAAATGAAGTACAGAGGCTTCTAGTGTACGATCGATCGATATCGATATCAACCTTTGTATGTCCCCACTGCTGGGGCACGGGTCTCTTCCTGCACCGCAGGAAGGTTAGGCCATCACGGGGGCCATGTCCGGGTTGGTGGAGGATTGTACGACATTGGCGGGCCTTACTATCAGAAGTTATCAAGCCGCATGGGTTAATGATTGCAATTATGTGACTGCCGGCACCAACAGCCTAACGTGCCTTGTGAAGCACGGAAGCGCTCGGAAATGCCACTTGTAGCCACGAGACTTTTATATATTAGAACATTGCAATATGCATGTCTTTTTCGCTATCATAAAAATAAATAAATATTCATGGACATATTACACAGATCTCGTTAGCCCTATACTAAGTACAACTAAATGACTTGTGTTATAGGTGCTAACTCGACGATAGGTTTAATACAATAAATACATACACAATATCCAAAACCCGAGACAAACTAGAAAAGTTCGTTTCCTAGTTTGAGCCGGCCAAATTGAACCCGAGACCTTCGGTTTTACAGCAGCGCATGCCAAACCACTGCGCCACTGAGGCCGTCAAAAAAACATGTTATATAAGTTACACCTGTTTTCGCAATGTCAAGCTGTTAGAAGCTAAGTGAAGTGAAGTACAGAGGCCTCTAGAGCGTACAGAAACACAATATTCATCAGTGCTCTGCGTATCAGGGGGTGGGTAACCAAGTGCACAGCGCAATCGCATCAGTGCGTTACTGCATCTGTGCATCGGCTTATGCCAGCGCTAGGGTTGTGTGTTACAGGCACGCGAAGGTACAGGGAAGACCAATATACAGGGTTATTTTATTTAAACACAATTTTAAACCTAACTGCAAAGTAGGTACTCAGGGCTGCAAGTGATACAAATTACTTCAGCCAGATCTCGCTGCCTGTACGTAATACATAGAATATTGTAAAGAGGTTCGAAATCTCACTGATGCCGGTGAGTTGCTCATTAGTTCAGTTGGAAAGAGCGCTGGCACGGATAGCTATAGGTCGCGGGTTCAAATTCCGGCATGGGTGGAATTTTTAGCCTCTAAAATAGGTTTTTTAAAATTGTCCTTAGCACGGGTTAGTATTAAAAATAGTATAACTATTTTAGATCTTTACAGCGTTGGTGGCTCAGTGAGTAGTACCATGACTCGCAAGCGAGACACCCAGGTTCGATCCCCAGAGGGACATGTACCAATGACTTTATTTACTTCAAAGTTACATACATTTGCGAATTCATAGTCGCAGTACCACACGCTAACGGTGAAGTACAACTTCACAAATGTACGTGACTTAGAAAACAGTCATTGGTACATGCCCATTGAGAGGCCAGCGTTTCACAGCTGCGCTACCACATAATTTAATTAATAAAATAAATTAAAATACGGTCCTAGTTATACGAGCATATTAAATAGGTCTAATCACGATTACTTATAAGTTAAAATGTAACTTATTAGGTAAGTGTACCGTCATTACCATAACATAACAAAACAACACGTCTGTATCGCAGAGGGGTAGGCAGAGACCACGACTGCCACTTGCCACGATCCTGACAGATCACCTTCGCTTCATCATGCACGTATACCGGTTCCGGGTAATTTTTGTCTTCTCCTTTGCATAAGGGGAAAACAAAATACATTCGATTTTTAGCCTCTAATTTAGGTTTTTAAAATTGTCATAATGGTGTACGAAGACCACAATCTAGAATACTCTGTATTATGGGTAACCAAACTTCCGCTCAGAAGTGACAATGTTTTAGACTAGTTGTTTTATCAACACTGCTTACAAAAAAAACAAAGTAAGCATGTATTATCTGAAATACTTTGATTTGTTTGTACATCTACTTACTTCTGCAATGTATTTCTGCAGTCCATCCAAAGGTTGTCTGGAAAAGATATTTTTTGTGATAAGGCCGCCGTCTGTACTCTAAGATTAAGAAATGTCTATGTCATTTCATTTTTTTATGTGCATTAAAGTGTTCTCTATCTATTCGATATACATACAGACAAAACAATAACATTGGATGTATGCCTCAAAAATACTGTAGGTATTGACAGAAATGTTCGCACAATGAGTGGAAAGGACTCCCACCATCATTCAAGTTGCCACATCTCCTTAATCATCCATTGACCCAAATACTCCTCAATCATTCTAAAAGCCTACCATTAGCATAACTAGAGAATGGCAGTTGAAAAAGTTAAAACCACTGTTCTTACACGTTGCATTGTGATCTTGGAGTGCATTTTCCAACGAAGGCGTGGCCTGTATCAACCAATGTTCAGTCAGGCAAAATATAGAGCGACCAGCTCAGCTGACCCCCAGCGCTCTTCTCAGCTACGTGCCAAAACAAACAAGAGACGTAAAGCAATAGCTTCGAAAGGGCCAAGTAACAGTGGTTCAGTTTAGACCACGCCCATTGGCGCGCTTCGATGGTTTTCCCTCTAAGTTGGAAAGAGACGGGAGTTGGAATTAGATAAGGACGCAGGGAGCTTTTCTTAAAAGATAGCTCCGAGTTATATAAGATGACAATGTGGCGCACATAAGGGCTTATGTAAACGTCGTTATGTAAATTAGACAGTTATTTATGTGCTCGTGGAAACATAAATTGGAGTCGGGCTGTCCCGGCGTTGAGGTTAATACATGTGACAAAGTTTTCCGTCTGAATTATAATTTTGGACCGAGATTGAGCTGCCTTCAAATGTTTGTTTAGAAGTAATATTCTTGTGAAGAACGATTCCTCGATAGTTGGACGGCATGTTAAGATTCTGGGTAGTGATGGCTAGAACACAAAGTTCTGACAGAACTAGAACATAAAACTGGGTATCCTCCTGTGGTTGACTGGTAGAAAATGCCTGTAGTATTACGTCCGTCGTATCGCCATTGCAATATTTACTTAGAATTATTATTATTAGCAACAACAGGCGTGGTCAGGTGCTGGATGGGTGACCATCCTGTGACTAACGCTTGTGGGATTCTGAGCGCTTCCGTGCTTCGCAAGGCACGTTAAGCCGTTGGTACTGGCTGTCATGTAATGGCAGTCGCTAAGCCATGTCAGAGGAATTATGGGCGGCTTGACAACTTCTGACAGTAAGGCCCGCCACTGTCTTACAATCCTCCACCAACCCGGACTTGGCCCCCGTGGTGGAGTATAGCCTAACCTTCCTGCGGTGTAGGAAGAGACCCGTGCCCCAGCAATGGGGACATACTCCTATAAAGGGTTGATATCATTATAAATTGTTTTTATGGCATTATACATATTATAGTTTTGCACATAGGCGAGCTTAATGCTACTTAGCATTAACTACCAGCGTACGTAGTACCTACAGGGTATCCTAGTTTGGGTGGAAGTTATTATTGTTATTTAATATTTTTTTATTTCTAGGCAATGTCCCTTTTTTCCGTAAATATGTTTGTACTTACAATATAAGGTAAATTTTCTGTATTTCTATTAGATCATGCAGTTAATTACACTGTACTGCAATATAATTACAGCATTTGCACATGTGGATTTCAGTGAAAAACTGACTGGCATCCATTGATCGTTGACATAGTTTTTTTCTTGCAACTAGGTTTTTTCTTGCTAGGGCTCGTCACGCGTTAACATTTTTGAAATAAATGGGCGAAAAGCGGCGGTCAGATCTTCAATTGTTTTTTCGAACTGTAGAGTATTCATTATACTATTTTTATTTTAATGCACTAACCCGTGGTAAGGAACAAATTTAAAAACCTATTTAGAGGCTAAAAATTTCACCCATGCCGGGATTCGAACCCGCAACCTCTGGCTATCCGTGCCAGCGCTCTACCAATTGAGCCAATGGGCGACTCACGGCATCAGTGAAATTTCGAACCTCTTTACACTATTCTCTGTATTACGTACAGGCAGCGACATCTGACTTAAGCAAATTGCATCACTTACAGCCCCGACTACCTACTTTGCAGTTAGGTTTAACATCGGAACGATATCACTGTACTCACATGATTATAATATTTTTATTTTAATGCACTAACCCGTGCTAAGGAACAAATTTAAAAACCTATGCATTAATTAGTGCATTAAAATAAAAATAGTATAATCATGTGAGTACAGTGATACCGAATCCCGGCATGGGTGAAATTTTTAGCCTCTAAATAGGTTTTTAAATTTGTAGCGTATTCTTTATAATTTCCTTATATTCATAATCTACCCCGGTTTAAAGACTTATTAGGACCCTCGAACTATTGACGCCCTCGGGACTGAATGAGTTACTGTCAACCCTAGAGATACAATGTGTCTATTATTATTGTGCAAACTAGAAATGGCAATTTCGAGAGCTGAGGTATGACAACACCACAAACACAGGCTTAATCAATGTTTCCCTGCACGGTAAGCAAAATCTGGAGCTGCTTTGCCAAGAGACTTATGGATGTCGTTTGTATCTATATTTTAAATTTTAAATTAAACCTCCCTTAACAGACATAATAACCAGAACGACCTACGATTGAAAGAAAATCCCAACAAAGCCTCTCGGCGAGATTCCTCCTTCAACTTTCAACAAAATGATAATAGCCCCGAATGCCTATAAGATAATCTGTATAGGTAATATACAGCGTTCATCCCGTGGCTTCGCTCGCTCCGTTGCGCTTCAATCCCATCTGGCTGGTCCCCTTTCGGGGTCACAGAAAAGGTTAGTTACAGAAGTTCTTTTTTTTACTTTAAACATGTATTTATTTATATTTTAGTATCTAGGTACTTATGATAGAATCACTCGTAGACCCGGCTACCTGAGTGATCTTAAACGATCACGAAGGTTAAGCAACATAGGGCGCGTTCAGTGCATAGATGGGTGACCGTCTATAACTAACGCTAGTGGCACTTTCCCGAGGGTTTCCGTGCTTTGCATTCGATCTACTTACGAATGCTGTTGCACGCCTATTAGTATTGCACAGATCAGGCCCGATTTTTTTTTTGTTGTAATTTATTGGTCCACTAACCCGGACTTAGCCCCCGTGGAGTATGGCCTATCCTCCCTGCAACGCAGGAAAAGACCCGTGCCCCAGCAGTGGGGACATACAACGGTTGATAACGAACGAACGTAATTTATTGACTTTTGTTTGTGTGCTGTTGGTATGTCTAAGTATGTATACTATAAAAATGAATCACTGAATGTGTTGGTAAGCGCAAATCTCGAGAGCAGCTGAACCGATTTCGCTAATTCTTTTTTTAGAATATTCCTTGAAGTACGAGGATGGTTATTACGGAGAGAAAAATAAAACAATATTAAGAATTGACTGTTAGGCGGTACGAAGTTCGCTGGGTCAGCTAATTATCAATAAATAAATATTAAATAAAGGCGCGCTACTCTTTTTTTGTATACTATACTCTGAGTCGGGTTTAGTGTAGGCATTCTAAGATTCTAGTAATACGAGTAGTTCCTAAAAAATAACTTAATTAAATGCTAATAGATAGATAGAGTATTCTTTATTGTACACAGAAATTACAATACCAGAAATTATATAAAAAATACAGTACAACTGGCGGCCTTATTACTAAAAGCAATTTAAAAGTTATTAAGTACCTAAATAAACTTGAATACACCTGAAAAGGTAGAGGCTGGTGATCTAAATGTATTACACTATTTTTTATTTTTAATGCACTAACCCGTGCTAAGGGACAAATTTAAAAACCTATTTAGAGGCTAAAAATTTCACCCATGCTGGGATTCGAACCCGCAACCTCTGGCTATCCGTACCAGCGCTCTAACAATTGACAATACAATAATAAACAATAGTCGCCCATTGGCTCAATTGTTAGAGCGCTGGTACGGATAGCCAGAGGTTGCGGGTTCGAATCCCGGCATGGGTGAAATTTTTAGCCTCTAAATAGGTTTTTAAAGATCTAAATGTAAGCAATTACAACTGCTAAATGTACGTAGTAGCTCGTGATTGAATTGTAGAATTTCTTGTAATCAGTTTATCAGCAAAAAAAAATACGCTAGTAAAACATAATTTTAAAAAGACCAAAAAGCAGTTTGAAATAGGTGCTCCCAAAAAATGTTGGGAAATTTTTGAAAAAACATGTTCGTAAATTCCTCTTTTGTATATATCTAATTAGAATGTCTAGTTAGAATAGTAAAATAAACATATTAGAACTTAAAAACCTATTTAGAGGCTAAAAATTTCACTCATGCCGGGATTCGAACCCGCAACCTCTGGCTATCCGTGCCAGCGCTCTACCAATTGAACCAATGGGCGACTCACGGCATCAGTAAAATTTCGAACCTCTTTACACTATTCTCTGTATTACGTACTATTATTAGAACTGTTAACACTATTTTTCAAAAAAAACTATTTAGAGGCTAAAATGCCGGGCCGGGCCATGGCCATGCCGGGATTCGAACCCGCGGCCTCTGGCTATCCGTGCCAGCGCTCTTTCCAACTGAGCCAATGGGCGACTCACCGACTCATCAGTGAAATTTCGAGCCTCTTTAAAAAAATGTTTTATTGCGAAGATCATCTTGGTTTTTGTGGATCGTGGGAAGTGACAGGCCCTGTCCTCTGCCTTCCCTTTTGGGATAGGCGTGAGTATATGTACTGTATAAAACTGTTTTTACACGGATTTATGCTCGTTTATTATTATTAAATTCTTTATTGTACGTGTAAAGATTGTACAATTGGGGGGCTTAATACTAAATAGTATTTTATTCTAGCCAACCAACAGGTGACGTGGAGAAGGCGAGGGGGGGGGGGGGTAGTCTCAAACTGTGAGGTGATATTTTATTGACAAATATCTTTTTTAACAATTAAACTATTTATTAATATGTCCAATAATAATCAACATACACATATACAAAGATAATAACTAAGTACATATATAAATAAACAGTACATACATATCTATGTACATATAAATAGACTTAATAATATATTTTTACATATTTACGGACGTTTATTACATAAACTAACCGTTATTGCTTTCTAAAAGACGCCTGTTACCTCAGTCATCCGGGACCACGGCACCTGAAAAAGTGCCGAAACGTCAGAAAATTGTAAAAATGTAATAAACGAGCATAAATCCGTGTAAAAACAGTTTTAAATATATACTGTAATAAAATATCTTGCAAAAGCCACTTAAAAGCAATCTGAGATATAGCAGAGCTTCGAGTACGCTCGTAATTTAGGTTTTCTGCGAGATTCTATGTGTGTGCTTCCACTTCGCGGGAATTACTTATATTGTAGGGAATGAAAAGATTTCTTGACGTTTCGAGCTTGGTTTGGTTCGTTTTTTCGGAGTTCCATCATGAGGGCAGTTCTCTGAATTCTTTTTTTGCGATATCCATCTACGAAGCTGTGTGGAAAAGATCAGGTAGAAAGGAGATGTTAAGCTTTGTGTAAAAAAACCTGATTTGTAGATCAAGTCACCCTTATGGCTCCTACATAAGCCGTGACGTTTGATCTAAGATTTCAGCCTTATGAATAGTCCTAAAAAACTTTATACTGGCTTTAAGTGCACAAATGTAATTTAGATACCTAAAAATAGGTAGAACTTGGTTACATACAACGGCAACTACCTCTGCTAAATGTAAAGCTAACATAATAGGTATATTTTATTTCAAATTTCAGGCCGAGGGACTATATATATATATGGGCTGGATTCTGAACTGAGAATTTTACTAAGAAAATACTTAAGTTACGTTCTGTCACGCTCTTTGCTCAGAAATTCGAATAGAGAACACTACAGTTAAGTATATACTACAAAATTGTCAATTCAGAAACATAATAAGCCCATAATAAGTTAGACCGGAGATTTTAAAATAAGACAAGTTTAAGATAAGATAAGACTTTAAGACGTTTAAGATAAGATATTAAGAGATTAAGATAGGTAAGATACATGGAGAAATGTATAATTAGTTGCCGTGGTCTACCCGAGACCACGGCAACTGTAACTGTTGAAGTAAATTAAATGCAAGTGTAAAATAAAGGAAAACTTTAATAAGAATAAAATAAAACAGAGACAGATTTGTATGTAGCGGGGTATAAAACGGAAGTGAAGACAATTCTTGCCATAACTAAAAAACGTTAAATGTTACCAGCTATCAGTACAACATAAAACCTTCATGTTTATTAAACAGTAACGCTGCCGAAACGTCGAGAAATAAGGTTATTACGTTGTACCTAATAAATAATCACGAACGGGTCTACCCGTTTAATATATAACTATGTATAATTAAGTCTGTCACGCTCGTTGCTGAGAAATTCGAAGAGACAGCAATACAGTTAACTATTCACTAAGCGCAACTATCAGTTCAGAAACTGGCCCTTTGTATTATGCGAATTAAATACTTAATCAGCTTTGAAACTCATTAAAAATAATACCCTACACTAAGGACGACGACATATACACCCAAACAGCAGTATAGTCTCTTAGCTTTTAGAATATACGTCGGGCTCTAGAGTAGGCTTCGGTTTTCGCCAATTTTCGGCGGTTTTCGTACTGATGATCGAGTTCTGATTTCGAAATTAAGTGTCATATTAGTTCCGATATTTCTATTACACGAATATATCCGATAGTAGCTATATTCTAAAAGCTAACAGACCATAAACGCATGCAATAACTCTTAAACTATATTTTAAACAGTGCCCCGTGCCCGGAAGCCGTCAGGACGCACCATCTATTACACGCACATATCAAGTTGCGGATCTGAGGGCTGGAAAGTTTGGGGCCTAAAGTGTGGGGCGAATTTGCCCATTTCCTGTTTGAGTTTAAAATTGAAATAAGTTTGGGGAATGACAGCAAATAGGTCTGTCTATTGTATAGTGCTTGCAATAAAACTCTTTCAGACACAAATTACACACCGATACCTATTCTGTCTACACAACTAGTATTATTATTGCTTTTACTGCACTTAAATAAATGTACGGCGTCTTTTACGTCTTTTACGGCGGATTTAACTACAAGCGCTCAACTTTTCTAAATACCTATTATAATATCTGTATCTTATCTTCTGTATCTGCTGTTTATGTATCAATTTTCCGCTATACAATAAAGAATATTCTTATCTTATCTTATAATATATAAAATGTATATATCTAAAATCTAGATAATTATTATAACAGGTATTTAGAGAGTTTACATACATACATACATACATAACCTCACGCCTGTATCCCAAAGGGGTAGGCAGAGACCAGAGACTGCCACTTGCCACGATCCTGACAGATCACCTTCGCTTCATCAATTCATATTTCATAAGTCTTCGCATGCACGCACGCCCGTTCCGGGTACTTTTTATCTTCCCCTTTGCTAATACATCCCCTATTTGGTCAATGTATGTCCACCTCGAATGTCCCTTACCAGCCCTTCCACTAACATTCGCAATATATATTTGTTTCGTCAATCTTTCTTCCTTCATCCTTTCTGCAATCCTCTCCAGAATTTAATGCTCTAAATACCTGTTATAATAAGTGTCTACATTTATTTTTTTTCTGTTTTTTGGTTTGTGATTGGCCATTTACATAAAAACAACACGAGAATGTGCTGTTGGCAGAACAGAAGCGGTCGTGGCCTAGGCGAACCGAGTGATTGGAATCAACACTTGGTTAAGCAACAACAGGTGCGGTCAGGTACGGGATGGGTGAGCGGCCCGTGACTACCGCGAGTGTCATTTTTCCAAGCGCTTCCGTGCTTTGCAAGGCACGTTAAGCCTTTGGTGCCGGCTGTCATATAATGGCAGTCGTTAAGCCATGCCAGAGGCCTTATGGGCGGCTTGATAACTTCTGACTGTAAGGCCCGCCATTGTCTTACAATCCTCCACCAGCCCGACTTGGCCCCCGTGGTGGAGTATGGCCTAACCTTCCTGCGATGCAGGAAGAGACCCGTGCCCCAGCAGTGGGGACATACAAGGGTTGATAACGTGCTGTTGGCCGTTGGGGCGAACAAGTTCTGACCCGGCGACCGCGGACCTGACGACACAGCGCGGGCAGGCCCTCCACCAGGGCGTCGATTCTCTTAAATTACAAACAATGTTCGAGCAATGGCATGACAAGAGTAATGCCAACGCATGACATTACAACAACCGTATTCCCCTACCTTTTACATGCATTACTCTGGCTCTGTCGCTGTATGAACCTTGTCATGCTCTTGTCATACTCATGCAGTTTCATTGTGCTACTCGGTCGGTCAACCGGTATTGCCACTTTGTGAACTGGAAATTCTACCTTAATATTCGCAGCACAAAAACGTTGCTTGTAAGGATTGTATCTGCAATAAATTACTTATATTTCAGTTTTTTATAACTTCGCAATCTTTAGAGGGTTTTAATCACAACAAAGCTATAAAAATTGTATTTATTTGTTAGAAATGGCTGTTTGTGAAGTTATCCAAATCCAAGCGTAAAAAACAAGCAAACTAATCTGTACAGTATCACTTGACCATCAATTGTTAAGTATGTTGCCAGATTGTAAATTTTAATACAAAAACCGTACTATTTGGCTTTTGCCAGTAACTTTTTTGTGCGACCGCTCTCACTGTAGATTTAGGTACAAACTACTCCATTTTCGAATATTTTTAGACAAAAAAATGGTTTGTTTCCGAAAGTATCTAACGCAACGTTTCAAGCAAGACTTTTTCATTAAATATCAATATCTAACATACGACATACAGTAAGCATAGCACAAGTCGTGTTTAGTTCTAAATAAATAAAATAAAGTATTTTTAACCGACTTCAAAAAAGGAGGAGGTTATCAGTTCGATGCATATATTCCTTTTTTTTACTATTTTTTCGCATATCCTCGTCAAATATTAACCGATTTGGATAAATTTTATTTTGTTCGACTGGGTATATCATCCCATTAGTTTCATTTTAATTTGGTGAAGATCTAATGAAGACTTTCAGATATGAAGAAAAGGCGTAATGAGGCCCATCCATTAGTAATAATGCTTATTATGTTTCAGAAAATATAGCGTAAAATTGGTCCCAGGTAATCTGGTAATGTTCTAATGAAGACTCTGAGATGGAAATAAAGAACTTCAAATTTTAAGGCAATAAAATTAAGTTATGTTTTGATGTAAGAAACACTTTGTTCATCAAATACTTTCATTCAGTATTCATTGACATTCTCTGTGTCTGTTCGACATTGTTACGACGTTGAACCTAGAAATCCGGAATTTAAGTTGAAATATGTAGTTTCCTAGGGTAGCAAACCCAAGAAAAATCAAGAGCCAGATGTAGAATAGACCAATAACACCTATAAGTGTAAGGTACCGTTGCACTTATTAAACCAGAATATAAGTCAAAATACACAATTTACTGTCGTGGTTATTATTCCCTTAGTAAAAAATATACTACATGCAATAGTTATTAAAGCCACATTGACTGTTTAAAAAAAATTAAATATTAAAAGCATTAAAAAGTTAAAATTACTTTGCTGAATTCCGCCAAAAATCCCACAAGCACCATGCGGTTAGCTAATGCACCGCCCTCCCTCCCACTTTCAAGAAAAAGTGGGAAAAAAGTGGGAAGACACTATTATGGATTTCCGCAAAGTAACGCCTGATTCTATACAAAATATTAAAATAAAATCCGACTTCTGTACAAAATACGCAGCAGAGTCTACCTACTCTCCTTATTTTTTAATCCTATTCATCTTAAGGCTGTCTGGAAGAGATAGCTCTCAGCGATAAGACGGCCAATTCCACACTGTGTAAATTAGATATTTCAGCATTTCATGTAGGTTCAAAATGTATGGTGTGTACGGTCCTAAAGTAACCGGAATATACTACATAGGCTTTACAAGATAACGAGTAAGTCTACAAACTAGTAACTAGTCTATAATATAGTCTACAAACGTAAAAAAAGGAAGATTTCGTACTAATTCTATTGAAATTTAAATAAACTTTTAAGATTTGTAATAAGGAGGCGCAAGTAGTTCTACGGAATCCTATGATGCGCGTGGCCCGACACGCACTTGACCGAAGTTTGGGCGAAATATTTGATTAAATATATTTGATCTTACCAAATAATTGAATTGAAACAGAACTGAAACATAAATTAACAGCATACTTAAACACTCTTTCTTATGATCGAACATTTTTGAAATTGATGTGATAATAGCTCATTTTACTTCTCACCTTCCGTTAGACCTCCTAGTACAAACTTTTAACACACATCACTGCCATAATGCACAAATATACACTCATCCTACCTTTTCACACACCCTCTGCTCAGTGGTTGAAACCCGAATCCAAGACTCCGGTCGTAGGGCTGAGCAGACACACACATGCACACACAGTTATATACACGTACATTTTATTATATAAGTTTTGCAAACATCTGTCATTTTTTATACTAACTTTTGTATACTTAACACCTTATGCTGATGATGCGTCGAATATAATACCGTTCTTTTGTAGACCGGGAGGCCTGGAAACCTAAGATACAAATCTTTTGATCTAGTTTAGGCTCCAGTCTTTCCACAAATATGCATTCTGTTGTATTGTATTATTTATCCAATGTTATTTTGAATACGAATGTAATTTGTGGACAGAAAAATAAACTATTATCTTAGCTTATTTACAATCGAGCTACAATAATTCCAACTCCGAAGTAATATTAATTATTTCATTTATATAAAATATCGTATCGTATAACTTTTAACTCCAAACCGTATACCTTTTCAAGCATACCGGCGTACTAAATGGTAAGCACAGACTGGCAACACTATTAGTTTGACAAATTTAGTCTGTGTGAAGTAGACTTATCTTAATTCGTACCTACGACGTGCCTACGACGATTTCTAATTTGTGACATACGTCGGTTTAAATAAAGTTTCAGTTATTAAACTCTTCTTCAAACCTTTCATTAGTGTACAAAGTGATAATGAAGTGTTTGTGTATTAATTGAGCATCGAAATCGGCATGAAACGTAAGGAACGAAGCCAATACCGAACGAATGAAAGTCGTGTCATCGAGACTTCTTTGTATGCAGGCTTTGGTGAGTGTAAAAGAAACATTGATGTGGTCCTTATCCTTATAACACCCCGTTGGATTCCAGCATGGTACTGGAAAATATGTATCACTATTTATCTCTGTAAATTACTGGTGTGCAATAAAGAATTTTCTATATATCTATGTAATAATCATAGCCACTGTTTCTTTGCTGTGGACATCAATCATCCAGCCCGTTCTCGTTCACTGCGAGGCATAGGTCCTCCGCCATCCTCATCCAGCCACTGCAAACAATATGAATGTAGACAAAGGGTACTAGTACCACAATGTAGTAATTTTCGTGCTTATTTACGAAGCTAAATATCACAATCCTATGTGGTAACAGTTAATATTGATGTGATGTATATACATCACATCAATATTAACTGTTAGAACTCATATAAGTTCCAGGTATGATCACTTCATTGGATAAACATTGGATAAAGAAATCCTTCTTTAAAATGTGTGTATTATAGTCACAAATATAACTTCTTTCAGAGAACCGTCTTCATCTTCAGCATGGCAGGGGTCTCCACTGATTGGGTCATTGACTTCCACTCCCAATGGAAGGCTCACGCTTGTGGAGGCAAAGAGCCAAGATTGCTACGAAACAATCTGCATTTATAAACAAAATTTGTTCATATAAATACATGCTTACCTGTCTGGGATCCAGAAGTGAGTATTATGTTATGTTGAGGCCATGTATGTGTCTAAAGGCTGGTTCCTGAATTGAGAAATACACTCAGTAAATACTTTGCTGAGAAATTCTTAGAGACAGCACTACAGTTGAGTTTTAACTTAGCGAAATTCTCAATTCTATAAATACATAGCGAGCCTCAATGGGAATCGAACTGATGACCTCTGTTTTCATAGTTAGCCACTGGGACATCGACAATATATAGAAGCTATATGTAGTTATTTATTAGGTATTTATGTTAGTAGGTTATTACTTATGTATTGTATATGTATGTATTTATATTTCTTTGATGGTTTATGTAGTTTATTCATTTACTTATTAGAATTTATTAATATAATTTATATATTTATTGGGTAGATATTTATCTTGATAGGATTTTGTTATCTGTGTAAGTGTGTAGTGTATGTTGTGCACATGCATAGACCTGTTTCACATCTCCACTCCGAATCCCCAAGGTTTGTTGGAAGAAATCTCTCACAGAGATAAGCTCGCCTTTGTACATGTATTTTCTTAAATTTATTATTTATGTTTTAAAGTATAATAGTAATAGTGGTCAAACAATACCATACATAGCCTTATTGCTATAATTATGTGTACCATAGCAATAATGCTACATAGATAATGTCATTAAATTCATGCCTTGTAATCAAATATTGTTAGAAGTCAGGAATCCAAGTTATTGATAATAATATAAAATTATTTTGAATAATAAAGGATTTATTTACAACACTGAGAAAACATGTGATAAACACAATTTTAAGAAGAATCTTTTTTGGTTGTTATAATAAACTATGATTTGCACCTTAAGTCACATTTCTTTCTCCACAGCCTCTCCACAAGAACTTGCTACAGTGCCACACCCTCGAATAAGTCCCGGCGTCTGCGCTCAACACTCTGCACACAAGACATTCTCGGCGTCAGCTTCCAAATTCTGAAAATTGAAGAATTCTAGTAGGGATTTGTTCAGAGGTTTCGAAACTGACAGTAGCTAGTCAGAGCAGGGTCACACTCATTTGCAGTTTTGGTGTTACTTTGAAATAAATCTTTTGATTTGATTGAAAGCCACTTTCTTTTTTTAATTTTAAACAATTTAGGTACTTATGTGAAATAATTTTGTATTGTTACTTCTATTTTTTTTATATTTGAGTGAGGTTGTAACCAATAAAACTTGTTTTTTAAATATGTGCTTTTTACAATAATTATCAAACCTTACCCAAATCTGTGAATTACTCCACTTCTCAGTCTTCTCTCAAATGTAAGTGGAGGCCGAGTGTGTGGCTTTGCCATAGATTGGCATTATGAGTAGAGTACGGTGTCCTGGCATGCATACACATAATGTTCAAATCTAAAACAGGCAATATACCATTACAGTCTATTTATTCTTACTTGTCCAATTTAGTAAACAAGATTCTAACCTTACTAGACATTTTCTCGCAAATTCATGAACTATGTTTATAAAATTGGCAGCGTGTTATCTAAAAGAGTGTTCCAAGTTACTTAATTTATGGAAATATGGCAGTTTTGGACTAAAAAGTTACAGTTTACGGGTAGAATCTTGTTTACTAAATTGGACAAGTAAGAATAAATAGACTGTACATGGATTGTTGTGTTTTATATAGCTACATGGAAACTAGCCAATACTTAGGTACTTACAAATCCAACATGTGGGGAGTGGTACCCCTTTCTATTGAGAAACCGCTCTTCACGGAGTGCTGCACGAAGGATGCATGCCATGGCATCAATAAAGCCCCGCAGTCCATCAATTTCGAATTGTCTAGAATAAGAAAACAATAATTGTAAGTGAATTCAAGTTATTTAGTAACTTTTCTACGTTTATGCTTGAGCTTGTATAACTTTGATTTGATGAGATGCACTTCTCTTTACTCCAGTAGGTAATTTTTTTAACAATACAATGATGTGTGGTACAGTGCCACTCAGGGCGGTGGTAGCGGAGCGGTGTAGAACGCCGGCCTCTCGATCGGGAGTTCGTGGGTTCAAACCCCGGCATGTACCAATGACTTTGTTTTCTAAGTTATGTACATTTGTGAAATTATAGTACCTAGCAATACTACTCGCCGACGGTGAAGGAAAACATCGTAAGGAAACTCTAGTGTCTGAAGTGTTAATGTACCTCAGCGCTTGCTACGTACAATGGCCCAACTATGAGACTAAGTGCGGAAATCTCAGGTCTAACTAACTAACTAACAGTGCCACTCACATGTTTCAGTGTCAAGTTACACATTTTTTACTTATCTGTCCCGAAATTAGGTACATAATTACAAAATAGGTCTTTTGCATACCACAGAAATCTAGTAGGTAAGTACCTAAGTATTATGTTTTTATTCTAATACCTTGACACTGTGCCAAGGACACTGCCCTACTAGGGCCTGATATAAGCCTGTCACAAGAAAAGACGGCGATGAATGTCCGTAGAAGAAAGATTATACCTAACTTACTAAAAAGTAATCCAAGAGACGACCACCTCAAACTATTTATATTGAACTCATGTAACATACCTTTTATAGGAGATATCCCGACTTGCCTCTGCTCCTGGGGTATCAATGGGATTAATTCGTCCGCCAAATGCCTCAACCCATGTTTGGAAACACGGAAGGTTTTTGTGAACTCTGATTGTTGGAACGATTGCCGAAACGCGTGAAACCGACGTCTATTTCGGCGCTCTTGTACTCTGCGCTTCGCCCTGTTGACTATTTGTGATAATCGCTATCATAAACCGAGTGAAGAAGTATAAATTTTATTAAAAAAATACTTTTTAGCCTTCTTCGTCACAACTGCCAGTGAGCAATCATACCGAAAAAGCTACTGTTGTTCAAAGATACTAATATTGCAGCTGTCAGGTAGCTGTCATGCAGTTATATAGCTCAATGAAACGTCAAATAAGGAGTAGCATACGGATTTGACAGCCAGACTGTTACCAAGGAACTGTAATTTTGTAAGAGCATACGAAAGTGGCTCCATGTAGCTCTACGGTACCTGTCATGTCGTTCATTGGTCGTTAAATGGAACATTTGTGCTTAGTGGAATACCGTTAGCGTAAAACCTTGTAATTGGACTACCGATGAACTCCTTGATAACTGTAATGTTGTTGAGTAGAATCGGGGCCCAGATGTTCTGACGACCTGGTTACGCTGGCGGGGAGTCGCTGGATGCGGGCGGCACAAGACCGTGAAGCTTGGAAAACCATGAGGGAGACCTATGTCCTGCTGTGGGCGTCAAATGTCTGATGATGATGATGCACATGAGGATTTTAGTAGTCTTTAATTGGTAACATTTGGAATTATGTTAAATTTGAAATCGAGTTAATTGGCCCTCACGATACAGCCTCTGCTTAGTGTGTGGACCGACAGCTGGCTTTAAAAGGAAAACCAATTACTCACCCAATTATTAAGGAAACTTAATGTAAATTATGTTTCTAATAAACTTATCTCATCTTTATCTTATATAGAAGTTAAAGGTTTTTTCTCCGCGGCGAAGCAAAATATCGTCGTTCATATTGCAAAATGTAATTAAATAATGCAGTAAATATTACGTAGGTATATTATATTATTTTCTCTTCTCATATATAATTTATTTATTAGTATGTATGTATGTATGTATGTATGTATGTATGTATGTATGTATGTATGTATGTATGTATGTATGTATGTATGTATGTATGTATGTATGTATGTATATCTTAATTATTTATTTAATTATTTATGTATGTGGTGTAAGTTTATATAAATTTCGTTGAATTCCTAATTTCACTATTTCTGTATTGCACCGACTACCCATCTCTAATTTCTTTCATGTCTCCGTCTATGGTTGCCTGGAAGAAATTGCTTTTAGTAATAAGGCCGCCATTTGTACTATATAAGTTCTGTTACTGTAATTTCTGTGTACAATAAAGAATATTCTATCTATCTACCTATCTATCTAATGTCATAAGTAAAAAAATATTTACGTATTTTCTCCAAATTTGTACGAAAAATTAAAAGAATACAAAGATAGCAAGACATCATAATCCTTACCTACCTACTCAGGCTGAGATTATAATGTCTTACACTTACATTCAGAATGAAGTTTTCTTTCAGTTAAGATGAAAAAACGAACATCATGTATTTTGACTTATAACATTTTGCAATATGAACGACGATATGTCGCACCCTCAGAACGAAAGAGGCCTAAGTCAAAAAATTGTGAAATTGAGTTACAATCATAGAGTCATAAAAAGGTATGCCGTGGACGGAAGATTCGCTATGCTCTTTTTTTACAATAAGTGCCTTTGTTTCACTATTCATCGGATAGAGCATACCTTTTTATGTCTCTCTATGATTGTTAGGTACTCAATTTTTTGAGAATTTTTTGAGTATTTAAACTATTTTTTGACTTAGGCCTCTTTCGTTCTGAGGGTGCGATGTATAGTGAGGAAACCTGAGTGTCTGTGGTGTTCAACTACCTCAGCGCTTTTGCGAAATTGCCAATAAACGGTGGGCACGCGTGGTAATTAAGCCCATACTACCACTTTCTGAGAGAAGGCCTGTGCCCTGCAGTAAGACGTATAAAAGCTACAACAAAAAGTTCTATAAAAATACTGACTTGACGTAATTGAAATTGAACTAAATTCCTCCATTTTCTTTTACAGCAAAAACACATAATATAAGCCAACAAACCCATACGTTTGTTTTGGCAAGATATTTTCGGACGCATTTGAATACTTCATCAAACAACTACACTTAAAAAGCATTCTTATCCCGAACAAAACTAAGTCCAAAATACGCCAGCAACAAAAAGCCCATGTCATCTGTCGTGAACCCGAAGAATTGAAAAGAGGGACCTAATTTCAATGGGACATACTCTGTATTGTTATTCAAATGGACCCTTGGCACACGGAGGGTATTTTTGGAGAAATAATTTAAATTTCATGCAAAGAACGGTCGACACACTGCCAGCAAATTTTGCGCTTGTAAGTTTGCACTTTTGAATGTTGTGAATTAATAAAGTAACAACACAAGTTTTTCTTGCGATGATAATGAGCGGTGGTAGCCGAGTGGGTAGAATAATGCACTTGGAAGCAATTGGTTCGATCCCCAGCGCAGGCATGTATAACAGATGTGTTTATTTTCAAAGTTACACACGCCACACTTCTTCTTCTTCAGGCTATATTAGTCCACTGCTGGACATAGCCCTCGCCTAATGAGCGCCATAGCGCAAGGTTGTGCCATCATTGGGGGGTATGCCCATAATCCCCACGCTGGGCATGCGGGTTGGGATCGCAGTTTGGTGGAATTGTACTGCAGGGAGCGCTGAACGAGCACTAGTCAGCTCACAGCATAGTTGGCCTAGCCCACAGGAAAGACTAGACAATATGTGTGTAATAAAAACTGTTTTTAAACTGATTTTTGTTTGTCTTCCGAGACCACAGCACTTGAAAAAGTGCCGAAACGTCGGATAATTGAAAAATGTTAAATAAACGAGTAAAATCCGTGTACAAACAGTTTTTATTCCACACATATTGTGTAGTCTTTCCTGTGGGCTAGGCCAACTATGTTTTGAGAATGGTATAGGTAGTGGGCTAGCATACTCCTTCTAAAATAACGTCCCAGGCACTGCAGCGTCGGAGTAGTCTCTCTCCACACATTAAGTGAAGGTGCCACTGGACCCTGTATAAATCACCTCAATACGTAGCTGCACCGTTAAGTAGTAAAAATAAGGAATAGGGAAGGATGTCTTCGATACAACCACAGAACAATGAGAGAATAAGATCCATACCATTTATAGTAGGGTTTTGCTTCAATCACGATTCATGAAATTTACTAAAGCAACTCTAATGGCAAAAACTAAAACTCACTTTTCCACTAAGCAAAAATGTCTTTTCTCTTGACCTGAGTCAAAAATAGTGTGGGCAGAACATTAGTTATTTTTTGCTACGCCAAATTGGAAATGTTAAATCTTAAATTGAATTTAAAAACCTATTTAGAGGCTAAAAATTTCACTGGCACGGATAGCCAGAGGTTGCGGGTTCGAATCCCGGCATGGGTGAAATTTTTAGCCTCTAAATAGGTTTTTTAAATTTGTTCCTTGGCTTGGCGGGTTAGTGCATTAAAAATAAAAATAGTGTAATCTTAAATAGTTTATTTATTTCTTTCTTTCATAGTTAGGTAGGTTATTCAATATTTTAAATTGAATTACATACAATTACAAGATTTAGCATATTTTAAAAATACTTACGGTCTTATAATAAAAAGACGAATACTGAAAACGCCGAATAGTCTGTGGTGGAAATTTCACAAGGAAAAGACGGATACACCGATTAAATAAAACCCCTCTAGAAGTGTTTTAAAACTATCGTGTTTTTAAAAACCTTAGTAAAAAAAAAATCAGAAAAAAGCTACATTATCTATCGTTATCTACATAAGTATGGATGGGCATAAGCTACAATAGATTATGCAGCTTAAAATTTGAAAATAAATTTAAATTATTTACGATGCTTACACATAATGTAAGCACAAGCGTTTCATGTAGATATTTCATGTAGTAGAGGTATATTGAGGACACTTTATTACATGACTAAATAAAGGTTTATATGTGTTATAAAGGTTTATATTTTTGTATTTAACTAATGATAGTACATATTTCATTAGTACATATTTGGTCGGTTGTCAGTATCGTGGCAAACCCTAGTCTCTGCCTCCGCATCAGGGATGACTAAAATAATAAATTAAATATACGCAAATATATACTTAAATATACGTATGTATTTATTTCAAGGTTGCCAGTACAAGGATCTGGTACTCTATTAAAACACTGTCGTAGGTTGTTTAGCCATGATATTTTTGGTGAGCATAGTAGTCGAATTGGTTGCCAACCTCCGATTGGAGACGGCACTAGAAGAAGAAGATAATTAATTACTTCATTGTTTTAATCAAGACATTTATATACCACTGCGGACCCGACAGTCTGTCCAGACGAGGAGTTCAGTGACATAAACACGTTCAGTTTGTTAGCTTTTAGAATATAATACCTCGGGCTCTAGAGCAGGCTTCGACTTTTGCCGTAAGCACACGAGTTAATACTACTTCCTGCTCCGTATAAAACTCTTCTTTACTATTTTGAAAAGTTATGTAAATGTATAAATAACAATATAACCGACATTTCTATTACACGAATATATCCGATTCTCTCCGATAGTAGCCGAGGTATATTCTAAATGCTAACAGACTGTAGAATTATAAATATTTGGCTATCAACATTTTTTTAAAACATTGTGTACAGCGAGTTCTCTGTGCTAACGCGGTTATTGTATTATTTAATTGGTAAACTATGGACTACGTTATTGGCCTTATTATTAGCTATGAGTTAATTAGTAATTACAACCTGTTACGCTGTTGACGTTCCTAATAAAGTAGAATAAATAAATGGTTTTTTGATTAGTTTGTTTCGAATGCCTACCATTTAATCTCTTGCACCATCTGTGGTTGACGGGTAGAAAATGCTTATAGCATTAAGTCCGCCACATTGCCATTGTATTTTTTTACTTATGTGCAATAAACGTATTAATAATAATAATTTCGTCTCTACAAAGTTGGCTGCCGTATAAATGACGCAAAGCCTACACTTGCCATAAACACTCAATAAAAACTATCAAGAACCCCATTAAAACAAACTATCATTTTCACCCACCCTCTTTCACTCATAATGGGGACAATTTAAAAATATGTATTTAATATCGCTCTATGAATAATATGACAGGGCAAAGGCGTTGCGAATCATTGTGCTTTATTATATTTTCAACACTGCGACACCCCTTCGGCGTGTGGGGTGAAGATAGAGTATTTGGCACCCTCGCTGATTACCGCTTTAATCTATGGGGGTTCGAGGATGGTGTTATGCAACGAAATTTCTTAATAGCATTATTATTAAGTATAAGTATGTATCAATATTCAAATTTTGCACTGGCTACCCGTCTTTCTAATTTCCTTCAGCAACTTTCCATCGCAAGGTTGTCTGAAAGAAATTGCTTTTAGCAATAAGGCTTCCAATTGTACTTTGTTTATCTGCAATAGTCTTGTATTTGTTGTTTTTCCAGTGTACAATAAAGAATATTCTTATCTTATTAAATATGTGGCACGGTATTTATCCGACAGTAGGTTAAATCCTTTCTTTGACAATAATTTCATATCATTTACCTTGGTCATTTACTACGGTCTAGGTAAAAATAAATGTCAAGAAATTTCGTTTGCTATTTATTGAACTTGATCGCACAAGTTTGCCACATACCATGCGAATAATGGCGTGGTGCCTATCTCCCTTTAGTATAGTTAAGACTGGCAACGGACGACTCCTGCGTTATGCTCGTGTACGAATGCTATACGAACAATACTTGTTTATAATTTTGGAAATATAATTAAACAAATTAAAAATAAAACAAATCAGTGATTAGTGTACACTTTTTAGTAACGTAACTTCTACGGATGATATTATTTTTGAGTGCACTTGCACCATGCCAGTACGTATAAAATGGCTGCTTACTTTGTACAAAATTAGGTCTGGTTTATAAACAGACCAAATTTTGTACAAAGTCACCTAAACCATATTTTAAATCAATTGAAACTAAATTGCAAATTAAAGTAAAACTACAAGATTTTTTTATTTTATTCTGGCTTGTCATATTAAGGTAGTTCTAAAGCAATATTTGACAATTTCATTTAAACTACAACATATGAACCTAGAGCAGACGACAGGATTTTCCGAGACGATTGTTTTATTTTTAATACAATAGATCGTTTTCTGTTATTTTCATATTGCAAACTTAAAAATTTAAGTTATAGCATCTTATCTCTGGCATAATACCATCCGTGCGTTGTACAACAATATTCGTGTATGTTTGTTTAATATCTTAAACTGTTCGCTAATGAACTGACATCGGGTGACGGGTAAGCCAGTTTGTGAATATGTTCCTAAGTACATTACGTTTAAATAAGTTTATGTTTACTTTAGTCAGGCGGCACAATATCTCTTGACGGTGACTTAACTTAGTGTATTTTTTTCAGAAGTCTAATAAGTATAGGCACTATAGGGTATCCCAGGCACTACAGCGTCGGAGTGGTCCCTTCACCCATCTAGTGTGAGTGAAGATACCACTGGACGCTGTATAAATCATCTCAGTAAGTAGATGCAAAAAAAAAAAAGTATGGACAGAGATATATGGGTGGCAGTTAAATTCAACACTGTAGGCACAAATATAATAGAGCTTTTCAATAGTGTTCGATACTATTCTAAAACCAGAGTCGTAATAGTAAATTGTTATCATAGAGGTGAAATTAACTTAATTAATCCCGAGATGGAGTGAGGCTAAATAATCTAACACTGTATAATTAAAGTGTACATCAAGCTCAAAACGGTGTTGTTTATAAAACACGATACCTAAAAATAGTCCGAATACGCTGTTTCAAATAGTCTGTGATAGACATTTTACAGGGAAAATACGCAACCACAGATAAAATAAAACCGAAGAAGTTCAATGGAATCGTGTTTTTTGTAAATGAAGCCTCAGTTTTTAGTTTCATCATTGAAAAGAACGCGCTGGAAGAAGAGAAATAAACTATTAATAATTTTATTTCTCTGACAACTAAATATTACCCAACTCAAAAATAACAATAAAAAGTCAAGACTTAGGCTGCCTTATTTCGGTAAATATAATTACATGTGTACCATAAAGAGTCACCCATCTAACTATCTATAAAAAAACCCTAAAAGCTACCAAAAAATCGCTCCACTTAATCACCCCACCTCGCTCGAGCACGCGTAATAGTCCGTCATTAACCGCGATATTTTCGGTCTACCCGCAAAATTGCATTCGGATATATCCGCAACATTGGGCCGGGCGGAAGTTGCGTCGCCGGATGCGGATGCTCATCGATTGTGATCGTGACGTCACTTCCGTCCCGAGGATCTTAATGGCGCAAGCGGGCGCCGCGGGTGGTATATTACCTTATTGTAGGTACTTATGTAATAAGTACTGTCTACGGCTGATAAGTCATGATATTTTAATTGCATAGTTGGTGGTTGTTAATAACGTAACTGAGTAACTGCAATATATTTCTTTACAGTATGAATAATAATATTAAACAACTTCAAATAAGCCTTTGTACTAAATCATGTATAGAGAGATATATATAGTGATAGAAAACAATTATTTTACATGTACAAACAAAGAAAACCATTTCAGATGTATATTAATTATATATATATGCTATTATATAAATTTTAGAATTTTATAATCGAAGAATTGTTTTACAGTATTTTTAAAAACCTAGTTAGAAGTTTAAATTCCACCCTCGCCAGCACTCGAACCTGCGACCTCTGGCTAACCGTGCCAGCGCTCTCCCAACTGAGCTAATGGGCGACTACCGGCATCAATGAAATTTCGAACCTCTTTACAATACTCTCTGTATTACGTACAGTACGTGTACGTACGTGTTTTACAGTATTTTAATATGATGTGGATATAATGCACTTGACGAATTCAACGATACAACAGCCTAAGAGAAGAAAAAAATAATGAACTATGTATGTGTTTTCGAAGCGCTCGCAAGGTACGGGATGGGTGAGAGTCCCGTGACTACCGCTATAGTGGCATTTTTCCGAGCGCTTTCGTGCTTCGCAAGGCACGTTAAGCCGTTGGTGCCGGCTGTCATATAATGGCAGTCGTTAAGCCATGTCAGAGGCCTTGTGGGCGGCTTGATAACTTCTAACAGTAAGGCCCGCCACTGTCTTACAATCCTCCACCAACCCGGTCTTGGCCCCCATGGTGGATTATGGCCTAACCTTCCTGCGATGCAGGAAGAGACCGGTGCCCCAGCAGTGGGACATACAAGGGTTGATAACAGTATGAGTTTCTAGCATCTATTCGTAAAGAAAACTAAACATAGCCCAATATATCATAAATGAAATCAGTTTTAAGAAATCTGTTCTTTGAAACGTGTCGCCCGACCAATCTCTGTTTATTCATAGATGAGTAACATTAGTTCTAGTTTTAAAGTTAAGGATCACTTTGATTTTTCCTAAATAGAGGTTTTGTATTGCATAGATAGATTATAGTCTCTCTTTTGTGAATATAAATCGTATATGTCCGCCAGGAATTTGCAGTTTTGATTTATGTGCTCAGCCTTACTTAAGTCGCTAATTAATATCTATCTCTGAAAAACTAAAAACGTAATAGCATTTGACTCTGTAACTTTGCACCAAAGATAAACAATGGTGAAAGACGCACAACAATCCATCACAAATCGGCATCCCTATTCAGTGACAGAACCGACACGTCATAATTCAGCCACGGTCGCGGTTGTATTCCGACGATTCGAGTTGCAATTCGTATTTTGAAAAAGCATTCGATTCGCCACGCACCGGCCGCGCTTGTGCCGCGACAAGTGTTTGTGGCGGTGTGATGTTAAAGTTTTTATGCGATTTTTACCCTCGCATTTTCCTTTGACGATTCGAGTGGCTACTAATCTGCTAACATAGCTGTACCTACGTTATGTTTTATAAGCTTTTTCGTTGGTGAATATAAGATTTGGAAATACAATCAAAGTCGTATTTAGAATAGTCTGTACAATAGTTTGTTACATTTTATTGCACAAATTAAAAAATATATCCCTTAAACAAAACAGGGTTGTAGTAGAATCTGAGCAAAAGCAGATACTTATAGCAGGTATAAGCGTCAATATTTCTGATTTGTTTTCATTCACCGTTTTTCAATATTAAGAACGGGGAATGAACTTAAATATACTTATATTCATATGTCTGCTTGCATAATATGCAAATACAAACTTAGTGCCTGAAATATTATATGGAGGGACATAACATGTCCCTCCATAAGGCACAGAACTTCTCTCAGAGAGAGAGAGAGAGACTTATGTGCTTAATACTCATTACCGGTTAGAGACTCCTGAAGTTATATAAATATTTCAGGCACTAAGTTTTCCTAACAATGTTTTCCTACACAATTGACGAGTAGGAAAAATGTTTGTAACTAAGGAAACAAAGAAACAACTAAGCAAACTAGAAGACAATTTTATTCAATTTAATGTATTATATCTGTGTATACGCGTATGGAAGCCAGTCTCTCGAATGTGAAGAAAATGTTCTATTGTTGCGCTACAAATAAAGTTGGTAAAATTGATTGATAGAGCAACTTAATAGGTAGAATTCATATCTTTTCTCTGAGTTGATTATCTCTACAGTTTAGTGTGATGCAAATCACCCTATTCAATGATCGTGTAACGCGTCAAAAGGCTTGCACATTTACAATAGTCAACTACCACAAATAAATCTCAATAGGTTAAGTCATTTAAAAGCCATATTTCAACCAACTAAACTTTGATAATCACCATCATTACACTCTTCTCTCTCAGCAGGGAATTTAGGCCTTCAACAATGGCCCCTAATTCTTAACAAAGACCACAAAGCGATGACTGAACAAAATTAAATTGATGTTACTAAAACCCTAAAGCTAAATTTCAATCAATTTCAGTTACTTATAATAGCATTTTAGTTTAAGACATATTACAGTCTTCCGTGCTTTGCAAGGCACGTTAAATCGTTAGTGCCGGCTGTCATGCAATGAAAACCTTACCCTCAATGACCAAAAAACCAAATACCAGCATAAAGAAAGAACACTGATGTTGCCTGCCTCGCACTATTCTGGCAATTATTTAACGAGGTGTCAGTCCGCGGTTATCGACATAGTTTTAAATCGTCTTCGTTGTATTTTTTTTTTATTGTAATTAACCGGTGCGAACCGGTCGTTCTGTGCCGCTCGCAGGCCAATTCTGTTAAATTAAAAACTGTGGAATCGCAACACAATCGCGGCCGCTTCCGCACGGGCGCGCCCCCATAATAGAAAGTTAACGGGCGCGGTAAATAACCACAAATCACGGGCACCGCGGGCCTGAATCACGCGTGCTGTCGCGCCGCACGTGTTTGCATTTGGTGATTCGGCGCGGCATTGTTTTTAATGGCTACCTATCAGGAGGAATTCTATCCATGAATTTTGGTGTTGGAAAAGAAATGAACAAACATGGATTTTTCCTTTATATCCTCTTCAATATATCAATATTTTATCTTGACAGAAGTGACATTCGCCTACGCGAATGTCACTTCTGTGTATAAAGGTTATTTTAGGTTTCTTTATGTTACTCGTATATCCTGGCCTGGCGTTACACACAGTAATAAAATATTTTACAAAAACTTCTTAAAACCTCTTAAAGCGAAGGCTTCCTTTTTCTTCCTTTACGCATCTAGGTTTTAATGTTATCACGTGTTACATTAGACATAGCTTCTATTAGCCTGGAAGAAGTTGAAAGTGTGCAGCGAATATTAAAGTCAAAATCAGCTTGGATCTTAATGCAACAGCGTTTCGCAAAACGCTATAACGGCGTTTTGCGAAACGTTGTTGCATAAAAAAAACTAAGGTCGTCTGTACCTACCTCGAATATATACGCAAATTGAAAAATAAATCATTTGAGTGAAATGGGAACGTGCAGTGAAATTAGGTATGAGTGTAGGCGAATCGCATAGAATAAAATATTTTATGTATTCTTCTCATTATGATGGTTTCGTGCTACAATGATTCTGAAAGGCGGGGGTGCAATGGCACGATGACGCAACAGAATAAGGGTTCAATGTAGTAAAAACGGGTGGACGATTACTAAGTGGCGTTTTTAAATTCACAGTATGAACTCTGCGACAAAACATTTCAAATTGGAATTTTACGTAGCATAATAATATACGTCTTTAAAATCATCGTTTCATGACTGATCTGGTTGGCTGAAAAAAAAATAGAAATAAGCACGCCCAGCGTGGGGATTATGGGCATTACCCCCCAATGACGGCACAACCTTGCGCTATGGCGCTCATTGGGGGAGGGCTGTGTCCAGCAGTAGACTAATATAGCCTGAAGAAGAAGAAGCACGCTTATGTACTTATTTATATTATAATTATGTTTTGTGTAAAATGTTTATTTATTCGTCAATAATAACGTACAATATTGTTATTATTATTATATTTCCGGTACATATGCCAGTTGAAAAACTTCGTTCTTTCATAGTTAGGTAGGTTATTCAATATTTATGTAGTATATTTTGTACACGTATATAGACCCGCTTTTTACTGCTTCTCCGACTCTCTAAGGTTTGCTGGACGAAATCTCTTTCAGAGATAAGCTCGCCTTTGTACATGTTATTTCTTATGTAATGTCCTGTTAAATGTTTCGTGTGCAATACAGTATAATATAGTTAAAAGATAAGGATAGTTCTCTACAACTAACACTTTTCGTGACATAACCTGTTGAACTAATTCTAGCTACATACAAATATATGTCTAATAAAAAATGACCAAAAAAGGGTCTTCATTCTTCGACGCACTACAATATTTGATATCGATATCAACCCTTGTATGTCCCCACTGCTGGGGCACGGGTCTTTTCGTGCATCGCAAGAAGGTTATGCCATACTCCACACGGGGTCCAAGTCCGGGTTGGTGGAGGATTGTAAAACACTGATGGGCCTTACTGTCAGAAGGTCACTACAATATTAATATTAACTAAAATTACGCCTATTGGTAGTTTGAATGGCATGCTTTTAGCAAACATACTAGATAAAAAAACTGCTTTTACTCAACGAACGCATAATTCTAACAGAAATGACGACATTTTATCTCGATTTACGTTGTAAATTCCATTATTTTATCAAGCCCTGCGATGCTGCCGTCTGCTGGCGCACGTCAAATCGGTTTAAGTCTAGATTTAGCAAATTTACTGGCTCCACAATCGTAGCCGGCTTCTTGGGGCGGGCTATGCAAATTCTGCGTTGGACGCACTGGGTTGGGAAACGTAGCGTGAAAAATATATCACTGTACAGTACACTTGTACTGTACTGTACAAAAAGTTTTTTTCCACTAATTATCATAACAAATCGTGAATGAACGAATCAGAGTATTTTTTTAGTAATAATGTTATGCTTGTAGTCTTAACAGTGTTAATTATAAGGGGTACTAAATCACCCTTTAATTATAAGGGTGATATAGTAATGTATTGTACAAAACTCTTTCAAATAAAGATTAATAAAAACAATTATTTCTCACCTGCCAAATGAAATTATGTATAAGCCATACTTCACAGATATGTTGTCACTTTGATTTCTTTGACTTCACACCGCAATCTATATTTTTTGTTCGACAAATTATTTGTAAGAATCGCGTTTTCTCGAAAAGTTGTGGCAGTGTTGGATTTCACAATAACAAGATACGATATGCACTATCTTCGAAGAAGCTGTCCTTCTAAATGCAATCAGATATTTTTTGTAGAATCAGGAAAAGAGAAATATGTTCAATTGTAAAAAAAGCCTGATAAAGAAGGATTAAGTCTTTACATGATCCTTCTAATTCACCATTTGTTTTTAAATATATAAACATCCGATCCAATGGGAGGACGATATATTCACAGCCTCCAGGACTTATTAAACAAGCTTTGTAGGAGGTCGTCGACATGAACAGGAAGAGAGTTTATCATGCTAAATGTTTGTTTGTTCATAAAAACGCTCGAATCAAACCATAACACGAAAACTAGTGTATTTTTTATTGTTATGGTTTGATTTCAGCGTGTTTTTGTCAACTGATCCTTGTAATTGAGGTTCTTTACACTGTTTTCAGTAATTATTTAATAAGTAAATTGTGTCTTAAGTATAAAAAAAAACATGCGGGATTAGACCCGTCGACCATGTTTATGGGAATATTATTCTGGATAAGAAGATGGGTAGAAAAACTAACCTCTGCGTTTTCAGAACCAAGTGCGTAGCCGACGCCGTCTCCAGAGAAGCGCACTGAATTCGCAATGAGGCTGCCGCGAAAGGGTTGCGACGTTTGCCGGTGACACGACAGCCTCTGTTTGCACAACTTTTTGGGTGGAACTGGTGGGACGTCGCTTCTTCTGCAGAATGAAGTAACATAGAATATAGACTCGTGTTAGATAGAGGTTTTACATGTTTATAATCCATAGTAACTTCCACACAATCTGGAATCTGATGGAAGATATGATAGTGGCATCATGAAGCTGCGAGTTGCGAGTTTTAATGTGGTCGGTCTGTTTTAAGGCTGTCTTATGGCAAATTGTGTCGAAATTAGTGCAATAGAAAGCTGTGTATACATTGCATTTTTTTTAAATAACCATTTATTCAATAAATAATGATGGAAAACCACAAAAACTGTAAAAACGATATAAAATAAATAAAAAATTGAACAACATAGTTAAAAAAAAGAAGAAATCTAGTTGCAAACGACAAACTTTAATTTCTAACAAATAGCTGAAGAGGGTAGATGATGATACAATAATACTTTCAGAACATTTAATTTCCAGCCTATACTAATTTTATACAAACTGTGCTAGGGCAAAACACATATACGCACACACAGATAATACTTCTTTCATTCAATTGTATTTTAAGTAGAATTTATTAGCTCTTAAGATACAATACTCTTTCTCGATCAGTATTTCTTCTTGCTTGTAATAGTTCATGTTTGCATGTCAAAAATATTTTCATAAAACAACACAACAATGTTTTGTAAAAAAAAAATTTTTCATTTTCAACCCACAAACTATTCGAGATACAAGATTGACCAAAAGACGTGTAAGTAATAAGTTAACCTTCTGATAGCTAATATCTAGACACCGCACAGCCCCAGTCGCAAAGGTTTTTGATTTTGATTTAGCGAGCGAGGCTGCAGAGGCAAATATTGTTCGTGGATTTTGGAATTTAAAACTGGTTCCGAGAAATGGATTGTCTAAACTTGAGCGTGAACTTCTGAGAAGTTTATAATTCAATATCTTCGGCATACTTATTGGTCATTATATTATTATATACGAAGCAGCAATTTCTTTTTAACTTCGACATGTGTAATAAAGATAATTAAACTATTTTTATTTTTAATGCACTAACCCGTGCTAAGGACAATTTTAAAAACCTATTTAGTGGCTGAAAATTCCACCCATGCCGGGATTCGAACCCGCGAACTCTGGCTATCCGTGCCAGTCTGGCACGGATAGCCAAATGTACCTACTTCCACAAATTTACACTATTATAAGCAAAATTGAATATGATTTATCTTTCGTTATATTTCCGAGACTTAAATGTAGCCGAGTTGGTAAATCCTCGATAGGTCACGTTTCACCACAGCACCCGTTCTAGATGTTGCTGACTTCATTTCAGAAACCGAATTTCTATAAGCCAAATACGTGTGTAGCCTAAGGCATTTGTGTGACAACAGAAAATATTACGACTGGGAACAATGCCGGCCTGCCACCACAATCGAATTACTAAAAACGAATCCGCAATCCCTTTCAATTATAACGAATTTATGTTCAAATTTTAGTGGTTTCAGCCCCCCGCAGGCCGCGCAAGGGGGGAAAAGACAATGGCTCAACTATGGGTGGAGAAACCACGGTACTTTCTTCCATGACGGAAAGAAAAAAATAATTAAATGAAACATGAAGCCTACTTCAATGTAGTCTTCGCTTTACGAACATTATAAGGGGTCCGACTTCATTGAAGTCGTGTAACATATTTTATTTACTATAACTTTCAACTGAACCGATTATGATAAATCTTTTACTAAACCCTTCTCTAGAATGACAAATGTACAACCAGGGAAACTGAAAACCTTATTTTTTTTTAATACAAAAAAACATGACTAGCAGTCTCGTATTGTTTTGCCATTATGAACTTGAGTCACTCACATAGGACGTCCAACACCGCGCTGGATCGACTATCTGAGGTATATTGCTGACAGCGGCTGGATAAGGATGGCTGAGGATAGAAGTGGCGTGCATTAGAGGAAGCCTTTGTCCAACAGTGGACTGATAGGGGCTGATCGATTGATGAAATTAATGGCCTTATACCAGAGCTTTGCGACACTAACAGCTTTGACATTAATTATGTAAACATTTTGTTTTTATAGTGAGTATTTGTCTTTGACTTTGACCTACCGATTAACCATGTCCTATAGGCCTATTGACAATTATAGACCTAAACAATTATAGACCTATAAGTTTAATGACAAACACATACAAGATTTTTTCAAAACTGATGCTTAACAGACTTACAAAAACATTAGAAGAGAACCAACCCTGCGAACAGGCTGGCTTCCGAAAACACTTTTCAACCATTGATCATATATATACAGTGTCACAGATAATAGAAAAAACAAATGAATATGGAAGGATCCTTTACATATGCTTTATCGATTTCACGAAGGCTTTCGACTCCTTGGAACATGCAGCTATCTGGAAAGCACTTTTACAACAAGGAATCGACGAAGAATACGTGGAAATACTGCATAGCCTGTACTCAAACTGCTCTTCTAAAATACGTCTTGAGAGAGATGGGCCAGAATTTCCAATAAGGAAAGGAGTAAGGCAAGGCGACCCTCTTTCACCCAATATATTCCTAGCAGTGCTTGAGATGATATTCAGAAACTTGAACTGGGAAAAGAAAGGAATAAAAATAAACGGGGAATACCTGAGCCACCTACGATTCGCGGATGATATTGCTATTTTCTCTGAAGACCCGAAAGAACTAGAAAGCATGATCACAGAATTATCAATTGAAAGTAAGACAGTCGGCCTATACCTAAATGCCTCAAAAACAAAGATTATTACGAATGGAGAAGAAGAAGTTATAATGGTAGAAGAAAATACAATAGAGTATGTTAAAGACTATATATATCTAGGCCAAGCGGTTTCCTTCGAGAATCTGTCAGAGAAAGAAATAAATAGAAGAATTGCCATCTCATGGAGGAAATACTGGTCTTTAAAAGAAATCATGAAAAATAATAAGATTCATATAAAGATCAAAAGGAAACTGTATGAAGTGGCAATTCTCCCCTGCCTGACTTACGGATGCCAAACATGGGCTCTAAGAAAAGAGGACGAGAGGAGACTTGCCATACATCAGAGAAAAATGGAGAGAAGCATGCTAAACATTAAACTATCCGACAAAAATACCAACGAGTCAATACGAAAAAGAACTAAAATAACAGACATTGTAACAAGAATCAGAGAACTAAAATGGAAATGGGCAGGACATGTATGTAGAATGGATAACAACAGATGGGCGAAAAAGGTGACTGACTGGTATCCTCGAGATGGGAAAAGAAAAGTGGGAAAACCAAGGCGAAGATGGGAAGATATTTTCAAGCAGAGATGTAGTTCAAACTGGAGAAAGCAAGCCAGAGACAGAGAAGAGTGGAGGAAACAGGGGGAGGCCTACGCCGAGGAGGCGACTTCCATAAATAATATTAACAAATAATAATTAATTAATAAACTTTATAATCAGATTAATAGTATTTAAATGCATGAAATAATAATATTGAAATTAATATTTTTTTATGTAATTGATTTATTTATGGATGAATTAAAGGCTTTTTTATTTATTTTATTTTATTTATAGGCCTATTGCATCTACAAAAAATGAGATGATTAAACATTGTCCAGTGGCATCTTCACTCACACTAGATGGATGAAGGGACCACTCAGATGCTTTAGTGCCTGGGGCATGGTTTTATAGATGGTGTAGGCTTGCTCAGCACCTATACCATCCTGACAGCCTATAGGATAACTGTAGGATAACTAGCTTACAAAGCCTAAACACAACAAAGGTGCACGGGTGTAGGGGATTTCAGGTGCAGGGTGGCATAGCAGGTCCAGTGAAAAACACGATGATGTCGATTTCAGACGTATATTGGCACACGGTATACGGTATACAAGAGTGTTGAAGAGCGCGGCGGTAGAACGACTGACTGACAATAAAAAATGCGCTCAATTTATGCAGAAAAATACAATCGTAGCTTGGTGTTGTTGTAACGAGATGAACATAATAGGTGTGGCTCACAAAAACGCGAGAGCGAGATAGCGCTGCCGCACCGTTCTAACTATTCAATACAAAGTTTGAATTTACATCATTTAGATTTCTTTGATTAAAAGTATGCAATTCGAAAGAAAATTTGTTCACAATTCCAATGGTGTAAGTTTCATTACGCTAACTTTAACAGTTTGGGAGTTATTGAGCAAAATGTACTACGAACTTTCAACACTACTTTTTTTTTCCATGAAATACATAAAAAATTAACATTATACCTATTTACATTTGTTTGTTTTCATGAACTCTTCAGTATAAAACCATTTATTTGCATTTTCCAATTATAACTTTGAAGATATTAGGCTTTAAACATTGCAAACTTTGAACAGCTTTAATTGGTAGAAAAATGTAACAATTTTCAGATATTTTTAGCTTATTCACTAGATATTAACATTCTTTACGTAAACAACGTACATTTTTGTAAAATTTTCCAAATTAAAGTGCTGAAATAAGCCTCTAAAGTTTCTCCATACAAACTTTAACATCGATTTTCTCCTAGTAAACGTAGGCCGATCATCATCAAATTTTACAAATATACTAAACAAAACACGCTTAATCAAACTACGTTCTTAAATTTTAATTTACGTGCAAATTTTAAACGTAGAAGACTTACTCAAGGGATTTGCATAAAAGTCGAAGCGCCAGCCCGCGCGCGCCACTCAGCGATCGACCGGCATTGGAAGCAGACGCGTCCATGCGGCCGTTTTCAATACTTGTTATCGCTGGGTCAGACTTGTCCCAAGTCTTTAAACTATGGGAGCACCGGCCTGTCTGCGAGACAAACAGCTCTTTTCAGAGCTATGGTACTTCGAGTTTCTTTTATTGGTTGGACGTCAATAAATGCTGCATAAGGAATCCCAGGTACACGTCGACGGCGTGGGATGACTTATGCATACTTGTTTTATTTATTCCCTCATATAAATATTATATTTACTTATCTATATGGGCCCTGGGTACTTTAAGGCTGCTTTGCTTACAAATTATCTTAGGATTAAGAATAAAATACAATGAATTTTTCCTAGTTGTAAGTTTGATCGGCTTTCTAGGCTTAAGTTTTATGCATTAAGTGCTTTTAGATTTAAGGCTTTCATTTATGCATGTATTTATTTAACTCTTTATTTATTAGCGCACCCTATTTTTATTATTGCTTCTATCTAAACCTATATATATCTAGATTTTAAGGCTTGCATGGTACTAACCCTTGTGAATTGTAGACACAATGTTTTGCAAACTAGGTCTTGGATATGCTTTATCTATGTATGCATCTATTAACCTACTGCAGGACCTAGATTAGAGTAGGCTTCGTCGAGGTTAGGCTTTCAAAAACTTGACAAAATACCTAGATGACTCTAGGCGCACGCGTCGCTGGTGGCCGCTCACATCTGTGTGCGTGAGTCACCACGTCAGTGTATGCGTTTATTGCCTTTACTGCGCGCCGCCACGCGTTTATGGCAGAGAGTTGTAAAAGCCCAAAACTAGGCAATGGGCCTCGCACCGAATGTTCGTCTAAATGCAAACAAAAGAAATCGAGCAAAACAAGGTCATAAATCTTTTAAAGCAAATTAACTTTTGTAAAATCCAAGGCAAAAATAAAAACCTATTTACCCTAACACACATAATACCTAACTACATAATACTACTCTTACCTAAAGTACATACTAACATCAAACTGGCGTTGCTCGATAACATTTCCGCCCCCTAGTTGAGGATTCAAACCGATAACTCAATCTGTTGGGAGCAAGGCCAGTTTGGTAACAGGGCGTTGTAATATCTTACCACTAGCAAACTTAACACTAACGATACGTACTTGTCCATCTGCACCCGGGTGCACTTCACTTACTATGCCACGGGGCCACGTATTTCGCGGTAACGTTCCATCAACGACAATCACTAAGTCACCGACCTTAAGCGGGTTTGCACTATTTGTCCATTTATGTCGTTGTTGTAAAGTTGGTAGGTACTCTCGAGTCCATCTGCGCCAGAACATCTCAGCCAGGGCGTTGACACGGCGCCACTGACTACGTATATCGACGTCTGCCGGATTGTACCTTGTTACTCGCGTGTCCCCGGCGGCAGTGCCGAGTAGCAGGTGATTGGGTGTGATGACCGTAGGCTCGTCGGGGTCCGCAGTCACGTAGCTCAGGGGCCGGCTGTTGATGACCAGCTCAGCCTCCAACAGAAGCGTGTGAAGGACCTCTTCACGTGGAGCTCGTGAGTGCAGAGTAGTATGCAGGGCGGTCTTCACCGAACGAACAAGACGCTCCCAGCAGCCACCCATGTGTGGCGCGAGCGGTGGGTTGAAGCGCCACTCGATGCCGCGCGACGTTGCCTCGTTTTGTAGACGCTGTCCGTCGAGACAGCGCAAGGCAGCCCGCAGCTCGGCGTCAGCACCGACGAAGTTGGTGCCCCGGTCGGACAGGATTACGGCCGGTTGGCCGCGACGCGCTATCAAGCGCCGCAGGGCGAGGATGGCTGAGTCAGCACTCAGCGAGGCGGCGAGCTCGAGATGGACGGCGCGTGTGGCGAGGCATGTGAACAACACGCCCCACCGTTTCTCTCGGCGCCTTCCGATGGCCACCTCCATGGGGCCGAAGTAGTCGACGCCCACGTGCACGAAGGCTCGCCTCGTGGTGGTGAGGCGAACGGCGGGCAGATCGCCCATCTTAGGCGCGCGCGGTTGAGCCCGCTGCACGCGACAGTGTTGGCAGCTGGCAGCCACTGCTTTGACGGTTGGCCGGAGCTTGGTCACCCAGAAGCGCTCACGGATGCGGTTGATGACGGCCTCGTGGTTGGCGTGTAAAGCTCTGGAATGATAGTCCCGCACCATGAGTCTCGTAAGTGGATGGTGACCGTCTAGGATCACAGGGTGACGCTCGTCGAAGGACAGTTCTGTGGCAGCACTAAGTCGACCTCGAACACGTAGTAACCCATCTTCAAAAAGCATGGGATCGAGGCTTCTCAGATGACTGCTGGATGGCAGTGGTTGACCAGCACGCAGGGCATCTACATCAGCTTGAAATGACTGGGTTTGAATAAATCGGAACAATACAACCTCAGCCTCTTGTAGTCGCTCAGTCGTAAGAGTGGAGGGCTTCTTCGCCTTACATGCCCTCACGAAGACCAGTACCCACGCCATGACGCGCAGCGCGCGTTGCCAACTGGAATGGCGTGTCGGGTCGATGAGCGGCGGCTGCCCCGGTGCCACGAGGAGCGCGCGATGTCGCAGCTCGATGTCGACATCGCCATGGCAGCTCCCAGCGCCCCAGCGAGGTGTAGGCCATTGATCACTGGAATTGCAGAGAAAAGAGGGACCAGAAAGCCATTTACTTAATTTGCCGTGGGGCCAGCCCAACTTGGTTGCTTCGTCGGCGGGATTATCCTCAGAGGGAACCCAGCGCCAGTCACTTCTCTTAGAAGTTTCATCAATTTCAGTTAGTCTGGTAGCTACATACTTTTGATAGTCGCGAGCGTCCGCAAAAATCCAATGAAGGACAGTACGTGAGTCTGTCCACATGTGAACACTCGCAACTTCCAGTCCCAGTTCCTTCTTAACAGTACGAGCCAGCCGGCACGCCAGTACCGCAGCCTGTAACTCGAGACGGGGAATCGACGTTATCTTAACAGGGGCTACTCGTGCTTTTCCAGCGACGATAGCGCAGTGTCGATTTCCATCTGAGTTAAAACCAACAATATAGGCTACAGCAGCGTAAGCCAGTTCACTAGCATCGGCAAAAACATGAAGTTCAATAGGGCCTGAGACTATGTTGTACCAGCGAGGAACTTTAACTTCTTTTATTACTTTTAAATTGTTAAGCCATTTAAACCATAACTCGGCCTCAGTATCTCGAATCTTTTGTTCCCATTCTATACTAGACATCCAAATACGTTGCATGATTATTCTTGATTGAATAATGCAAGGGTATAGAAGGCCAAGAGGGTCGAAAATACTCATAATAAAACTCAGAAATTGTCTTTTAGTGGGAACTACTGTACCATCAGCCAAACTAGGAGGTAATCTTTTAAAAGACAAATCAAATTCGAATGTATCGGAATCAGTTGACCAAATCATTCCAAGTGTTCTATGGTCACTATTGGGAGATTTCTCAATGGGAATTCTAGTTCTTTCGTCAATTGGAAAAGATTCGCGTAGAGCAGGCGAGTTCGTAACCCATCCTCTAATATGAAAATTGCCAGCTTTGTGGATGTGAGTTACATCATCTACCAATTTTCGCGCCTCCTCTAGCGATCCTACACTATCTAAATAATCGTCCATGTAATGCTTCTCCTTTATCGCCTTCACTGCAGCCGGATGTGAATCTGAAAACTCAGCGGCATTCTTATTGAGAACATAGATGGCAGTTGTAGGCGATGAAGTTGCTCCAAAAATCAATGACTTCATTACATAGGTGTCAGGTTCTCGATCTCTGTCATCTCCTCGCCAAAGGAAAAGCTGTGCGCCTTGGTCTGCTTGCCTAATCTTAACACGTAGGAACATATCGGCAATGTCTGCAGTAAATCCAATTGGACCTTGCCGAAATCTAATTAGGACACCAAGTAGAGACGTAAGTAGATCAGGACCTGTTAGAAGATAATCATTAAGAGAACGACCGTTAACACTAGCAGCAGCATCAAACACCAAACGCAGTTTTCCAGGCTTATTGGGATTCAATACGCCAAAGTGAGGCAAAAACCAATTGGAATCCCACTGCATTTGCTGCGATACTTTTTCGGCGTAGTTCTCAGACACCAAGCGGTCGATTTGAGCTGAATAGCTTGCTTTGTATGATGGATCGCGGTCGCACTTTTTCTCTACACTGCGCAGTCGAGACTTAGCCATACTTTTGCTATTGGGAAAATCGTTGAAATCACGACGCCATAGTAGACCGACTTCCCAGCCACCTTCTACACGTCTACACGTTCGATCTAGAATATCCAGCGCGCGCTCGGATTCCACATTCTTTCTGGTCAAGTTAGAAACACCAATAGCCTCCATCTCGAACTGCTCCTTTACAAGATCATGAAGGTCAGGCTGCGACACGGACATGCAATTGACTGACTCTGCACTGCTAAGGGAGCCTATGGGTCCATGCACCACCCAGCCTAACTTAGTTAGAGAAGCGACCGGTCGGCCGGACTTACCCCTTCGGATTTCCTCGCCGACGATGAGCTCGAAGTTGTCCTGGCCAAGCAACAGCAGCGGTTTCGCATCTCTCAATTCGCTGCAATTCAGATCTCTCAGGTGTACATTCTCACTGAGAGCACTCGCGGGAACAGTTTGTGTCGGCAAATCGAGGCCTTGCCACGTGCGAACAATCACTTTATGAGTCTTTCCATTTACACCACGAATTGTGACCGAGATAGGCCGAGAATGTCTATCAGCTAAACACTGTCCGCCGGCGGTTACTAGTCTTAGCGGAGCTGGGATCATATTTTTAACGTATTGACTTACAATACTATTGTCCACTAACGAAACTGTCGCACCATCGTCCAGTAACGCGTACGTATCCCGCTCTACGCCATCACTCAACACAATTGTCACTGGAGTCACTTTCAACCATGTACCGAGCGAACACTTATTGTCTATTGCAGTTACTAACTCGGTCACTGTGGGTTGTCACGCGTTGTTTTTACTGTCGTCGTGAAGCAAGACGTGGTGATGAGCGTTGCAACGTGGACAACGTTTAGCCCGGCATAAGAACCGATGATGCGGGCGTGCTAGACACTTGCCACACAAACGCCATTTCTTTATTGAGTCCCATTTCTCACTTAGCGAAAGTTCTTTGAATTTGGCACAGTCTTTCAGTTTATGCTCGGTACTTTCACACATTTTACAAGGTTCGGGCGGTGTGTCGGTATTTACTTTTTCAGGCAGCTCCGCTGTTACAAAAGCACGCTGAGGCCTACTAGGCGCGTAAGGACGCGACTGTGGTGCTTGTGGAGGCCTTTGTTGCGGTCGTGGCGGGTCCCGTTGCTGAGTAGTTGTTCGTGGCGGCACCGGCGCTGCGCGTGGTCGTGCAGATGTATGACGCATGCCCGCCGAGCAGCTGGCCAACAATGCAGCGCTTTTGGCTTGAGTGGCGAGAAACTCCGTCAACACTTTCAGGCTCGGTGAAACTCTCAGTAACTCGTGCTCGGGTCCCATGTCTGTGAGGTACCGGTCATAGGCTTGCATCAAGTGTTGCGGGAATCGCAGTAAAACTTCGCGGGTCAGCCACAGGTCATGTAGGTGAAGTTGGCCGCCCCCGTACTCGAGCAAGAAAACGCAGTTTCGCAGTTCAGCAGCAAAGTCCGTCACTTCGCGCAAATTTTCACTGATGAACGGCAATTTCGACACTCTGTCCGTCACTTCATTTATTGTTGCCAGAGGGTCCTCGTATAAATCACTTAAATGGTCCATAATAACGCGCGGTGAGTCACCTCTGACTAACATATCTTCAACGCGCCGTCTCGCATCGCCCCGCACTGCCGATTGTAGTCTACAGAGATTTTCATAGTCGTCGAAACCGTATTTTCGCGTTGTTTCTTCGAATTTTCGTTTGAACGAAATCCACGCGCCTACTGAGCCTGTGAAAGGCGGAAGTTCGTAAAATTCTTTAGGCACATTTCTCAGCGATTCGCGGTTTTTAGGCGCGGCACTCTCGACAGTAACAGTTTTCGTTCGCGGTAGCGGGCGCGAGGTAACTTCTTTGTAGTCCGTCGACTGCGACTGAATCCACTCTTCTACGCGCACTGTAGGATCCATTGGGGTGCGTTTGACGTCGCTGTCGGCGTTGTCGCTGTCGGCTTCTTCGGCTATCGAGATGTCGTAGGCGAGTTTCTTCTCCACCGCTGCTTTGCGAAGCTCTCTCGTGCGCTCGAGGTCGCGTAGACGTTCCTCTTCAAAAGCGAGACGCTGGGCCCGCAAGTTAGCGCGATCTCGTTGATTTTCCTCCTCGATTGAGATGCGTAGTGCCCGGGCGCGGTGTTTATCTTGAGCGGCGGCTTCTTCAAGGCGTGCTAGCTCTTCTTGGGCCTCTGCTTCGGCTTGAAGTCGCAGTGTTTTGCTCCGTCTGCTGGAGGACGATGCTTGACTCGCCGGGCGGCGAATCGTGCTTGTGGTGACGTCGGTCATAGTGAGCGACGTATGAAGGTTCGTAGGTCGTCTGTCGCTCGCAACAGCAGCTCCCGCTGCCGCCGGCGTGGACGATCCCAGAGCAGTTGATGACGGCGTCGTCGCCATCTGAACAATATTGACGCCGGAGTCGTCCGCCGTGCTCTTCCTTGCTGCTGTCTTGCTCCTAGTTTCCATAGCACGGTGGTCTGGTCGACGTGACTGGAGGCCTGCCCTGAAGATCCGGCTCGAAGGACCAAACTCTGTAGGGGATTTCAGGTGCAGGGTGGCATAGCAGGTCCAGTGAAAAACACGATGATGTCGATTTCAGACGTATATTGGCACACGGTATACGGTATACAAGAGTGTTGAAGAGCGCGGCGGTAGAACGACTGACTGACAATAAAAAATGCGCTCAATTTATGCAGAAAAATACAATCGTAGCTTGGTGTTGTTGTAACGAGATGAACATAATAGGTGTGGCTCACAAAAACGCGAGAGCGAGATAGCGCTGCCGCACCGTTCTAACTATTCAATACAAAGTTTGAATTTACATCATTTAGATTTCTTTGATTAAAAGTATGCAATTCGAAAGAAAATTTGTTCACAATTCCAATGGTGTAAGTTTCATTACGCTAACTTTAACAGTTTGGGAGTTATTGAGCAAAATGTACTACGAACTTTCAACACTACTTTTTTTTTTCCATGAAATACATAAAAAATTAACATTATACCTATTTACATTTGTTTGTTTTCATGAACTCTTCAGTATAAAACCATTTATTTGCATTTTCCAATTATAACTTTGAAGATATTAGGCTTTAAACATTGCAAACTTTGAACAGCTTTAATTGGTAGAAAAATGTAACAATTTTCAGATATTTTTAGCTTATTCACTAGATATTAACATTCTTTACGTAAACAACGTACATTTTTGTAAAATTTTCCAAATTAAAGTGCTGAAATAAGCCTCTAAAGTTTCTCCATACAAACTTTAACATCGATTTTCTCCTAGTAAACGTAGGCCGATCATCATCAAATTTTACAAATATACTAAACAAAACACGCTTAATCAAACTACGTTCTTAAATTTTAATTTACGTGCAAATTTTAAACGTAGAAGACTTACTCAAGGGATTTGCATAAAAGTCGAAGCGCCAGCCCGCGCGCGCACAGTTCGTTTACCAGCGTCGAGAGCGGTCGCATCGCGCGTCCCTCTCCGCTGTCGGCCACTCGCTCGCGTGCACAGTGCGCCCGTGCATTGCCGGCGAGTTTTGCGTACTGTTTACTAATACACACCTCTATCTTTTTCAGAGTTCGAGTGCTCCGTCCTGCCGGATTGGTCAAGTAAGTGCCTAGGTTTATACTAGGTATTACTCCCCGCTTTGTTTCTGTTGTTTTTCTTTTTTCTTGTCACGTAATTGCTAGGCATTACGTCTAAACTCTCGTTACCTCCCGCTCCCCTGCCACTGACAGGGGAGCTGTCCGCCACTATGGCAAATAAATGGAGCTACTCGTTGCTCCTTCACTTCGTGTCAAGTCGGGCGCTTGATCACGAAGTCCAGTCTTTTTTAAAGGAATCCCAGGGCGCTACCCCCGACTCCCCCGACTCCCCCGCCCCCGCTGCCATCCCTGATTCTCCTGAGTCTCCCCCTGCCCCCGTCATTATTCCGGTCTCTCCCGAGACCCGCGCCCCTTCCCTTATGGATACCGAGTCTGTCTCGGACTCCCACGCACGGAAGCGTTCTAAATCGCGGTCCGACCTCTCAGGGAGCTCTCCCTACTCCGAGACTAGCACCCTCACCGATGCTTTTACTTCGGTCTCCCGCCGCAAGAAGAGGCAGCGTAAGCTTGCCACTTCTAAAAGGACTCCCTGCCCGTCCTCTGAGACTTCAGCCTCCCCCGCGGCCTCCGCCCCTTCCTCTCCCGCGGCTTCCGCGCCCCCTTCCCTTGCGGCTTTCTCTGCCGCCCCCTCCTCCCCCGCGGTTCCCGCGCCCCCCTCCCCCGCGGCTTCCACGCCCCCCTCCCCCGCTACGATACCCCCCCTCATGGATATCGACGTCCCCGTACCAACAGGACCGTTCGCACGGTCTTCCCCCCAGCCTTCGAAGGCAAAGTCCCCACCTCCCGTGTACCTACGGGACAAGTCCGCATGGACCAATCTGTCCAAACTCTGTAAGGACAATAATGTCCATACTACCAAGGCCCGGAATGTTGGCGATAGCATCGTCATTGAGACCGCCACCACCGACAACTTCAGGAGTCTAACTAAGCTCCTTACCCTCAATAAAATCCCCTACCACACCTATGCGCTTCCCGAGGAGCGCAAGGTGCGGGCTGTCCTTCGTGGCGTTCCGACGGAACTATCCAAGGACGCCATCAGGGATGACCTTATCTCCCAGGGTCATCCCGTCGAGGCTGTGTATCCCATGCACAGTAGCCGCGGGAAGTCCTTCCCCCTGGCCTTGGTGGTACTCACCAATTCCCCCCAAGCCCGCTCCATCTTCTCGGGAGTTCCCACAGTTTGTGGCCTCTCGAATATTAAAGTCGAGAAGCCCCATAGGCGGGGCCACCCCGGCCAATGCCACCGCTGCCAGCTTTATGGCCACGCGGCGGCAAACTGCTCCGCTCCTCCCAGATGCGTGAAGTGCCTAGAGCCTCACGCCACTGCGGAGTGCTTGCGCACTCGCGACTCGGAAGTTCCTCCGGCTTGCGTACTGTGCAATCAGTCCGGCCATACGGCCAATTACCGGGGGTGCCCGCGTGCCCCCCGCCCCTCCGCCGCTAAGGCTCCCAAGGCCCCCTTCGCTCAGAGGAAATCAGTTCCGGCACTGAATACCCCTGCATTCCCACCCCTAGGCCGCCCCAGTGCCAAACCTAGCCCCCCACCGACCCCCGCATGGGGCCCCCGACCTAGTCCCCCCGCTACAGCCGAGCCCGTAGCGGCCACTCAGGCAAATCCCCCCTCAGATAGGTCTCAGACAGCTGACGACCTTAGGCTGATCAGTGCTGCCATCAATAATATTGATCTGGCGGAGATCTCTAAACTGGCGGGCAAGCTGCGCGCCGCCACCTCCCCCGCTGAGCGTCTTATCGCTCTTGCCGAGCATAGCGATATGCTCTCTAGTCTCGTTTAATTAAACTAATTCGTACTCCCCGGTCCCTCTCTTTATTTGTATTCTCCCTCACGATGAACTCTGTTCTGAACTGGACCACCTACTAGAGGCTCGGTCCCAGGCAGACACAGCCCCCGCCAGCTAGTGTCCCCGCTTGTGGTGACACTATTCTCTCCTAGCAGCCGTAGCTAACCTTCTAAGCGGACGCTTCATTTAGGGAGCTCCGCTGCGCACCCGTCCTCGGCCTCGAGGGGGTCGCTCCGATGTCGGTTTAGGGGTCCTTAGGACCAAAACTAGCCCCAAGGTGGTGTTTAGTGGGTAGGCGCACTTCTTGTGAGTCCCACATTGGCAGCACGGCCGGGTCCGTGCTGTTATGCATGAGCATTCACCACCTCCCTCCCCCGTGTCCTCCGGAGGGTGCCCTTTATAGGGTTAAAAAAAAAAAAAAAAAAAAAACCCGCGCGCGCCACTCAGCGATCGACCGGCATTGGAAGCAGACGCGTCCATGCGGCCGTTTTCAATACTTGTTATCGCTGGGTCAGACTTGTCCCAAGTCTTTAAACTATGGGAGCACCGGCCTGTCTGCGAGACAAACAGCTCTTTTCAGAGCTATGGTACTTCGAGTTTCTTTTATTGGTTGGACGTCAATAAATGCTGCATAAGGAATCCCAGGTACACGTCGACGGCGTGGGATGACTTATGCATACTTGTTTTATTTATTCCCTCATATAAATATTATATTTACTTATCTATATGGGCCCTGGGTACTTTAAGGCTGCTTTGCTTACAAATTATCTTAGGATTAAGAATAAAATACAATGAATTTTTCCTAGTTGTAAGTTTGATCGGCTTTCTAGGCTTAAGTTTTATGCATTAAGTGCTTTTAGATTTAAGGCTTTCATTTATGCATGTATTTATTTAACTCTTTATTTATTAGCGCACCCTATTTTTATTATTGCTTCTATCTAAACCTATATATATCTAGATTTTAAGGCTTGCATGGTACTAACGCTTGTGAATTGTAGACACAATGTTTTGCAAACTAGGTCTTGGATATGCTTTATCTATGTATGCATCTATTAACCTACTGCAGGACCTAGATTAGAGTAGGCTTCGTCGAGGTTAGGCTTTCAAAAACTTGACAAAATACCTAGATGACTCTAGGCGCACGCGTCGCTGGTGGCCGCTCACATCTGTGTGCGTGAGTCACCACGTCAGTGTATGCGTTTATTGCCTTTACTGCGCGCCGCCACGCGTTTATGGCAGAGAGTTGTAAAAGCCCAAAACTAGGCAATGGGCCTCGCACCGAATGTTCGTCTAAATGCAAACAAAAGAAATCGAGCAAAACAAGGTCATAAATCTTTTAAAGCAAATTAACTTTTGTAAAATCCAAGGCAAAAATAAAAACCTATTTACCCTAACACACATAATACCTAACTACATAATACTACTCTTACCTAAAGTACATACTAACATCAAACTGGCGTTGCTCGATAACAACGGGCTATGTCCATGTAGCGGTATAATGGGCTCAGGATTAGAATTTGCTGCAAGTTGAATAGCCACAGACCTGTAGTAGTAATATTGGCCTTTTTGCATCTCCTTAATGAGATGATTTATACAGCGTCCAGTGGTATCTTCACTCACTAGATGGGTGAAGGAACCACTCCGACGCTGTAGTGCCTGAGACATGGTTTTATAGATGGTGTAGGCTTGCTCAGCACCTATACCATCCTGACAGCTTAAAGGATAACTAGGATAACTAGCTTATCCTGGTCTTCAAGCTGTATTTGTTTTGCGAAAGTAGGTGCTTCTACCAAGCGATGAGTCGAATCGGAGTCGTCATATGCACTTTAATCGTCATATGTCTGTCTGTCCGTCTGTCCGTCTGTCCGTCTGTCCGTCCGTCCGTCCGTCCGTCCGTCCGTCCGTCCGTCCGTCCGTCCGTCCGTCCGTCCGTCCGTCCGTCCGTCCGTCCGTCCGTCCGTCCGTCCGTCCGTCCGTCCGTCCGTCCGTCCGTCCGTCTGTCTGTCTGTCTGTCTGTCTGTCTGTCTGTTAGTCAGTCAGTCAGTCAGAAAATTATCATTGATATAATGTAGTTTGTTTCTCAAAAAACTGTTTACAAAAGCTGTCAAAAACAAGAAGAATGACAGACTAGCTGGCTGGCAGTGTCTGTCTTCGTTCACACCGCAACTGGAAGAAAAATACCCTTTTTACGCAACCCGTGGAACTATGGAAGGCAGTTGTAATCAGGTTAGGGAACAATTTGTCTCTCCGGCCATGCATGTAGTATTGCGCGGCATAATCTGCTTCGTCCGTCTGCCCCGAGTCGAACTGAATATTTCAATTTCAGAGATTTAAAACACTAGTAGGTCGTTCGTTCATTGTGATAGATAGGTTTTTTCTGCGGCATTTGTTTTGATTGAGATTTTAGCTTATAGTTGGTCTTTTAAAAGAAAATTCTCAAAGAAATTGTTCTTTCACAATTTTTGTAATGAGCAAATTATTACAGCAAAATATACATACATATATACATAACCTCACGTCTGTATCCCAGAGGGGTAGGCAGAGACCAGGGACTGCCACTTGCCACGATCCTGACAGATCACCTTCGCTTCATCAACGTTCATAAGTCGTTGCATGCACGCGCGCCGGTTCCTTGTACTTTTAATCTTTCCCTTTGCAACAAAATATATGTTCTAATAATAAGATAGGATAAGAATATTCCTTATTGTATACCGAAAAAATAGTTACAAAAACGACAGATACAAAAGATAATATACAATTGGAGGACTAATACAAACAGAGCATCATTTTGTTTACCTAGCTAGTTCACCTGTTGTCCAGACTCCATCTGAAATTTAGTATATGGCCCACCTTTTTGAACTAAAACTTTCGTAAGCACAACACATTGTAAACTTTTAGTCCGGATCTACTTACGGGTGTTGTTATATCGGAAGAGTCCGACCAGGTTTCGCTCCGATTCGCAGAGCTTAATCATGGTGAGCAGAGACGGAGCTGGCGTCGTCGGTTGCTCGTCTCACACTCGTGTGAGACGAGCAACCGACCTGGTCGGACTCTTCCGATATAACAACACCCGTAAGTAGATCCGGACTAAAGTTTACAATATGGCCCACCATCTGCTATAATAAAGTATATTGGTCTGTTTGGCCTAAGAAATCTAGTCTCAGATAACACAGCATTTTTCACCTATTTAGTAGTCTAGATATTTAGTAGCTATTACCAACTATTTAGTGGTTCGAAATAGTCTTGTAAGCTTTTAGAATATACCTCGGGCTCTAGAGTAGGCTTCGGTTTTCGCCGAAAGCACACGAGTGTAATACTACTTCCTGCTCTGTATGAAACCTTCTGATATGACACTTAATTTCGAAATCTTTTCAAAATAGTGAAGTCACTATTTTGAAAAGATTTCGAAATTAAGATTTCGAAAAATAGTGAAGTCACTATTTTGAAAAGATTTCGAAATTAAGATTTCGAAAAATAGTGAAGTCACTATTTTGAAAAGATTTCGAAATTAAGTGTCATATTAGTTCCGATATTTCTATTAAACAGATATAACTGATTATTTCTGATAGTAGCCGAGGTATTTATTTTATTTTATTTATTTATTGATAGGAAAATCAACAGCGAAACTAAACAAAATATTACATACAAAAATACTTATAGTAAGGCCAATTACAGATTTCCACGGAATTACTAGAGAATAGGAAATAAAGAGCCAAACACCATGTTTCTTATTAGCACAAGGAACAAGTACAAAATCCTAAAAACTAGCTAATGTACTTTGTCAGACATCGAGAAGTAAAATTTCTCGATGCCTAACAAGGCACAGTTTTTAATTGGTTACTTCATATAACTTCATATAACGTGAAGTTAGAAACTTACATTATTTAGATACACATTTACAATAAAAATGTACGATAGATAACAAAAGGTTTGGTAAAAAACCAAGTAATCAAAGAAAAGGACCGGACCACCGACCTCTCGCTCACACAACACAGAAGTTTATATTGTATAAGCGAGAGGCAAATAGTTTCCCAGCCCCTCAGCCAACTGTGCCATACAACTTTAAATTTTTCCGCATCATATCAGCTGTAAGGTAAGTAGTGAGACATGTAAGAAGTGTGTGTAGTGTGTGTGTGTGTGCGCGCGCGCGTGTGCGTGTGTATGTATATGTATGTGGGTGATATTGTATGTTCTGGTCAGCCCTACGACCGTGGTCTTGGGATCGGGTGGGTAGCCAACGGCAACCTGCCACTGACCAGAAGCATACAGAAGGTCTGTGTGTGTGTATGATTTATTTTTTAGATGGTCCTGGCTAGTCCTCCAACTTTTCTGATATTTGTTTCCTAAATAATTGCCGTGAGCTATGAAATATATCTACGTTTTTAAGCACTTTGTTATACATCCTAGTAATACGATTTATCGTTGAGTTTTGACCGTATGTAGTGCGACAAGACGGAATATGAAACACATTTGAATGTCTAGTGTATAAAATCTAAAAGCTAACAGACTGTACTTAAAACAATTAGATACCGTGTTGTGGTAACCAGGCAAGAATATCACAAGCAAGGAAATAAACCCAGGGCTAGACGTAACTCTCGAACGCATTATCAATTTATTGTAATATTAATAACACTATCGTTATCAACCCTTGTATGTCCCCACTGCTGGGGCACGGGTCTCTTCCTGCATCGCTGGAAGGTTAGGACATACTCCACCACGGGGGCCAAGTCCGGATTGGTGGAGGATTGTAAGACAGTGGCGGGCGTTACTGTCAGAAGTTATCAAGCCGCCCATAAGGCCTCTGACATGGCTTAACGACTACCATTATATGACAGCCGGCACCAACGGCTTAGCGTGCCTTGCGAAGTACGGAAGCGCTCGGAAAAATGCGACTAGCGGTAGTCACGGGGCAGTCACCCATCCTGCGTGTTGTGGCTTGACTCCAGTGATTGATTCCAGTCGGTGGCCTCGGTGGCGCAGCGGTTTGGCACGCTGTCTGTAAAACCGAAGGTCTCGGGTTTGATCCCCGGCCGGGTCAAACTAGGAGACGAACTTTTCTTAGTTTGTCCTGGGTCTTGGATGTTGTCTATGTATTTATTGTATTAAATCTATCGTCGAGGTAATACCCGTGACACAAAGCCACGGATAGCCAGAGGTCGAATCCCGGCATGGGTGGAATTTTTAGCCTCTAAATGGGTTTTTTAAAGTTGTCCTTAGCACGGGTTAGTGCATTTAAAAATAATATAATAATGGGTGACTTACCGGCATCAGTGAAATTTCGAACCTCTTTACAATACTCTCTGTATTAGGTACAACATCTTTCTTCGCCAGCCATGTTGTATAATACCTACGGCTTATAATTACCGCGGTCACCCTTGCGCTCAGCCAGGGGTTGCCAGGGGAAGGGATCTTTATGCAATAAGTGCGTCTACTTAATTTGATTTTTATTTTGATCTCGTTATGCTGCGAGTTTGATTGTGTGGCCGTAGGTCGCTTGGGGTGGACGTTTATTATTTTATTTTATTCCTGGGCATTTGTCTGCTTCAATTTGTTGTATTGGTCGTTACGTTATGTTAGCGAGCAGTGGTAGCGGAGCGGTGTAGAACGCCGACTTCTCAATCGGGAGGTCGTGGGTTCGAACCCCGGCATGTACCTTAGACTTAGTTTTGTAAGTTATGTACATTTGTGAAATTATAGTAGCAATACTACTTGCTGACTGTGAAGGAAAACATCGTGAGGAAACCCTAGTGTCTGAGGTGTTAGCGAACCTCAGCGCTTGCTACGTACATTGGCCCAACTATGAGGCTAAGTGCGGAAATCTCAGGTCTAACTAACTAACTACGTTGTGGTTACTTTTATAAATCCCGTGTTATGCTTTAGTTCTTTGCCGTTCTCACACTTTGGCTGTAGCTGAAAATCAGGAAAATATCTACTTATCTAAAGTAGATACTATTAATACTGAGATACGGCCTTTTTGAGCTTATGTGGCACACCCAAATATGTCCAAAAAGGCCATAGAACTTGATGCTTATGAGTTAGTTTGTAAGATGAAGCTGTAGGTACTTGTACCTAAACTATTATATATAATCAACTTTTTTATGTGATTATGTTTAGCACTGAGGACACCAAGTCACACGATGAGGTTCTTCAGTAGCTCGTTTACCGCAAGGGCCGCCCGGCTGTGGAATGACCTGCCGGTTGCGATAGCTCCCCACCTCCGGCTATATTTAAAACCAGAGTAATGGAATTCCTTCTCTCTAAGTAACTTATTTTGCTGTAAGTATTCATTAATTTCCTTTCATATATATGTAGTTATATCACCTGTTTCTTGTCCTTATAACACACTTGTTATATAAGTCACTATTTATGTAAGTATGTGTATATATTTATAGTATTCAGGTATGATTTATGTAACTTTATTATTACGTATACGTATGTTTATTAATATTAATATTTTTACCGACTACCCGTGTCTATTTCTCCTTCGGCGAATTCTCCGATTTGAGGTTGCCTGGAAGAAATTTCTATTTGCAATAAGGCCGCAAATTGTATCTTATCTTCTGTATCTGCTGTTCTGTATCAATTTTCCGGGATACAATAAAGAATATTCTTATCTTATCTTATGTGTCTCTAAGCAAAAATATATGATTTATCTATCCATCTTGTTTTTTAATACACTGACAGTTTGTTAACTTTCATAGGCCAGATCTTGAAAATAACGGTATAAATACACTGTTATTTACGAGGACTGACGTGGTAAATCTGCTATTAACAGCTATCACTTGTTCTTTTGCACTTACGGGTGTCAAGAGTATATTAATAGAGAATATTGTTGTTAGTAACGTATTGTTAGTAGTTAAAAGAGTATATTATTGTTAGTATACTAGAGTTTCCCGCGACGTTGTTTGCGTGGGATTAGATTATTTTTGACAAGCTATGCCCCGTGGTGTTACCAGCGGTAATCAATTTTCTCAAGGGAATAAGATATTTTCCCGCAGCAAAACGTAGCCTATGTGTTAATCCAGGGTTTCAGCTAACTCCATAGAAAATTTTAGTAAAATCACTCCAGCCGTTTAGACGTGAAGAAGTAACAATCATACACACTCGCTTTAATAATATTAGAGTGATTTGATAGTGCTCGTGGCCTAGGCGAACCGAGTGATTGGAATCAATCACTTGGTTAAGCAACAACAGGCGCGGTCAGGTGCGGGATGGGTGAGCGTCCCATGACTACCGCTAGTGGCATTTTTCCGAGCGCTTCCGTGCTTCGCAAGGCACGTTAAGCCGTTGGTGCCGGCTGTCATACATATAATGGCAGTCGTTAAGCCATGTCAGAGGCCTTATGGGCGGCTTGATAACTTCTGACAGTAAGGCCCGCCACTGTCTTACAATCCTCCACCAACCCGGACTTGGCCCCCGTGGTGGAGTATTTCCTAACCTTCCAGCGATGCAGGAAGAGACCCGTGCCCCAGCAGTGGGGACATACAAGGGTTGATAACGATAACGATATGATAGTGAGTGGGAATTAGGTGCATTACCCCCCAATGATGGCCCAACCTTGCGCTTATTAGGGGAGGGCTATGTTCAGCAGTGGACTAATATATAGCCTGAAGAAGAAGAAGATAATAATATGATATTGTGATGTGATGACAACTGATAGCATTTGTTTTTTTCTTCTGAAAGCCTCCTGTCTGTGTCCTTTATTGGGTACTAAAAAACTAAACAACACTTTTCTTTGCATTATGGTCTCGACAGAATATCAGCGTTGTAGGCAGATACCTCGGTGGCTCCTACAACACATGCTGAGTCGGGAACCATTTTAGGGGCTCAATACTTTAAACAAAACATAGATTATTATTATTATTCTGTTGCAAATCCGTATTTATTTAATCCATGTTTATATTTGTATGCCTTCTTTTATTTAATTTTAAAATGTCTTTTCGCCCACTATTTGTTTTTTTTTTTCAACTGTTTGTTTATAATGTAGTGTAAACTTTGTGTACCTATATATATATATCTTGTGTTTTGTAAATTTGTTACTGTTTGTTGTTTTTAGTATTGTGCCGTTAAATAAATTATTTCTCTCTCTCTCTATGGAACTAATAAGTATTAGGTAATAAAATTAATAAATAGTACAAATTGCTATTTAGTTTCACTTGGATACGACCACCAAATAACTGCGCTTTTCATTTATTTATTTTCGTAGTTAAGTATTGAAATGATGCAGGAATTAGGTCCAGAAAGATGGTGTGGCTCGGCCATACGTTCCGTAGACTATAGACTAATAGATAATGAAATAAAATCAAAATCAAATCAATTTTGACGACATCTGTGGTGCAGCGGTAGCGCATCTGCCTACCATGCAAGAGGTCCCGGGAACGAATCCCGGCTCGGGACAAATAAAATCCCGGGTCTTGGATTTTTACATGTTTGTGATGTTGTTGTTTCTGGTTCCCACGACACAGGGTATCCTAGTGTGGGGCCAGAAGGAATGTGCCTGTATGTAAATGTTATGTTATGTTAATTTATTTCAACGTAAAGAATTTACATTCTGTTTGCTGAATGTCAATGTACAATGTAAAATGTAAGCCGCTACCCTCGCGCCATATTGTAAGTAGAGAAAAAGGAAGCGGAAAAAAAACTCCTCTCGGACCATCTTTTCTCAAGTCATCTTAAACCAAATACATCAGTTGCCACTTATGATTGCTATCAATAACTTTAAACGCCAATAGACAATGATAGACATTGAGATCACTGTATTGTTCACAAAAAATATACATACCCTGATATTTCTTTGCCTAAGAGTATAAGCTGTAGGTCAAACCAACACCCAACCAGACAGAGCCTTCGGGCAACCTCAGGGAAGGAAAAAGAGGAGGCGTCCAAAGACCACCTGACGTCGATCACCTGGCCAAGCGCGAGACGGACTGCGCCGCACCGAGGGTTCCGTACCAGTAACGCCAGTGGACACCTAGCTTGAATTATAACGTTCATTAAGCCGCAGTTTCTGCGCTACTATGAATAAAACCTTTTCATTTCATTTCATGTTAGAACTAATGTTGACATAAATTGATAGTGCAGTTAGTAAAGTATTTATTGAGTACTACACGGTCTTGGCCGTTTTATATTTTTTTTTTTGTTAGAGTCCTACTAATATTATGTGAAAAATTGTGAAGATGTTTTTATGTTTGTTACTCTAGAACACAAAAACCGATTTACGTGAAACTTGGCATACAGATAGTCGAATATCTGAATTGAGACATAAGATGACGTTTGCGATATACCACAATCACGGCCAGTTTGGTGACCGTGTTACTACTCATAAGATCAACCATAAACTATAATACGTCGAAAAAACACATTTGCGCTTGGACACCCCCAGTATTTTATGTTTTTATTTTTGTTATTTGTTAGATAACCTGCCGTATTAACAAATATTATGTGAAGATTTTAACGGACTATTACGGTTACAAAGATAGAGCCCTGCAGGCAGGCAGGCAGGCAGGCAGGCAGGCATGCAGGCAGGCAGGCAGGCAGGCAGGCAGGCAGGCAGGCAGGCAGGCAGGCAGGCAGGCAGGCAGGCAGGCAGGCAGGCAGGCAGGCAGGCAGGCAGGCAGGCAGGCAGGCAGGCAGGCAGGCAGGCAGGCAGGCAGGCAGGCAGGCAGGCAGGCAGGCAGGCAGGCAGGCAGGCAGGCAGGCAGGCAGGCAGGCAGGCAGGCAGGCAGGCAGGCAGGCAGGCAGGCAGGCAGGCAGGCAGGCAGGCAGGCAGGCAGGCAGGCAGGCAGGCAGGCAGGCAGGCAGGCAGGCAGGCAGGCAGGCAGGCAGGCAGGCAGGCAGGCAGGCAGGCAGGCAGGCAGGCAGGCAGGCAGGCAGGCAGGCAGGCAGGCAGGCAGGCAGGCAGGCAGGCAGGCAGGCAGGCAGGCAGGCAGGCAGGCAGGCAGGCAGGCAGGCAGGCAGGCAGGCAGGCAGGCAGGCAGGCAGGCAGGCAGGGACTCGTTTTGCATACTTTCACTGCGGAATCCAATAAAATACTAGAGCTGGGATAGGAAGAACTCGAAATCCCCGCTCAAGACCGCAATAAGTGGATAATTTTCATAAAGGCCTTAAGTCCATGTTGAGGGGCCTCGGGATATAAGTAAATGTGACCATAATTGAGTAGCCGAGTGGGTAGAACACTGGGAGCGAGATACCTAAGTTCGATTCCCAGTGCGGGCATGTACCAATCATAAGTTATGTACATTAGTAAAGTTGTAGTAGCAATACCACTAGCTAATGGCGAAGGAAGATGTCGTGAGGAAACCGGAGTGTCTAAGGTGGTCAAATACATTAGCGCCTGAATTGCCAATCCGCGGTGGGTACACATGGTATTTAAGCCCATACTTATTCTCTGAGAGAAGGCCTATGCCCTGCAGTGGGCCGTTTATAAGCTACATAAAAAAGCGCATCTTTACAACTTCTTCTTCTTCTTCAGGCTATATTAGTCCACTGCTGGACATATTATTATTATTATTAAATTCTTTATTGTACCTGTAAAGATTGTACAATTGGCGGGCTTAATACTAAATAGTATTTTATTCTAGCCAACCAACAGGTGACGTGGAGAAGATGGGGGTAGTCACAAACATAGCCCTCCCCTAATGAGCGCCATAGCGCAAGGTTGTGCCATCATTGGGGGGTAATCCCCACGCTGGGCATGCGGGCTGGGGATCGCAGTTTGGTGGAATTGTACTGCAGGGGGCGCTGCTGCCCACCCCCTGGTTTGAGTCTCTTAGTCGCCTTTTACGACACCCGCGGGAAGAATTTGGGTTGGTGCTATTCTCTAGGCCGGCACCACACAGCAGTATATTTACATAGGCTCTCATTATTCTACACGAAGGACTAATAAGCACCGTCCTTCCTCCAACCATCTCCAACCAGCTTCCCACACTGGCCCTTCTCACAACAGAGAAAAAAAAACTAAAAAGCCCATGTCACACCTCGTTATAGCACCACGCGCGTCGAATCCGCTGATAGAGACGTCAGCGGCGGCACGCGACGCGGCGCGTCGTGACGCGGCGGCGCGCGACCGATCGCCGCGTAATCCGTCGCAGGCGCGCGTCGCGTGGCGGTCGCGCGCCCGCCGCTCGCGCGTCGTTAATTAGGACAAATATGGAGATGACTGGCCGGTGATGAGACGGCGATTTTTTTGCGCGTTGCTTAGTTTTGGTGACTGTGATTTGCTGTGGATTTTTTTGTAATAAATTGTTTGTGCTTGTCAAAGAGTATTATACCAAACGGAACTTCTTGGAATTTGAAACGTATGCTGTTTTTTATTCATTGATGTAAATTAAAAATGTATTTTTTACATGGTTAATTAAGTAATAAGTCTCTTGTTTCACTAAGTGTGTATTTTTAGTATTTTCTCCTTTTCGTGATATTAGGTTTATGATTAGTACATTGCTACTATGACGACCTCTGTGGCGCAGTATTAGCGTATCTGCCTGCCATGCAAGAGGTCCCGGGTTTGATCCCCGGCTGGGGACAAAAAAAAACCCCAGGTCTTGGATGTTTACTGTTTGTGATGTCGTTGTTTCTGGTTCCCACGACACAGGGTATCCTAGTGTGGGGCCAGAGGCAACGTATGTGCCAGTATGTAAATGTTATGTTATGTTATATCAACCTTTTGTATGTTCAAACTGCTGTGTCACGAGTCTCTTCCGGCGTCGAAGGTTATCGCAAGTACATTGCTACTATAACTTCACAAATATACAAACTTAGAAAACGAAGTCATGCTATATGCCCCCACTGGGAATCGAACCTGGGTCTCTCACTTCCGAACCGGTTGTTTTACCCGCTGGATTACCTCCACTCATATACCTACCGTAAAAATTATCACTATTATTTTTATTATTATGATTGACAATCATAACATTTGTAACCGAACTACTTAACTACTTAAGTCAACTGTAGGACAGACCATGGATGTAGCATAGCAGTATCTATCTAATCCATGGGAATATCTAATCAATAGGAATTGCGAAACATCATGGGGCATGCAACATTAGGCTACGGGTTTCTGTAAAATAATAAATACAAGAGTTCCAAAACACGGCGGCGACTGCGACGGAGCCCAAATGGAGGCATTACCCTCCATTTGGGCTCGTAGGTATGTAAGTATATCTCATTCTATGTTCACTCATAAGTACTTAACCAATTGTCAGATTTTGACAAATAATATCTTAATCGATTCGTCGTGTTTCATTTTCATAGGATACAAAAAAAAAACGCTGAAAAGACAAAAATAAATGTGGAACAAAAAGTAACAAAGAAAACGGCTGCTGCAGTTAATACTGCTAAGTATTGTTGGGGGGACCCAAATTTAACAATGTACGTATCTACAGTCTATTTATTCTTACTTGACCAATTTAGTAAAAGATTCTAACCTTAAAATTGAGATTAGAGGCCTAAACTGGACATTTTCTCGCAAATTCATGAACTATCATGAACTATGTTTATAAAATAGGCAGCGTGTTATCTAAAAGAGTGTTCCAGGTTATTTCTATTATGGAAATATGGCAGTTTTGGACTAAAAAGTCACAGTTCAAGGGTAGAATCTTGTTTACTAAATTGGACAAGTAAGAATAAATAGACTGTAGGTTGGTCCCGCCGCGTCGGGTTATTGTTTATTTTATTTTATTTTTAACTGTACACTATAAGTAATGACAAGTGCATTGTTTCAAGGGTAAAGCAGTAGTGTCACAATCCAAAGGATATCGGGAGTGTGTTACGCAATTTTAAAATTTTGAGTTTACAAATAATAGAACAGAATGAAAAGAAATAAAATGGTTTAAAAAGTTTACATCGTTACAAGCCAAAATAAACCGTCTTTATGATTTGGTACCACCATTATTATGATTATCTTCAGAAGCGGCACAACGCTGGCCTCACATTCGGTCGGTCGTGGGTTCTAACACCGGCATTTACCTTTACTTGACCTTCGTTTCTAAGTTCGCACATTTGTGAAATTACAATAGCTACATATATACGGTCGTATAATTACAATAACGTGAGGTTATGGTCTCTGCTGCATCGCAGGAAGGTAAGGCCAGACTCCACCACAGGGGCCAAGTCCGGTTTGGCGGAGGATTGTAAGACAGTGGCGGGCCTTACTGTCAGAAGTTTTCAAGCCACCCATAAAGCCTCTGAAATAGCTTCCTGCCATAACTGCCATTACATTACGGAAGCACTAGCAATACAATAATTAATCAATAAAAAGTCCCACACACAAATCATGCCGCCAACAGCTCCCTAGAGTCGTTCAAGCAATCTCGGCCATTTTTCACACAACTAAAACATCCGAACATTTATAAAACTGACACAATACATTATTATATCGTTGCGATTCATACTTTTTATTGCCTCACATCGGCACGCGACTTATAATGGGTTAATGTGTGTATTAGCGGACAATAGGGATAAAAATACGGTCCGAATGTACTGACATTGATATCATAATCAAAATATGAAATGATATTTTTGGGGGAGCCCCGCTTGGCACTTGACGTGGATTATGCTGTTGAGCTTTTGTTTGTTTGATTAGTTCTTGTTTCGTTTGTTTGTATGAGTTTGTTTGGATTTGTAATGAAGAACAAACAATTGTAGCACTTTTATTGGTCTCCTACTTCTTAGTTAGAATATTTTCGGGGCTTAATCGCGTAGTAATTTATTCTTCTTCTTATGGTGCTTCTTTGACTGGTGATGGCTGGCAGTCAGCTCTGCAGACCTTTGTCTCTTGCAAGGCGGTAGAGCTCGGGGGCACTTGCGATTCCGGTCCACCTCCGTAGGTTTCTCAACCAGGATTTCTTTCTCCAGCCTGCGCGTCTCTTGCCTGCGATTTTACCTGTCGAAACTTTCATAATGTTACGTTATGATTTGGTTTAAGATCCTCTAAGGGTTTGAACCTTAGAATACACCAAGACTTTTAGTCAGCATTAAAGTCTACGAGTATGTATTTTTACCATTATGTATGGTAGCGCGACTTGGGTGTGGCAAAAGAAGCAAGAAAGTAGAATTAATGCAGTAGAAATGAGGTCCTTGAGAAATATGTGTAGTGTTGTGTTACTTTGAATGACAAGTTACGCAATAATCTGATTAGAGAACGTTGTTGACTGAAAGAGAATCTAGTGACTAGAATTGAAAAAGGAAGGTTGCGTTGGTTTGGACATGTGGAGAGAATGAAGAAAGATTGACAAAACAAATATATATTGCGAATGTGAGTGGAAGGGATGGTAAGTGACGTCCCAGGCGGACATACATCGACCAAATATCGGATGTATTAGCAAAGGGGAAAATAAAAAGTACCCGGAACCGGCGTGCGTGCATGCAACGACTTATGAACGTTGATGAAGAGGAGATGATCTGTCAGGATCGTGGCAAGTGGCAGTCCCTGGTCTCTGCCTACCCCTCTGGGATACAGGAGTGAGGTTATGTATGTATGTAAAGTATATAATTGGTGAGACGGCAAAGCGCTAGTGCAGTCATATTTTCCGCATGTCTGATGAGAGACTGGCGAAGCGCGTATTGTGTTCCGATCTCCGCATTTTCTTCGACATGAGGGCATACCTACTGAAGAGGCATATGAAGAGATGACATCGTTATCATCGTTTCTGTGGGGTCTTAGACTCTACGAAAATAATTATAAAATATAAATGTGGGTGGGAGGTTATTTAATGTACAAAATTTAAAATAATACTAACTTAACTACCATACAACCAAATCACTTGTCTAAGTCCTACACTAGAGTCCCTTTGCTATAGACTGACATTGATCTGAAGTTCATTTCTTCGAGAACTGGACGATTGCCTTCAGTAAAACTTTATTATGTAAGTCAGCCTACTACTTTCACCCCACTAATCCATTGGCATCCCCACAACTCAGCACCAGACGCCATTTGGCAAAAGAACGAGAAATTTGATAAAAAAAGAACGCCACACACACGTGCCGATGCATTATTCGATAACCGTCGGAGGCGGTATTAATATATTTCCATCGACAGCCCTAATTTTACTGTTACATCATTCTACACAATTTAGACTTTATGTCAACTGAGATAGAAACGAGTTTTGCTACTTTAGCAGCTCCAAATGCTCAATTTGCGACAAAGCGTGAAATGTTTTTTGTTTCGGAGGAAATAGGGTTGAAAATTCTTTGTGTGTTGAAAAAAAATAGGGTTGCCAGCTTCGGCGCCCGCTCCGTTTATTGGTGGGAAAGGCCTCGTGTCAGTTCTAACACCAGTTTTAATATTCTAGGTCACGTGGACGGCACACGCGCGCCTTTGGTAAAAAACTTGAGCGCACGTAATTCCATTTTTATTGTTGCATTCTTTTTTTAAATCTTCTGTATGATTTCTTTTTTTCCTTTTTTCATTTAATGGCTGCTTTTGGCGATGCGGTTATTGGTGGTCATTAGAGGTGATTTAAATGGTTGGTTTCACTCGAATAGCCGCAATTTTTTGAAAGCGTTTTGTGAAATACGGGCTATTTATAAAGTAAATTTAAAAAGTATTACGAGCTTTTGATAGGTTTTATCTGCTAAAGATTATATGTAATGATAATGTTTTTAATGGGACTGATAGTAATGTGGCTCATTTGACTTCCTACTTTTTTTTTATAATTGCAGGCAATGTCACTAATTGAGAAAAAGCTAAAAAAACTTTGATACAATACACAAGCAGCGGATCGTAAAGTAACATCCGTACATTAGACGTGCAATGACTTGTTATGAACAAAATTACTCTTACGATAACCTGTGATACAACATAGTATGATAAAACTAAAAAAAACATGAGTAATCATGGAATGGCAGTCTGAACATATTTACATAAATCAATGTTTCCAATTGATACCTCGTGAAGCGCTCGTGGCCTAGGCGAACCGAGTGATTGGAATGAATCACTTGGTTAAGCAACAGCAGGCGCGGTCAGATACAGGACGGGTGAGCGTCCCGTGACTACCGCTAGTGGCATTTTTCCGAGCGCTTCCGTGCTTCGCAAGGCACGTTAAGCCGTTGGTGCCGGCTGTTATATAATAGCAGTTGTTAAGCCATGTCAGATGCCTTAAGGGCGGCTTGATAACTTCTGACAGTAAGGCCCGCCACTGTCTTACATTCCTCCACCAACCCGGACTTGGCCTCCGTGGTGGAGTATAGCCTAACCTTCCTGCGATGCAGGGAGAGACCCGTGCCCCAGCAGTGGGGACATACAAGGGTTGATAACGAATTGATACCTCTGGCATAGTAATAAAATCTAGACCAAGAAGGCCGTCAAAGTAACAGTACTATTTTTGATAGTTTTTTTACACTGTAAGAAAACCCGAGACTCTGTGTGTTCAAATACCTCAGCGCTTGAAATTGCTGATCCGCGGTGGGCACGCGTGATAAATAAGCCCATACTATCGCTCTGAGAGAAGGCTTGTGCCCTGTAGGTTACTTAAAAAAATTAGATGCTAAAATTAAAATAACAGTTACCTACGTCTATAATTACCTCTAGTAAAAGTTTTATATTTTAATCTAGGATATAGTCTACCTTTACGCCAAGTTTGGTCTTTTTATGCCTCATTGAATAAATATTGAACAAAAATATGTAAACATAGAAACTTTTTCACTAAAATGCTAGAAAGCTACAACTAACGCCCTCTATGGACGTTCAAAGTGAACCAAACTTGCGAGGGGTAGGTACCCTCTGAGGGCCTATTTCCGTTCACGTGACTGACTGAAGCGATACAATAAGCCTGTCATGATGAGAATGGACGATTTGAATTCATATTTTAGTATCATGCAGCTTTTTGCGACATCTCATTCGTCACACTTGGCTTTATTTTCCTAATAAATCATGAAAATTATTGATGTTCATATGACGCCTGGCAATATATGTTTTTTAACAACTTTTTTGGCACTTAAGCTTATTCTTAGGCCGCCAATAGGCTTTACGTCAGTATCAAATAATCATAGATTTAACGATATCAGGAGAAAGTAAATAGCTATTAAAAGGATTTAAGAGACTGATTTAATTTAATATTAGGGTTAAAGTATGAAATTGCCGTTTTATTGCAATAGGTTCTTTGAATTGACATAGAATCTTCATGGTTTGAGGTTTTCGAATGAAACTTTTTTGAAATGGTTTCTATGATGTTTAAAAATTTTTTTTAAAAAATTTGAAACATTTGAATATCGACTTTCAATTGTTTTTGTTATTCAATTTAGACAAGAAAGATGGATACTGCGAAAATTCGAGTGATTTTTGAATACGAGTTCCGACGCGGAACTAACGCGGCTGAAACAGCCCGCAATATCAATGCTGCGTTTGGAGAGGGGTCTACTGATGAACGCACCGTGCGATTTTGGTTTAAACGCTTTCGTGATGGAAATTTCGACCACGAATTTATTATTGTATATATGTGTTGTCTCTGTTTGTTTGTTTCTTGTAGTTTTTTATTGTATATGGGTCTTGAAACCTGAAATAAATGCATTTTATTTTATTTTTATTTATTTATTGCTGCTTCTTCTTCTTCAGGCTGTATTAGTCCACTGCTGAACACAGCCCTCCCCTAATGAGCGCCATAGCGCAAGGTTGTGCCATCATTGGAGGCCCATAACCCCACGCTGGGCATGCTATTATTCTTATTGCTACTACAACTTCACAAGTACATGCTTAGAAAACAAAGTAATTGGTGCATGATGGGAATCGAAACCACGACCTCCCGATTGAAAAGCTGGCATTCTACCGCTCTACTCCGCTCCGTTCCGTTATCACAGCCCTTTAGATATGGGTATAGATAGATTAGAAGTCTTTATTATATAGGTACACCAGAAAATAAAAAAGGATATCTAAGTTTAGCCGTATACAATTGGCGGTATTATCGCTAAAAGTGATCTCTCTCAGACAACCTCAGGATGCATAGAAATATATTCCTAATCAGCTAAAAGTGTCAGGGCTCATCAATCGTCAGATAGGCAATAACAACTCGACGATATTGAAATAGACTTTTCTCGTACCCGAGGAAAATTTATGACACTACATTATAACAAACTAACGACTGTATCCTGGAAGGGTAGGTAGCGACCAGGTTTTGTCACGACATCAACTAAATGAGATAAAAACATCATTATAGAATAATTTCGTAAATTTCGATAATGATTAAATTCCGAATATTTGAATAAGATACATGAAGTTCAAGAACGTATTAACATCCTTGATGAAGTTATTTTCCTAAGTCTCTATATACGTCGGTGTGTACATTCAACACATAATAACGGAAACCTAGTTTTAGATTGTTACAAGTAACGCCATCTACATTTCGAAAACGGAACTTAAATATGTTGTTGAGAAGTAACATCAAATCAACCCCAAAAATAGATATTTAGGTACCTAAACATTTTATGGGACACCACATCGACTTTTATATTTTCAACGCTGTGTTGAAGCGGTGGGATAGGGCACTGACAAGACGTCGGGGCGCGGGGACGAGAACTCTATAAAACGCATAGCTTCATCCCACGACCTCTGGCTTCAAATACATAGGCCAGCGCCAACACAAAAGGAACTTGGGACGGAGGCCTGGCAAAAATAATTATGATATTAATCCAATTAATTTTCATACCAAATGACGGGACGAGACGAAACCCTAACAGGAAAGACTACGCAAAAGCGATTCCTGTCTTTCCGCGCCTACGCCCCACGTCCCACGACCATCCTTTCTCCGGCCGCAGGCTCTGTCAATAATTACTTTTTCTTACAACATTTTGTTTTTTGTTCTTTTGGCCTTTTTTTTTGCATCTACTTAATGAGATGATTTATACAGCGTCCAGTGGTATCTTCACTCACACTAGATGGGTGAAGGGACCACTCCGACGCTGTAGTGCCTGGGTCATGGTTTTATAGATGGTGTAGGCTTGCCCAGCACCTATACCATCCTGACAGCTTAGTCGGCCTAGCGCACAGGAAAGACTAGTCAATACGTGCGGAGCCAACCAACCGCGGGTTTCCTCACAATGTTTTCCTTCACAGTTAGCGTGTGGTATTGCGACTGCAAATTCGCAAATGTACGTAACTTTTGAAATTAAACAAAGTCATTGGTACATGCCCGCACTCGGGATCGAACCTGGGGCTCTCGCTTGCCAGTCTATGGTTCTACCCACTGAGCTACCACCGCTTTGTTTTTTGTATTTGTATGTAATTGCACTTTATTTCCGAAATTTCACTCCGCAGTGAAGTGAGAAAAACTCTAGTTTCTTTCGTGAGCGCTTTACCAATATCATCACTTCTGCTACAACTAGCGCCATCTATGTTCCTTAGACCGAACTAACATATGGGGTTCCACTGAAATCTAGTTACGCCTCCAAGGCACCGGCCTATTTCCCGTCGCGTGAGCCAGCGGTCACGCAGAAAGGAACGGACGTGGGACGGGGTCGTGGAAAAGATATGTCTTTAGTCCAACTCATGTTCATCCAAATGTAGGAAGAAGGGACTGGGCGAATCCAACCCTAATGGGGTCCTAAACGGGGCTTTCTGTGTAGTCTTACGGCCGAATTGAGAAATTCACTAAGTAAATGCTTAAGAAGCGTTCTGTCACGCTCTTTTCTGGGACATTCCAAGAGACAGCAACTTACTTATCGAATTTCTCAATTCAGAAATTAGCCCTTAGTCATGTCCCTTTAAGACTTCTGGATTAAGACATGTATTTTTTGCGCCCCCCGTCAAGGTCCAATCTGTGTGGCCGATATGTATATAAATAATTTTTCCAATTGGTTTTACTGCATCGAGCCCATTGAAGACGTCGGGATCTGACTTTTCATAGCTGTACCATCGAGAATAGCTATTGCTGTAACAAGACATTACAATACTTTTCAAAACTTGTACTGTGTACGTCGTATAAGGTAAGTTGTAAAAAACAGGACTCATAGTGGTAGTCCATTGGGTAGATTGGACTCAAACGAGAGACCCATGTTCAATTCCCGGTGCGGGCATATAGGTACCTATCATTTATTTTCTTCTATAAGTTATGAACATTTTGTAGTCATTGTATTAAAACCGCTCGCTTATTGACGGGAAACATCGTGAGACATCCTGAGGTGTTCAATACCACGTGGTCAAATCAGTTCGACAAAATAGTTTGACTGTACTTTTTGGCATGTAGAATCTTATACAGGAAGGATCATTACATTAATTTGACCACGAGGAACGAAGTTTCCACCTGGTCAAATCAGTTTGACAAAATAGTTTGACTACGTGGATGGAAGAACCCGTTTTAGATGGTTCTTCCTCGCTCGCTCTCTCTCTATCTCTCTCTCTATCTCTCTCTCTCTCTCGCTCTCTCTCTCGCTCTTTCGCGCTCTCTCTCTCTCTCTCTCTCTCTCTAAGAGAAGATTGTGCCCTGCAGTGAATTTATATGGACCAGAGAAGGACGCATCTTTGCCCGTATGGAAAATAGTTCTCCCCGTTACACATTGCGCACAGAAGATGATATAAAGACTTTTGTAAAGGCTTGATTGGGTCAATTTTGTTTGTCATGTCGTCTTGCCTAATTATAATGAAATATATGTCATATTATTATATGCTAAGTACTCAGTCGCAGCGGGTCAAAATAATCAATTATTTTTTCTTGGTAGAAACTGGTTGTTCAAATAAAGGAGCTCATTTCTTCACACTATCATATACGTATAATCTTTTGCTATATATAATTATTAAAACACTCATATACATACATATTGCACACTACACAATTTTACACTACACAAGAATACACAGATTCACTCTATTAAACTTCAATCTCTGCCATGCCTAAGACCGGTTTTAAAATTTGTTTGCTCAATGCAGGCTCGCTTGGGACTAAACATGATGAGTTCGAGGCCGCGTTTGCTAACCTATCTCCAGATATCATTTGTATCAACGAAACTTGGCTGAGAGACGGGGAAGAGGGGCGGGCGCCAACGTTACCGGGATACCGACTGCGGCACGTGCCGCGACCGCGCACCGTGCGGCAACGGGGCGGCGGAGTGGGCTTCTACGTACGTCACGGCGTGCGCGCCGTCTCCGAGCCGTACCCGCCTGCGCCCGAGCAGGTCGAGAAAATGTGGCTGTCGGTCAGGGTTAACTCAACGCGGCTAGCTATCGGTACAGCGTACAGACCACCGTGGGTCAATTGTGACACATTTTTGGAAGCTTTAACGGAGTCCATTTTAAGCTTTGTAAATTTTGACCAAGTAATATTATTAGGGGACTTTAACATAAATACACTGCTGCCTAGCACGAATAAAATCAAATTAGATAATTTTTTGACATGCACCCTCTTAAAGAACTTTATAAACGTCCCTACCAATTTTACGAGTGACTCTTCTACCGCAATTGACCTGGTGTGTACCGATGTTGACCCCTCTAAAATAGCAGTGGCCGTCGACCATATCTCCGACCTTTGTAGTCACGCTATTGTGACAGCAGAATTAAAAATAAAAAAACCAAAAATACCTCATCGCAAAATTACAACTAGATCTTTAAAAACAATTGACATCTGTAAATTTAATTTAGAATTAGAATCAATAAATTGGACTAAAATGTCGTATTCGTCGGACGTTAACGAAATCGTAAAAGAGTTTACCAGAATAATAATAGGTGTTTTTGACAATCACGCGCCGATAAAAACTATAGTGATCAGAGAGAAACAGAAGCCTTGGCTCACTAGCAATGTTAGATATATGATGCAGCTGCGCGATCAGGCACACGTCAAGTATCATAAGAGTAAATGTGAAATACACAAACAGGAGTACAAAGACCTTAAGCATCTTGTAAATGTCAGCTTGTACCAGGAGAAGCGCTGCTTTTTTGAGAACCACGTGAATTGTAATATAAATAATCCAAAAAAATTATGGAAAACCCTTAAAGAAATAGCTATGCCCCAATTGAACAAAAAAAATCACACACTTGACCATTTTGACGACCCAAATAAAATAAATAATCATTTTTTGGACATTCCTGGCAATAACCACTGCAGCCCCACCATGCTGACTTATTACGAATTAAATAGATACACTGACGCAACGTTAGTGTTGACACCAGTGAATGAAACGATAGTCTCAAAGGCCATCCTAGCTTTAACGTCCAATGCGCAAGGTGTTGACGGAATAAGCTTGGACATGATTATAGCCACACTACCCAATTCACTAAAGACTATTACGGAAATTGTGAACCGGTCAATAACATCTTCAACCTTCCCTGACTACTGGAAGACCGCGCTTGTCCGACCGATACCCAAAATAACTAACCCTACTCAAATATCTGACTTACGGCCCATTAGCCTGCTACCTATAGTCTCCAAAATTCTCGAAAAGATAATTTATGAACAGGTAATTAGTTATTGCGAGGAAAATGGCATTCTCCCCAAAATTCAGTCAGGTTTTAGAAAAAACCACAGTACAACAACCGCATTACTTGATGTTGTCGATAATATTTTGTGCGCACAAGACTCTGGTAGTGGCAGTATTCTGACATTGTTAGATTTCTCACGTGCTTTTGATTCAATTAATATCAACCTTCTGCTATGTAAGTTGTCTTATTATGGTTTCAGTACCGGTACTGTTAAGTGGTTCAAAAGTTATTTGACAGATCGTCGCCAACGAGTGGTTCTACAAAGATTAGATGGATCTATGAGAGCATCCCAAGATCAGTCTATAGAGCGAGGTATTCCTCAAGGATCCATAATTGGGCCTTTGTTATTTATAATCTATTCAGCAGATATAACCGACGGCATACAAAATTGTCAGTATCATTTATATGCAGACGATATGCAAGTATATACAAAGGTTTCTCCGTTAGAGGCTGATGCTTGTGTGTCACGTCTAAATGAAGATCTAGAGAGAATATCAGTTTGGGCCGAAAGGAACTGTCTCGTGCTTAATCCGAAGAAATCAAAATACATGTTACTGGGTTCCAAAAAACAAATCGATAAACTAACACAATTAAATATAAGGATACATTTAAAGAATAGCGAAATTGACCGAGTTACGGAAGCCCGAAATCTTGGTGTTCTAATGGACGGACAGCTACACTTTGAACGCCACATTCAAGAACTAGTCAGAAATTGTTTTTATCGTCTGAAGATGCTTTATCGAATACGTAATTATGTTAGCGTTCCCCTGCGTATAAGACTTTGTGAAACTTTAGTACTGTCCAAGCTGAACTACGGTGCGATTTTATATGGCCCTTGTCTGCTTAAGAAAACGCAAACTCTGGTACAAAGGGTTCAGAACGCTTGTGCTCGTTACTGCCTGGATATTCCGCCTCGCACTCATGTAACTCCCTTCCTTAATGGCGCGAACATGCTGAAAATGGAAGCAAGACAAAAGCTTCAGCTGGCTACTATGTTATTTGGAGTCATTAAAACACACGAACCCTCTTACTTATACAACAAACTCACCTGGAGACAATCGCGTCTCGCAGAAGGGGTAAGATCAGCTTCTGTGCCACTCAGTCTACCAACACACCGAACAGCGGCCTTTCGGGGCAGTCTTAGGTACGCTGCAACCAAGTGTTGGAATAATATCCCACCGCCTCTTCGTCACTGTAAAAATAAACATACTTTTAAAAAACATTTTAAAGCACATCTGTTGCAGGCGCAAATATGTAATAATAGTACTGTTGTATGCGTACCTGTAAGCCGTGCTGGTCCCTCAGACTTTATTGCATCTTAGTGGGTAGATAGCTCTCAGCTGTGCCGCAGATTTCACCGGCAAAACACCGACCGTGAGGCACTCCACTTCGATATAATATATTTATTATATTTGTTAACACACCGGTTACACACTTATATTTTGCACTGATATTTTGCACTACTCACTCATTTTACTACACTACACTTCTACACACACATACACTTTGTACTCCAATTATTTGGGCACCCATTTTCCAAATTCAAAATTCTTTACTTCTTTTTTTTTTCAACAAACACGACTAACCGCAGTATGGCCGCGACAGAATATCAGCGTTGTGGGAGTACCTCGGTGCTCCTACGACACATGCTGAGTCGCGACCATTTTAGTGGCTCAATACTTTAAACCTGAGCGTGATAATATTCTCGTATACGTTTGTGATGTTATTGTTTTTAAGCGTTACATACGTTTGAAATGTAATCATTTAAAATGTCATAACCTTACTTACTTAACCTTACATAACGTAATCATTTGAAATGTATTGATTACTAATCAATGTTTGAAAGTGTTCTATTTGTCCTTTTTCTTTTCTTGTATGCATGTAATATTTTTCCTTTTTGTTTTATTTGATGTTCATGTATGCCTATGTTATGTTTTAAAGTATTGTGCCGTTAAATAAATGTTTTATCTATCTATCTATCTATCTATCTAAACGGTTTTATAGGCTACATAAAAAAAATAGCGGTAAAAAAAATTATGCTTCTTTTATTACTCTGTAAATGAAAAATACAAGGTGCCATAAATTTTAAACAATCAAACACTTTATTTGCAAGCTTAGGACAGAGGCTTAGAAACCCTAAAACAAAATTTCATTTTCACTTAAAAACTAAAATCTCGTTACACTTCATTATTACAGCTTTTGCAAACAAAAAAAGACAAAAGTAAAAAAACAAGTACAAATCAATGCAGTAACTTCACGATCATTATTCATTTCACTTCAGATTTCTAATCAGAATCCGACAGTGCAATGCTTTCCTGAAACAACATCATACGATAAATTAATTAATATTATTATTATTCACTCAGTCTTCTCAACTAAAACTTAGCAATAAATGTTTAGGCTTCGAAAACTGCGAAGCTTTTAACCCTTCATAAGCCATAGGATTATTATTTCTCACCACAAATTTGGTAGCAAATCTATTTTTATTTTTTTCAGTTGGAGGTATACGGGAATATTATATTGAAATAATAAGGATAAAGAAATAGTACATTACTGCAGAGGCCGAGAAGTAAGGGATTGCTGGACGAGTTTGGGATAGACGGCCGAGTCGTAGACGAGGCCGTCTAGAACGAGTCCTGCAATCCCTGTTCCGGCCGAGGATTGTATAATGCTTTTCTCAAACAATGCGAGGAAATATTAATATTAAAATAATTACTAGGTAATTAAGAAATAATAGTTTGTTAGGAAAAAAATAACGTAAAAATTTATTTTTCTTTACTTTTAGCCGGTAACAGATTCTCCATAGCTAATTTTGCTTCATTTCTCAAATTAGGCGGAGTACAATCCATAATTTACGCATCACTCTCGTCACTAGAACTCATTTTCAATATTTTCGATGAAATTATTATCAGAAAAAACAAGCAGAAAAAAGTTGTTTAGTTTGCCGCCTTTTTATTTTTTAAATACACTAACATATTTGAGCACCATGTATAACCGCACAAAAACCAATACCATAGATTGTTTTTTTTGTTAATCTAAGTATGCTTACATAACTTAGTAGGTGGTTGGCTGTATGTAATTTTGTCCTTGGTCAGTTTAATTTTAGTAAGTAAATTTAAAAAGTTAGAGCAGCGGACGTTAATGGATTTTCATACTTACTTTACTGGCTAAGGCCAGTAAAGTGAGGCAAGAGCCATAAAAAAAAATTGTGGCTTTATTTCATGGTAATAAATAACACAAACATTTCCGAGCATGTTTGAGAAAAAGCATTTAGTAAAAGTAGCTCACTGATCATTTGGTAAAATTCAGGTGAAATAATCAGTGTTCCGTACCCACTAGGCACAGCCTGTATCGTAGGGAACGGTTGAACCGAGGTTAAACCGCATCTTTAGATCAATTATTTTTTAATGGCAACACTTAATAATGTTTACACTATTTTTTTTTATTTTTAATGCACTAACCCGTGCTAAGGAACAAATTTAAAAACCTATTTAGAGGCTAAAAATTTCACCCATGCTGGGATTCAAACCCGCAACCTACGGTACGGTTATTTATATTATATTATATTATATTACGGTACTGGTACGGATAGCCAGAGGTTGCGGGTTCGAATCCCAGCATGGGTGAAATTTTTAGCCTCTAAATAGGTTTTTAAACTTAATAATGTGTTGTAAGTATATCTGATCTGAGTATCTGAGCGTCTATCAATGTCAATAGACATTCGGAGTGAATAAATCTCAAACGACCGTTTTATCCCGAAATCTGAAGAACTGTCTTGCAGAAGAAGAACGAAGAACCTTAGGCGAACGTCAACATTGTATGAATTCTCATCCAACAATGTTGTGCAGGAACGGTTATTTTTTAATGTGAAATTGTTGTTTAAATAAAAAAAAACCTAGCACTGTATGTTTGTGTCCTCTAGTCACGTAGGTACCTTAAACTCTCCAATAAACATGTCTGAGTCATCAGATGGTGGCGTTTGGTCGATGCTATCCACAGAAGTGACTTGAGGACCTGAAAAATTGTTGACTTGAAACTAAGTCAAGAGTAAATGAATTAATATCCAAGGCATCAAAAAATCAAAGTGTCTATGTACAATGTCAATGCCCGGTTTCTGAGGTCCATTTAAACCTAGTTTATCTATTACATAACGCTATTGATTCAATAACTTGACATTTTACGTTTGAACTGAACACCTATGCAATAGGTAAACTTGGTTTAAACTTCGTTCAACTTAACCGCCCGGATTTGGTCGTTTATCGAATCTATAACTTTATTTGACGTTTTAAGTGGCATTAGATAGTTTAGGTTATTTTACATAAATTGTATTCGGATTTGAAAGTGATGGAGCTTGTTGCACATAATTCCGTACCGAGAAACATGAGATCCCGAAGAAATCCGTTTGAAATGTTCTCGGATGAGGAATTCCAAGCAAGATATCGTTTCAATAAGGATACTGTCCTGTCTTGTACATTTCAGCCTAAAATAGTAAGATTAAAATTAAAGTACAATAAGTATGATTATAAACGATTCTTCTGGGGTCAGCTAAACTCTGCAACTACCTAGGTATTCGATTTAAAAAAAGCTTTTTGCGTGGGTGTTCCTAGTTTGTAATTACAGAAAACTTTATTATATTTTTCAACGTATGCACTTGAGTACAAAATGTACTTAGGTTTTATGTTTCAAAGTATGTACCTACTTATTTTATAAAATATTAAATGAAAGAGTAAAAGAAAACCAAAATACTTTGTCGTTGTTTAAGTTTCTTCGAGCCTTCTTCTTCAGCTTGTCATAAAACTCATGCAATTGTTTCTCACTTCTAGGGCCACTTCCACAGGTGGCATTATATTTATTAGTGAGTGCAGCCCAAGCTTTTTTCTTGCCTTCTACTGTCGTTCCATCAGTTTTTTTATTATCAATGATCGAAACAAACTCTTTAGCTATATCGATAAGCAATAACTTTTCTCGTTCCGTAAAGTTCTTGCTCCGTTTTCCGGCATCCTTTGTAGGTTCCATTACAACAATAGATAGGTACAGCAAGAAGGAAGAATAGAATAACACACAATTATGTAAAGTTTGGACAAGTAGGAACTGATAAACAAAATTGCCGCACAAAACTAACAACTGACTTTTTTTGTCTTGACAGTGGTAAAGATACATTATTGGTTTAGGTTGTGAAAAAGATTTCTCATCTTTAAAAAAAAAATCTTACTGTAAGTTGATTTAAAACTATTATTTTATGTATGCAAAACCTGAATCTGCAGTAGAATACAGATGAAATGCGTATGAAATGCGTATGTTAAGAGTAGGCTTCAAAATAGTTCCATCTAGTGGCGGAATGGTGAACTACTTATCGTTTCGATAACTATACGACCGTCCTGCGTGTATTCAGAAACGCATTGACAATTAACTGATAACTTTATTGATTCTATAGCTAACGAACCATTAACTGTGAACCTCAGAAACCGGGCATTAGATCTCTATATTATGCAAAGCTTACTATAGATGCGAGTCAAGTAATGTTAAAAGAAACTTTGCGCATATAGGTAGGTCTACCATGCGATCAAAAACAATGTTCCATTTATTTTGATGACAAAGATATCTGGCATTAAAACTATTTCAATCCATGAATTCTAGATTTTAAAAATTCGAAAACACCATTACATATCTATGTTTTGTAAAACGTTCAGTCGAAAATGATGGTAAGTAAGTAAGGAAATAAGTAAATCATTTATTTCCAAAAAGACAATACAAATCAAAGTACCTTATAAATAGACAGTGGAGGTTATTATAAAAATTGTTTTACGTTTACCGGCAGGCCCCAAACTAGGCTATGCCTACGGTGAAATCCTTTCATAGAAAAAAAAAACAATCCAACCCAAACTACTCGTACTAACAAAAAATTTTTTGTTCCTAAAGGTGTCCCTAATCAAGGCATTAACTTATACACAGTACACACAACATTACATGGGCGTCCTATAAATACATTTATACCCTGCAGTAGTACACCACCCGACCGCGAGGAAGAGTATCGGTTTAGTCCCTCCGAACGACTTTGACATTTCTTGATTTCTTGAACTCGATGGTAAAAACACGTTCAAGCCGTCTAGAGTGGTCATGACTTAGGAAAGAGTCAATTTTAAAAAAGAGACAAAGTTGGCAAGTTAAAAGAGACGAGTTTGGAAAGAGTCTAGTTCAAGAAAATGTCAAAGTCGTCCGAGGGGGCTTACACCCGTATTCCAAGACGTTCCTCAATGTATCTTTTACTCAATACTCAACGTAGCCGTAGGTGGAGTCGAGGAGAGATGGAGGCATTTCCTTGAGTTAGTACCACGAGTCAATATTTGGAGTGTACTCGAGTGTGTACAATCAATATAATCTGTAGTTTAACTCGAGTGAGAATTTGGTTTTTTATATTGGGCAATGGCGATGTCATTGACAGGCAGAAGTTTTTTTTTTCTCGAGGAGGCTTTCAGGTTGGTTCCGAAGTACCTTAGCTTTGACAGTTAATTCCTCGACTCAAGTGAGAAACTTGGTCGATTGGAGGAAATTGAATACGTTTTAACATACTGTTTTACTCGGTTGAGCAAGAGTGGAGTAGAGGAAACTTCAGGGAACGTCTTAGAATACGGAGTCTCTAGCAATCGCAGATTTGTGATTTCAAGCGCTCATCTTTGACATTTAAGATTGTGTTATTAATACTTCACAAATGTACAAAGCTTCTGAAACAGTCATTGGTACAGGCCGGTACCAAAACCAAGACTCTTGAGCCCGTTTTCCAGGGACGACCTCACCTTTGAAAGCTATAGTCTGCTACATCAAATTCCAATCCGCAATTCAACAACCTGAGGGGGCGTAGACCACATTAAGGTGATACGGCCCATCCTACTCTTCCTTATCTACTTCCATGTCCATGACCTCTACACATAAAGAAAATCCAACTCACCCATAGGCACCATACACTCCATTGGCTCAAAAAGATCCAGCGAGATGAGGTCTAGCGGTAGTGACGGCGCGGGCGGTGACAGCATGTCAGATGATATTGAAGTACCTAGAAAGGTCACAAAATGAAACGGCTACGATTGATAAGATTTCAGGGTAAGAAAAATTTTGGGAATGATTGAGGAGCTATGTAAAATAGTAACGTGTGAAGAATGGGAAACAAGACGTGTTTCTTGATTTTTACGAAGACTCACTTGATAAGTATCATAATACGGTAATTTGTAAGTTTTACACTATAAGGTTTAGCATCGATACTCCTACTTTGAGAAAATTATTTGAGGATATAAATGATACTGCTTGATATACATGGGGAAGTCTTGGGCTACGCTTTGGAATGCAGCTACCAAATACCTCGAAACTGCGAACAGCAGTAAACATTGTAATATTGTTTGTGTGAAAGTAAGAGCTATAAACTGAAAATAAGTCGGTTCATCTAATACGCAATTGTTTTAATTTGACAGATATTTTAATATAATAACCCCTATTACCCAATAACTCCTGATGATGATGATATAGTGGTGATCACCATGCCTCATCTCAGGCGAGACCACTAAGCGCGGTGACAGAGAGATTGCGCAGCACTTCATCTAAGGTTTTTTTTTAAATTTTAAATCGTGTGATTTATCGCATGGCGATCATGATTAATGAGTGTTGTTATGAGATGATGGTATCCCGTAAGTGACGACGAGAAGGTGTAGTGCTTACCGGGTCTCACTTCATGACAGTACACCATTGGCCGTGGGAGAGAGACTGAGTCAAGTCTGCGCAGCGCTTCGGGACGAGTTTGATTCCTTTGTTCATGAGCCGCCACCTCGCGAGACTCCTTCAGAGTGCACGGTTCAACACGAACCTCGCCAACTAAAAACGGAAGTGGTAAACAAAAAGGCTGTTGTTGCTGACTAAATAATGGTCATATTTTTGTAACTTTTGGCAGTTCTTATACACTTCCGGAGAGTAAATTTCAGATTCAGTGTAAAAAAAATCTGTTAATACCATATTTGCTATCATCTGTACCACCACTGCGGCATGTCATTAGTTATGGGATATTAACACGTTTTTGGATATTTATGAATATGCTCTATGAATATTATTATTGATTACCATTCGGATACTCGTAGTTGTACTGAAGCAAATTTAAACCGACCCTAATTTCTGATCCAAACTCTGCGAAAGAGTTGACTGCTATGACGACGAGAATCGATTTCGTACAATATCGTAGTTATTAAGTCGTTTCAAACCCCTCTAGTATCGTCTTAAGTAAATTATATAAACAGCTCGTGAGTGAGTCCTGTAAACTCACTGTCAGCAGACAAGGCTGTGTATGCATGGTGTGGTTCCTCCACAGCTAAATGTAGTCTCCCACCAGGTCTGATCTTCGGTACCACAGTAGCAACCACTGGCACTCGGATTTGGACTGCACCATCCGCTTGCTCTAGGGCTGCGTTGTTCTGAAATTAATATGTATAGGATTATGTACTAAACTTTCTGACAGTAAGGCCCGCCACTGCCTTACAACCCTCCACCAAACAGGAATTGGCCCCGTGGTGGAGAATAGCCTAACGTTCATGCAATGCAGGGAGAGACATGCTTCAGCAGTGGGGCCTACAAGGGGTTAATAGCAATCATTCATTTTAAAAACCTATTTAGAGGCTAAAAATTTCACCCATGCCGGGATTCGAACCCGCAACCTCTGGCTATCCGTACCAGCGCTCTACCAATTGAGCCAATGGGCGACTCACGTCATCAGTGAAATTTCGAACCTCTTTACAATATTCTCTGTATTACGTACAGGCAGCGACATCTGACTTAAGCAAATTGCATTACTTACAGCCCCGACCACCTACTTTGCAGTTAGGTTTAACATCGGAACGATATCACTGTACTGGGTTCAAATCCCGGCATGGGTGAAATTTTTAGCCTCTAAATAGGTTTTTAAATTTGTTCCTTAGCACGGGTTAGTGCATTAAAAATAAAAATAGTATAATCATGTGGGTACAGTGATATCGTTCCGATGTTAAACCTAACTGCAAAGTAGGTAGTCGGGGCTGTAAGTAATGCAATTTGCTTAAGTCAGATGTCGCTGCCTGTACGTAATACAGAGAATATTGTAAAGAGGTTCGAAATTTCACTGATGCCGTGAGTCGCCCATTGGCTCAATTGGTAGAGCGCTGGTACGGATAGCCAGAGGTTGCGGGTTCGAATCCCGGCATGGGTGAAATTTTTAGCCTCTAAATAGGTTTTTAAAAATTTGTTCCTTAGCACGGGTTAGTGCATTAAAAATAAAAATAGTATAAGCAATCATTCAATCTAACAATAATAATTATGATGAACGATGACATTAACATTAATCATTGTCATCGAAAAAAATGCTGTGCCTAGAGAATGAAGGTCTTTCGAAAGCTATAATATCAAGCCAAGGATGTATCAAGCGTACAGTTGATCCATGAAAATGGTATGTTTGAAAGATAACCTGCGTATGATTTTCTTCATTCTTCATAACAATTTTGCCGCCAATTCTTAAATCTTCAGCAGTCGCTGGCACCAACATCTGCAAAATGCATACTTAAAGATTCGTTTACTTAATCCAATAGTACTTATACCACCTATCAGTGTTCCTCAAATCCCCTTCGGACCTGTTTGTCTTATATGCAGTAGAGCTGCCGCTCCCATATAGGAAGTTTTAGTCTTCCAAATTTTTTTCTCTTTGACACTGCTTACATCACCCGTGATAGGCTCAGAGGACTAATGATGACCTCCGCAATGAAGAAGACTCCCGATATCTTACATACAATCATGCATAAGACTCCAGTCTTTAGTTTGTTGGCTCTAATCCGCTTTATTCCTTGGTCTCATTTTCCTATAGTTACTTCATAAATATCCGAAAGTTCATCTATCGTACCTGCTTTCCACCAGGTAGCTTGGTATCTACGACTTTGACCAAAACAGGCGGTCCATGTTCTGATCTCAGAAGAGCGAAGGGCGTCTGTCGTGTGGCCAGTGCTACTCCCATATGGTAAGTGTTTATTGGTTCCACAATCACTCCGCTGCCTGGAATTGTAGTCAATGTGAGTTTCTTTGCTCTAGTTTAAAGCATCGGATTTTCATGCATGAACCTTATAATAACATTATCCAATAGCACAACAAGATTAAAAACCGTCCAAGTGCGAGTCAGACTCGCGCACCGAGGGTTCCGTACAAACCTGCAAGGTTTACAAAGTTCGTTCATTACGACATGTTACAGCTTAAAAGTATTATAGACCTGAGTATTTGGTATGAATTTCAATTTAATACCTCTACGCGTTTATGAGGAAATGGGTAGTAAGTTTAAAATTATTAAAAAAATATATATTATGTGATGTAACTAAAAATTTATGGTTTTCGTAATTTTTCCTTTATCTATGCTATAAGACGTTGCTTCGTACCAAATTTCAAGATTCTGAGTTCACGGGAAGCACCCTGTAGGTTTTGATTCCCTTGCAAGTGTCGAAAATTTGCGGCATAAACGGCTGTATCTTTTGATTGCGTTGGCTTAGAAGTTTGATTTTTTCACAGCTTCAAGGGACAGTAGACTTGAGTAATTGATATAAATTTCAGCTTCATACCTCCACGCGTTCCTGAGAAAAAAGGTCTTGACAGACGGACGGACGGACGGACAGACGGACAACAAAGTGATCCTATAAGGGTTCCGTTTTTTCCTTTTGAGGTACGGAACCCTAAAAACGACATCTTGTGCCTCTCGAGACTAAACTCAGCTTCTTGAATCATATTTAATCTTATTCAAGAAATCCATAAGATTAATCTTAATGACTGATACGTCCTAATCTACTTCATAAGAAATATAATAATGGGTGACGACGTATTTAGAAAAGAATTACCGCACATAGTCCAAAGATCAGTTTCGCAAGGCAAGGAGCTAATGGGTTTTAATGGTGTCCAATTAGAAGACGACGGTCCTTCCATGGACGGGAGGTAAGGTCCGACTGAGGAACTCACTTCACATTGTTCTGCTGACGAGCTTAAGGGAGAAAAGAAATAAAGAAATAAATAAGGGAGAAAGCTAATAACTGATAGCTTTATCAGTTATCAGTTATTAGCAATTGGTCTGTTTTTTTTTGTACTCTTGTAAGATAAAAAATTACAAGCTATATTTATGCAACAAGGAAATAATTAGGACTAGTTGTGAATGTTGTGATCTGTAATTGTTTTTTTACTATGTGACTAAACATAACGCTTCGTGATGTTGGCAACTACGGCGATATAGTTCTACATACTCATAAGCAACAAGATTCAAAACCGAGTTAAATTTTGCTGTCAACTTGACCACATTAAATTTTAAGTAGGGAAATTTAAGTAGGTCTTCTTAAAACTCAATGTTGCTAATAAAAGCGATACGGATTAATGTACATTCAATTGTGACAGAAATTTGACGTGTGTGAATTAATCTAAAATTACAGCGCTTACATGCTAAAATCTGGTTTATTCTCAGCAGCAGCTCTGATGATGCGCGGAGTGGATTTCTCCCTTGAAGAGGTCTCGTTTGAAATGGTTGAGTTGACTCCACAACTCTCATCGGTATGAGCCTGAAAATAATATGTCAAAAAATACGTAAATAAAAAAAAACAAATCAACTTTGTTGTGCCTGTTTCACACATCAATATTTTTATCTTTATCTTCACCACAAGCATATTTAACATTAAAGTAATGGAGGTACACATTATTCAGTTTATCTTTGCTTGGCTTGGCAGTAATAATACGTCTAATGAACGATGACTGTTGCGCACTGACAAACATATATTTCCCAGCATAATATTTCCCATCTTACCCATAGACGAGCTAACGAAGAGGAGAGCCGAAGATAGGGCTTTGTGACGGGTCTTAGGAGCGGCTTATGTCTGGCAGTGGACTCACACCGGCTGATTATGATGATGGAGTTAATGAACCCAAAGAGCAAGAGTGAATAGTCGGCTTAAGTTAGTGAGTATATAAACCTATTGGATTAATGTACAATAAAATAACTTACAGGCTCAATTAGAGTTTCAAACCAATGTATGACTTATAGTCTCCATAAGTGCTTTTTAAAGCCATTGTGGTTTACTTACCTTGTTTTTATGGCACACAAGGTTCGACTGTTGGTTGAAGCCTTTGTTACAGATGTTGCATCTGTAAGGCCGCTCGTTCGTGTGTGTAAAAAGGTGATTTCGTAGATTTCCTGAAAAAGAAACACATTTAAAATTGGGAATATTTCTTATATCAACGAAAATATGTGCTCAAGGTCATCAAAACTCATAAAAGTACCAGAGAGATAATTTAATGGAAAGCTTATAAGCTTTATAGATACTTGGGCAAAATACAGTCATCCAACTCGAAGTATTGATAAAAGTAACCAAGTGGGATATTAGGCATCCTGCTATAAATCGTTTTTCTAGGCGTAGGTATTTTTATTGTAAAATATTTGTGCGCTATGAGATCTAACACCAAATTCCTTTACCGACATTCAAGAGAAAAACTTCTTCAAACAATTCTTCAGATCATTACGAGTATCGACTGCCAAGCTTCTAAAGTTAGACTTCACTTACGGAACACTTTATCTATTTTGTAAAAGGAGAAGAATACGGAATGAGGGGAATTGAGAGCACAACCTTTCTGATGGAATCCTTTGGGACAGATGTGGCATTTATAAGGTTTCTGGTTGGAGTGGGTCTTGCGGTGGGAGATCAGGGTTGACACGCGGTTAAAGGTTTTGTGGCATACCTGAAAAGTAAGGAAAGTGGATAACGGAAAGGAAATGGAGGATGACGACTATAAGATATTAATAAGTAAGTTATATAAGCAGCAATATGTACCAAGACAGGGCACCAGCCTTACAATAAAGATAGTAGTATGAACTTAACCACCGTTTACAATTGTAAACCATTGTAAGTTTCAAGATTCGTTAGGAGCTTATTCACCTGGAGTACCGTTAACAAAGTCTTTGTTGTCTAAGTTAGCAACAGATGTTCCTAACTTAAATCAAATTCAATGATAATAATTTTCTATGAAAGTAGCTGCTGAAAGCTGGAAGTTAAATCCAAAATGTTGAAAGTATCATTAGTAAATTCACTTGTTACTGGAAATATTCCAATTTCGTATTGATGACGAGAACACCCTCTTAGTTTCAGATCTATCTGAATCACCCAGTATCTTCTTAATGTCTAAATACTGACTTCGCAGGCGTAAGGCCTCTCCGCCGAGTGAATTGCGCGGTGTTGGCTCAGCGTCGACAGCTGCCGGAAGCTCTTGCCGCAGCTGTCACAATGGAAGTTCCGCTCGTCCGTGTGTGTCGGAAGATGGCGCATTAACGTGTACTGGTGTTGGAACTCTCGGCTGCCTGTCAATAGTAAACCGCTTAGTAGAAATTCTTGAAGAAAAACTGAAGACAGACTGAATACAGTCGGATACAGATAATTTGTAATACAAGATGCAACGTAACATATTCGGGGGCACACTAAAAAACAACGCGCTGGCGAAAATAGTAAAATGTGGAAAACAATTTTGCATTATGAAGCGTGTTTTGTTACAAATAATCTATAGGTACCTGACTTCCCAGAATAAAGAATCTTCTTGGTACTACAGAACACTAAAGTACACAATGCTAATTAATTTAGAAACTGCAAAATGTAACTTTTAGCAATAAATGAACGAATGAAGCATTTGCCAGGAATTGGATTAGTTAATTAGGATAGACCAAAGGGATATTTTCAAATGATCACATAGGCAGTGACAAACTAATAAGTTTGAAGATATTACCAATTGGAAAATTCGACTGAGTATTAAAATATCTAGCCTTAACACTATAGAATCGAGGTAAAGTAGACACAGGTTACTGTACATAGCAGCGGGTAATGAATGGCGCAGTTTATTTACACATAAGTACAGAATGGTAGACTGGGGCAGTCACAGAGTAGGTAGCGGCCGAGAACAAACGATGGACTGTGGTCGGACGATGGACGGACGATATTATTGAGAAAACAGAAGATCCGTCGATGCGGATGGCGAGGCATCGTGAGATGGCATTTGGGTTAAAAAGACCTATAAAAACCCAGCAGTGTGTAGCAAAGGACTGATGATGAATAAGTACCTAATAGATTACCATAAAGATCAGACACTTACAAATGCCGCACTCCCACAGCTTGACGGTCCTCCCCTGCCGGTTGAGATACTTGACGTAATGAAAGCGCGTGCGCGGGTCGGCCTTGTCCACTTTGCAGTTGGCCTGGCTGGACTTGGCCTTCTCGAGCGTCATATCTAGCGGCGGGATACAATCAGAACGGGACCTTGTTGAAAAGGTTCAAAAAGTCGAGAATATCCACCAAACAAATAATTTCTATCCAAATATAACAACCAATATCTTAAATTGCGGCCAATAATCTGTATATGAAGCGCTCGTGGCCTAGGCGAACCGAGTGATTGGAATCAATCACTTGGTTAAGCAACAACAGAAGCGGTCAGGTGCGGGATAGGTGAGCGTCCCGTGACTACCGCTAGTGGCATTTTTCCGAGCGTTTCCGTGCTTCGCAAGGCACGTTAAGCCGTTGGTGCCGGCTGTCATACATATAATGGCAGTCGTTAAGCCATGTCAGAGGCCTTATGGGCGGCTTGATAACTTCTGACAGTAAGGCCCGCCACTGTCTTACAATCCTCCACCAACCCGGACTTGGCCCCCGTGGTGGAGTATGGCCTAACCTTCCTGCGATGCAGGAAGAGACCCGTGCCCCAGCAGTGGGGACATACAAGGGTTGATAACGAATCTGTATATATGGGACGCTAATATTGCCTATACAAGGTAGGCTAATTCTGGGTATGCAAGTAAGTTAAAGTAGGCTAATGCTTAAAACATTCTTGTGCATTATCGGTGCTTGGTAGCTTAGAATATCTACTTGCACAAGTATTATGTGAAAACTCATTTTAAGGTCATAGTTATAGGCAGTATGTATCTATTTTTCTGCAATTTTAAAAAGATAGATAGATAGATAGAATATTCTTTATTGTACACAGAAATTACAGTAACAGAACCTAGATAAAAATATAGTACAAATGGCGGCCTTATTACTAAAAGCAATTTCTTCCAGGCAACCATAGACGGAGACATGAAAAACCTATTTAGAAGCTAAAAATTCCGTCCTTTGGCGGTAAAAAATCATGTGGGTACAGCGATATCATTCTGATGTAAAACCTAACTGCAAAGTCACTAACAATCCTAATTTTCCTAACTCGGGGCTGCAAGTGATGCAAATTACTTCAGTCAGATGTTGCTGCCTGTAAATAATACAGAGAATATTGTAAAAAGGTAAGAAATTTCGCTGATGCCGGCACTTGCCCATTAGCTCAGTTGGGTGATCGCTGGTACGGTTAGCCAGAGGTCGCGGGTTCGAATCCCGGCATGGGCGGAATTGCTGCATGTTTTCCTAAAATTTAATAAATAAATTACTATACCTAACTTACTTGAACGGATCCCGCTCCCAGACGAGGTGGAGGAGACAACATTGAGCTCGGAGTAAGACTTTTGGCTCAGGTCCATCGTAGATATGCTGTGGCTGAGCAGCGAGGAATGGGAAGAGGTATCGGCTTCCTGCTGACAAATTATACACAGTTTGATGCAGCAGCTCCTGCTTATCTAATATATAAAAATATCGTTTCATAGTGTTTGATGTCAATCTCCTCCGTGTCTTTACCGAATTTTATGAAATGAAATTAAGAGAGAATATGAGAATTCATCGCAGGGTAATTAATATACCACGTTTGCGGGGTCACCTAGTTTTTTGGTCTGTGTCCAGCAGTAGACTAATGCAGCCTGAAGAAGAAGAAGCTACTCTGTCTCTGAATGTTTATCAGCGCAATCAAAAAGACTTGAGAGTTTGGTTGTCAGAGTAAATAAATAGTCTAGAGCGGCCTGCTTGAAATCATTGGATAAACATGTAAAAAAATAGGTACCTACATATCCAGAGATAAACGAATAAATAGCTTATAGTTAGGGTTCCTATGGCAAATATCATGTTCCAAGACGTTTTTGGATAGTAATGATGAAAGCTCACTGCAGGCCGACTCCCGCTTATGGTGACATTCTCCCGCCGAAGGTATAATTTTTCTCTTGAGTCAAGCCATTCTCTAGTGATGTTCTAGCACCACAGGCCAACTCTCTACCTCTTTCTAACCTGTGTTATTACTTTTATCTCGCTCTGCGTTTCCAGCTCCTTCCCCAAGGTGGTCGTTGGTCCAGACCAGACCCCGGCTCGAAGACTAGAGCGGCGATGTTTCCGTCCTCTTCTGTCATGTCGCTACCACACGCCGCTTTTTCATCGTCGAACGGCTCTCTCACTCTAGTGACATTCTAGTGTCGCAGGTCAACTCGCTTTCTCACTCTACTAACATTCTGGTATTGCAACGGTCTCTTTGTATCTAGCGTCGCAAACAATCTATCTCTCTTTAGCGCTCTCTTTCTCTCTGATACCATTCTAGAGCCGAAAGCTTAGTCACTTGTCTAGAGTAACACTATCCTAGAGTAACAATACTTCAGCGAAATTCGAAAACCGCAGGACTCGAAAATCAATGTTAAAGAATTTGCATTCTGTTTTAAAATATAAGCCAGTGCTTTAGGGGCGAAGTGTACAGATGAAAAAGGCAGCCAGAAAAGAAAGTCCACAGCATCTTTTCTCAAAATATCATCTTAATCTAATCCAAATACATACACCTATATGATATAAGATTCCACGTATGCCATCAATAACTTTGAATGTCGACACATGACTCAATTTTCTTACAAAAGTAGGGAAAGCATATTATGCTTTCATATTATATGAAAGCATATTATGCGTTAAATTGCGACCAGGCACAGGAACAGAAGTTTTTCACGAGTATATTTTTTTGACCCCTACGGTCAGCCATCACCTGGAATTTGACCAATACCTACTAGTACCTTTATCTCGTTCAGCTCTTTCCCGAAGGTGGTCCCGAACCCCGGCTCGGAGACGAGGGAGGCGATATTGCCGTCCTCCTCTGTCCACGCGAACCGCGCCTGCTGCTCGTAGAGAGGCGAGAGGAAGTCTTCGCGGAAGAGGGACCGAGACACGTCGAACTGGCGGGGGAGAGATAGGCGAATAGAAAAAAGGGTGACGTCACGCGTAGTGGCTGTGTGTATTTTGATGGGATTCGGCACTATACAAAGGTAGGTACTTTTGGGTGCTTCATTGTACAGGAAAAGAATATCATAAATATCATAAGAATTTGGTGCGGATTTGGAGTCATTGAGATCATGTTGTTTGTATTCTATTTTATATTCTTTTGAATGCACTAATCCGTGCTAAGGACAATTTTAAAAACCTAAGTATTTAAAGTCCAAAAATTCCACTCATGCCGGGATTCGAACCCGCGACCTCTGGCTATCCGTTTTTTAATTAAAACCAATAGGTATTTACTTTTGTCCGAGAATTGCTCTTTGATGGGCCCTCTTAAGGCACTACGCGATGCTAACTAGGAGAGGAGCGAGTTAAGCAATAGACAAAATCATATAAATATCTAGGTCGACGACCTCTGTGGCGTAGCGGTAGCGCGTCTGCCTACCATGCAAGAGGTCCTGGGTTCGAATCCCGGCTGGAAACAAAAAAAAAAGTCAAGGTCTTGGATGTTTGTGATGTCGTTGTTTCTGGTTCCCACGACACAGGGTATCCTAGTGTGGGGCCAGAAGCAATGTATGTGCCTGTATGTAAATGTTAAAAAAAAAATTAGGTTCTAAGGTTCTAAAAATAGTTGTCACAGTTAAGATTTTATGATGTTCACTTTTCGAAAAAAAGCGTATTAAAAAAAGGTTTTTATTCCATTGGTGGCGCTTCTTATGGCACCGCGTAGCGCCCTAACCCAAAAATTAATGTAAACTACGTTAGTCCACAGCAGGTCAAGCTTTAATTTTTGTTTTAATGTCGCTCGCACGTAACTAAGTACAGTACCAGCAATAGTAAAAAAAAAACTAACGGTTCCATAATATGAACCTACGGAACCCTGCGAAAATAATTCAATTTAACTTACGTCATTTCTGCCGGAGCTTGAGAGCAGTGGCTCACTTTTGAACCCTAAATCCTTCTTGTCAAACTTGTCATCCAAACACACTTCGCGAATACTGAAAAAAAAAACAATATATTAAACAACTTGTATGTAGCACAAAACAAATTAGAAATAACATGACATCCATTTGGTTCCGATTTTATTGTCATTTATTTAATTAAACGTGAAAAAATAATCGACAATCGAACCTAATTATCTCGTCGCCTGGCCTTGAGAATGTACCCGCAGGAATTTCTTTTATTTCGTCGTCGGAAAACATCTTTTATTTTTTGCAATATTCAATTTTTTCAAGACAAAAAACTGCGGACACACGTCAAACCGTCGTTTTTTCGCCACGTCTTCTCTTGTTATATTTTCGTTTCCATGACAACGCCGTTCTTTTCTTTTTGAAAATTATTTTCAGTGTCTATTTTTTTTCAAGCATCGCGTTGGCCGGTTAGGGTGTTGACCTTATTGGAGTATGTTGTTGACCTTTTTCGTGAACTCCGTATGTTAAAAAGCGGGAAAGAAAAGCAAAAAGTATTTTAGAAAGAGTTTTTTTACAACTTCTTTATAAACTCTTTCTAAAACACTTTTTGCTTTTTTCCCGCTTTTTTCCTTACATACTATGTAGGTAGTACTAGGTACCTATAAATCTACTTACCTACGTCGTACAAGAAGACAAGATTTTTTATGCATAAGTAAAGGAAGGGGAGTGAAAATAATGAAAAATTGTATTTTCTCCGGAGGCCAAGGAGAAGGGCTCTCCAACATTTAAGTGGTCTGGAATGAGCCAAGATGAGCAGTCCACTTAGACCTCATAATAAACCACTCGAAACGTAGGTACCTACTCAAACACAGATCGAGTATCCAAATGTATCCAAAGAGGGCAAATTGTGAGTAACGGAGTTATCACTGTATCATATATTATCACAAGACAAAAAATACATATAGGTAAGTATAATTTTTTACATGAAATGCTAGGTACCCATTTTTTTTAAAAGAAACTTTTTTTTTATTATCATATACTGAATAAAAGCTTAACTAATATGTAGTCTATAAATTAATATTATATCTATAATTTCAACTTTTATAGTTACTTGTAAAACACAAAAAAATATTTATAATATAGGCCTATTTTGGATGAATTGCCAACAAAGACATCTGGAACAAAAGAACTTTTGTTATTTCCATCTAGCGGTAAAAAATCGAACTACGACAAGTCCTTGGCCAGGAGGTGTTGTGAAACTCTAGGTTAAACTTGAATTAGTTTGAATAATTTTGCATAGATGGCGCGATTTTGAAACTGAAAGCGTCATCTTTCAGCACTTACCAGAACTATTCTAAGCCCTGACTTGAAAAATATTACAAATGGTTCAAGTATACCAATATAGATGGCTGTATTTAAAAAAGTTTTTTATAATAAAACTTAAGTTTTCGAAAACGTAACAATGGTTCTTCTTTTTATTAGTGCTTTTTCTGCTCTTTTGTTGGGATGAGATTCTTAACAGGTGAGTCAAGAACGTTGCCTTCTATGAACCTTAAAAATAATAATATTCAATGCCGAATAAAGATTAATATACTCACCATACTACTGAGGGCATTACTCCTCAGTACTGATACAAAACTAATGTGTAAATAGAATTTATGCCACACCTGGCAATACGCACGCTGCGCATACGGAAAAAGCCGCTTTCTGGCCAAGTGTAGACATAAAAAGATGTACACAACACGGGAGGTAATAAAGAAAGCTCTCGATCGCATATTTACGTCCCTCGCTTGCAGATCGGGCCGCAAACTTCTGCGATCTCGGCCTTTCTTTGTATTACCACCCTAGTTGTGTAATGTACTATTAATTAATGATTATTATAGCGAAACGGTAGAACACCGTCTTTTCAATCGGGAGTTAGTGGATTCAAATCTCCCGGCATGTACCAATGACATTGCTTTCTAAGTTTTGTAATTAGGTGAAGCTATCGTGTTGTAAAACTTTTATAAGTAAATTATAAAACTGGAACGACTTTAACTTTTGCTTTATTTCTACTGTTTATTTTATTATAATACAGAAAACTGGATACAAACGGATAAGCAGGTAAAATAGATAGATAGATAGACAGACAGACAGACAGACAGACAGACAGACGGACGGACGGACGGACGGACGGACGGACGGACGGACGGACGGACGGACGGACGGACGGACGGACGGACGGACGGACGGACGGACGGACGGACGGACGGACGGACGGACGGACGGACGGACGGACGGACGGACGGACGGACGGACGGACAGACAGACAGACAGACAGACAGACAGACAGACAGACAGACAGACAGACAGACAGACAGACAGACAGACAGACAGACAGACAGACAGACAGACAGACAGACAGACAGACAGACAGACAGACAGACAGACAGACAGACAGACAGACAGACAGACAGACAGACAGACAGACAGACAGACAGACAGACAGACAGACAGACAGACAGACAGACAGACAGACAGACAGACAGACAGACAGACAGACAGACAGACAGACAGACAGACAGACAGACAGACAGACAGACAGACAGACAGACAGACAGACAGACAGACAGACAGACAGACAGACAGACAGACAGACAGACAGACAGACAGACAGACAGACAGACAGACAGACAGACAGACAGACAGACAGACAGACAGACAGACAGACAGACAGACAGACAGACAGACAGACAGACAGACAGACAGACAGACAGACAGACAGACAGACAGACAGACAGACAGACAGACAGACAGACAGACAGACAGACAGACAGACAGACAGACAGACAGACAGACAGACAGACAGACAGACAGACAGACAGACAGACAGACAGACAGACAGACAGACAGACAGACAGACAGACAGACAGACAGACAGACAGACAGACAGACAGACAGACAGACAGACAGACAGACAGACAGACAGACAGACAGACAGACAGACAGACAGACAGACAGACAGACAGACAGACAGACAGACAGACAGACAGACAGACAGACAGACAGACAGACAGACAGACAGACAGACAGACAGACAGACAGACAGACAGACAGACAGACAGACAGACAGACAGACAGACAGACAGACAGACAGACAGACAGACAGACAGACAGACAGACAGACAGACAGACAGACAGACAGACAGACAGACAGACAGACAGACAGACAGACAGACAGACAGACAGACAGACAGACAGATAGATAGATAGATAGAGAACACTTTATTGGACATAAAAATAGAAATTACACAGATATTTCTTAATCTAAGAGTACAGAAGGCGGCCTTATCACTAAAAGTTATCTCTTCCAGACAACCTTCGGATGAGTTAGATTAATACAGGTGAAGTAGATGTACAAAAAAAAAATAGAGACATTAATTTCAGAGGTTCCAAATACATGCCTCAATAACAGTTTGAATAAATAAAGTTATCAATAGTTACATACAAGTAATTTACGTAAATAAAAAAAAATAATATTATACATAAATACATAAATAATTAACAAAATATACACATACACAAAATAGTCAGATCTAGTCAATGGTAATGATGAAAAATGAGGGAAATTTCGAAATGTGTGACATAGTTTCAATATTTGAAAATGATAGATAGAAAAAGAATTTAAAAAAATGGTGTAAAGAGTTTGCACCGTTACAAAGTTATAGTAAAAGCATGTAAAAGTTAAGTGGCAGTCCATGGTCTCCTTACCCCTCTGGGATACAGGCGTGAGGTTAATAATATAAACGTTAATTAAAGGTATGCCTGCCTGTACGTAATACAGAGATTATTGTAATGATAATTGCATTTTTATATTCTTTTTAATGCACTAACCCGTTCTAAGGACAATTTTAAAAAGCTATTAAGAGCTGCCTGTACGTAATACAGAGATTATTGTAAAGAGGTTTGAAATTTCACAGATGCCAGTGAGTCGCCCATTAGCTCAGTTGGAAAGAGCGCTGGCACGGATAGCCCGAGGTCGCGGGTCCGAATCCCGGCATGGGTGGAATTTTTAGCCTCTAAATAGGTTTATAATTAATGGTATGTTATGTAGATCGTATACGTCCTGTTCCGTTGTAAAGTTATCGTAGCAATACCACCCGCTAACGGTGAAAGAAAACATCGTGATTGTACCTGAGTATCCGAGATTTTTTTTTTCACTTCTCTGTATGTGCCATCAGCCCTTGTTTGGCTTTAATCAGATGGTTTCTGGGTAGATCTGGCGTTAGAAGTATATATAGTCATTGAATTTTTGACTAAACATCCTCAGTAGCTTCGTCATCAATGACGTGTTTTCGCCTCAGTCGCCTGACATTGTGTCTGGTATCAAGCAGTGCAGCAGCCAGTGGATTCTTGTGATGGGCCAGTCGTTCTTTATCCCTAAGCCCATACAATTGAGTATCTGAGATTGAGGACGCATTCCGTGCTGGGCACCGGTGGTCATTAAGCCCATATTCTCTCTCTCTCTGACATTGCCAATTTCAAGCGCTGAGATATTTGAACACCTCCGACACTCAGGTTTCCTTACCACATTATCCTTCACAGTTAGCAAGTGGCATTGCAACTATAACTTCACAACGGAACAGGACGTATACAATCTACATAACATAACCGCCTGTATCCCAGAGGGGTAGGCAGAGACCAGGGATTGCCACTTGCCACGGGTTGCGCATGGAGACGTTTCGGAAGTGGCAAAATATGTACATTTTTGACAGTTCCGAGCAGGTTAAATTGTACGAGTACCTACATACATACATACATACATACATACATACATACATACATACATACATACATACATACATACATACATACATACATACATACATACATACATACATACATACATACATACATACATACATACATACATACATACATACATACATACATACATACATACATACATACATACATACATACATACATACATACATACATACATACATACATACATACATACATGCATACATACATAACCTCATGCCTGTATCCCAGAGGGGTAGGCAGAGACCAGGAACTGCCACTTGCCACGATCCTGACAGATCACCTTCGCTTCGTCAACGTTCATAAGTCGCTGCATCCACGGACGCCGGTCACGTATACAATCTAATTTAAAAAAAAAAACTATATATACAACAGCCACATGAAAATTACGAATTAGAAGGAAGTAAGAATGATGATATTTCTCCACCACGCCGTGTAGAAACTGCAAGAAACAGTTACAAACACCAGGGGATACTTTAGCAGACCGGTGTTCAATCTTAGTCGGTCTGACAGCGGCGATAACCGACTCACTGATCGCTTCCCGAGATACCGGAGATAGGTGGTTGCTTAAACGAATGCAGATTACTGCACACTCATCGTGAACAGGAGAATGGGGAGGTGTGGGAATTGCTTTTTGCAGATCTTGTTAATAGTATTAAATATTGTTGTAAACAAGGACTGTAGACTATATTACAGCCTGCTAGCTGAATGTGGATATGATAGTAAAACGCTAGATGTTGCTCGGTTGATGTATTTTTCGCAAGTGTCTCACATCACAACAAACAATGGTATCCTAGCGATATTCAAATCGGTGTCAGCCATGTACTGGGATAAGATTATAACTGGCCAATACATGTGCATATACCACCTCCAATATTAAAGAGCTTATTGAAGCGCTCGTGGCCTAGTCAAACCGAGTGATTCAAATCAACCACTTGAGTTAAGCAATAAAAGGCGCGGTCAAGTGCAGGATGGGTGAACGTCCCGTGTCTACCGCTAGTGGCATTTTTAATTTTTTCTAGCGCTTCCGTGCTTCGCAAGGCACGTGAAGCCCTTGGTGCTGGGTGCCATGTGATGACAGTCGTTGAGCCATGTCAGAGGCCTTGAGGCTTGATAGCTCTTGGCCACGTAGTGGAGTATGGCCTAACCTTTCTGCGATGCAGGTAAAGACCCGTGCCCCAGCAGTTTGAACATATGAATGATTGATGTCGTATAAATCACAATTATAATTTGTTCATTCTATAAAACTGTAGAAAATAAAATTAACAAAGTAAACAGGAAATTGATTATTAGAATATGTACTCGTATATGGCTTCATTAACCGCAAAAACCCTTCCAAGCTTATGAATTAGACCAGGCCTCTTACTGTCCAGTAAATCCATTCTGAGGTATATCATCGGTATGAAGGTAAAACTCATTCATTAACTGCTTTTCCATTTTTTTATTTATAACCTGATAATTATTTTTGCCCAAAAATAACACTAGTTTACTCATAAGAAAAATAACGATGGGTAAGCGTTTTTATTTCTGTGCTAAATATTACATTTAGTATCTCAAATTCACATTAGCGCAGTTTCTACGATTAGGCTCATTTGCAGTTACTGAATTTTACCTTTACCGAAGTTACCGAAGCGCTCGTGGCCTAGGCGAACCGAGTGATTGGAATCAATCACTTGGTTAAGCAACAACAGGCGCGGTCAGGTACGGGATGGATGAGAGTCACGTGACTACCGCTAGTGGCATTTTTCAGAGCGCTTCCGTGCTTCGCAAGGCACGTAAAGCCGTTGGTGCCGGCTGTCATATAATGGCAGTCGTTAAGCCATGTCAGAGGCCTTATGGGCGGCTTGATAACTTCTGACAGTAAGGCCCGCCACTGTCTTACAATCCTCCACCAACCCGGACTTGGCCCCCGTGGTAGAGTATGGCCTAACCTTCCTGCGATGCAGGAAGAGACCCGTGCCCCAGCAGTGGGGACATACAAGGGTTGATAACGAATTTTACCTTTATACCGACGTTATGTAGAATACAAGATATTGAGACCTTCTTCGTCTTGCAGAAGAGAGCGATCAGATTCATTAATAAGCTAGGCAGTAGAGATTCGTTAAGAGATTTCTTTAAAGAAACTAACATCCTGACAGTTTCCAGTCAGTATATCTATGAAAAGATTATGTACGTCAGGAAAAATATCAGTAACTTTAAAACTTTGGGTAGCCAACACAATGTAAATACTAGAAATAAACATAAACTCTCGTTCCCACTATTTAGGCTGGCAAAGGTTATGAAGGGGCATTGTATATCCTTCTATAATAAAATCCCTGAAGATATATTAAGCTTGCCTGAAACGCGGTTCAAAAAATGTGTAAAGTACACTTTATTTCAAAAGGGCTACTATAGCGTAAAGGATTATTTAGATGACAATAATGTCTGGAATTAAAGCCAGTACAATGCATAATGTTCTATGTTTTAAAATAATTATGTAAACTCTGTTAATTAAGGACTTTGAAAAGACTAAGTTTGGAGTTTTTTTGTCCATTTTTTCTCCAAAATGATCTAGATTTTGAAATGGACACCTAGTTTGAATTGTAACGTTCATTAAGGCGCAGCTTCTGCGCTACTTTGAATAAAACCTTTTCATTTCATTTCAAGACCATATGAACAAAAGTTTTCTCTCATCCAATAACAAAATAGTCTGCAAGATCACAAAATAACAATGATTGTGGCAATTTCTGTAATGTCCATCCGATGACAATTGACGACACTCGCGAGCTCATTATCCTGCTAGTGACACGGACCATTGAGGGCGTGAAGTTATGGTAAATGGCGCCGAAGATAAGGGCCATATCACACTGTCACATTAACATTATGTTTTGATAATACTATTTTTATTTATAATGCACTAACCCGTGCTAAGGACAATTTAGAAAACCTATTTATAGGTTTTTAAAATACCTATTTAGAGGCTAAAAATTTCACCCATGCCGGGATTCGAACCCGCGACCTCTGGCTATCCGTGCCAGCGCTCTTTCCAACTGAGCTAATGGGTGACTCACCGGCATCAGTTAAATTTCGAAACTCTTTACACTATTCTCTGTATTACGTACAAGCAGCGACATCTGGCTGAAATAAATTGCAGTACTCACAGCCCCAAGTACCTACTTTGCAGTTAAGTTTTACATCGGAATGATATCGCTGTACCCACATGATTATACTATTTTTATTTTTAATGCACTAACCCGTGCTAAGGACAATTTTAAAAACCTATTTAGAGGCTAAAAATTCCACCCATGCCGGGATTCGAACCCGCGACCTCTGGCTATCCGTGCCAGCGCTCTTTCCAACTGAGCTAATGGGTGACTCACCGGCATCAGTTAAATTTCGAACCTCTTTACACTATTCTTTGTATTACGTACAGGCAGCGACATCTGGCTGAAGAAAATTGCAGTACTTACTGCCCCGTGTACCTACTTTGCAGTTAGGTTTTATGTTTTTACTGAACTATCGGATTCTTATTCGGCCAAGAAATGCTTTTGAAATGCTTTTCTTTACAAAACCATTTTGGCTCGAAACCGTTAGATTTTCCTATTTTTATTTCCACATAATTTGTATCTGTATTGTTTCAAGATACTGGACAACGTTTGTCCGAATGCCCATAAAGACAGTTTTGATTTATGCGGGTCTTTAAGTATGTATTTAACTACTTAATAATCAAAAAACCTATTTAGAGGCTAAAAATTTCACCCATGCCGGGATTCGAACCCGCAACCTCTGGCTATCCGTGCCAGCGCTCTACCAATTGAGCCAATGGACGGCAATGGGCAATTGGTAGAGCGCTGGCACGGATAGCCAGAGGTTGCGGGTTCGAATCCCGGCATGGGTGAAATTTTTAGCCTCTAAATAGGTTTTTTAAATTTGTCCTTAGCACGGGTTAGTGCATTAAAAATAAAAATAGTATACTTAATAATCACTTCCACACAACACAAGCACTTGTCTTCGTACCTAACTAGGATAACCTGTGCTATGGTAACTATACAAGGACATATCAAACCTACAAATATAACCAGACTGGGGCAGCTTGTACAATTGTACGGCGGCCCCCAGGGGGAATCGAACTAAGAACCTCCTCGTATGTATAACTAGCTGCGCCCCGCAGTTTATACATTTTCCCATGGGTATAAGATGTTTTCCCGCAGTAAAACGTAGCCTTTGTGTTAATCCAGGGTGTCAGCAAACCACATACCAAATTTTATTAAAATCGCTTCAGCTGTTTAGACCTGAAGAAGTAACGCACATACACAGTCACAAACTTTTGCCTTTATAATATTAATGTGTGTGATAATAATAATGCTTCCCATTTAAAAATTATTCAATAATTCATCCCACTGTAGGGCACAAGCCTTCTTTCAGAGTGAGTACGGGCTTTAATACCACGCGTGCCCACCGCGGATTGGTAATTGAAAGCGCTGAAGTGTATAAACAATGGCTATTATAACTTTCAAAGAAAATAATGGAATTAATTGGTAAGGTAGATTAAGTGAAAATTCACTAAAAAATATTGAATACAAAAAAAGTCGACTACCGAGAAATTTGGTTCAACACAAATAATAAACACTAAATAAATAAAAGAAGCGCTCGTGGCCTAGGCGAACCGAGTGATTGGAAACAATCACGTGGTTAAGCAACACAGGCGCGGTAAGGTACGGGATGGGTGAGCGTCCCGTGACTTTTTTGTCCACTTTTTTGACCACAGTGGCATTTTTCCGAGCGCTTCCGTGCTTCGCAAGGCACGTTAAGCCGTTGGTGCCGGCTGTCATATAATGACAGTCGTTAAGCCAAGTCAGAGGCCTTATGGGCGGCTTGATAACTTCTGACAGTAAGGCCCGCCATTGTCTTACAATCCTCCACCAACCCGGACTTGGCCCCCGTGGTGGAGTATGGCCTAACCTTCCTGCGATGTAGGAAGAGACCCGTGCCCCAGCAGTGGGGACATATAAGGGTTGATAACGTAAATAAAATAAAAATTATAAATAAAAAATAATCAATAAAAACCTAAATAATTAATAGTTGAATAATAATAGAGGCTTAACATAGGTTAGTAAGTAATAAATATATATAAATTAATGTATTTAAAAAAAACACAGTGGAAACGCATTTTTGGCAATCGAAACGTAAACTGCAATTGTACAAATTGGACCACATAATAACATTATGACAAAAGTTCTAGGACAAACGTGTATAGTGTAATATGGTCCTAACCGATGGACAGGCAATAACAAGGCTTGTAACGTGAGGCGTTTTGTACCAATCTGCCGAAGAACTGGATCGCGTGGAGTTATGTAGGAGGATGAGTTTATGCAGAAGTTTTGCATAATAGAGTAATTGATATTTCAGTACTATATTAATACTTCAGTAAGTAATTGATATTTCAGTATAGAGTAATTGATATCTCAGTGAGTAATTTATATTTCAATAATATATGGAGGCCATGGTATCACTAGAAACTCAGAAAGTCACAGAACGTTGGATACCAGCTGAAAACGTCATTGCATGACGTACTTTGTTGTTATTTGATATTTGACATTGATATTTCAGTATAGAGTAAATTAATGTTTATTTCAATAGAAGTTGTACATATAGATAGAGTAATTGACATTACGGTAATGGTGTATGTTCAGTTTTAAAATTCTGTTCGAGAATTTAATTTTCTTGTGAATAAATATTAATTTGGTTATGTAGAATATCTGAGAGTCATTTTCACCTTTTGTTTAGTCCCGTTTTGTTCGTACAAAAGAAAAATTTGGTTATTAATCTTCAAAACACTCAACTGTGTCCTACAAGAAGACTTATATAAATCATTAAGATTTATAGTTCACAAAACACATATTATTTGGTAATTAGGCGTTATGTACGTCTATATTAGCGAGTGTAATTGCTACTATAAGTTCACAAATAAATATCGTTAGCAACCTTTGTATGTCCCCACTGCTGGGGCATGGGTCTCTTCCTGCAACGCAGGAAGAAAGGTTAGGCCATACTCCACCACGTCGGCCAAGTCCGTGTTGGTGGAGGATTGTAAGACAGTGGAGGCCTGTCAGAATTTGTCAAGTCGCCCATAAGCCTACTGGCATAGCTTAACGTGCCTTGTGAAGCACGGAAGCGCTCGGAAAAATGCCACTAGCGGTAGTCACGGGACGGTCAGCCATCTTGCATCTGACCGCGCCTGTTGTTGCTTGACTGAAGTAATGGATTCCATAGCTCGGTTCCAATAAAAATATTATTAATAATATTTATTGTGTTCTGTGGACGTTATTTATTCTTAATATTTGGTGGTTTGGTGTCTTTTGACATGAAGCTATCCCAGTGGACACAAAGTGGGCCTCATGTAAGTGACATAACGTAGAGAGAGGCGTCCGCGGAATTATTGTCATCCGTACGTAATGGGAAATTGTGACCGTTTTCATACTGCGTGTGGTGTACATTTGGAGCCAAGAAAAACGGTGACATACTCATCAAAATGATTAAATTTTATATAACATGACTGACATGGTTGAGATATTTGTCCCTCCAAAGGTTGTCTGGAAGTCACCATTTTTAGTGATAAGGCCGCCGTCTATACTCTTAGATTAAGAAATATCTGTGTAATTTCCTTTTTTATGTACAATAAAGTGTTCTCTATCTATCTATTTGTAAACCACTTTTGAAATGATCTGTTAAATAAGATATCTTTTTTTCAGTAGAGGACCGAGTAAAATAAAAAAACCTATGTTAGCTGAAGAAATACTATCGAAAAGTTGGAGACGCGCTAGATGTGTCGTATAGACTAAAGTGGAAACTCTCATCAATGCTACATAGGCGAAGAAATGGCTTAGACGTTGAAGTTTTCATGTCACGCATTTTTATCTATTGCTCAATAATATTTTATTGCTTATTTAGAGGCTAAAAATTTCACCCATGCCGGGATTTGAACCCGCAACCTCTGGCTATCCGTGTCCTTAGCACGGGTTAGTGCATTAAAAATAAAAAATAGTATAATATTTTATTGCGATAGAAACATGAAAATGTGTTTTAATAATTAGTTTACACTCACCTTCAGAGTTAGGTCACCCTGAGGGCCAGTTTTCATGTAAATGATAATTAATTACTTACATATATTTTTGGAGACCAATTCGAACCGTAGTAGCATAAAATAATAGTAGCATAAAATGTCCATAAGAATCACACTTCCCTGTAATGCAAAAATAGTTTTATGAATGAAATAAATAAACGTAGAGTTTATTTAGCATTTTCTTCACATAATCTATTAAATGTGAAGCTAACAACCATGACGTTCTTTAAGTAAATAATTAAGATTTTATTAATAAAAAAAAGTTTCAAACAAGTTATGCAGAGATTATTTTAAAAAATCAGCTTGATTTGACAGAACCAAGAAATACTGAAATTTGTATTTTTCAAGTACTACATAGTGAGAACTGTTGGCATCCCCAACAGATAATTAGATATAGCAACATTTGTGTTAGCTATCTCTCTCTCTTCGACCACACCTCGACGTCATAACGTGTACCTTGTGCTCCACAATTAATTAATTAAATTAGTTATCAGTTTCTACGCAACAAGTGGTTTTACTCGAGACCGGCGCGGCTTCCACGTCCACGATAAGGCCAAGCATCAACCCCTACAAATGGTCCTTCGAGCTAAAAGGAAAACGGCGGCCTGTAACAATTTCTGACTAAGTGCGGCTTAACGTCGAACTCGAACGAGATCACTACTGTTGCGGCGATAATTGTGGCGAATCCAGTACAAAGGCGATAAACATACACGCTCTCCAAGGCGCTAGTCAAAAATTGAGGTGCGAAGCAAAATTGAGAGCAACCTACAAAAAAAAAAAGAAGAATACATCAAATCAAGCAAGTAAAAAGTTCAAAGTTGAAAGTCGGCCATCTTCCCTTCAATTTCATTCAAGTGCCTATATTCAAGGCCCGGTGAGCAAACGTAACGCACAACAGCACACTTCACGTGCAGAAAGGAGAAAACGGCGCTGATTCGTTAATTCAAAGGTTCGCGCACTCAGCATCTGTCATCTAGCCAAGCCCGGACCAATCAGCGTGCGCCGTTTCCCACCCGGTTCTTCGGAAGAGTTGTCTGCGCAGCGGCGGCGTCTCCAACCAACCTGCTCAACTGCAAGTTTGTACAACGTGTGCGCCATTTTGTAGAAAATTTTGTGTTGCGCGCCTTGCGCAGGGTGTAATAATTAATACTTTGTTTGTCTAGTACATTTACACATACTTTAATTAAGCCGTTCTTAATAATTTGCATTAAGTTAAAGTGCCAAAATGTCTGACTCAGAGGAAGAAGTAAAAACAGCGTTGGGTAAAGCGATCGCAAAGCGAGGTTACGTGAAGGGAACTATAACAAGGCTTTTCAATGAGTTAACAGAGCAGGATCTATCCGAATGGGTGCTACAAACGTTGAGTGTCCGTAAACAAAAGTGTATTACTGCCTTCGAGCAGTACGAAGCGTTAAATTATGAGATATTATGTCTCAATAATGATGACCAGGAAAACGCAGGTGAGTTTGAATATAAGTACTTTGCAATAATAGCCAAGCTAGATTGCGAAATGAGCAAAAGAGCACCTATAAACGTGAATAACCCGCCTCAGGTGAAGCATATGAAATTGCCGGTAATTCAAATCACCCCATTTTCGGGAAAGTATGCTGAATATACCACTTTCAGGGAAATGTTTCGTTCTGTTGTTGAAAACGACATCTCCCTGGAAGAAGTTCAGAAGTTGCACTATTTACGAACATTTTTAACGGGTGAACCTTTTGATCTTGTCAAAAACCTTCCCCTTACAGGCGCTAGTTTCATAGAGGCACTAAAGTTGCTTGATGAGAGATATAACAATCAATATAAAATAAAAAATGAGTTGATAACAAGTTTGTTAGATTTATGCGTCATCACGAAGCCTTCACCCACACATATCAGGCACTTTGTGTCAACAGTAAAGCAGGCATTGGCTGCTCTTAAGAATTTAGGTGCAAAGGTGGATGAATGGGACCCTATACTAATGTGTATCTTTACCCGCAAACTAGATGTACAGACGGCCCACGCTTACCAGCTAGAAAGGGACGCTAAAGTTGAACCCACAGTGGTTGACTTTGGGTTCAACTTTAGCGTCCCTTGATCCGTCGACTGGAGAACACAGGGGCCTTAGCGTTTACAACCAAGGCTATCGTTGCAGTGACTGCATGCAAGGCAAAGGAGTATCAAGAATGTCACTACTGTAAGTATGATGATCACAAACTTTACAACTGTAAGGCTTTTAAAATGCTGTCTTCAGCAGAAAGAATATCCTTTGTCCGATCAAACAAGCTGTGCATTAAATGCTTAAATAAGCATCCTGGACAATGCAGGTTCCATTTCCGTTGCAACGAATGTAATCAAGGGCATCACACCTTATTGCATATGGAAAAGAAAAAAACTGAACCAGTTGTTATGTTGTCAGGCGATAATAATGATGTTTTAATCCCCACAGCCCGAGTAAAATTGTATGCAAAGGACGGCAGAGAGGTCCATGTAAAGGCTATACTGGACTCCGCTTCTCAAGCCTCGTTAATTACAACCAAAGCCATTAGAGTCCTTGGTTTAACACCCTCGAAAAATAATATTAATATTACTGGTGTCACAAACAACAAAAACAAAATTAAGTACTCTGTTCCACTAGAAATCCATTCTTTAAAATCTTCATTCAAGGCATCTGTTAACTGTCATGTAGTAGATGACATTACATGTGAATTGCCGCAAACAATGATTGACACACGTTCAATAAAAATTCTTCCTAACACAGTGCTAGCAGATGATGAGTACTACAAGCCATCTGAGATTAATTTGCTAATTGGTGCCGATATATTTTTCCAGGCCTTGTTGCCGGCGCAATCAACCTGTGGCTTTACACCGTCACAGCTGGTCTGCAGTCACGCAAAGCAGACCTGCAGAGAGCAGCTGCAGCAGCCTAAGCAGCTACAGTCAGCAGTGGCCCAGAAAGACTCTGGTCCAAGTATTATCAACACCGAGTTTGGCTATATCATTGGAGGTGGTCTACCTTCACAAAATGAGGTAACAAAGATTGTATTACATTGCGCAACCTGCAAATCTAGCATTGACGCTTCTATTTCAAAATTTTGGGAAGTGGAAAAGGTACCAGAAGTCTTTAAAGAAAATCCTGAACAAGAAATCGTTGAGGCGAATTTTCAGGCAACAACAGTTCAGCTACCTAACAACAAATTCCAAGTTGATCTGCCATTGAAGGTACCGTTAGACGAGGTTAACGCGACTTTAGGAGAGTCCTTTGATTTGGCTATGTATAGATTTTTAAGTTTGGAGAAAAAATTGCACAAAAATATTAATTTATTAACAGAGTACACACGGTTCATACATGAGTATAAAGATCTGGGCCACGCCCACTTTATTGATTTTAAGAAATACAATTTTCAAACAGATCCCATTTATTTCTTACCACACCATGCGGTGGTTAATGAAAATAGTAAAACCACCCCAACACGCGTTGTGTTCGACGCTTCAATGAAGACAAAGGATAAAAAATTATCGCTGAACGATATATTGTCCAACGGAGCGGGGGTGCAAAGGGACCTTTTTGACATTATTATGCTGTATCGATTGGGTGACTATACATTCAATAGCGACGTTAAGAAGATGTTTAGGAATGTCTTGGTTAATCCTAGTCAGACATCGCTTCAAAATATTTTGTGGCGCGACAATCCTAATGAACCAATAAAAATGCTACGCTTAAATACAGTTACATATGGAATGAAAAGCTCGAGTTATTTAGCAACTCGATGCCTGCTTGAACTTGCAAATCTGCATGAAACTAAATTTCCATTAGCTTCATTCATAATTAAAAATTGTGTATATATAGATGACATATTATACTCCAATTCGGATTTGCTTACTTTGCTAAATGCTAAGGCACAACTAACAGAATTGCTAAGCTTGGGAGGCTTCGAGTTGCACAAATGGTCTTCGAATTGTGACCAAGTTTTAAATAATATTCCTTCAAAGGAAAGACTAATTGGAAATATAGAGCTTCAAATAGAAAACTGCAATATTAAGGCTTTAGGTTTAACTATTGATGCGCAAAAAGATTGCTTTGTAATAAAATGTCAAAATAAAACAAAATCTCAGTCAGTTACTAAAAGAGAGATATTAAGTCAGCTAGTTTCTATGACCCTATGGGTTTTGCCAGCCCTATTGTTGTAAAAGCAAAGGCGATAATGCAGAAGCTGTGGTGCGAGGAAGTAGATTGGGATGCCAATCCATCACAGACGTTGCAAAATGAATGGGCCGAATTTGCTAATAACCTAAGTAACATGAAACCTATTTACTTGCCTCGAAACATTCAGGTTCCCGGCAACGCTGAGAAGGTGCAGCTAATTGGCTTTGCAGATGCTTCCAGCACCACAGGTTACGGAGCTTGTCTGTACTTGCGAGTGGTCGATAAATTAGGTAAAGTAAATGTGTCATTGCTTTGCTCGAAATCGCGAATTAACCCCCGCACTAAGCTACAGACGATACCTCGCTTGGAGTTAAATGCCTGCTTACTATTGGCACGGCTAGCACAAAAGGTTTACCATACATTAAAGGTAAAAATCTGCATACATGAAACTATTTTATTTACTGATTCACAGATTGCATTGGCATGGATTGAAACAGATATAGTTAAATTACAGGCCTATATTTCAAACAGAGTACGGCTCATACAGCGCAGTACAGATGGATGGCAGTGGAGGTATGTCGGTACCCATGAAAATCCAGCGGATTTCCTTAGTAGAGGTCTAAGCCCGGGTGAGCTCTCTGACTGCAGAATGTGGTGGAGCGGTCCAGATTTTCTGAAAGAAATGGAGTATAATTGTAATAACTCCTTACCTAAGGTCATTAAGGACTTACCCGAATTAAAGGTGACGCCTACAGCCACTGCCAACCACAATATTGTGCTCCTTACTCTGAAAGAAAAGGAAATCTCACAATTAGTAGAAAAATATTCAGACTTAAACAAAATGAAGCGTGTGTTAGCATACATTTTACGCTTTAGTAAGAATATTAAACCAGGAAATAACAAAATACTAAGCAAATACCTTTCGCACAAGGAGTTACAAAACGCTTCTGATTTATTGATTAAGCATGAACAACAATTTTATTTCAGTGAGGATTTAAAATTGCTACAAAAAGGTGAAACCGTACAAGGCTCTCTTAAACCTTTGCACCCCTTTATAGACCAAAACGGCTTGTTGCGTGTAGGGGGAAGGCTTCAGAATTCGGCAATATCATACAATCAAAAACATCCCCTTATTCTGCCAAAAGGTTCCAAATTAACTGAGCTTATTATCTCTCACGAGCACCTTCGATTGCTTCATGCTGGTCCTAAACTTTTACTGTCTCAATTAAATCAATATTATTACTTAATAAACGGCTTACGTCAAGTAAAGAAAATAACGCATAAATGCATAACCTGTTTCAGATTAAAGGCTGCTTGTGCAAAGCAGCTAATGGGATCGCTGCCTAAACCGCGTGTCACAGCTTCCAGAGCTTTCCATGTGGTCGGTATGGATTTTTGTGGGCCGATTGATGTAAAAAATTCACGAGTAAGACGGGCACTAATTACCAAAGGCTATGTTTGTGTCTTTGTATGTTTCAATACGAAAGCTATTCATTTAGAATTAGCGTCAGATCTTTCGACAGAAACCTTTCTAGCGTGTTTTAAAAGATTCATTTCGCGAAGAGCAATGCCCACTGAAGTCTATTGCGACAATGGAGGTGCTTTCAGAGGCGCAGCTAACCATTTGGCTGACTTGTACCGGCTGCACAGCTCTGCAGACCACCAAACACTGGTGCAAGATTTCTCGTCACAGCGTGGAATTAAATTCAATTTTATACCTAGTTATTCACCAGTGTTCGCAGGTCTAGCAGAAGCTGGGGTTAAGAGCATGAAATTTCATTTAAAAAGAACAATTCAAAAGAGCGTACTTACTTATGAACAACTCAACACAGTTTTGTGTCAAATCGAGTCTATTTTAAATTCTAGGCCTTTAATGCCTGTTAACTCCTCGGACGTTGATGATTTTAGTTACCTCAGCCCGGGTCATTTTTTAGTGGGCTGTCCTCTCACGACTTATCCTGAGCCAGACATCTCAGAGCTTCCAAGTAATAGGCTTAAGTTCTGGCGATTAGTAGAAAACATGAAGCAGTCATTCTGGAAGGTCTGGCACAGACAATACCTAAATATTTTACAATCTAGACCTAAGTGGCGCGACGCTTTACCCAATGTTTCCGTAGGTGATTTAGTCCTATTGAAGCAGCCAAACTCGCCTCCTCTTTATTGGCCTTTGGCTAGGATTTCAAAGGTTTTTACTGGTGGTGATGGTAAGGTCAGAGCCTTTGAGGTCACTGCCCCTAGTGGCAAGGTATATACACGTTCTTTATCGGGTGTATGTCCGTTACCCATGCAATAAAATTAAAATAAAATTACATATGCACGTAGAAATTATTTTTAATTAAAGTAATAATGTTAATTTCCTTTTTAAGGTTTAGTTTAATTTAACACTGAAGTCAGTAAATATATAAAAAGCTGATTTAGTGAAGATAACACTAGGTGGTTTCCTTGCTATTAAGTTTTTTGTTTGTGCATGCCTAGAAAGAGACAGGCATTATTTAAGAAAGAAATGTTATTTTAGTTCATACGCCTAGAAAGAAACAGGCATTGTTTAGCAGGGAAGTGAAATGTTAGTTAAGTTTTAACATGTTAGTTAAGTTTTAACATGTTAGTTAAGTTTTAACATGTTAGTTAGGTTTTAACATGTTATTTAAGCCTTAGCAGGCTCTCTAGGAGCCAAATAGTAATATAATATGTCAAGCGTTTCTTACGCTAGGGGCGCAGCCTGTTGGCATCCCCAACAGATAATTAGATATAGCAACATTTGTGTTAGCTATCTCTCTCTCTTCGACCACACCTCGACGCCATAACGTGTACCTTGTGCTCCACAATTAATTAATTAAATTAGTTATCAGTTTCTACGCAACAAGTGGTTTTACTCGAGACCGGCGCGGCTTCCACGTCCACGATAAGGCCAAGCATCAACCCCTACAAGAACCACTATTTTAGCTCGCCACCGGACTCTACTCATATCAGCAAACTGTCACGCGCGGACCAATCAGGGCCATTACAAGTCCGTGACGTCATCAGGCCGCCATATTGCGATCTGCTTAGCTCTTCTTTGACAGTGTCGTTACAAAATGTATTGCGAGATCCGAATTATCATGATTGTTGAAATGAAACTTATTCTATCAGCTATTTTGTATGGTAGACGCTAAGGAATTTGCAATATTGATGGAAAAATAGATGTGTGCTGGCAAATAGTCCTATTTCAATCATACGTTACAAATCATCTAAAGAAATGTGCCTATTCACTAAGAATATTCATTTTAGGTGGGTATGGTCGAAAGCAAGATTTACGGTTTACCCGTCCATATTTTTGTTACTAAGTCGTCCTTAACGTAAATTATCAGAGTGCACGTATGTAAATGCTGTCGACTACGTTATATCTTACAACAAAATACATTTTTATACATTTGATTGAAATTAATAGTAAAATCGAAAAAAAAAAACAATGTAAGAGTAAACCTTATTAACGAACTATCCTGTAAAATTCTGACCTTGCACCAATAACAATTAAAAACATTGTTTTGCGTGGGTTGATAGGCACTAATAACCGGCTACAAATGAAACTAAATAAATTTGTTTCGACGTAACAAATTTACATTCGTTTTGCTGAATGTCAATGTAAAATTCAAGCCGCTGCTTTCGGGCTGCATTGTAATGGAGAAAAAGGCAGCGGGAAAAGAAACTCTACTCCATGTTTTCTCAAGTCATCTTAAACCAAATACATCAGTTGCCATCTATACGTATACCTAATAAGATTTCATGATTGTTTTTAATAATTTTAAATGCCAAAGCCTTAGTTAAATGTCTAATAAAAGTAGGGAAAACATAATTGCTGCGGCCAGACACACGAACAGCACTCGTTCACGAGCATAATGCAGTGGTCAGCCATCATCAGTCTCAACCATTTCGGAGGGAGATAGATGACCCGAACACGTATCTCTTACCTCCATAAGCTGTACACAATAGGGAATGGAAGAAAATATCAGAAGTGCTTGATTTTTTTTTTGGTGATAGGAATAACCTTCCTTAACGCGAGAAAAAAGTTTCAATTTTTTTGGCCACGTAGTAAATTTTTAAATAATCTTAATATTCTTCCATCTGTGATGACAACGACGGGAGCTTTCAATGTCATTGTCATCACAGATTTTTTTTTTCATTAGTGGGGACCAAGGAATGTGTCTGTTAAGCCGTACTGAGCCCAGAACGACGAATGGAAGAATATTAAGATTATTTAAAAATTAACGACGAGGCCAAAATAATTTAAACTTTTTTCTCGCGTTAAGGAAGGTTATTCCTATCACCAAAAAAAAATCAAGCACTTCTGATATTTTCTTCCATTCCCTATTACACACTCCACATATTCACGTGCTTGTTTTCAGCGTTACTTTGAGGGTAGTTCTGATAAAATATGTAAGCAAACCTGCTTCTGTATTCCGTAATTATTGCCTAATATTGGGTTACCTATGAAAATGTTTCCGAAAAGTAAAAATATGTATTTTTTTGACAGTTCCGTGCAGGTTAAATCGTATGAGTCGATACAGTGGAGAAGTTATGGAATAGCTCCTCTGGTTGGAGTTTTGTGAATAAATTCCAAGTAAATTCATCCGGTAAAACAATTACGAAAACGTCAATGTTGACACGACACTTTGCACAGGAAATCCGTCTACCGTCAGAGAATAGACATTTATTATAAAACGTTTTCTTGCAATAAAAAAATCTTATTTTTATTCTTGATGAGCTACTAAAGGTAAGGTTTATTTTGTCTTCTTATTTATAACTTTACATAACTTTTCAAAGTAATGAAGAAAAGTTTTATACAGAGCAGGAAGTAGTATTACACTCGTGTGCTTTCGGCGAAAACCGAAGCCTACTCTAGAGCCCGAGGTAAATTCTAAAAGCTAACAGACTGTAGAAAAGTTTACACCGTTACAGAGTGTATCCTTCGGTTTTTATTAGTTAGCAGTTTTCACCAAAGTTTTCAACCATGTGTCTGTCAATAGCCTATTCAGAGTCCGAAATAGGTTCAGAGATAAAACTCGCATTTAGTATCAACGCCGTAGTTATTATATTATATCACTTTTGCCGTCCGTTTAAATGTTCAAAATGTGCAGTTTCTGGGAAACTCTTCTAAAGTGAAAAAGACCGTTTTCACATAGACAAAGCAAGACCCGTAGATAAGCTTTCCGATACCAGCCGTTTCGAGAACTAGGCACAAAAAGAACACGAGGCCGATGAAATATGACAACTATTATTAGATGTTACCAGATACGTATTTTAGGTGACATGCGCAGCCCTCCTTATAAAAAAATTAAATCCTAGTTTAGTACTTTTAAGTTGCAACTTTCTAAGCTAAACGTACTTTGAATATCACACATAAACCTCTCAGCTTATGGTGATTTTAGCTGTTAGTAGTTTTTTTATTGTACTATATTTTTATATAATTCTGGCACTGTAATTTGTGTTTAGGCTAAAGAATATTCTATCTTGTATCTTTTTTTATTTGTATCATGAATACATATTTAAAATACGGTCCTCTTCTTTTACGTGTCGAAGCGTCTACTTCTTTTCTCTTCTTCTCTTTCTTCAAGTCAACTCCTCGGGAGGACCGCAGAACCACATAAATGTATACAGACACATTGACATCTTTTCTCCTCGAAACCAGTTACAGGAGAACAGTAGAAAAAATAAAGCTTCGGAGAGCAGAATAATTCATGGAACACAAATACCAATTAGTGTTCCACACCTTAAACAGTTTAGAAACCGCCACTTTAGTAAACCTACTTATTTTTTAAACGGAGTCAAAGCAACAACCTCGCGCCGTACCTGTCACCACAAACCATATAAAAGTTAATTTCGAAAATCCTATTATTGTTGCGGCGCGGCGCTTCTAACAAGCGCGATTCGATTGGATGCGGCGAATCGTTAAACGGTCCAATTGTGCCGAGTGAAAAACTTGCAATATATCTTTTGAAAACCCGACTGCTAAATTGGGGGAAGAGCCGAGCTGGTAGAATAACTAGTTCAGGTTTTCTCACGAAAACAATATTCATATTCTTTATCACGTACATATTATAAATACAGGTGATGGTGGTTTTGATATCTTATTAAAACGTCTATGCGTAAAATTAGTCATCAGTCAAAACTAATACAAAATTTAATTTTAGTATCGTCATTTTATCTCATTTAGATGGATATTAAATTTGATTCACCCTTCTTTAAAACTTTAAAATTCAACAGACTTAGAAGAAGAAGAAGAAAAACATTTACTACAGAAACAGTGCACACGCCACAGTAACAAACTTAAAACATTACTAAACATAACATTCACAAAAAACAAAAAAAAAACGAAGAAAAACGAAAGGTCACGGCGTGTCACAGCTGCTATAAATGGCAACTGACTCAGCAATATGCTAATTGACAAGCCTTCAGCGCTGATTTTCAGTCAGTGCCAGGTGCTACCACACGAGCGTCACAGACTGCGGTGCGATATAATCATGGGCAATACTTAACGTATAAGAGATTTTTTTGCAAGTAGTATTTTTTGTTTCAGGCAAATGTCAGTTGTCATATTCCACAAAAGAGGGTCACAATATGACAACTGATATTTCCTGTATTTATTTTTTTAAGAATATTTTTTTTTGAACTAAAACTGTCGTAAGCACAACACATTGTAGACTTTTAGTCCGGATTTACTTACGGGTGTTGTTATATCGGAAAAGTCCGACCAAGTTTCGCTCCGATTCGCAGAGCTTAATCATGGTGAGCAGAGACGGAGCTCGCGTTGTGTCAACCATGCCCAGTGATACCCACATGATCTAATAATTAATTTTTCAGAATGGAATAAGCCGTGTTACCTCTGGCGATCACAACACAAACTTACATACAATCACGCGTGTGCGGCAAAAACATCAGCCTACCTTTCTTTAACAGATGAGTGAAAATCATTCGAGAGATCCGAGACAAATAATCGAATACAATCTGTCGTAAAGGCGCAGGTACGTGACTCTATCTCTATTGTTTGTGGGAACGTTTTTCTCGGTAACCTCGAGGTGATGTGATAAAATATCTCTTAGGAGGGGCTGTGTTATTTTCTGCAATGCCATAACTAAGTAATTGGTTCCTCTTCTGCTTTATGTGCCGTCTTCTATCAAAGGTTGTCCACCAATTCGGCTATCTTGCTTTGCCAATACAAACAAGGAATTTGGTACTCTGTTGAAACCGTTGTTGTAGATTGTACAGCCAGGATATCTTTGGCCAGATCTACTTTTTCCTAGAATCTTGCCTTGTTACCTTGAAGGAGACTGTACCTGTTGGCACGCATTTGATCAATCGATATGCACCCTTGTATGTCCCCACTGCTGGGGCACGGGTCTCTTCCTGCAGCGCAGGAAAGTTGAGCCATACTCTACTACAGGGGCCAAGTCCGGGTTGGTGGAGGATTGTAAGACAGTGGCGGGCCTTACTGTATTACATTTTTATTTTAACCTTTATTACATTTTAAATAATAATAAATCGCGATTAGATAAAATATCGTTACCATAACCATTATTACATTTATTTTAACCGATTTGTGAATTGAGAATTTCACTAAGTAAATACTTAAGTTCGCGTCAAGACACGTTTAATATATAACTAGGCTAATATGTACTTTCTTATAACAAAAGTTATAATTGTAATATACTTTTTCTGTTTGTGTAACACATTCATTGTTCTCTATCTAAATAACTATTATGTATGATAATACTATTTTTATTTTTAACGCACTAACCCGTGCTAAGGGCAAATTTAAAAAACCTATTTAGAGGCTAAAAATTTCACCCATGCCGGGATTCGAACCCGCAACCTCTGGCTATGCGTGCCAGCGCTCTACCAATTGAGCGCTCTACCAATTATGTATGATAATTGTGAAATTAAGCCACTAAGATACGGGTAGCTCTTCAACGCGTACTTTCCAATCTTCCGGGTACTTTATCGTAGGAACGAACTCGGCTCCCTATATCAGAACCCTCAAAGAGGTTACCGCCTCCTTCAACACCTTACACCTTATTCAGCCGTAAACATTTCCAACAACATGAGCCAGGAGATAATCATTGTAACAAATTACCTTACAGCTCCTGACGTGGCCTCGCGCTTGGTTTTGGGTTAGTACAGCTAAGCACGCAGGATAGAAGACGATTTACTAGAACAAATTATAGAGGGCTGGTCCAATTCATAAACTTCGAAGGGCTCTTGTGGTTAATAAAGACATGTACGAGTACGTATTCAAATAATCAAATTTTCCTGTTTACTTTGTTGAGTTAAGCTGTAGAACAGTTTTATACAATGAACAAGTTATAACTGTGATTCATACGACATTAAGCCTTGTATGTCACCCTTTTACTTTTTTTAGTACCCGATCTTGGATCTGGCTAGAGCCAAAAGTAAAGCAGAGTTAGTTAGAGTTAGAAGCAGAGAAAGTTAATTTATTTATAAGTCTATTATTAATTTTGTTGAATACGCAAAAGGTTGTATGGACAAACCGCTACCGCTCCCAACTTAAATAAGGGTGTAAACACACTGCGCAGCGGGGTGCGATCTCGACGCTAACAGACAGACGGTTAACCTTTAGATTGAGATGTGAACCGGCTTATAATAGCATCGCGGGAAAGAGCCTGGGACGCGTTGATGTGCTCTATGGAAAATGTTCCTAAGAAATAATGCGTATGGGAATAAAGTATTGTTGTACGGAGCTTTTAACTGGACATAGGCCTCCCCATTATAGTTCAATGGTTTTCTATTAGTAGTAGGAGCTTAGTAGTAGGAAGCGCTAGGAAAGGCCTAGTTGAACCGAGTGATTGGAATCAATCACTTGGTTAAACAACAACAGGCGCGGTCAGGTACAGGATGGGTGAGCGTCCCGTGACTACCGCTAGTGGCATTTTTCCGAGCGCTTCCGTGCTTCGCAAGGCACGCTAAGCCGTTGGTGCCGGCTGTCATATAATGGCAAATTTAAAAACCTATTTAGAGGCTAAAAAGGCTTAGCACGGGTTAGTGCATTAAAAATAAAAATAGTATAATCATATTATGGCAGTCGTTAAGCCAAGTCAGAGGCCTTATGTGCGGCTTGAGAACTTCTGACAGTAAGGCCCGCCACTGTCTTACAATCCTCCACCAACCCGGACTTGGCCCTAGTATTGGAGTATGGCCTAACCATCCTGCAATGTAGGAAAGTGTCCTAGCAGTGGGGACATACAAGGGTTGATGTCGAAGTTTTTCTATTGCTATTTACAAAGTCAGGAAGATCAATATAATTATGTAACATATCATACATCGTGAGGAAAGCTGAGTGTTTGAGGTATTCGCTTACCTCGTCACATGTTGCCAATCCGCCATGGGCACGTAGATAATAATCCATACTCTCTATCACTCGAAGAGAAGGCCTGTGCCCTGCAGCGTGACATATTTAGGATTCTTCTGCACACTCCACCAATTATCCACTGCTAGACATAGACATCCCCTATGGCACGCCACTTCCTATAGACTTCAGCCATCCTCATCCAATCGCTGCTTTTATTTCATCGCTGAACGTCAGTGTAAAATGAAAGTGAATGGTGCCACCTTCGGGCCTTAGTGTAGCGGAGAAAAAGGCAGTGGGAAAAAAAACTCCACTCTGGCCGTCTTTTCTTAAGTCATCCTAACGTAAAACATCACTTGCCATCTATACTTATGATGAGATTTATAGATTAAATGCCAAAGCATTTGTTAATTGTTTTACAAAAGGGGGCAAAACATAAAAGCTGCGGCTAGACACGCGAACAGCACTCGTTCACTAGCCTAACCCAGGGGTCAGTCTCATCATCTGTCTCAACCACTCGTAAAAATGTACGGCGGCCCCCAGTTTGAATCGAACCCACGACCTCTGTCTTGGTACCCAAGTCTTAACGGCTAGACCAGCGCGTAAATATGTCCGATTCTATTTTCTCTCACAACTTTTAAACAGACCATTGCTTTAGAAGTTATGAGGAAAAATGGTTTTGAAAAAAGTTTTGATACGTATTTAGATCTCAAACGATTTGTCGTGTTTGTGCAAGTGTCATCGAATATAATATAGAGACGACAAAAATTCAACAAAAAAAGAAAAAAAGAAACGAAAAAAATACCAAAACAAAAACTAGATTCAACGATTACTACCAACCTGAATACTGAGGGTAATCCTCTAAGCGGGCAAAACCAAAATATTACAATCTAAGTAGATTGGATAAGATTTAAATCACATGAAAAAATACTACGAGTTTTTCCCCCAATTTATTTCTTTCTTATTATTAGGGTTTTTTTACTCACTCCACTGACGTCACAACCATTACAACAGTAAACCAATGTTGTTCAACAATAGTCATTCTTCTATGTACATAGATTGTTATACATAGAAGAATGACTATTCTATTTAACACGACGTATGGTAAAAAGCATTATCTATCAATACTTTTCCTTACAAAAATAGAAAGTTCTTCAATAAATTTTCAAAGTAGTAGAAGAAGGGTAAAATTTTAATAGAAATTCTGCATCTTAAGGCCCACCCTACATAAGCTGCATTGGTGTTATTTTCACATACTACAGATGAACTCGCAACAAACTTTAATCTCCACAATTGACCTCAATAATCAGCGTTCAAAAGCAAACTAAACAAAAGGTTATAATTTAGAGCCCACGTCAATACTTTATGTGGACACAATCATGCGGCCGGACCACAGGAGGCTGCTGGTGATAATTTAGAACCTCCAAAGCGTACGCATAAATTGGCCCCACGGGCTCTTCCTCCTTGGTTCCAAATCTGGGGTATCATAATAATAAATACTGGATCATAAGAACCAGTATCAACTGAACCTGCTTTACAAACGCGATCTGTACTTTTAAGTGTCATTGTATTTTAGTCTATTGGGAAGAGCAACTACTCTGCCGTAACACAGTTTTTACTAGTACGGAGGGTAGGAACTCATCTCCTGCTGTTACTTTTTACTTACTTAAATTTATAAACTACCATCATCTATGAAACCAGACCAACTACCTTATTTGTTAATGTTAAGTTTCTTATCCTTTTTGCATGTTAGTTATTAAGCACTTTGCAGTGTATTTGTTAACAGCTATAAGACCGGTTTTTAGGAAATAAATATTATCATTATCAAATATTTATTGTGTTTTTTAATATTTAGGATAACCAACAAAGTACGAGCATATTATCGATCGATCGATTTCAACCCTGTATGTTCCTACTACATAAAATACGAGGATTTTTATGAAAGACACCTACGTGAACCATAATAGCAAAATAATAGCATACATAAATAAAAGAAAAAATCATAGTTGGTTAACTGATAGAAAATACATTAAGTACGCTTTTGTATCGAATATTATGTGTTTTAATAATAATTTTAATAATCGTGGGTTTTGGGCATTTCTTCACTTATTTCATACACACATTTTCATACACATATCCTATTTATACTATTTTTATTTTTAATGCACTAACCCGTGCTAAGGACAATTTTAAAAACCTATTTAGAGGCTAAACATTCCACCCATGCCGGGATTCGAACCCGCGACCTCTGGCTATCCGTGCCAGCGCTCTTTCCAACTGAGCTAATGGGTGACTCACCGGCATCAGTGGATTTTCGAACCTCTTTACACAATTCTCTGTATTACGTACAGGCAGCGACATCTGGCTGAAGTAAATTGCATCACTTACAGCCCCGAGTACCTACTTTGCAGTTAGGTTTTTCCCTAACCATATCCTATTTTATTCGGATTAGTCAAGAATGGACCGTTTGAACTCTTTAAATGGTACCAAAGCCTGTGTAGACATGGCCACAATAACCCGACATATCTCGCCACTGAGGCGTGCAGTGATTTGTTACCATTCGGAATGTGGACCTTTATGTTCGTTTATGACTGTAACCAAGGCGCGGGTTTCTTCGCGATGTTTTCCTTCACAATCAGCGTGCAAGTATTGAATTGTCTTTCCTGTGGGCTAGGCCGACTAAGCTGTCAGGATGGTATAGAAGCTGATATTTACTTCATCTGAAGACAATGTCTCAGGTACTGCAGCGTCCGAGTTGTCCTTACACCCATCTAGTGTGAGTGGAGGTGCCACAGGAAGCTGTATGAATCCTCTTATTACGTTGATGCAAATGCAAATGATTTTTTATGGTTGTTAGTGAAACATTTATTTAGATGACAATGATGTTGGGAATTCAAGCATATAAAATGCATGAGTTTTGTAAAATTTGTGTAAACTGCGTTAATTACCGAATTTGAAAAGACTATGTTTGGAGTTTTTTTGTCCATTTTTTAACCAAAATGATCTAGATTTTGAAATAGACACCTAGTTTGACTTGTAACGTTCATTAAGCCGCAGTATCTGCGCTACTTTGAATAAAACCTTTTCATTTCATTTCATTTTATTTCATCAGTGGTAAAAACGTACTGACTACGTATATTCTTCATGCAATCCATTCCGTTGTCTGGAAGAGATCGCGCTTAGCGATAACACCGTCAATTGTATAACATTACTTAGGTTTAAGAATCATGGTTGTAATATTTTTCTGGTTGCGCAATAAAGTGTTCTCTATCAAAAACGTTGTCTGGAATTAATGCTGATCCCTACGATACAGGCTAGGCCTAGTGTGGGGATCACCGTAATGTTTGATTTAAAGTCAAGTAACTTTGCAATGTGCCTCATCTACCTTCTTGTAATGGTGCATGCAAATTATTAAATAAACCCATTATAAACTCTATTCTATTCTATAATGCCAGTTCAGTGCTTGTACTAGGTTTTAGAATAATATGCAATCTCTGTACTTTATTAAAGATAGATAGGCAGGCAGGCAGGCAGGCAGGCAGGCAGGCAGGCAGGCAGGCAGGCAGGCAGGCAGGCAGGCAAGCAGGCAGGCAGGCAGGCAGGCAGGCAGGCAGGCAGGCAGGCAGGCAGGCAGGCAGGCAGGCAGGCAGGCAGGCAGGCAGGCAGGCAGGCAGGCAGGCAGGCAGGCAGGCAGGCAGATAGATAGAGATCACTTTATTGTACATAAAAATTGAAATTACACAGATATTTCTTAACCTAAGAGTACAAACGGCGGCCTTATCACTAAAAGTGATCTCTTCCAGACAACCTTTGGATGGACTGGACTAATATATTGAAGAAGGAAGTAGATGTGCAAATAAACAAGATTATTACAAAGGTATAAATGAATACATGCCTAAACAATAGTGTACATAAAGTACCAGAAAGAATAAGATTAAGTTTTTTTGTCCATTTTTCTTCATAATGATCTAGATTTTTAAATGGACACCTAGTTATACTTGAACGTTTCAATTGGTACAGTTCCTCTGTAATTTTGAATAAAATACTTTGATTTGATTTCGTAGCGTGAATGTTAGTGAACAGATTACTTTACACGTTAGTAAACTTAATAGATTATTACTCAATGATTCGCGATACTAATACATAGTTATTATATCGAACAGATTACTGTAACAGCAGATCTAAAAATAATAATAACTTCCACACAACACACTCCGTTGTCCTGGTCCTAAACTGGGATATTTTGTACTACGATAACCAGGGAGGACGCCACCACATGAAGAAACACACATACTTAGGCCATTTGTACAAATTAAGTACGGCCTCCAGTGGGAATAGAACCCACGACCTGGGTTTTGGTAGTCAAGCGTGTTAACCGCAAGGCCAACGAGGCAGTCATCAGCAACTGAACTGTCATTTGTTTCACAAGAACTGTCAAATAAATGACAGTTCTTGTCACACGCAGCAGATCCGAGCAGTTCCAGCCGACAGTTCCTGATACTTTTCAGAATAGTTCTGGCGGGCAGTTGAATGTACTTGCAGTAGTTAGACTTGAGCTTTCCGCAGTTAGCTTTATATTTGGGCCATTTTATTTAGCAACCGCTGAAATAACACCCCAGACACTAGGGTTGCCCCGTGATGTTTTTCTTCACAGTTTAAACCTCTGTGGCGCAGTGCTAGCACATCTGCCTACCATGCGAGTGGTTCCGGGTTCGAACCCTGGCTGGGGACAAAAAAAAACTCAGGTCTTGGATGTTTACATGTTTGTGATGTCGTTGTGTTTAGTTCCCACGACACGTGGTATCCTAGTGTGGGGCCAGAAGCAATGCATGTGCCTGTATGTCAATGCTATGTTATGTTATATCCTTAATATCGCATAGCATACCTATTCACTTAATTAACTACTAAGTATTTCAGGTAGTTTGGAGTATTTTTTTGTTCTTTTTTGGTAATAAACCTCTACTTTTTTCTATTTCTCCCTAGGAGGCATTTGCGCAGCAGTGGGACACAAAAAAGGCCAAGTAAAAAAAGATATGGTCAATATTCAATTCAGTAGTAAACCTTGATTTATAGTTTCATGAAACAGGTTCCATATGTACAATACCGGTAACTAAAAGTATAAGATATATAAGTAGTCTTGCAGGCTATAATTTTGTAAAAGAACAGCTTCAATACACCCTTACAGGGCAGCAATAATTATTGTTCACACCAATCACGACTTTTGTTTTTCCGTGGACAAACGAAGCCTGCATAAGGGCGCTTGCACACTGACGGATTTGCGACGCGCCCCAGCTGTGTCGTAAACTTGTCAACGCTGCCCGGTGATTGTGATTATTTGCATATAACACCACGGATTGGGTGCAGAGTTATGCAACTGCGAGAAGTGGTTTTTAAATGATTTGTGGCGGCATCATGAATATTTTATCAACGCCACAGCATCGATGCGCTATAGCCGCAAGACAGCCTGTTGCGCATGCGCAGCCGGCCGTTGCTATAGTAATAACATTTGAGTTAAAAGCTCTCTAACGAATCCGCCGTTTTAAAACAATGATATTTTTAACATATTTTAAACTTTCGCGACTTGTACACATAGTTAGAATATTTTCGTTGCTTAATCGCGTAGTAATTTATTGCTATTTTACCTCGACGTTTCGACGACGTTACAGTCATCGTGGTCACGAGAAGACTGATGGCTGGCACCCGTTCGCATTTTCGGCTGATAAGGTTTCAGACTACCCTCAATCAGCTATCACAAAGCACTATTAGGGTTGCGACACACTACACTGATAATATCGGACGATAAGCCATGCGACTTTTTTCCACTCGAACACATCTGGGATCCGGTCATCAAGACCTTATTTAAGATAGAGATAGAAACTTTTTTCTTGTGGACAGCAAAATAAATAAGTAGGTAAATTATCTATATATCAAGTTAAAACTGTAAAATAATTAATGAAAACCTTAAGTAATAAGAGCGCAACTCCAATAAACTGCACCACAGTTTGTTGACATAAAAAATAAATGTTTTTAGTCATCAATAAATTTTAAAAAAGATATTTTAAAAGTCTCTACTCACCTTAACAATATAAGAGTTCCGTATGTACTCACCGTGATTAAGCTCTGCAAATCAAATCGAAACCTGGGGGCCGATTCTCGCCCATGCGAATTGAAAGCGTAGACGCAAAATATGCGAAGGCATTAGACATTTGTCGCATAAAAATAAGATAACTCGACAGAGTCATTAGACATTTTCTCATTCAAATTCAATGTAGCATGGCGTTCAGAATACAGATTGGCTGTCACTCGACGTTTTACGTAGAATTTCAAGTCATAAGCCTTAGAGTCGTATACGACTTATTTGCTAATGAAGTGAGAATTGGCTCCCTGGTCGGATTCTCCCGACAAAAATCAACTAAGTTATTCCTGATTCAATCAATTGTGTAGTCTTTACGTAAGTTTTAATATAAAATAAAAATTAAATAAATTAGTTTAGTTAGATGAGAGATAAATTATTTATTTACACTTCCACACACATTCGTAATGTACAAAAACAAAACAGCATAAGCAGAGTAGACACAATGACATAATAATAATAAATCTAACATTATAACATGAAAGGATGCAAGGTAGGCATGTGCCTGCATCGTAATGAAATACATGAGACATTATTTCTGTGGGTGGGTGTGGCAAGTGCAAAATGGTACTGACTCAGCATGTGCTGAAGAAGCGAGCTACTCCAGCGCTGGGATCATGCCATTACCAGGTACATACTTAGTAAAGGCGGCGTGCAGGGTTCGCAGAGCTATATCTATATAGCGCGCGATGAGTTAGGTTCAATGTACTATTAAATAATTAAGTAAAAAAACGAACGAATTGTCACTGAAAATTGTATAAATTTATATAATATATATTAATAAAATACGATTTTAATTTGAGCATAAGATTAAGATAAGTTCGGCATAGTTCAAAAACTGTTGGTATTTTTTTTAATTTCCACGCAACATAATAAACTAGTATACCCTTGTCGTGTCGTAACCCGGACACCAAATCTCCAATAACAATTAGGTACGACCATTTTTGTCCATTTTCCGAACTCTGCACAAAAGTGTTGATTTACAGGTGCGAGCGAACAACGGCGCTGTCATAATTCCGAGCTGCGGCTGCGCCTGCGCACCGATTTATTTATCGATCTGCGAGTGTGTAAACATTCTTATGCTCAATTAAGCTGATTTTACGGTGAATTTATTGTGGCACCGCAAGGAATAAAAGAATTGAGAATTGCCACGCTTCGAGTGTGGTCGTACAGTCAAAGATTACTTTTTTTTAGGATAATTTTGCCCTTTGCATTGTACGGGAGCGAGAACATGTACGTGTGACTTTTTTATGTAAGTACATAAATTAATTTTCAATTAAAAATGTTAAAATCATGGTCTTTCTTTGGTTTCTAATACTATGCTATTTAGCACAAATAATTGTACGGGAGCGAGAACATGTACGTGTGACTTTTTTATGTAAGTACATAAATTAATTTTCAATTAAAAATGTTAAAATCATGGTCTTTCTTTGGTTTCTAACACTATGCTATTCAGCAAAAATAATCCTTATGATGAAACCTTTCGATCGGTATGATAAAGATACAGAGTATTTTTTTTCCTCGTGTAGCCGGTTTGATTCCGGGTTCAATCATATAATTATTAAAAAATCTATGAATTTAGTTTAAATTAATTTTTTTAGTTAAACTAATCGCTTTTTTCAGTAAAATGTTCCATATACAATATTAAAGGTTCTTCTCTCCCATGTGGCACAGCCGTGGAACACCCTGTATATCTGAGAGCTCTGCCCTCCTGACGTAAAACTTTGAACTAAAACAGACATTTTCGTTTTAGAATTTTCAATTTCACACTAGCATTAGGAGTGTAGTTTTTTCCGAAATGGTTTGTTCAGTTAGTGTAGTTTTTTTTTGTGTGTTTAAATTATTATTAATATTTTATATGTTCTTGACGAAAATTTATTGGATATCTTACTGTGCATGTATTTTTTTTTATTAAGTGTGACATGTATTATTTCGTAATATTTTAAATTTTGTTATTATACGATTACCTGATAGCACTAAGTACTTACAGAAAGATTTAATAAAGCCTTAGTTAAAAAGTGAACGGTCTCCAACCCTACTCGTGATGATGAAATTGTGCATCACTTAAGAATTCTAAAAGTAAAAGTGGGACAACTCTATATTTTATCTGCATCGTGAATGTATGCTGGTAGCTACCGTGCTACCAAATACTCGCTGATTAGCACAATAGTGGAGACACAGTAAGTGTCTTCTCCAGAGAATTAATAACAGAAATCATCAATCGCCGTTATATTATATACATAATATGAAAAACTGGTACGCACGATACATGGTCTCCTAGTGTGGGTGCCGCTGGAAATGTACCTAAATATAAGTTATGAGCAATAAACATACTTTTACCAAGCCTTAAAAACTCAGTTAGCAACATTGAAAACCCTTAGCACTAAGTATCCGTCCTAAATTCACCATCCAATATAACGTTCTTAAAGAAATTGCTATCAGCAAAAAGGCCGCCAATCGTGGTATATAAGAAGCAAATAAGAAACTAACTATTTTGATGTTCATTAAGTAAATTTTTTTAAAGCGAATAAACTAACAATAGTTTTTGAGTTTTGAGAATATTCTTATCTTATCGGGGTAGCACTTGTCGGAATTTTCCGACGAAAATAAAAATAAGTGATTCCGGAATTAATGTTTTTACAGTTTCTAATTTATTTTTGCAATATCTTTTTCTGGAATTGACCGCGCAAGGTGGTAATCTTGTCAAGTCGTATAAAAGACAAAATTATATGTTGATAATTTCAGACTTTACTCAGTTTGACGAAACTGTAGTTAGGCTTTGCGTTATTTTCACAAAACATGTTATATTATAATATTTAACTATACATGCCTAGCACACAATGGTTGTCAGGAAGAAATTGCTATTAGCGAGAAGGCCGCCAACCAAATTACGTATCTTTACAATGCATTAGCTCATGTGTTCTGGTATACAATTTCTTTATTATACTATTTTTATTTTAAATGCACTAACCCGTGCTAAGGACAATTGTAGAAACCTATTTAGAGGCTAAAAATTCCACCCATGCCGGGATTCGAACCCGCTCAGTTGGAAAGAGCGCTGGCACGGATAGCCAGAGGTCTCTAAATAGGTTTTCAAAATTTCTCTATTGTATACCAGAACACATGAAATTCTTATCATAACATATATCTTATATTACGCAATCACAAAAATGTAATAGTTATGTTTGGTTACATTATGACATCTGCTCAAGTGACACTTTGCTAGGTAAAACCGAGTCTTACCTCGCCGTGATTAAAACCTACTCCAGATTTCACGATTATAATTCACGAGTTACTGTCGTTTGGTAGTTAAACAGCTTTTAAGATAGCTTTAACAGGCAATGGCGTGTCAATAATAACGTTTAGTTAACGCGTGTAAAAGTGGCTTTAGCAAGATTTATCGCTGCGACACGTTTGTAATTTTAATTGACACTTAAACCGGGATTAGAACTAAAATTATCTTATAACGGAGAAAGCAGAAATAGTTACTGTTTTTAATCATATATGTTTTCAAAAGTAGTACTGCATCGAACATGCGGGCGGTGGTAGCGGAGCGGTGTAGAACGCCGGCTTCTCAATCGGGAGGTCGTGGGTTCGAACCCCGGCATGTACCAATGACTTTGTTTTCTAAGTTATCTACATTTGTGAAATTATAGTAGCAATACTACTCGCTGACGGTGAAGGAAAACATCGTAAGGAAACCCTAGTGTCTGAGGCGTTAGCGTACCTCAGCGCTTCCTCTTCTTCCTCAGCGTTTCCCCACGATGTTTTCCTTCACCGTTAGCGTGTGGCATCTTGACAGTTGCTATTCAATATATGTATGAATTGCTCGTAGCCCTGGCTGCCTGAGTGATCTTAAGCGATCACGAAGGTTAAGCAACATAAGGCGCGTTTAGTGCATAAATGAGTGACCGTCTATGACTAACGCCAGTGGCATTTTTCTGAGCGGTTCCGTGCTTCGCAAGGCTCGCTAAGGAGTTGGTGCCGGCTGCCGTCGAGGATAGGTAGCAACAAACATTGCGCAAGTGCAATTCAGATCAGATAATCACACACTTATTTCTTTCAATCTTGAGTCAGTACGTTTGTTTTGGTGGGTAATGCCATAGACCAGTTGGTCAATGGTAATGCGAATTAAGGTACATATAACAATCATAGGAAAGTTCGTATTAGGCTCGGTTAAATAAAAAAAAAACTTTGTCTTCGATAGCGGAAGGTACCATATTTTCAATTTCAATTTTCAATTTATTTAATGTATAACATAGTGTAGGTATGTACAGTTCTTCGGTAGATATAAGCTCACTATGCTATGCCTTTGGGCGTACAAGGTTGCAGAACATTAATAATATTATGAATAATTTTATTAAAGCATGCATTAAGTTATTAAAATAGTATGTCCATAAACAGAGATTATTTACAATTCATTATTTGTTCATATTGTATGTCATGAAATTAGTATGTATGTCAAAATAGTATAATAAGAATGAAGTCATAACAATAATTATTATAACAATCATAGTCTATCGCTTAAGAAATCACAGATCTTATAATAACATTTTTCAATTAATAATTTTCGTAACTTATTTTTAAACATATTTAAATTCAGGGCTTTAATTTCTTCCGGTATTTTATTAAAGATTTTTGGAGCCATACCTAGGAGACTATTTGGTTTTAAAGCCGTTTTACATGTAGCTGCAGTCAATCTATCCCTATTTCGCATATCCCTATCATGTACCTGACCTGCTTTTTTAAATAGTTTTGGATTGCTTTTAACGAATGTTGCCACTTCAAAAATATAGAGCGATGGCAATCTAAGTAAATTTAACGATCTGAAAAAGGATTTGCAGCTAACTCTGGATCCAAGCCCGCACATGGATCGAATACATCGTTTTTGAGCCTTGAAGATTGTATTTTTTTCAGAACAATTCCCCCAAAAAATTATACCGTATCTTAAATTTGACGATACAATGCCATGGTAAGCTGAGAGAACAGCCTGAATACATACAATCTTCCTGAGTTTGAACAGAGCATAAGCTGATGTGCTAAGCCTTTTGCAAAGTTCGTTTGAGTGAGCTTTCCAGTTCAAGTTGGTATCTATAGATAATCCCAGAAATTTCGTTTCTGACACTGTACTAATACACTCATTATTATATTGCACATTCAGATTAATTGATCTTAGAGTTTTTTGATAAAAGTGCATTAGTTTAGTTTTTCCAATATTAACTAGAAGATGATTATTGTCAAGCCACTTTATAATTTCATGTAGTGCATCATTTACACACTTTTCATACGAGTCTTTTTCAATTTGTCTAATGATCACAGTACTGTCGTCAGCAAATAGCACCATAGGTTGGGAGACATTACGAGGAAGGTCATTTATGTATATCAAAAATAATAGTGGCCCCAAAACACTGCTCTGTGGCACTCCACAGTTAATGAAGCGGCTGCTTGACACATATGCTTTATCAGTTTTAGTTTTTCTGCAAAGTCTATTTATTTGGGTACGTTGCCGTCTATTACTTAAATATGATTCCAATAGTTCCAATACATTACCGCGTATACCATACGCATATAGTTTTTTCAATAAAATTGCATGGTCGACATAATCAAATGCCTTAGTTAAATCCAAGAATATAGCGCATGTTGGTGTTTGTTTATCCATACTGGTAATTATATGTTGTAAAAGGTCAAAGATAGCTTGATTTATATTTTTGCCTTTTTGGAAGCCTTTTTGTTCATAAGCTAGTAAGCTGAACTTAGAATGAATACAGCGCTTGGTAAATGATTTTTTCAAATACTTTAGAGAGTACGGATATTAGAGCTATAGGTCGATAGTATTTCATATCAGTAGTGTCTTCTCGTTTAAATAATGGCTTTACAATAACTGGTTTTAGAGCCTCAGGATAAGTACCCTTACTTATGCAGAGATTAAATAATTGTAGTTGTGGTGATATAATATCAGCTACGTATTTAACAGATTTGGTAGACACGTTATCGTAGCCCACGGCTGTTTTATTTTTTAGTGACATTATCGCCAATTTTAGGTCAGATTTTGAGGTTGGGGCCATAAACATAGATTGTTTGTGAGCAGGTAAATTGAGTTTATTTTTATTTGGTTGTTTCACAGGTTTGATTTGGTCTATAAAATTATTATTAAATGTATTTGCTATTTCCATTGGGTCCGTGATACTCCTATTGTTTGCTTTAATTTCTTGTATAGTACTTCTAGGCATCACATTCGTGTTACTATTTATAATTTGCCAAGTAGCTTTGGATTTGTTGGCAGCAGTATTGATAATATAATTGTTTTGTGCTTTCTGTGTCGTTTTCAATAATTTTCTGTACTGTTTAGAGTAATTTATAAACTTAGCCTTGGTTTCAATTGAAGGATTTTCCTGTAATTCTAGAGCAGTTGCCTTTGCTTCTTGCTAGATTGTTTTATGTCACGTGTGAGCCACTTAGGTTTTCTTGTACTTCTAATTGTTACCATTTTTTCAGGGAAGCTTTGGTTATAAAACAATACAAAAAGTTCATGATAACTATTAAATGCCTTATTTGGATCTAATTCATGAAAAATTTCCGAAGGCATGTTTTTCAGACTCAGTCGAAAATTTTCTAAGTTTTCCCTGCTTATGATACGTTTTGAAACTCGCCAGGAATTTATTGTGTAAGTCTGAACTGGACAGCGCAAAATTTGTCCTGTGTGGTCGGAAAGGCCAAGGTCAATAACTTCGTACGCACATTTACGATGCATATTATGGGCAAAATTGTCAATGCAAGTATTGCTTTCCAACCGGGTAGGTTCTCTTATTACCATTTTTAGATTGTAACCAAGCAAAAAATATTTAAAGTTTGAAGAAATTTCATTGTGTTTTAGAATGTCTATGTTAAAATCTCTGCAAATTACAATTTTTGTTTTTGATTTATCAGCAATCTTACCCAAAATTAATTCCAATTGTTCATAAAAAACATCTAGGCTTGAATGCGGTAACCTATAAATGCAGACTATTGCGATTTTGTGGTTTATAAGTTCAATAGTACAACACTCAATTATTCCCGTGACAGAAAGTTTTGTTATGCTCGGAAGAGGCTTGAAAAGGTGGCCCTTTCGAACCAAAATACAGGCTCCTCCTCTCTTAGTTGACTCTCTTGAATAGAAAGCTGCTCTTTGAAAATTAGGGATAGATAGAAGAGTCTCATTCATATGTTAGTTATTAGCATTATTTTTATTAAATCTAGGTCTCTTCTTGTTTGATCCTGTTATAATAGATATATTATAAGCAAAGTTGGATTTTATGTGGCGGTCAAATAAAGATTTTTTCATTTTCATTTTTTCATTTTCATTTTCTCTTGACCGGCCATTATGAAATGTTCCGTGATACAAGGATATCAATCGGAGATTCTTTACTTTCTAATTCGTGTAAATGGACAGCTAGTAAATCTGATTTACTTAAAAGGCCTGCAATGTTTTGGTGTAGTATGTTGATTGAGTCCAAGAAAAAACCGCGTTTCTGCTCCATAATTTTTTGACACTGAATCATTTTGCCCCGAGTCTTCGTGCTGATTTACTACTATACATTCAGCCCGCAGATTCATGAAAACACTTTTCAGTCCCAAAGTATTAATTTTACCAGATCTGTAGTTTGACATTGCGTTATAATCTAAGTAGTAATTGGAGTCAAATAGATAGGCGTAGCCATACGTTTCACAATCGAGGTACAAAAGGTTGTTGAACCTCTGCTCTACAATTAAACAAGGTGTGGGGCTCACTATGGTGTCTGTAAGCTGGAAGACTAATTATGATATTTGTATGGTCGATGTTCATGAGTTTCATTCTCAGATATCGGACAAGTTCTGCGTAGTTTTTTGTTAATTCAAAATCGGCGTCTCCAATCATTACAATACAATAGTCGTCTTTTTTTAAAGGTTGTAGTTTTTCTTCAAGTCCATTGAAAATTCCACGAATATCAGCGTTTTGGTACCTATAGTTGCAGAAGTTGAAGTCATTTCCGAATATTTCCTCTAGGAGGTCTAGACTCTTTTTGTTATTTATTGTGCTAATCACGCAAAGATTTCTTTTTTCTTTTGCAGTTTTCAGTTTTGTAGGTTGTTCTTCCATAGCTTATAGCTTAGCAAGCCGTAGTATAGTGTTATACTGTTCCCGTGTTGCCAATATGCAACTACTAGTAGCGTATTCGTTCACTGCACCACCAAGGTACGAGACATGTTTCTGCCTTCAGCCATCCCGCTGCTTCTAGAAATTTGCCTCAAATTCTCAATTCAGTACAGTTTCGACTTGACGATTTGTGTATTCCGGCTATGTGTTCTTCGGCAGATGAGACCAGCTCAATGGTCCTTCCACGATATGAAACGATATACACTGTATGAAATTTCTCTTGATTATTATTGATCTAACGTCAGCGTCGTGCCTTGTCTATGATTGGAAATATAACATAACAACATAACATAACATTTACATACAGGCACATACATTGCTTCTGGCCCCACACTAGGATACCCTGTGTCGTGGGAACCAGCAACAACGACATCAGAAACAGATATATGTTGGCACGACGTTTTTATAAAGCGAATAATAGCGTAGACTTTGTTATTTAAAACTTTTTGTCAGAGTTTCTACACGTGCCAACTCTGGACCAAATACACGAAGGCGACTCATGATGGCATTGGCATTCGCGTTCAGTACAGCAATGTAATGAAATTAACACGTTTAATGCCATCGTGAGACTCCGCGTTGCTTCATTTATGGACCGAGTTGCCACGTGTGGAAACTGAATAATAAGAGAGCTGTTGACAGGCTCTTTTAAACGGATCCGTACAAGCGTTGGATAAGTGTCTTGTAATCTTAGTACTTATGCACCCTTTGACCCTACTTTGTTATATAAGTAGTTCTAAAAACTTTTCTTTTTAATTTAATTTTTTTGTACCGCCTGCCGGACGCGTAGTATGAAATAAAATTTTATTTATTATTTATTTATTACAAGCTCTAAAATCATACTCTATTCTTCTGCTATTGGATATAGGCCTACACCGAGGTCGTCGGCCATCGTCATCCAGTCGCTATTTGCAGTCAGCCTCAGTTCGTCAACTGAATGAATGAATAATCCTATTCAACGTAACAAGCTCCGAAACAATTTCGCTCCCTTCACACAATAATTGATTGCCACCCAATTCTCCACAACGACTCGAGCTGTCAGTCAAACATTCAGAGGCCGGTTATTCGAGGAAATGTCTCGATTGACAATCGATTGTGGCGGCAGGCCGGAAATGAGGTGGGATTACCTTTCTCCGCGCTTCGGGGCATGTTAGACCCGCCCTGCAATTTGGGGTTAAGAATTTGACGCGGATTTGTGAAAAAATGCTCCAGCCTGTTGATAGACTTGACTTTTAATGAGCTTTCTAGTGAATAAAAAGGTCGAAAGACGGTGGTAAAATAAACGGCAGTTTCAGTTTCCGAACATTCTAGCAAACGTTCCAGCGAGCATTCTAGCAAACTGTCTAGCAAAAGTGTAGCAAAATGTTCTAGAAAAAAATCTTGTAGCAAGCATCCCAGCAAACATTCTAGCCAACGTTCTAGCAATAAACCTAGCGAACGGTCAAGCGAGCATCCCAGCAAACATTATAACGAACGTTCTAGCAATAAACCTAGCGAACGGTCTAGCGAGCATCCCAGCAAACAGTCTAGCGAACGTTCTAGCAATAGACCTAGCGAACGTTCTAGCGAGCATCGCAGCAAACGTTCTACCTTAAATTCTAGCGGACGGTCTAGCGAACATTCTAGCAAATGTTCTAGGGAGCATTCTAGCGGAACGACGGGAAAAAATTGTACTTCAAGCTATTTGCCGAACCGGACAATTTTGTCCTTGTCCCGCCGATTTCATAAAGTCGCGTGAATCCCGGAGGGGTAGGCAAAGACCAGGGTCTGCCGTTATGCTAATTATACAAATTAGTATTAATTTGAAGTAGTTTCAGTAACGTACGAGCGGTTAATACAATCGACTATAAAAACTACTGTCGTGGGTTCGCTTACTATTGGAGACCGCCGTACTTGATTTGTACAAATGGCCTAAGTCTGTATATTTCCAGGTCTTTGCCTGGTTACCATAGCACAGGGTATCCTAGTTTAGGACCAGGACATGTGATGGTGTTGTGTGGAAGTTATCATACATACCTTAACATACGCGTACTCTACTCGTGTTACAGCAAACTTTGCAACGAAAATATAAAGGTCTATCTGCTATCGATTTCAACCCTGTATGTCCCCACTGCTGGGGCACGGGTCTCTTCCTGCTTTGCAGGAAGGTTAGGCCATACTCCACCACGGGGGCCAAGTCCGGGTTGGTGGAGGTTTGTAAGACAGTGGCGAGCCTGTCTGTCACTGTCAGAAGTTATCAAGCCGCCCATAAGGCCTCTGACATGGCTTAACGACTGCCATTACATAACTGCCGGCACTCACGGCTTCACGTGCCTCGCAAAGCACGGAAGCGCTCGGAAAAATGCCACTAGCGGTAGTAACGGTACGGTCACCCATCCCGCATCTGACCGTGCCGTTGTTGCTTAACTGCTAACGACTGTATAATTTTATTGATGAGGGAGAGAAGGCCTGTGCCCTGCTGTGGTACGTATATAAGTACAAAAAAGAATTAAGGAGTATCTAAACCTCATGCTGTTTTGTTTTTGTACTTTTATGAGTGTGTGTCCAAATGTAAATAAGTGTTTTATCTATGCTTTTGCAGTAACTGAAGATGTATAGTTAAAGCTTGCCTGAAACGCGGTTCAAAAAATGTGTTAAGTACACTTTGTGCCAACAGGGCTACTATAACATAAAGGATTATTTAGATGACAATAATGTCTGAGATTAAAACCACTACAATGCATGAGTTCTATGTTTTAAAATAATTATGTTAACTTTGTTAATTAAAGACTTTGAAAAAATTGTCAGTTCAGTAAATTCTGTTAGTTAAGTACTTGACAAAGACTAAGTTTGAAGTTTTTTGTCCATTTTTCCTCCAAAATTATCTAGATTATGAATTGGACACGTAGTAGCATTGTAAACTTTACTAAGCCGCATTTTCTGCGCTACTTTGAATAAACCCTTTTCATTTCATTTTGGTTTACAATTTATAGGTACTGTATAATATAGAGCTTTGGCGTGATTATTATTAAGAATATATTTCGAAGCCAGTAGCTGTCCCTCCTTAAGCTAGAGCCTCAATCAGGCTGCGAGCTAAACCTTTGACGCTAAGTAGCTTAGCTTGAACTAAGCTTACGAGGGTGTCAAGACCGTGGCTGGTACAACAACGCTGTCGCTGACAATAACTTTAAGCTTTATGCATTATTGAAGCACCTTGGTTAGTCCCAGCAATTTCAATAAAGCTCTTATTACCCGATTGCGTCGGAGGCCAAAAGGAGGGTAATGTGTTTAGCTCGTATGTACGTATGTAAGTATGTCCGATTCTTGGTTTCCTCATAACTCTTTAATCAGTGGTCAGATTTCGACAAATAAGATCTTAATCGAATCTTCATGTTCACGTTAAGCCACCCAAAAATAAAAATAACACTTACACAAACATAGATAACCTCATGCCTGTATCCCTGAAGGGTAGGCAGAGACCAGGGACTGCTACTTGCCACGATCTTGACAGATCACCTTCGCTTCGCCAACGTTCATAAGTCGTTGCTTGCATGCACGCCGGTTCCGAGTATTTTTTATATTTCCTTTTGCTAATACATCCCCTATTTGGTCGATGTATGTCCGCCTGGGACGTGCCTTACCAGCCCTTCTACTCACATTCGCAATATATATTTGTTTCGTCAATATTTCTTCCTTCATCCTCTCCACATGTCCAAACCAACGCAACATTCCTTTCTCAATTGTAGTCACCACATCCTCTTCCAGTCCACAACGTTCTCTAATCAGACTATTGCGTAATGCGTATCCTGTCATTCAAATTAACACTACACATACTTCTCAAGGACCTCATTTCTACTGCATTAATTCTACTTTCTTGCTTCTTTTGCCACACCCAAGTCGCGCTACCATACATAAGTGTTGAGACCAGCACACCATTATGAATAGCCAATCTAGCTCTTTTGGAGATGTTTCGGCTGCACACAACGGAGTGCAAGGCACCGTTTTCACAATTTCCCGCTTTTACTCTTCTTTCTATATCACCTTCACACCTTCTTTCAATAAAAATAAAAACACTATAAACAAAAAAAAAAAAATTTATTAAAATATCCTATAACCCAATATCTGTCTGTTGAGTATTAACTACAGGACCCAAATTCAACAATGTGGGTAACTCTTTGCCAGTCGTTGTTCTAACCTGTATATATAATAAATGACCCAAATGCTGAGCAGTTGGGTCATTTATTACTTTAGGTTTTTTACGGTTTGCTGGAAGAGAATGCTTCTTGCATTAACCACGCTCTTGTACATTTACTCATGTATAATAATATTGGCCTTTTTGAATCTACTTAATGAGATGATTTATACAGCGTCCAGTGTCATCTTCACTCACACTCGATGGGTGAAGGGACCACTCCGACGCTGTAGTGCCTGGGTCATGGTTTTATAGATGCTGTAGGCTTGCCCAGCACCTATACCACCCTGACAGCTTAGTCGGCCTAGCCCACAGGAAAGACTAGTCAATACGTGCGGAGCCAACCAAGCCGCGGGTTTCCTCACGATGTTTTTCTTCACCGTTAGCGTGTGGTATTGCGACTGCAAATTCGCAAATGTACGTAACTTTGAAATTAAACAAAGTCATTGGTACATGCCCGCACTCGGGATCGAACCTGAGGCTCTCGCTTGCCAGTCTATGGTTCTACCCACTGAGCTACCACCGCTGTCTTACTCATGTAATTAGTGCAATAAAGAATTAAAATAATAATACTATTTGCTTATACCTTATTAGGTAATATAATATATAATACAGCCACATAGAACTCTGTGGAAAACTTGCAGAACAAATGATCCCTCCTATAATATTTTAAGGCATGTTTCCCATTGGAACTCAAATTCCATCACCAATAGATAAGCAGAAAAGAATCCAATCACCCGCCTATTTTGTGCATTTCCCCATACTCCTTAATATCCGGCTTAGATTGTTTACGGAAGTTATGAAACACTTTCATGTCCGATGCATTTGTTAAGGACAGGGGCTGTCGTCAAAGGAAAACAGTTCTTATTAACTTTTGCCAAGACACATTATTGTAAAATCTTGCAGAAAACAATACTTTCTTTTGTCCCAACCCGACGAATATCAGCCAATTTTTTGAAATTTTCCTTCCTTACAAACTATACGTACTTTCCGTACCGTATTCGAAATATAAAAAACATGTAACTATAATATTATCATGTAAAAGTTCATTAACCTCCTAAGCCCTGGCGTCCAAGAAATAGGACATCATAATTAGCTTTTTATTTTATCTTTATTTTTTATTATATCTTATTTTAAATACATAGACCTCTAGTTTCTCATAATTTCAAATGCAAACATTTTTAAGGTACTCGTAAGTTAAACATCGGTCGGAGAAGCGCTCCGAAACATAATCAGAAATTCCAAGTATAAAAACAAAAATAGAAAAAAAACAAACATACACAAAAACACTCCACTGAAACGCTCATATCATTCCAATTAACAACATGAATTATTTATTATAACACACAACACCACTGTCCATTTTTTAACAGAAATAATAATGAAGTTGATCCATTAGGTAAAATTCATAATAAGTAGTAGATAGATACCTACTTCATATAAATTAAAATACCCACTTATTAAAACTCATTATAAATCTTAGACTTGACATTTTTCTTAAATTTACTTAAACATGTGTTAAATATATCAACATCACTTAGCTTAGAATTATATAAGTCACAGGAACGCCTCAGAAAACTATTCCTTGTGTAACGAGTTCTACATTTAGGGATTGAGAATAAATCTTTTCGGCAACAGCTTCTCTGTTGTTTGCGGGGTACACGAAAATTTATTGCATGAAGTAACGCGGGGGAATCAACGAAGTTGTTTAAAATTTTAAATAGAAAAACAGAATCAATGACATTACGCCGCTGCCCTAAGGGCATGATGTTATATCGTTTTGCTGCCGTATGATAATCATATGACCAGTTCTATAATCTAACGATTTCATAAATTTATTTTGTAATTTCTCTAGCCTGTCAATATGAAACTTAAAGAATGGATTCCAGACAGTACATGCAAACTACGGACATGTCGACTACGGACATAACTATTGTAAAGCAATTTCTACGTAAGTGCATTCTAAAGGGTTTTCCTACTCTTAGAATAAAGCCTAACTGTTTAAACGATTTACGGAGTATCTTATTAATATGAGGTATAAAGGTGAGCCGAGAATCAAGCGTGACACCTACTCGTAGATCTCTTATTTCTTAAACTTTTTCTAGGTTCTTATTGCATAGTTGGTAATCAAAGGTTATAGGATTAGCTTTGCGATATAGCTTTCTTAATTCACACCCTTTACAAGTACAATTAGCGTTGGCAATAACTAAAGCTATTATTAATATAATAACTAAAGCTTCGGGAAGGACCCTATAAGCAGCCATACATCTGGCGCATAATAGAATCCGATGGAGAGAGCTGGTGGCGGAATCTGCCCTTAGTCACGTCCCTCAGCCATGAGGAAACGACGAAGAAGAAGAATTCACACCCATTTATTTTTTAATTTAGTGCAAGTCCGGAAAACTTACTGTTCCAGGTCCAATATTGTTACCTCCAGGGCTAAGGAGGTTAGAGTGTTTGGAGGTTTGTTTCCTAATCACGTAAGGACTTACATGAAACGCATACAGATAAACAAAGATCTGATAGGATATTTGATATCTTACCGCCGGCAGATGCTGGAATTGAAAATTGAAATTGAAAACATTTATTCAAATAAAAATACAAAAGAATACAGAAGTTGGTTTCTGCCAAACTGCATAACAGTTTGTTGGCAGATGCTCTTGGTTTTACATGTTCGAGTTATCTTATATGCTAGGTACATAGAAATACTAAAAAAGACATTTAAAGACCCCCTACACACTACCCTCTTGCTCGCCCTACGCCTAAGGCTTGGGTTCGGTCAGTCACAATGACATTGCCACGAACAAGAGGTCAGTGTGCCGGGCAGAATCCAAACTAGCCAACTACCCACTACCTACATACACATCAACTACAGTTGACTTAACAGAAATTCTGCAACTTTTTTCTTATATGTGACTTTACAGACATTCTCACATCTTAAAGTAACCGGAAGATCGTTTAATATTTTCGGAATTAGATATTTTCTCATACGGATACCATAATAATTTAGAATTCTAGGCATGACCAATTTTCTGAGAGATACATTTCTTGTGATGATTTTACATGTTATAGGTATTTTAAACGAATTAATGCCATATTGTTCTACTGTCAATAAAAGCTTTACTTTTTCGTGTACAGGCAAAATTTTACAGATTTCATGCGGATGCGGCAAGCTGAAGACAAGGCGCTATGGCCCTCAGGGAGGGCTATGTCTAGCAGTGGAATAATATAGCCCGAAGAAAAAGAAGAAGATACCTAATATCCCGATAAAGCGTTCGCGTGGAATAATGTTTTATTGTTACCGTAACCTTTTTTCAAGCCAAACACGGAAACACATTATTAACACGCGAACCGACACGACGTGTCGACACCCGATATACACCGTGCAGACACCGTGCGCGTGGGTTCATAATGTGATTTTAGTCATAGAAAATATTACAATTTGATTCGACAGACAATAGTACAACACGCGTCGCGTTTCGTCGGGTCGCGTGGCGATGTAATATTTATTTATTACGTTGCCATGGTAACAAGAATCGTGTAAGCGGACTCTGTTGCAGCACAAAGTTCACCGGGACAGCTAGTTTAAAAATAAAATCCAACATCAAAACTTAACAGCCTTACTAATAGACTTGGTGTAAGTTTTGTATAACTATGCAGTGTTTTGTCTCTTTTCTTCCAACTGAAAATTACATTCAAATGACGTGAATAAAACACTGTGTAACAAAACATGAACAAAACACTGTATACCATGCTTCTTATACGGTGTTTATTAGTAAGAGCCTAAAACTTTTATTTGTATGATTCCAACCCGTTTTTCATTAATTACTGCACCGACATCGAGCTGGAACAATGCATAAATCAATCCAAATAACAGGCCGCTCTGTCAGAGAGCGCCGAAAAAACTATATCAAACAGTAAATAAATCAAGTTGACCTGAAAAATTCGCATTGTGCGGAATTTTGTTCATTATCGGACTGTCGAGAACAAAAAGCGCCATTCGGGTCACGATTCTGCCTTTAATAGGGTTCCACGGAGAAGTGGGTTAATGACCTCAAGTTCGTGAAGTTTTGGGTTCAAATTTCGACCTTTATGTGACTGACTTTAATTTCTTGAAAATGACTTTATTTTCTAGTTTAAGTACTTTCTAATTTCGTAAAAAAAAAAAACAATTTGTGAATTACTTTTTTATAACTTTTTTAAATTAGTCTTGTATTTGCTGAGAGCCCTGTCTGAAAAATTTGATAGCATAATTATGCAGTACTGAATGGGCACGTTAATTATTTCCCATTCGGTGCGGTAGATTAGGGGTGGCCAGGGGTGTCTCCTTTCACCTCTCCTCTTCCTTATCGTCCTGGATGGCATAATGATCAAGACCATCAACTTCAAGCGCCGCGGCATAGAGTGGGGACTGTCCAATGTCCTAGAGGACTTGGACTATGCCGATGACCTATGCCTATTGAGCCACACACGCGCCGACATGCAAGCCAAACTGGATGAGCTACGGCGAGAGGCTTTGGAGACAGGACTCAAAATAAACACCAGGAAGACTCAGGAGATGAGATGCGGAGCGACGAGTTCATCGCCGTTGCTCATCGGCACAGAGGCGGTGGAGAGGGTCCACAAATTCACTTACCTCGGTAGCGTGGTATCGGAAACAGGAGGGACCGAAGATGACATCGCTTCGAGAATCGCCAAGGGGAGAGCAACTTTCGCGCGGCTTCGTCCGGTGTGGCAATCACGGAAACTGACCAGGAGAATCAAACTCAAAATATTCCGGTCCAATGTCAAAACCGTGTTGCTATACGGATGTGAGACGTGGAAAGTCACCAAAGACATCTCGCGTCGGCTTCAAGTCTTCATCAACCGCTGTCTTCGCCGTATTCTGGGTATATACTGGCCCGAGAAAATCACCAACGTGGACCTATGGGATCGCTGCGGTGAGACCCCAATCGACCAGCAGATCAAACGTCGCAAGTGGAATTGGATCGGCCACACACTCCGAAGGGACCCCGACCACATCCCGAGGCAAGCCTTCGACTGGAATCCCCAAGGAAAACGTAAACGTGGCCGCCCTAAGCAATCCTGGCGACGGACGATCATCGCAGAGGCGGCGACTATCGGCAAGACGTGGAGCGAAACGAAACGCGAAGCTCAAGACCGTGAGGGATGGCGAATCATTGTGGATGCCCTTTGCCCCATCCAGGGGACATAGGAACTTAAGTCAAAAGTAAGTCAAGGTGCGGTAGATTACGCTGGCATTTTAATTTTTAGTTTTAAGTTTATTTTATAATTGGGCCACTACAAGCATATAAGTTAAATAAAAATACTAGTCGCTAACTGTGAGGGAAAACATCGTGCGGAAATACGAGATATTCACATATCTCCGAGCTTAAAATCCGCAGTGGGTACCTACGCGTATTATTTTTCTTGGAGATAAGGCCTGGGCCCTGCACTGACTTTTCTACGCTGTTTATGTTATATAAGGTTCCGTCAGTTTGTTGCACTGACGATGAGGTGGTTGCGGCTGAATGAAGATGGACGAGTGCAATAGACAAATGTAGGCTGATGATCCACATTCCCATGAAGGTATAAAATAAGGTAGTCAAAGATAAGTCCATTAATACTACAGTATTGGGTGACCGAGCTTAGCTAGTTTACTTTTTTCGTAAAACATCGAAGTATTAAAAGAAACACTACATACTTAAATCTTCTGTACATAAGAATGCAAAAGCCGTCAACCACTACTAGCTCGATATCAACCCTATGTATGTCCCCACTGCTGGGGCACGGGTCTCTTTCTGCATCGCAAGAAGGTTACGCCATACGTAGGCCATACATACTATTTGCTCACACGATAATATTTTCGTGTAACGCCATCTGTTAGAGAACTTTCGAATATAAACACAAACTAGGAATCTGCACTGAAATAAATAATAATAAGAATAATAATAGATAAATAAAAAATTGCCCTTAAAGAAACGCCCAAAAAATTAATTACTTCTCGGTATTCGAACTACGGTCAAGCATTGGTGGTCGAGGTCTGGCACACTAAAAACTGTTTTTTTTCTACTGAACCGTTCCCTCTTATTGAAAGCTCGCGCTTGGCCCAAAGGTTTTTTCCCATCTCGTGTCTCGTGGGACACGTTACCCGTTTCGCGGGTAACGTGTCCCACGAATAACAATTACAATTGTTGCTCACTCATTGTTCCTTTAACGAGAGATAAGGGGCGTTTTTGTTCGGGGCCTTTTTATTCGCTTATAATTAAAACTTCGGAAAAGGCTTTGAGCGGAGCTACATCGGCGCATGCATTTAGAGAGGCGGAGTTGAAAAAAAATGGTTTTCAGGTTTCGCATTATTTCAATGACCTCTTGTGAAATAGTAACACATATATAAACTCCCGGAGTATTAGCGGAGACCACTGTTTGCCACTTGCCACGATCCTGACAAATCTATTTCGCTTCATCAACATTCACTAGTTGCTAGTTGCCGCATGAGCTCACATCTGTTTCGGCTACTTTTTAACTTACCCTTCGTTAAAATACACCCCTATTTTGGTCGAAGTATCGACACCGGGGACGACTCTGCTTAAGGCCCCAGTGCTAACTAGGACCACGAATGGAAATATCATTATTTTCTTTTATAACGCATCTTTAGAAAAAAAGAGCAAATCTCAATAAATATATTAACTCTATTTAGAAGTGATCACCTTAACTCTCAATAAATATACTAATTCTATTTAGAATCTATTGGAAAGAATCTAGATCCAAGGATGTAGGTCTTTAAAGCATTTTTGTCGAAAACGACGTTTTTAGCGGAAATCGATTGCAGTCCTATCTTAGTTGATTTTATGTTCTAGACACTTCTAAAAATAATATTCACAGTATAGTGAACACCGGGTAGCGGCTTCAATTAGTCAACGGTGGCATATTTGAACAAGCTTGTACTTAGATAGCAACCCTTGTATGACCACTGCTGGGGCACGGGTCTCTTCCTGCATCGTAGGAAGGTTGGGTCATACTCCACCACGGGGGCCAAGTCCAAGTTGGTGGAGGATTGTAAGACAGTGGCGGGCATTACTGTCAGAAGTTATCAAGTCGCCCATAAGGCCTCTGACATGGCTAAACGACTGCCATTACATGACAGCCGGCACCCAGGGCTTACCGTGCCTTGCGAAGCACGGAAGCGCTCGAAAAAATGCCTCTGACGATTTTCAGGGGACGGTCACCCATCCTGCACCTGATCGCGCCTGTTGTTGCTTAACACAAATGATTGATTCCAATTACTCGATTCGACTAGGCCACGAGCGCTTCAGCTTGTACTTAGAATTTTTATTTTTATTTTATTTATTTGGAAAAAAACAGGAAACAGGCTAAAGTTTATACAAAAAATTACTACAGGACAATATTAAACCTGAACCCATTAAATATGTTTCACTAAATAACTATGATCTAGAGTAACAAGGTGACAAGGATGCCAATTGTGTATATAAGTACGAGTTTATTTATTACATAACGTACATAATACAGATGATTAACATAACATAACATTTACATACAGGCACATACATTGCTTCTGGCCCCACACTAGGATACCCTGTGTCGTGGGAACCAGAAACAACAACATCACAAACAATCAAGACCTGGACTTTTTTTTTGTTCCCAGCCGGGATTCGAACCCGGGACCTCTTGCATGGTAGGCAGACGCGCTACCGCTACGCCACAGAGGTCGTCAAATTGTTCTCCTTCTTCCTGTGCCTCTCCACTAACAGAGATTGGCCGTCAGCTCCGCATATTCTCGATGAAGAATATGCGGAGCTGACGGCCAATCTCTAGCGAATATGCTTCTTTGCCGAGCAAAACTGATCTTCAACGCTGGCTGCATCCGTGCATTCCCTGATGTTTCTGAGCCACTACTTCTTTCTTCTCTCAACACACCTCCTTCCCTTAACATTCTCAATACAAATGATACTCTTCGTCCCTTCTTCGGTCTTTTAACTCCCAGGAGATAAATTTATGCGATAAAACACATTTGTTTTATCGCATAAATTTATTTTTTATTTACGTGAAAATTTCAATTGACAACCTCTTATAGTTCTAAAAATAGAGCCCTTTTATGATGGGACGAACGGACAGACAGACAGCGGATGTAGAGTAAAGGGTAAACCGTTTGGGTATTTCTTCTTCTTCTAAGATCCTTGAACTCCTAGGGGAGCATAGGGCCTTAACCACAGATTTCCACTTCTGACGGTGGTTCACGGCAGCTTCCAATTCAGGCCAGCTAGTGCCGATCTCTTGGCCTCTATAGATCTTTTCCAGGAGGTCCTTGGCCGCCCCCTCTTTCGGTTGCCCAAGGGGGTGTATGTAAACGCTTGTCTGGTCAGACATCTCTTGCCCCAGCGTAGGGCCTCTTCTTCTTCTTCTTCAGGCTATATTATGTAGTCCACTGCTGGGAATAATGAGTATGTTGTCCACTGCTAGACATAGCCCTCCCCTAATTAGCGCCTTAGCGCCCTCTCTTCAGCTTGCCGCATCCAGCGTCTGCCGGCAGTTTTTCGCAGATCGTCATCCCACTTGGTCGGAGGGCGTCCTACACTACGTAGTACACTGCGTAGGGCCTATCTAGCGGCAATACAGGTGATACAGTACATTAAAAAACTCGCCAAACTGATGATGAGAGGAATGACAAAGGAAAAACCACCCTAGGAAAGTGAGTAGTCCAATACGGCTATTAATATTTCTATTAACAAAAGGCCCCGGGCTCCACCACCGGTAGTGCCATCAGAAGCTAAGCGGTGTCGCCGCCGGCGCTGGTTATTACTGGGCGCTTCTATTCTGATCCATGACGTGAACCCTGCAGTTGCGATACTTATAATACACATTTATTTAATGTATACGCACAGGCTTCTCAGAGAAAAAGAGGTGCACTTCGAAATAGAGGTTTCCAAAAATATGAGCTTTAAGTTCTTTTTTAAGCTTTAAGTGGTTATGAGCGATAGGTCTACAACTGTCGAAATCAAATCAAAACTTAAACTAGGTATATTTTTTATATTATTTGCTCTTGTGGTCAATAACTTACATCCAGATTTTGTAAATTGGTACTTTTTACTTAAATGTAAGGTATTTTTTATGCTTTTTTTCGGGTGAAAATGTTTATTAATTTAAATGTTTGTTTATTTTCTTTCATGGCAGACTATAGGTATGGAGTTTGCTGGCTTTCGATACCTGTGTTGGATATCGGGCTCAATATGCATCATCTCCTTGTCTAACCAGGATACGTAAGCGACATGATGCAGGCTACATGAGTCAATGATTTTTAGTATGTAAATAGTTGGAACCAAGGCTTTATTCCTGTTAATGCATTACACTTCAATGTTCATCGATAACCGGGTCACGTGACATGTTTTTTTTTTATTATTTTTGCCAAGAATGACTGATAAGTGTTGGGTCCAGCAATGAAATGAAATTGCCACATTCGTGCAGTTATCATTTTACTAAAAAACTACAATGCATTAACCGAATCTAGTGTCAGATCCCATGGACCAATTGGGAATGGTCCAAGTGACCGATCTTCACCTGCAGGCGTTATGAGTTTCAACGTTTGTGTTTACTGCTGACGAGCGCTGGTGCGAATTAAAAATCGTTTAGAGAACTCTAAAGGGCTATCCACATTACACCAGACCAGCGCTTTGATTAGGTAACTTTTCACGCATACACCTGTGTGCGAAAGAGAAATGTTTACGTAGCTCTTCCGTATATATACATAGGCTGTTACTTATGTGTGCGGAATCTGGGATTCCAAAAATTTTAAACGCAATGTCTGACCTCCATGGTCAAATTCGTTCTTATTTTAAATACTGGCCGCTAATATTTTTCTCTTATATACGTAAGTGTTTTGTTTTTGTTGGGTTTACAATGTCATATCGCTGAAAAAATGGAACTCACTCGTGAAAATATTCGTGCTATGATTTATAACGATTTTCGACGTGGTTTAACGCAACAACAGTGCGTAGATCAATTAACTTCGACTTTTGGTGGTGAAGCTCCATCAAAAACGACTGTGTATCACTGGTTTAGTAAGTTTAATCGCTTAATCGCGGGCGCAGTAAGCTCACGGACGAAGTTAAAGAAGGTCGCCCGAAATCGATGGTTGTGCCACAAAATATTGAAGCTGTGCGAAAACTAATAATGCAAGACCGCCATGTTACGAGTAAGTATCGCGAGATAGAGGCTATTCTGGGCATATGTATGACGAGCATTCATAGGATATTACATGAACTTTTGTCTGTAAAAAAAATTTGTTCGCGTTGGATCCCGCACAACTTAACTCAGGATCAAAAAGATGCTCGCGTCGAATGGTGCAAGAAAACCTTAAAAAAATTCAACGGAGGCGATTCAAAATCTGTTTATAATATCTACACAGGTGACGAATCCTGGATCTACGCGTACGATTCCGAAACTAAACAACAATCAACAGCTTGGATTATTCAAAATGAGCCGAACCCTACGAAAGTGGCTCGTGCAAAAAGCACTGTAAAGCAAATGGTGGCCTGCTTTTTTGGTATTAATGGCCATGTGGCTACAATACCACTGGAGAATCGCAGAACGGTTAATTCGGAGTGGTACACGACCATTTGTTTGCCGGAAGTATTTGAAGAAATACGTCAAAACAACCAGCGACGCAGAATCATACTTCACCATGACAATGCCAGCTGTCATACATCTCAGGAAACAACTACATTTTTGGATGGTCAAAAAATAGAATTGATGGGTCATCCACCATACAGCCCTGATTTGGCTCCCAATGATTTCTATTTATTCCCAAATGTAAAGAATAAATTACGTGGTCAACGATTTTCGACCCGTGAAGATGCCGTAGATGCGTTCAAACAGCACGTTTTGAAGATACCTCAATCAGAGTGGAAAAAGTGTTTTACAAATTGGTTTCATCGAATGCAAAAGTGCATCGATCATAGCGGAGAATACTTTGAAAAACAATAAAAGCATATCGCTCATTTGGCAGAATATTGACGCAAATGTCCTTTTTCCCATTTTACAGGAGAGACCGTTGTTTCATTCAGAAGTGTTAGAACTTTGTCAAAATGCCACAACGACAGTGGCGCTGTCACGCTATAAAAAACAAAACTACATTACTGTCATTTTTTCCCCAAGTGTAAACAGTTATTTCGGGTGTTTTGGCATACTTAACTCAAATTGGCACAAAAGTACATTTGCGTCATTATTCTGCCAAATGAGCGATATTTAGCCATATACATTTGTTTATTTTTTCTATTCCGCATACATAAGTAGCAGCCCTTGAGGCGCAATATGTTTCAAATATAGTGGATTCCGCATTTCAGTGGGTATCTGATACGTGATAATGATATTGAGCTACGTAATTGAACGACAGAGTCCAGTTGACATATCGTTTTTGCACACAGTTGTATATGTAGAAACTTACATTATCAAGACGCAGGACCCTCTTTATGTGTCTGTCTACTGTGTTGGGTTCTCCATATTAACATTTCCGAAGTATCAATGCATGCATAACAGTAGTGGCTTAAAAAAAGCAAAGGAGACGGGCATTTCTGGGCTAGATTGTATATAGTTGAGATATGGTTTAAAAAAAGCGTTGTATTTTTCTATTTTTCTGAATGCCTCAGTGAATGCCAGTGCTTGACATTGCCAAGTCTGAATGCTAGTGCTTGACATTGCCAAGTCACGGTGGGCACGCGTGGTGATTGAGCCCATACTCTCTCTTCGAGAGCAGGCCTGTGCCCTGCCGTGCGGGATGTAAATAGGCTGCAACATTATTATGCTATAAAAACATCTCGTTTCAATTTCATTGGAGACAGGACTTATAGCCCTTATTAAGCGTAGGGCATCCGTCGACAAAAAAGAAGGTTTAACTAACAGTGAAGGATTTTACTATAACATTAAGGTCAGGTACAGGATGCGTTACCGTCCCGCGACTACCGCTAGTGGCATTTTTCCGTGCGTTTCCGTACTTCGCAAGGCACGTTAAATCGTTGGTGCCGGCGAGGCGTTATGGGCGGCTTGATAACTTCTGACAGTAAGGCGCGCCACTGTCTTGCAATCCTCCACCAACCCGGACTAGGCCCCCGTGGTGGAGTATGGCCTAATCTGCCTGCGATGCAGGAAGAGACCCGTACCCCAGTAGTGGGGAAATACAAGGGTTGATAACGATTTGATTAAGGAAACGCTCGTGGCCTACTCGAAAGGAGTGATTGGAATCAATCACTTGCGTTAAGCAGTAACAGGCACGGCCAGGCGCAGGATGGGTGACTGTCCCGTGACGGGCTGCGTTGAGCTCTCTTGCTTTTGCTATAGTTACACATACAAAAAAACATTATGTGACACAGAATTAATTAAAAATGAACAGAGAAGAAATCCCATTTCACCTTATATAAGTGTCTTTAAAATTTCATTTATATTTTTTTCTCTTGTTTTTTGTTTTGCACGCCTACCAATTTTTCTTTTACCTCCTGCGGTTGGCTGGTAGAAGACATTAAGTCCGCCGAATTACACATTTCTTTAAGTGCAATAAAACTATTAATAAATAAATAAGAAAAATAATACATATCCGACTGCAAAACGGTCAAGGTTTATGGCAACAGTAAGAGGATTTAATAATTACGGACCTAAGTTTTCCCTTCAACCTTTTAAAAGCCTATCTCAACAAGCCAGAGCGCCTTACTTGATATTAAACCCGATATCTCCGAGATATCAGTAGCAAGTGCTGTCCCCCGCGGCAACCAATAACCGAGCGCTGCGCACGCGCAATTATGATGACAACTGACGGTATTAACCTCGCTTCTGGCGAGAAAGTTTTGTTTTTGCCCGACTGGGCCAGTAGGAGTGGGGTTATGTTTTTCAAGTGTGTGTCTGTATGTATGTATGTATGTATGTATGTATGTATGTATGTATGTATGTATGTATGTATGTATGTATGTATGTATGTATGTATGTATGTATGTATGTATGTATGTATGTATGTATGTATGTATGTATGTATGTATGTATGTATGTATGTATGTATGTATGTATGTATGTATGTATGTATGTATGTATGTATGTATGTATGTATGTATGTATGTATGTATGTATGTATGTTTGTATGTATGTATGTTTCATGTTATCGTACTCTTGTTTGTTTTACTGAAAAAATAAATATAAATAAAAGTTTAGTCACTAACCATATTCTTCCTGCAATCCATTCCATCCAAACCTTGTTTCGAAGAAAACGCCCAAAGCAATAAGAGTCAGAATATACCAATCGTAAAAAGTTACTGAGATTTAAGAAATCATAGTTATAATTCTATTCTTCTGGTTGTGCAATAAAGTGCACTCTTGATGAATGACCTATAATAATAATGAATTCTTACGCAAGAAAATCAGTTTTCCTGGTCCCAAACTAGGATACCATGTGCTAAGGTAACTAGGCTAGGACACCACAAACATGGAAAGTCATTCAGACTGAGACCATTTATACAAATAAATGTACGGCGTCCCCCAATGGAATCAAACCTACAATCTGCGGCAAAGTAGTCAGACGAGACATCGCTAGACTAACGAGGCAGACAGATATGAAGATTTGTAAAAAAGGTTTTTCAATATCGTTTTTTTTTTCTTTTTGTTTCTAGTATGTTTCGCCGCAAATCCTCTGACATGGGTCAGAAGCTTTGTTAGACTATAGCCAGGATTTTGCGGTCTTAGTACGCTCGGACCGAGTGCGCCATCCGAGTAAACTAATGCTTCTGATTGGCTATTTTGGTGTCGCGACGAAAAACCGTCCAATCAGAGGCATCAGTTTACTCGGATGGGGCACTCGGTCCGAGCGTACTAACACCATGAAAACGCTGCTTTACATTGTGGATACATTTTTAAAAACCTATTTAGAGGCTAAAAATTCCACCCATGCCGGCATTCGAACCCGCAACCTCTGGCTTTCCGTGCCAGCGCTCTACCAATTGAGCCAATGGGCGACTCACCGGCATCAGTGAAATTTCGAACCTCTTTACACTATTCTCTGTATTACGTACAGGCAGCGACATCTGGCTTAATCAAATTGCATCACTTACAGCCCCGACTACCTACTTTGCAGTAAGGTTTTACATTGGAACGGTATCACTGTACTTACATGATTATACTATTTTTATTTTTAATGCACTAACCCGTGCTAAGGACAAATTTAAAAACCTATTTAAAGGCTAAAAGTTTTACCCATGGGTTAGTGCATTAAAAATAAAAATTGTATAATCATGTGGGTACAGTGATATCGTTCCGATGTAAAACCTAACTGCAAAGTAGGTAGTCGGGGCTATAAGTGATGCAATTTGCTAGACTCTACATCCTACAAAATTAATGATTCTACATCCTGAAATGGTGTACATCATACAAACTTCGATAACAACCCTTGTATGTCACCACAGCTGGGGCCCAGGTCTCTGCCTGCATCGCAGGAAGGTTAGGCCATACTTCGCTACGGGGGTCAAGTCCGGTAGGTAGAGACAGTGGCGGGCTTTACTTTCAGAAGTTATCAAGCCACACATAAGGCCAAACTTACACTCTCCATATCAGTATATAGACCTGTAAAAATGGCAAATCCACAGTAATTTGCAGAGAATCGCCCACCGCCTTTCAGTCCTCAGAGTCAGAGGTGTCTTTCTGGAGTTGCATCTTTCTAGAGTCGGGAGTCCACCGACAGAGGGCGATGTAAAATGGCCATTTTATTTGTCCACAAGACAGTTATGCCCTTTTTCATAGGGCCGATTAAGGGCTGAGCACTTAAAGGCACCGCGGCGACCTATTCTTAGTTTTACTGCGTGATTATTGACTGATAGGCCGGGAGTTAGCCGTTGATATTGATGTTGTATTACATACTTGTATAACGTATAAAAATGGCTAATATACACTGCACACTGCACAGCATAGGCCTTTACATACAGAGAGAGAGAGAGACTATAAGATTAAATATGTTACAGAATTAGGATTGGCTACCACGTATTTAAAATTTAAAGCACTAAGGTGAACTTGCGCCAGTTTCTTAAGTAAACTAGAAATTGAAATATTTTCGATTGCCTCAAATATCACATTGCACAAAAAATATAACATTAATTTATAAATAGCATTACAATAATTTAAGAATACATAATACCATTATTTAAACATTTCCATCAATTAGCCTGTACTCGTCCACTGCTGAAATAGGCCCCAGCGCACGCGACATCTTTATATCCTCAGCCATCCTCATCCAGCCACTGACAGCAATCTGCCTCAAATCATCGGTCCAACCAGCTGGTTGGCGTCCTACGCCCGATGCCTTGCTTTTTTGTTTGTGTTTGAAATGGATTGGACTTGTTCTAGAAATAAATATTGTTATCATTTACCTCCTGAAAACTTAAATATAAAAAATGTACGCATCTGTAATCGTGCACTTGTGTTCTTCATCTTTATGACACTTGTATAATTATATCCGGATAGGTATAATAAGCCAAACGCCGCCATTCGACGTCAGACGACGGTCGAAGATATTGGTGACCGAATCTCGAGTCTGAACTGGCGATGGGCAGGAAATTTGACGAGGCGTGAAGACTGCAGGTGGACCAGGGCAGTAACTGAGTGGCGACAGATAGCCGGGAGGCGGTCAGTGTGTAGACCGGCTGCCCGATGGTTGGACGATGAGGTCAGATCAGCAGGAAGCCCGTGGATACGAATGGCGAGAAACCGCGAAGGATGGCGAGATGGGGAAAAGGCCCATAAACCCAGCAGTGAGCAGAGGTGAGCTGTTGATGATGCAACTAATTGCACACTCGTGTACGTTGGTTACAACCCGAGGTACAGATCTTTTTGTTTTCATATCCAATTACATGCTGGTGAATTGCCATACAATTTTTAAAGACATACAATGATAATACACTGTTGTTACACTTTATAGAATCTTGCAAGTCGTAAAATTGCAAAAATGTGAAATTTATGTTACGATTTTCAATTACCTACTGTCTCCTGGACTATAAAGAAGTTTCATGTATTGTTAAAGGACCAATGTTTAATATCGAGTCACAGTATAATTGTTCAAACTCTATTATGTTATGGATTTTTTTATCGATGTTTTAACTTAGGTGGTCTGACTAGGAAGATACATTGATAAGTTAAACAGTTGATAAGCCTCTGCATTTTTGTCGCAATGTCACTCGTTATGTAACTGACTATATAAGTAACTACTTAGAAATAGGCTTAGTAGTTACTTTTTAATCCTAAGAAAACTACTTTGATGACAAGGCTTTTGGGATGTTTTTTTTATCTTATCAACTACCTTTAAAAATGTTTAGTAAATCCATAGAAATTCTTTACTATCTGTACAATTTTAACAAAATTTGAATACTACCATTAGGAGGCTTTTTGTATTTTCAACTATTTACAAATTTTCAGTACAGCTGTGTCCAGGGGTAACCACAGAATCTTTGTTTGTTTTTTTATTATTTTTTTTATTTGTAAACTACGTAAAATAACAAGTGTTTCTTACAATCTAGCCGCTCTCGGAAACCTGTTCGGTTTATCTGTTAGCGGCGGTCGTTCTTACTGTTTAATTTTACATGCACAGCTTAAGAAAGGCCTACGGAGGGTACGTTTTGGCGCGCTATATTTAGAAATTAATTACAATAAGTACCGGCCATGCACAATCTGTACGGTCTATTGACTTATTTATAGTTGTTAATAAAATTATTCTTTATCTTAAGTTTGAATTTATCAGAGCACATAGATTTTGTAACACTTTATTGCACAATAAAAACGTTATTAAAAATAAAACTTAAATAACAGGTCTGTGATAAAACTTACGTGCAAACGCGGACTTATTTCAAAAGAAATCTTCACTATATAATATTAAAAAAATTAAACTAGTTTCAAATATCAACTGTTATGAACTAGAATAAATATTGAATACCATTTGGATGTTTTTATCCTTTCTTAACTATAAACATGTTTAGTGTCCATGGTTGACCATTGAGAATCTTTAACGACAGACTAAACATGAATAGGCAGGAATTTCTTTCGACAGTAAAAGTTTGTTTAGATTTTATTGCAAGCCGCTTTGCTATTACAACCATCCCGATATCCAATACGGATTATAATTTTAATAATGGCCAAGCTTTTATGTTTATTCCGATAAACACTTATTAGGTAATATACATAAGAGCCGTAATGATTACAAATGTTAGACAGAAGCGCTCGTGGCCTAATAGAACCGAGTGATTGGATTCAATCACTTGGGTTAAGTAACAGCATGCTCAGTCAAGCGCTGGATGGGTGACCACCCCGTGACTACCTCTAGTGGCATTTTTCCAAGCGCTTCCGTACTTCGCAAGGTACGCTAAGCCCAACGGGCCAGCTGTCATGTAATGGCAGTCGTTAAGTCATGTCAGAGGCCTTATGGGCGGCTTGATAACTTCTAACAGTAAGTCCCGCCACTGTCTTACAATCCTCCACCACCCCGGACTTGGCCCCCGTGTTGGGTATGGCCTAACTTTCTTGCGATGCAGGAAGAGACCCGTGCCCCAGCAGTTGGGACATACAACGGTTGATAACGAAGCCACATGGCTTCGTTATCAACCGTTGATAACCTCTGACATCAGAGGTCTTATGGGCGGCTTGATAATTTCTGTTCCTGTTAATTTCTTTCCACGGGTAAAGACATTTTAACACCAAAACGAGCCTCGCTTTCAGACGAGAACTTCAACATGTTAATGTTTATGAAGGGGAATATGCACCTTATGTCCGACGATTAAATTACACATTTCTTTGAATTATACAAGTATTTTGTTTTGTTCGTAACCTGTTAACTTCCAGAACCTTTTTTTTTTTCATGGGGAAATCCTCATGGATACCCTGTCGCTGGGGATGGCGACCAGATCAGAACCTAAACCAACCAACAGGTTTTATAAGTTCACTAACGCAACGATACAAAAATGCAATTTTTACACATAGTCAACGGATTAACGATTAACTTTAACTTGCGTTAATTCTTCCGAAATGTAACGCTTTAACTTTTAACGAAGCTAACTTTTTTTGTAGCGGATTAACGATTAACGAAGTTAACTATTTTATTAACGGTGCCCAGCTCTGGTAATAAGGCAACCTGTCAGTCCTCTATGCGATATCTAGCAAAGATATCACAGAGTCTTGGCAAAAGACATCTTTATTTGAAATTGCCAATCCGCGGTGACCACACATTGTACGTCATACATTTGGGAAGTTTATAGGCTACATAAAAAAATATAGGGGCAGGACTTCTGCGGTCTTGCGGCCGAAAGATAGGCGTGACTTTTTAATTGCCACGGACAAATGATGAATACTCGAAATAGCCGGTTAAATATGTCAACTAATTTGCATTAAAAAAGTGACGCGAATACTGCAAATTGTTTCGTACAAAGGAAGGCTTTTAGCCATCGCGCCAAAGAGCGAGCCGCGCGGGCATTTCTCAAAATGGCAGGCGCCATTTATTAAACGTCACGTGACATAAAAAAGGCGCTACCTCGAGGTTTTCTTTAGGCGCACTAGGTTTTGTTTGCGAGTCTTGTAGTGTTGTACATAATGGCGAGGCGATATTACGACCGTGATTAATGGAAATGATAATTTTTGGCGTGATTTGCGTAAAAAGTCAAATCACGACAGATTTGTCACGCCAGACGCCAGAAATCACTAGTTAATGTTCGATTTATAATAAAAAAACAAAAAAATAATAAGAGAATTAGCGAGCTGAAGTGGCAGTGGGCTGGCCATATCTCGCGAAGAACCGACAGCCGTTGGAGTAAACGTGTTCTTGAGTGGAGACCGCGACTCGGCAAACGTAGTGTAGGATGCCCTCCGACCAGTTGGGATGACGATCTGCGAAAAACTGCCGGCAGATGCTGGATGCGGCAAGCTGAAGACAAGGCGCTATGGCGCTCATTAGGAGAGGGCTATGTCCATTAGTGGACTAACATTATAGCCTGAAAAAGAAGAAGAATAATAGTAAATAAATAAATAAATAAGTAGAAGAATAATAAAAGTAACTTCAATTGCTATTGCAGTACAATGTCAGTTATTTGTAGACTACCAAATTGAGGCAAATAACAACCATTGTCAGGTCATCCATTATCAGGATGTTTACATGTTTGTGATGTCGCTGTTTCTGGGCTGTTACAGGGTATCCTAGTGTGGGGCCAGAAGGAATGTATGTGCCTGTATGTAAATGTTGTGTTACCTTATGTTACTAATGCTTAATGCTACTGTAAGATAGATTTTCCTCATTGTTCTGTTAGTATTTCTTTGAGCTGTTTGTGAATTACTAAAAGCTTACATTATCTAGGACGGTTCCCACACTAATCACTGCGGACGATAAAACCTTAAACACTAACATTCCTTTTGCTTGAGAAACTGGACCAGTTAGAGGTCTATTCTCCTACTTAGCGTCGAGCTTTATGTTTGACGTTTTATTGCGATGATAAAGACCCTGGCTTTATTTTTCTCTTATTACTAGTTTCTGTGTATCAGCAGTATTTAGTCTCGATAATAAGATTTCTTGAACTAAAACTTTCGTAAGCACAACACATTGTAGACTTAAGCTCTGCGAATCGGAGCGAAACCTGGTCGGACTTTTCCGATATAACAACACCCGTAAGTAAATCCGGACTAAAAGTCCATAAGATTTCTTAAAGAATTAAATTCATATATTATAAAATATTTGCTTAATGAACGTGAAAGTTGTTAGTTTCACAATTAAAGATTATGTGGAGTGGAAGCCAACAAAGAAAGTCCACATATTATATGTCTTATTTAGAAAAAAATACGTTTTTTTTACTAACTGGTGTATTCCAGGAATGAAAATTAAGTTCTAGACTGTTGACGTTCAATGCTTTTATATATTTCGATATTTAGACAATGTTGCAGGTAAGTAAAGATGACTTATATGATATATCAAATTACATAGCTTTTTAATTTGAAATATTTCATATCATATACAGTTCATATAGAGCTAAACTATTCTTTATTGTACACTAGGAATTACATGTAAAACTTAAAGATTAATAAAGTAAATACTTCTTCCAATTCAGTCAATACTTCATAGATATACGTCTTCCTATGGGGCACAAGCTTTTCCTTTCTCTCTCTCAGATCTCCCAGAGCCCTTCTATTTATCTATACAACCCATGAATAGAGCCCACTGCTGGGCAAAGACGTCTTCTCTGACAATCCAACCCTTATCCTCGGCCAACGTCATCCATAGCTCCTGCACCAAAGGAATCAAACCGCATTTTTCTCTACGACCTCTCAGATTAAAACCGCTGGCATACTTCGGCCTTCTAAACGCCTAGGCCATTCTTTCCCGCGCCGAGCGCAATTTTCTCGAGCCAAAAGAGGCTCAGCGATTTCCTTCAATCCTGTTTGGCCAAAGAGAATGTCCCACGAGCCGGCCCCAGTCAATAAAACCACAATAGAGTACAATGGCTGCGACGGCTGGTTGTCCCGCCGATTTATCGCTCGTCACGTTGACAATAAATAGTGATTTTCGCGTTTCTCGCTCTCTACGCACGGGCTGAGAACGTGAACGGTTGCGTTTCGGCGAGTTCACTCCCGTGCACTCTCGTACATACACACCAACACATACACACTCACACACACACACTTTTATACATTGTTTATTTGTTGTTTCTCTTAGTATTTTTTAATGATTCGACATAGGCTGCAAGCCTATGACGGTCACGAAACATAATTATTTATCATATATTTTGTATTGGGTAGCCTGGAAATCTAAAATACAGATTACTGATCTAGTTAAAGCTCCAGTCCTTCCACATATTGTACTATCGCATCTACTATTTGTAACTGTATACTACTGAATTTGATTTGTGGATTATAAAAGAAATTAGTATAATATTTGTATGTTTATTATAAATGAGCATTTGTACGTTTATTTTATTCTATCTAGTAAAAAAAGTCACGTCTCACTATATTTATTATCGCACTTCTCCAAATTGACATCGTCAATTTTTATGATTTTTGTGTAGATTTGAACGGTCTCAGAATTGACTAATTAGTATGGCAATACAATGTTTGCCGATACAGTTGGTTTTCTTTATAAAATATGCTTTAACAGGTAAGCATGTAACATCTTTGACCCATTTTCTAAGGTTAACACGAGCAGTAGACATAATTAAAACTGTTTTTACACGGATTTATGCTCGTTTATTACATTTTTACAATTTTCTGCTTGCCGTGGTCCCGGATGACATCCGTCATCCGGGACCACGGCACCTGAAAGTGCCGAAACGTTGGATAATTGTAAAAATGTTATAAACGAGCATAAATCCGTGTAAAAACAGTTTTAATTATCTTTGACCCAGTCTTCGCTTACTATCAGGCGTCACCGGGTTCACGTGAATTACTTAAAAAAAAATTATAATCATTATCACAAACAGGAGAAGCAGTTGGATGAGCACTATTTAACTCTATCATAACTTTGAGCTCTATATTTATTAATGATTTACTATGTATTTTTTTATGTATTTTATTTAGTCTATCTAGTGTACTATTTCTGCTTAGGTTATTGTTAAGGATTTTTGCAGTCTATGTAGTTTATTTTGTACACGTATATAAACCCGTGTTTAGTGCGGCTCTCTCTCTCCAAGGTTTGCTGGAAGAAATCTCTTACAGAGATAAGCTCGCCGTTGTACATGTCATTTCTTGTGTAATATTCTATTTAATGTTTCGTGTGCAATAAAACATAAAATACCAGCCGTTTGACGCCCACAACAAGTCACAGGGCTCCATCATTGTTTTTCGAGGGTCACGGTCGTGTGCCGTCCGGTCCGCGTCCAATACAGTATGGTGTCAAACGACTTCCCGCTCACACCACAAAAAAATATTTCAGATTGAAACACAACCAGCTACGTCCTCCGTCCCTAATCCCGCAAAGCACGTACGTCCATTGTAAAGCGTATAAGGCTAGAATTGCAACTTGATATTTTTATACGATACAGAGCCCCATTGTGAGCTCGGTGGCGAGATCTGGTTAACTGTTGTTCGCTAGTTCCGTGTCAATGCTATTGCATCAACTATCCAGCTATTTACCACTTCTATCAATCTGTCTATTTAGAATCTACCTAAGTACTACCTACTTACACTCTCCAGTCTTTTAGAAACGAGATCGAGTCTATCAAAACATCACATTATAATATTATAAAGGCGAAAGTTTGTGAGTGTGTCTCAAGTATTGTGTTCTTATCTTCTATAATGTGTTATTTTGTGTATGGATTTTGATTTATCTGAATTAAAATATTATTATTAATAAATTCTATTGTTCTTGTTTACAAAATCAACATTCGCCAAAACACTCCAGGTTAAATAAACTGTGGTAATGGAAATACATAACGTATATACAGAAAGAACAAAATTTACAAAATAAATTAGAAATGTCTTCCTCCAGCCCTCGATATGGTGATTCGAACAGGTTTATTTAAATTGCCTGTGATGAGTCCTTTGTCAGAGGAACCGTGTTTTTATCTTCGTGATCTGAGACTTGTTTCACTAATTATTTTATAACAGGAGAAGCGGGAAAATAAGCACCCATTCAAACTGAATGTCGATTTGATATTTGTGTGGGGGTGTGTGTGAGTGTTTAGAGCTTTTTGTGGTCCAAAAAATGTATCAAGCTTCAAGAGAAATGGGAGAAGACTGAAAACCAGCGCTGAAATAGTGCCAAGAAGCGTTATGCGCATGCGCAGCACATGCTGAGTCAGCATCCCTAGGTTTTTCAACAATTTATTTTTTCTATAGCTCTTAAGATACAATCCTCTTCCGCGGTCAGTATACGGTCTACTTACTTGTAATAGGTCATGTTTGCATGTCAAAAGATATTTTTATAAAACAGAGTTCTTTTAACAATTGTTTTGTGAAAATATTTTTTTTCATTCTCAATCTACAAACATAAAAAACGTGTAAGTAATGAGTTAACCTTCTGATAACTAATATCTTGACACCGCAAAGCCCCAGTCATGAAGATTTTCGTGAATTTTTTATATTGTTTTTAAGGTTATTGGCAACAATTAACCAATATCAATCTAACTGAGCCCAAATTTGAATTTAAATAAACACCTATTTAGAGGCTAAAAATTTCACCCATGCCGGGATTTAAATAAACAGTTACTTGGTACTTCTGTGCCCACTCTCTCTTCTCTAAAGAGTCCGTGGAAGCTCCATGCCGATTGTTGTCTTATTTATAACATTAATTTACCTTGAACGCCACAATTCGTTAGAAAAGGGAAGCTTTAAGGCTTAATTGACTAATTAATAGAATCGATTCAATAATGAAATGGTACCTTAATGATCTTTTATTGAAATCCACGCATTGATGTGATTCCCTTTTGGAATAAATGGGACTGAGTGCGTTTGTAACCATGGTGACTAGGTAGCAAAGACTAGATGAGAGTTGATTTATGCGATTGGCATTAATAATGTAACTAAAATAGCAGTTACATAAACACACACACACACAAACACAAACACACACACACACGCACACACATACAAACTCCCACAGTTAGTTTTTGTTTTATTACCTAAAGATTCTTGCGTTACTAATTTACATGCTTAGTAACACAAATTTCATCATCATCATCAGCCCATTATGTCCCCACCGAGGGGCACGGGTCTTGAGACATAACTACTTCCTGCCCGGTAGTGAGGAAACAGCAGTCGACACAACTGAAATTTTTTAAACTGAAAATGTGGCCGGAGCCACCAAAAATCTGAACATAGTCTGGAAGCTTTGAGCTATCAGGGCTTAATATAAGGATGTGAAAGAAAACGGTTAGTATTAAGCACAATCTTTATTACCTAACGTTTCTTTACAGGTAGCAATTATAGTATAATTGTGAAACCTTAGTATCCAAACCCAGACAATTACTTAATTAAATTCTGAAAAGCTCAGAGCAGAGCGGGGTCGCTACAGAAAGTGGTTCTTATTGGTTCACAAGTTACATTGTCTAAAGTTGTTAGTCCCTACTAAAAAAAATCAGATTGCCATCAATTTCAATAATTATATTTATTACTTTTAATCCTAATGCCCTACTTTATAATTTAAATTGTTTCACAGACCTTGCCTCGAAGAAACCTTCATGTGAAGTCAATCCGGCCGCAGGCGGGGACGCACAGCACGAGCCAGAACGCAGAGTCAGCAGCGTCGACTCTATGTGCTATCTCCGGAGCAGGACCGAAGGGGCTTCACACGAAGACATTTGCAAGTCGTCTTGATCCAAATTCCTCTCCCAGCATGAGAGAAACTAAGTGAATGTAGCACAGCCTGACAAAAATTTCCTAACCAAAAATAGGAGTTGTTTCTCGACAGCAAAAAGAAGAACACTGCCCCAAACCCAAAACAAATTGACCTCCGTCAATCACCAGATGCTTCAAGCTACAAAATCCCTCTCCTCATTTTGAAGCCCAATTTATACAAGCAGCCAGTCAAGTCACAACTGTCAATCTTATGCTTGGGTGGCCATAATATCAAAATTATTATCTCCGAAAACAATATTCTAAAATTTCCATATGGTGTGAATAACATTTACTTGTATTTTTTCATTACTAGCTGTATTTAGTCTTTGTTTATGATGTGGGGTAACTAGATTTCCTATGGCAACCCAAACAATGCAACAACCAATCACAGGCGGCCTCTCATCAAAACAGACCTAAAGAAAAGATGTCACCCTAAAAAATTCTATGGTGATACCAGAGTAAATCGAAACCTGAGCCGTTCAAGTCATTGGAGAAAACACACAACGTGACAGTCTCTTCCCTGAGGAAGGTATATACGGACTAGGCCCCCGTGGATGGAAGGAAGGCATATACCTTCCTTCCACGGGGGCCTAGTCCGGATTGGCAAATACAAATTTATTGTTATTAATTTTCCCGGTAACACAATTTTTCTTTTTGTCAGTAGCAATAGAGACTCTCTGAAACTATAATGTAAGCTAAACGTAGTCGAGCACCTGCGATACAGGATTTCCTAGTGCAGGGCTCAATGCTAATCTTATGTTATTTTCCGTAATCTGAAAAATATTTTGTATTTTATTTTAGTTATTATACGTATAAGTTTCGTGTTCTTGACTGGAGACTGGGACGCGGCAAACGTAGTGTAAGACACCCTCCGACTAGGTGGGATGACGATCTGCGTAAAACTGCAGGCAGTTGCTGGATGCGGTAAGTTGAAGACAGGGCGCTAGGCGCTCATTAGGCGAGGGCTCTGTCCAGTACTGGACTAATATAGCCTGAAGAGCAGGCAGATGCTGGATGCGGCAGGCTGAAGACAGAGCGCTATGGCGCTCATTAGGCGAGGGCTTTGTCCAGTAGTGGACTAATATAGCCTGAAGAGCAGGCAGATGCTGGATGCGGCAGGCTGAAGACAGAGCGCTATGGCGCTCATTAGGCGAGGGCTTTGTCCAGTAGTGGACTAATATAGCCTGAAGAGCAGGCAGATGCTGGATGCGGCAGGCTAAAGACAGAGCGCTATGGCGCTAATTAGGCGAGGGCTTTGTCCAGTAGTGGACTAATATAGCCTGAAGAGCAGGCAGATGCTGGATGCGGCAGGCTGAAGACAGAGTGCTATGGCGCTCATTAGGCGAGGGCTTTGTCCAGTAGTGGACTAATATAGCCTGAAGAGCAGGCAGATGCTGGATGCGGCAGGCTGAAGACAGAGCGCTATGGCGCTCATTAGGCGAGGGCTTTGTCCAGTAGTGGACTAATATAGCCTGAAGAGCAGGCAGATGCTGGATGCGGCAGGCTGAAGACAGAGCGCTATGGCGCTCATTAGGCGAGGGCTTTGTCCAGTAGTGGACTAATATAGCCTGAAGAGCAGGCAGATGCTGGATGCGGCAGGCTGAAGACAGAGCGCTATGGCGCTCATTAGGCGAGGGCTTTGTCCAGTAGTGGACTAATATAGCCTGAAGAGCAGGCAGGTGCTGGATGCGGCAGGCTGAAGACAGAGCGCTATGGCGCTCATTAGGCGAGGGCTTTGTCCAGCAGTGGACTAATACAGCCTAAAGGAAAAGAAGAAGATACCTTTAGGGTTACCTTAAAAATGTGGAATAACCCTGCAAATGTCTCTTAGAGTACGGACATTGAAATTTACTATATTTACATTTATCTAATTTACTGCTTCGTTAGTCTAGCCGTTAAGGCCTTTGGGTACCTAGACAGTGATCGTAGCTTCCATTCCCACTGGGGGCCGCCGTACGTTTGTACAAGTGGTTTCAGTGTGGGTGTGTTTTCATGTTTGTGACATCCTTGCCTTATCATAGTACAGGGTATCCCAGTTTGGGACCAGGTTAAGTGATTGTGTTGTGTCGAAGTTATTGTTATTAATATTTGTCAGATTACAAATATTAATAACAATAAACCTAAAAAAAAAACCTATTTAGAGGCTAAAAATTTCACCCATGCCGGGATTCGAACCCGCAACCTCTGGCTATCCGTGCCAGCGCTCTACCAATTGAGCCAATGGGCGACTCACGGCATCAGTGAAATTTCGAACCTCTTTACACTATTCTCTGTTTTACGTACAGGCAGCGACATCTGACTTAAGCAAATTGCATTACTTACAGCCCCGACTACCTACTTTGCAGTTAGGTTTAACATCGAAACGATATCACTGTACCCACATGATTATACTATTTTTATTTTTAATGCACTAACCCGTGCTAAGGAACAAATTTAAAAACCTATTTAGAGGCTAAAATTTGTAGCCTCTAAATAGGTTTTTAAATTTGTTCCTTAGCACGGGTTAGTGCATTAAAAATAAAAATAGTATAACAATAAACCTCTTTTACCTTTACAACCTTTTTGACCTCTTTATGGTAACCACTAGAAGATTGAATACATTAAAAGACTAACTTTGACTTTCTGTTTTCCCACAAATTTAAAAATAATTTTAGGAAATTAGCTTTAACCTTCGTTAAACATAACATACATACATAACCTATGCAGAGGCCTACCCCTCTGGAATACAGGCGTGAAGTCCCTGGTCTCTACCAGGGACTGCCACTTGCCACGATCCTGACAGATCACCTTCGCGTCATCAACGTTCATAAGTCGTTGCATGCACGCACGGCGGTCCCTGGTAGTTTTTATCTTCCCCTTTGCTAATACATCCCCTAAATGGTCGATGCATGTCCGCCTGGGACGTCCCTTACCTTCGTTAAACTTAAGCTTATAAAACTCAAATATAGTTTTTTTTTAATAATGGAAGAGGATTTAAAAATCTTTCGTCGAACCTATTATTTGCGTTCAATTTTTTTGCATAAAATTGTTGATTTCTGATGGTGCAAGTCTGACTATTCTCGCCCTTCTCGAGGTATGCATATTTAGTTCAGAATCACAGGTGTGATTCTCTCCTCTTCCTGTAACCCTAGATAGATAGAATATTCTTTATTGTACACAGAAATTACAGGAACAGAAATTATATATAGATATAGTACAAATGGCGGCCTTATTACTAAAAGCAATTTCTTCCAGGCAACCATACACAGCTACACAGCTTCCTGAATGTATTTCTAACTTATTTAACCTCAAACTTCACAAGAACAGTAAGACATCCCTCTGGGTCAATTTTCACACTCATGCTAGGTGTTATAAATGCTATCGTAGAAAAGAGCCGATTTACGTAAGTGTGCCACGGGTTTATTCCCAAACGGACACAGTTCAAATTTGTCATACTTGTTGCTTTGACTTTTATAGGATTATGATGATGATGAAAACTTTGGCCTTTGCCTCTACGTAATAAGAAGATATTTATACAGCGTCCAGTGGTACCTTTAATCATTCTAGATGGGTGAAAAGACCACTCTGATGCTGGAATGAATTATAATTCTTCACCAACCCAAACTTGGCTCCGTGGTGGAGTAGACCCTAACCTTCCTGGGATGCAAGAAGAAACCCGTACCCCAGCAATGGGGACACAAAGGGCTGATATCATCCATCACTTCACCTGTTCCCAACTTGGGTTACCTTGTAATATGGTAACTAGACAACGAAATTACAAACATGGAAATACACACAGACTGAAGACATTGGTACAAAACACAGTGGTCTCAAGAAGGCAACCCACCTTTATTTTGGTAGGCCACTGTGTTACATCCGCTAAAGCAACGAGGTCTAATTTTGAAAACTCAAAATTATATTAATTAAAAAAAAATATTATGATTTAAATGAATACTTTCTTAACCATCAATCTCGTTAAGGAATTAACAATTATTTTGTATGTTTGTAATTAATCGTTTGCATGTAATCAATATTTAAATAATAAAAAAATAATTTAAGGCTAGGATAAGTCATACATAATAAGACTAACTGTATTGCAGTGCCCTCACAGTCGTCGTCGTCATCAGGCTATACTAGTCCACTGCTGGACATAGCCCTCTCCTAAAGAGCGCCACGTTGTGCTATCATAGAAGGTAATGCCCATAATCCCCACGCTGGGCATGCGGGTTGGGGATCGCAGTTCGGTGGGATAGTACTGCAGGGGGCGCTGTTGCCCACCCCCGGGTAGCATGTACTTACCTACAAATACCAACACCACCTGTACTATAACTATGTATGTGATTTAGCAATAACGAATATGAATATGAGGTAGCTAAGAAAAAAAGCGTGGCAAACGGGAAACGTAGCCAACAAGGAGTAAGGCGTGGGGCTGACCAGTCGTAACATTTACGCAAAGGTGGTAACACAACACGCCGAATGCTCGCCGCTAGAGATAAAGAAAATATCAAGACTATTATGGCATGTCACACGCCTGCCTGTCGCGGGAAAGGATGGTGTGGCAGTGGTATCATTCCCGACAAATGTCTTGCTGTGTGGTGTCGGCCTAGAGAATAGCACCAAGCATTAAAAAGTTAAAATTACTTTGCTAAATTCCGCACCGCCCTCCCTCCCACTTTTTCAAACAGAAGCAAGACACGAACACACCACCACCAACACCAATGTGAGAAAACACCAGTGTGAGAAAACACGCGACGCGTTTCGCCTCTAACACGAGGCATCCTCAGGCTCCCAAATGCAAATGACCGTCACCGCTTTTTTTTTTTACCCTATAAAGGGCATCGGAGGACACGGGGGAGGGAGGTGGTGAATGCTCATGCATAACAGCACGGACCCGGCCGTACTGCCAATGTGGGACTCACAAGAAGTGCGCCTACCCACTAAACACCACCTTGGGATTGGTTTTGGTCCTAAGGACCCCTAAACCCACATCGGGAGCGACCCCTTTCCAGGCCGAGGAGGGCGCACAGCGGAGCTCCCTAGAGGAGCGTCCACTTAGAAGACTTTATTTACAAAATTACTAAGAGGAAGCAGTGTCCCCGCTAAGGGGCACACTGGCTGAGGAGGCGGCCGCGTCTGACTGGGACCGAGCCTCTAAGAGGTGGTTCAGATCAGACGACAATTTATCGGGCGGGTCAACGAGTACGTTCCTGGGCCTGCGCACCAGGTAACGTGGGTCCGTCGTGGGCGGAGAGTAAGCCGCTGCTTCGCGGATCAGGGGGTTGGGATGTTCTTCAGCTGTGCTGAAGAACGTCTCTGAGAGGGACTTAATGAATTGCTGAATGGTTGGAATTTCCATGTCCTGATGTAGGTCTGCGTTCCTGACGCACCAGTGAGCGTTTAGTGTCCTACGGATAAAAATGTTCTGAACCCTCTGCAGTCCGTACAGGGCTGAGGGGGACGCGTGAGCGAAGACGGGTGCCGCGTAAGTCATCACGAGACGAATGCGAACCTTATAGAGCGTTCGCTTGTTCCTAGCTGACATCCTACTATGCCGCCCTATCATGGATGATAGGCGGCCTTAGTAAAAGCGGGCGGTCCGGGTCACCTTCCGGATGTGTGGGACGAAAGTCAGGTTCCTATCTAAAATGACACCTAGGTACTTGGCGGATTTTTGCCAGGGGACTGGGGTACCTAACATGCGGATGGGGGGGTCCACGCCGAGAAACCGTCCGCGCTTGTGTTCGAAACGCACTGCCGTGCTTTTCTCCGGATTGACCTTGATACGCCATAGTCTGAACCAGGCTCCTAGCTTATCGACCGCAGGTTGGAGTTTGCGGAGGATACACGACATCTGCCGACTCTTGCAGTAGAGTGCGGTGTAGTTGGCAAAAAGTGACAGTTGGACAGCATCGCCGGGAATAGGAATGTCATTTGTGTACGAAATGTACAGGAGGGGGGAGAGCACGGAGCCTTGCGGGACCCCGGCTCTGAGCGGACGGGGACAGTCTCCGCAAAAACGCTCCGTATTTATAGGCTAGGCCGCCCCTCCCCCCCCCTGACGCAATGTAACCGTTAAACTGGTGACCGTTAATTCGTTTCAACCGCCTATGGGATATTATTGTTTTGTGAAAATATAGCGATTAATGGGGAAATAGCACCAACCCAAATTCTTCCCGCGGGTGTCGTAAAAGTTGTCCATCGTAAACTTAACTCATTCTGATTGCGTGGGTTTTTGTTCAAGTCACCGGCCCGGCATTATACTACTTGGCGCAAAGTCCAGGTAGTTTTAGGGGTATATTTAAATGCAAGTTAAAGTAGCGGTTTCCCACTATAACTTATGATTTTTAAAATAAATGGTTTACTCTATAATTTTACGGATAGTAATTAGTACGAGCAGAAAACTAGAAACCAGTAAACTTCAAGATTGCTAGGTTGATATAATCTGATTACGCAAACGCGGTTTTGCTCTATTAATTAGCCTCCGACCAATTGACAACATTTAAATAATGAGATGAAATGAAATGAAACCTAACCTAACTCATTCAATCAAATCATTAAATCTGATATTGAAACAAATTAGTAGTTTCTATTTAGAAATATACGTATTTGCATGAATCATAAAAACTTCTATGATTTTTTTAGTAAAAACTTCATGGTTGGTTTTTCTTTGTAATAGACATTATTTTGACAGTCGGGAAAGAGAACGCACGAGTGCGGGAAAGGTAAAAAAAAGCACGAGTATGTAATAGCCCACATCCCGAACGCTATACGTCCCTGCAATACGCCACTATTTGAGCAACTGTATTAAAAAAGCCTTTGCAACTGTTTTGCACACCGTATCCACTGCATCTAACAACCTGCGTCTACCACTCCGCGATATCTTTTGTTGTCAGCGGCGGCCGTCATACTCGTAGGCTTAGCGAATTAACACGCCTAGCCTGTGTGAACCCTCACCACAGGTTTAACTGACATTTTCAACCTTATTGGAAAGGGCTTAAAGGCTTTTGCGAGATCGTTTCTAGCTAACTAAAGCTACAATAGGTACGCGAGGGCAAATGCAAAGTGCGAATGTGTGATTGTAAATATTTTATGAGGGTCCGTTGACCTGGCATTACATCTCTACTGCAGCTTACACTTACTGGGTTGTAAAAATCATCTTCATTATGACGGCCTCTATGGTGCAGCGCTAGTGCAATGCGAGAGGTCCCGGGTTTGAGCCCCGGCTGGGGACAAAAAAAAAATCCAGGTCTTGGATGTTTACATGTTTGTGATATCGCTGTTTCTGGCACGACACCGGATATCCTAGTGTGGGGCCAGAAGAGAATGCATTAATAGAGCGTCCTTAAGCACCTTCACTCACACTAGGTGGGTGAAGAGACCACTCGGACGCTGCAGTGCCTGAGATATGGTTTTTGTGACACAAACAAGATAGATTTAAATTTACGTTTTAGATTTTCTTACATTACCTACATTTTAATTCTTATGCTATGGATCTGACCATAAACTGTGTTCTGCAAACTGAAAGGTGAGAATTGCTTTAATGGAAGATATACTAAAATTTATAGTACATTGTTAGCTAAGGGTGAAAAAACCAGACGTATCCCAATACAAACACTGTGCTTTTAAATACGAATAAAAAGAAAGTATAAACAAGACTATAATTTGAAAAAACAAACGAAGGTGGGATTGCCACTTTTTCTTCGTCAGCTAGCTATTTAGCTATCCTTTCTTTCATTATGAAAAAAATGGTAGATATTCTGCCCAAATCTATGTTATTTTATAGAAATCGTTGAAATTAAATGATAAAAAATCCTTAAAACATTTCAAGAACCCTGTTTAATATAGTCTGTAGTGGAGATTTGCAACGAAAAATAATAACTTTGAAAAGAGTAAGTGTGGAGTTTTTTGTCCATTTTTTCTCCAAAATGATCAAGATTTAAAAACCTATTTAGAGGCTAAAAATTTCACCCATGCCAGGATTCGAACCCGCAACCTCTGGCTATCCGTGCCAGCGCTCTACCAATTGAGCCAATGGGCGACTCACGGCATCAGTGAAATTTCGAACCTCTTTACACTATTCTCTGTATTACGTACAGGCAGCGACATCTGACTTAAGCAAATTGCATTACTTACAGCCCCGACTACCTACTTTGCAGTTAGGTTTTAACATCGGAACGATATCACTGTACCCACATGATTATACTATTTTTATTTATAATGCACTAACCCGTGCACGGGTTTGCAATTTGCTTAAGTCAGATGTCGCTGCCTGTACGTAATACAGAGAATAGTGTAAAGAGGTTCGAAATTTCACTGATGCCGTGAGTCGCCCATTGGCTCAATTGATAGAGCGCTGGCACAGATTGCCAGAGGTTGCGGGTTCGAATCCCGGCATGGGTGAAATTTTTAGCCTCTAAATAGGTTCTTAAATTTATTCCTTAGCACGGGTTAGTGCATTAAAAATAAAAAAAGTGTAAAAATAGTATGATCAAGATTTTACAATGGACACCTAGTTTGAATTGTAACGTTCATTAAGCCGCAGTTTTTGCGCTACTTTGAATAAAACCTTTTCATTTCATTACACTAACCGCAGACTAAATAAACTAATTCTAAGGAGTGCTTTAATAGACCGCTAATGTTTCTAATTTTTGAACATGAAAGATACTTTTTAGCAATTTTGTATGGATGTAGAATTGCCCTTCCATGGCAAAAGGCCGAGCGCGTTTTCCTCTTTTCATGACGTCCTCTATAAAATATTACTTTAAGAGTCATCGTCGAGTTTTATTTTGTCCAGATTTTATTGTAAAACGTTCCTGGAAGTTTTCCTCAACTCCACTCTTGCTCAACCGAGGAAAACAGCATTTTGAAACGTTTTAAATTTCCTCCAATCGAGCAAGTTCCTCACTCGAGTCGAGGAATCTACTGTCAAAGCTAAGGTACCTCGAGACCTACCTTAAAGTCTTCTCGAGAAAGAAAAACTTCTGCCTGTCAAACCTTGGGAATCGCTATTGCCAACATAAAATACCACAGATTATATTGATTGTACTCACTCGAGTAGGTACACTCCAAATACTGACTGGTATTACTAACTCAAGGAAATGCCTCCACCTCTCCTCGACTCCACCTCCGTCGAGTATTGCGTCGAGGAGACTTTAAGGAACGTCTTGGAATACCGGTGTTATTAGAGTCGTATCTTATTTTGCTGTAATGTTTATTTGTGTTACAAAAGTAATAAATGTTTTTCACTTTCACATTGCATTGCCCATGACTAAATGTGTAGGTGCGCGCTTTTAATCATCATGTCAAGCTTTCCTCTGGTAACCATGTGCAGATTTATGTCGATTGTGTCACCAACGTACCTAAAACATCCTAATGTGTTTTCTTTTAAATAAAACTTTGTATTTGTATTTTTATTTTAATCGCGTTTTATGACAATTTTGAGAAGCTACACAAACGCGCTTCTGCATATCGTATGTTTTGCTTTTGAATTTCTTTTTTGCAGAAGCCTGCGCGCGCGTGCGTGAATTGCGTATTTTAGTCGCTGTAGGCAATAGCTCTAAATGGATGTTTTACAATCCCAACTTAACCCAGCTTTTAAATGAATTAAATTCAAAACTATAAATCGGTAGAGACCTTTGGAAGACGGAGCTATAACTAAACTCGTAACAAAGATGTACTACCACTACCTTCAGTTTTAACGCGAGAGTAAGTTAAGATGTTATTTGTAACCTAAACTAAAACCAATCTGACGTCTCACTCAAACGTTTATTAACAGCCAAATGATTAATAATGCAGCTGTTATTTCGCGCAAGTATGTAGCGGTCACGGCGTAAGTTTAGACATTATCGTTAATAACTGGTTGATCCTAGTCGTGCGTGCGTGATAGATTAATCGGGAGCAACTGGTCACAAAACAACTGCCGCAGACGAATACTTTAAGCTGTATCGTTGTAGTGATCCATTTCTGAATAGGTCACTTCACCACAAAACCAAATATTTTTCGGTGCAGTTGTAAAACTCACAGTTCTAGCTTTCAAATCAGTTACCAAACTATAAAAAATAGAGCGCGATAAGGAAAGGTGCTTGAGAAGATTATTAACTGCTCTCCGTAATTTCGGCGTGGAAACAAATGAATTGAATTGATGACATGGGTAAGAGCAGGTTAACCCATGAAAAGTGCATTTTTTATGATTCGCGATGCTCATAAATAGTTATATCCTAGGCAACCAGGTACCCTAGGTTGGGACCGGGACAGGTTATGGTGTTGTGTGTAAGTTGTTATTATTATTGTTATTATATATTAAGCGAGTCTAATGAGGTAAAATATCATGGCTTTTCTAATTCCTCAAGTTACATTATATAGTATGATCGGGATTAGATACGATTAATATACGTATAAAAAGTAAAAAAATGCGGGTAAAATTAAAACATGACTTTAAGTTAAATGACATATTATGTTCATTAGTGGTTACGTGCGGACGTAGTTTTTTTTAAAGAAAATATTAGAAAATTGTGTACTATCTGCTATCACGTTGAGTAGGTACGAAAATATAGAAAAAAATAACTAAGCACATTGATTGAGGCACTAGCGTATCTTATGTAGAATCTTATAAAGAACAGACCTAACCTAATGCCTACTAAAGGGTAGGCAGAGACCAAAGTTTGCCAATTGCCACGATCCCGACCAAACTCCTTTGCTTCATCAAAATTCATTAGTCGCTTTATGCACGCTCGGCTGGCTGTTCAGTGACCAATAAAATATTATTTCAAGCAAAAGAAAGCATCTATCTATAAAACTTTTGTTAAAAGATCAAACAAAGGAACGATATACGATTTAAAAGTAAAGGAATCAATACAAGATCACACGTAACAAAAGCTCATAAATAACTATCCAATAATATACTCTACTCGTAGCTTTTTTGTTGACCCTCCGCGTAATCCAAAGTATAATCGAACTTCCAACTACACTCAGATGTTGACTGTTGGTGTGTTTGTTTCGTTATAAGGTAACTATGTTTTTATATGCTTGAAAAATGGTCCCAGACTGTGTGTTTTAACATTTACATGTTCTTGTCTGGTTACCCAGAAAAAAACGTATCCTAGTGTATAACCACGGTCCTGAGAAACCACGTTTAAAATATCCACTAAACAGAACTACAGTTTCAAACCAAAACATTCCTAATCATTACACATTATTAACTTAATTCATGTAAATACTAAATAATTTAATTAGTAATAGTTGTTATTATATTATGTTTATTAATCATATAATCTTAGTTTATGGTTTATTTAACATATAACATATATTCCGGATTTTCCTACTTGGTTTTTTGTCGGAAGATTCTGGCTAGGTTCCGCTTTGATTCGCAGAGCTTAATCATGGTGAGTGGAGACGCAGCATAAATAACATATTTGATACTTCTAATACTAGGTGGCGTTGATTATGACGGTATTCTTTATCGTGGTTTGATTGTATCAATAACACCGTGAAGATGCCTTTTCAAATAAATTCATGATTTCTTCAGGACCCGGTTGTGATAAATCTTTACTAAATTTAAATGACAAAATTTCTGATAGTTACCAAACGTAAAAGTAGTCACTGAAATCGGCTGACTTGGAAAGGAATTATGGCTGAACTTAACTTTAAAAAAATATCTGAAATGGGAGGGTTTATAATTATAAAATACATGCTATAAAATACCGTAAACACGAAACCCTCTTCTTTTTCCGCCCTTTTTCTTCGCCTAAAAATGTGGTGTAAAATTTAAAAAGATTAATTAATTATAACACTTTTTCAATAAACATAATGAAAGTTCTTATCTATGTTCTTATTTTATAAGATTTGCACTAAAACGAGCAAAACCGGGGCTGCTCCTAGTCATCCGATAAATTTCCGAGCTCACGTCGAATGTAAATGAATAAAACGTCTTCATTATAATATAGAATAATGAACATTTATATTTGCGTCTGGCTCAGACCCGTCAGACCGTTTATTTTTGTACCCTAAACAAACAAAAATATAAATGTTCTATTCGCCTTTGTTTTGATATAGCATATCAATCACGAATGCAGTAAATTTAGTTAAAATACTATAGACCATTTTGGGACAAAAAATAATTACGTATAAATAATCTTATAGCGATGTAGCTGATCGTAAATGTTTAAACAAACAACTTTTGTTTGAAACCGAATTATAATTTAACTATTTCACTGCCCCTTCTCAGTCAATTTATTAAATTGGCAATAAGTGGTGTGTGGTAGCAACATTTAAATGTAAAAAAATACTCCAACGACACTTATATTACACAACACCGATGTATATCGTACTCGACACAAAAATATTTTTCTTACACACCTGTTGCCTTTTTAATATATGAGGGGATTTAATATCTTTGGTTTATCCAATGTACGAATGAGTTCACGACTTATCGCCTGAATCAATTTTCGTCCAGTCTCCGAGTAGAATGTAGAAGTTAAATGATAATGATTTATCTCACGCTGCCCGGCCGAACAGTTGAGCTGGAGCAAAATTCATTTGTTTTGATGCTCAATTATTTGTTAATGTTCGGACGGATTAATTGCAAAAGTCAGTACAGTCGACAAGACATTTGACCGTACCGCTTAGCTCAGTTTAAGTAGGTAATTTTGCAATAAAAAAATCACACTGTTCATCATTTGTTACAGTAGTTGTTGTTTACAATGAAATTAAACATAACATAATCTGTATCCCAGAGAGGTAGGCAGAGACCAGGGACTGCCACTTGCCACGATCCTGACAGATCACCTTCACTTCATCAACGTTCATAAGTCGTTGCATGCACGCACGGCGGTTCCGGGAACTTTTCATATTGCCTTTGCTAATACATCCCCTATTTGGTCGATGTATGTCCGCCTGGAACGTCCCTTATCAGCCCTTCCACTCACATTCGCAGTATATATTTGTTTCATCTAACTTTCTTCCTTCAATCTCTCCACATGCCCAAACCAACGCAACATTCCTTTCTCAATTCTAGTCACTACATCTTCTTTCAGTCCACAACGTTCTCTAATCAGACTATTGCGTATCCTGTTAATTGCGTACAATGAAATTTAAAATTTACAATGAATTTAACCCACTGGGTGTGATTTACTTATTGATAATTTGGTAGTTAGTTGATAATTGTCGTCGTAGGAGTTCATTACATTTTGAATTTGTTTCGTAAAACTAATTATTTGAGAACCGTTAAAGCTACTTCTTTTTTAAAGCACTTATTTTGAAAATAAAGCAAACTAAAACTTCTTTGCATTTTGCGCACGAACAGATTCATGGCTAATACTGTCGACTAAACAAATTAAAATCATTAAACCCTGGTCTTTGCCTAAATCTCCAAAGAGATACGTCACATATTTAAGGATTTCAAAGAAATCTAGAATTATAAAACCTATTTAGAGGCTAAAAATACCACCCAGGCCGGGATATTCTCTGACTTAGGTACAGGCAGCGACATCTGGCTAAAGTAATTTGCACCACAAATCTAGGATTATGTCTGATAAAAAACTTGAACATTTCATTTTGCATGGAAGACTTTGTTTTCTCATTGCCTTAGAAATATTCAGGCTTTACTTTAATTAAAGCAACAAAAAAGTTCCATAAAAATTAAAATCAGTTCAACACAAACTCGTCCTTGCTGCGCAAAATGTGTTCAATTTATTTGTCGGTCATTATATTTACTTGTTTTATTCGTCATCGATGAAGAATTAAATAAGTTTCATGATTTCATTGCCGGTTCGGTCCAGAGCACAGGGTATCCTAGTTTGGGACCAGGAGAAAGGATTGTATTCTTTTTTGTTTCACTAACCCATGCTAAGGAAAATATTAAAATAAGTTATTATTAAAATAATAAATAATTTTTAAATAGGGTTTTTAGAAAGGATTGTGTTGTGCGGTAGTTACGTATATTGCAGGTATTAATAATCATCCGAATTGACTTGTTACCTATTCTAATTATCTAAACAAATCATATGCAATCTTTTCTGTATCGATATTGAAATAAAAAGGTCTTCAATTACCTGTCACGTTACACGCTCGCTTTTACAAAGCGTGTTTGTTTAGAGTTATTGTATCCATATCATTAACGTTTTTAATTAGAAGTCACGCTGGGTAGCTGATTGAAAAATCTCTTATGTGCTTCGACTGTGGCACACGATTCGACCTCTGGAGAAAAAACCAGATAAGTGCAATGATGATGGTGCGGACTCGCGCACTAAGGGTTCCGTAAAAATTTGTAGGGAGGTACTTACATACTATAAGCAATGTATGTGCCAGTATGTAAATGTTATGTTATGTTATAAAGTGTAGTATGGAAATCGTGTCTCGAATTTTTTTTGAGGTTTTACCAAACTTCAAAGACTTTTTGATTTAATTACAAATCGATTGTCGATTGTCGAGCCGGGACTCGAGCTCGCGACCTCTGGCTATCCGTGACAGCACTCTTCCAACTGAGCTAATGGGCGACTCACCGGCATCAGTGAAATTTCGAACCTCTTTACAATACTATCTGTATTACGATAATTATTACTTGCCAAATTTCACAGGTCTAGGTCTACGGGAGTACCCTATGAATATTGATTCCCTTAGGTGCCAAAATATACCTTCACGCGTATCTGAGATAAAGGGTCTTGACAGACAGCCAAATAAATGGACGGACGGACGACAAAGTGATGTTATAAGGGTTTCGTTGTTTTCTTTTGATGTACAGAACCCTAAAAATGCGTGGTGGAAAAATATTATTAAAAATGTTTGAAAAATGTTGAAAGTTGAATAACATTTTAAGTTTGATTTTACCTTGTAATACCCAAGTTTGATTTTACCTTGTAAGCAGAACCAGTTTTTTATATCTATTGTAATTTATTGCGATGACATTTTTTAGGTACTGGCTTGCAAATTTTTGTTTCACACTTACATTTACAATAATAACTTCCACGTAACACAATCTCTTGTACTGTTCCCAAACTAGGATAAAATATTAGTATTTCTTAATGATTCGCGATACTCATATATTAAACGAGTCATATCGGCCACGGCAACCGTAACGCTGCCGAAACGTCGGGAAATAGGTAATTACGTTTTACCTAATAAATAATCGCGATTAGACCCGTTTAATATTTAACTAGACAGAATATTATTTATTGTACACAGATATTACAGTGACAGAAATTATATAAAAAGTATAGTACAATTGGCGACCTTATAAGCAATTACTTTCAGGTAACCATATACGGAGACAAAAAGAAATTAGAGTCGGGTAGTCGATGCAATTTAGAAAGATTGAAATTAGAAATAAATAAAAAAATAGATATACATACATACCAACAATTAAATTAAATAGATAGATAGAGAACACTTTATTGTTCATAAAAATAGAAATCACACAGATATTTCTTAACCTAAAAGTACAGACGACCTTATCAATAAAAGTGATCTCTTCCAAACAACTCCTGCGGACTAATATATTAGAGAACGAAGTAGATTTAAAAACCTATCTAGAGGCTAAAAATTTCACCCATGCCGGGATTCGAACCCGCTACCTCTGGCTATCCGTACCAGAAATTTGTCCTTAGCACGGGTTAGTGCATTAAAAATAAAAATAGTATAAGGAAGTAGATGTACAAATATACAATATTATGGAAGCCAATATATATGGGAAGAGGAAATAATATAGTATCTAACTACCTAATATTTAGTTGCTGCATAGATCAGAGCCAGAATTGTTGAATTATAGAATACTTTATGCTATGGTAACCATCTGCAGTACAATTCCACCAAACTGCGATCCCCAACCCGCATGCCCAGCTTGGGGATTATGGGCACTACCCCGCAATGATGGCACAATCTTGCGCTATGGCGCTCATTAGGGTAGGGCTATGTCCAGCAGTGGACTAATATAGCCTGAAGAAGAAGAACCATCCAAGAATGGAACATGAACTTGCGCCTAGACTGAGGCTATTTGTACAAATCATTCACGGCGGTCTCCAGTGGCAATCGAAACTCAATTTTGGTAGTCTAGCGTAATACCCTCTAGAGCATCTAGGCAACCATATAAAAAAAATTGCTTGTATTTTTAATTTGAACAGGTGTGTGATTAAATCGCTAAAGTAGAAAAGGAATTTAGTATTCTTCGTCTTGAGGCTATATTAGTCCACTGCTGGACATAGCCCTTTTTTTTTTTTGTTACCCAGGAGAAACCCCAATTGCGGGTACCACTGGCTCGGGGGAGCACAGTGGTTATGTCGGACTCCCCGCCCTGAAAAGGGCGGTATACCGACTAAAACTCCTGGGGTGTTCCTCCGCACTCGCATGGGACAGGGCCGCGGGAACGCGTTTGCACACTTCCGCGACCCCGTCTGCGGTTGCCCTTGCGGGCACTCCTCCAGGGGGGGATACATTACGTCCCCCCTGCTCCGCTGAAGGCACTCCGGAACACGCAGAGCGCCTTCCAGCACGGGACCTCTCAATCGAGCGGTAGGCCCCCCGACCCACCGCCCGAAGGCCCCCCTTATGGCGGCAGACGGTCGGCATACGCCCGCCGTCTGCGCCCGGTTCTCCGACGGCGGAGAGGGAGTGCAAGAGGATCATCCTCTCGCGCCCTCTCCGCCGCCTCCTTTCTCGTCATGACGGCCTCACAAAACGCGAGGACCGCCGCCCAGGCCTCCTCGCTGCCGACCATCGCACTGACGATCGCCGGCAGCGAGAGGTCCGCCCCAATAGCCGCGGCCAACTCGGCACGCGGCTCCTTAGGACATAGCCCTCCCCTAATGAGCGCCGTAGCGCAAGGTTGTGCCATCATTGAGGGGTAATGCCCATAATCCCCACGCTGGTCATGCGGGTTGTTGATGGAATTGTACTGCAGGGGGCGCTGCTGCCCACCCCCCGGTTTGTGTCCCTTAGTCGCCTTTTACGACACCCGCGGGAAGAATTTGGGTTGGTGCTATTCTCTAGGCCGACACCACACAGCATTTAGTATTAATTTGCTTTAAAGTGTGACGAAAGTGACTAACGTTAGCCAATCAATATACAAATTGCTAAAGTTTACCGTTGGGATGCTACCAATTACATTTTAATAGTCAACATCAGTCAACAGCTTGTTAATCACCACAACTCTGTTGCTATGTCGCGGCTAGCACACTTTGTGCCAAAGGGGCTACTAGATAACATTAAAGATTATTTATGAAAAATACGCCTGGAATTAAAGCCTTTTGCGTAAAGGGCATTACACACGGCAAAGATACGATAATTATTTCACTAAAATTAATTGGCGGGTGTCGTAAAAGGCGACTAAGGGACACAAACCGGGGTGTGGGCAGCAGCGCCCCCTGCAGTACAATTCTACCAAGCTGCGATCCCCAACCCGCATGCCCAGCGAGGGGATTATGGGCATTCCCCCCCAAGGATGGCACTGCCTTTCGCTATGGCGCTCATTAGGGGAGGGTTATGTCCAGCAGGGGACTAATATAGCCTGAAGAAGAAGAAGAAAATTAATTGGATTGATTGGATTACATTCGATTACAAGTAAGTTTGATCTGAAGACCTGGCAGGGAGTCGCTGGAAGACACAAGACCGTGATGCTTAGAAAACCATGAGGAAGGCCTTGGTATATCCTGCAGTGGGCGTAAAATGGCTTATCATGATGAATAAATAAGTTTAGTTCTGTCATCGTTATTCAGATACTTAAAAAGAGGTTACCTCTCTAACCCGTTGCCTTTATTACCTTCAGGTACATACACCATCATCAACCCATTATGTCCCCACCGAGGGGCGCGGTGGGGATATAATTCTCTTCCCTCAGGAAGGTATAGTCCATACTCGACCACGGGGTCCAAGTCTGGATTAGTGGAGGCATGCAAGACTAGGGCCTGGTCTTAATGCCAGTAAGACCTTTTTCAGAAGACAGCACGTTAAGCAATTGGTGCCGGCTGTCGTCGATAGATGACAGTTAAGTCAAGCCTTAGGGCGGCTTGAAAACTTCTGACAGGTACATACATAAATACGTACAATAACTCACGCTTGGATCCCGGAGCGGTAGATCAGGGAAAGGCACTGCAAAAGGGTAAAAATAGCCTCCTAGCTACAACACTGGCCTTAGACGCAAAAGGCCGTATGTGCGCGGCGCCGCTCCCCGTAACGCAATAATTTCCATAATCTCAATAATTAAATGTCGCGAACAACGAGTGTTGTTATCGGCCGGACGCTGCGATGAGGCTGTTGCACTGATGACGGGGCGAACGGGATGGAACGAGAGTTTTGCAATGATCCTTTTCCATTGCTGCTTAGGGCAGCTGTTACGCTGTCATGCTGTTTACTCTCAATTTTTTTTTTTACTATGCGAGCGACACAGGATGCTAGGCATTACGGTGTGCCAGGCATGCGGTTTCGCTGGCATAATCTTTCTTGTATAGTATTTTCTAAGGTTAACACGAGCAGTAGACATAATTAAAACTGTTTTTATACGGATTTATGCTCGTTTATTACATTTTTACAATTTTCCAACGTTTCGGCACTTTTTCAGGTGCCGTGGTCCCGGATGACTGAGGTGACAGGTGTCTTTTAGAAATCATTAACGGTTAGTTTACTACCCTCGGAAAAAATTACAAAAGTTAATTATGAAGTTACGTTCCAAAATCGGTTGCCTGTTCATGACGTCGTTGCCGAATGAGTATGACTAACAGTTTTTGACTTGCCTTATTTAGAATCTTGGCGCTCCCCACGATGTCCTTTTTAGGTGATATTTTGACACACGTAGGTAAGAGATAGTGGTCTCGGCATCTCTTCAAGAAATGTAGGCTGGTAACAGTTCTTGCGCGCTTGGTCTTCAAAGATTCTAAACGGCGAATTTTGTTGGCGATTTCCAGTCCGTGCTGGTCTGTATAGTATTTTCTAAGGTTAACACGAGCAGTAGACATAATTAAAACTGTTTTTATACGGATTTATGCTCGTTTATTACATTTTTACAATTTTCCAACGTTTCGGCACTTTTTCAGGTGCCGTGGTCCCGGATGACTGAGGTGACAGGTGTCTTTTAGAAATCATTAACGGTTAGTTTACTACCCTCGGAAAAAATTACAAAAGTTAATTATGAAGTTACGTTCCAAAATCGGTTGCCTGTTCATGACGTCGTTGCCGAATGAGTATGACTAACAGTTTTTGACTTGCCTTATTTAGAATCTTGGCGCTCCCCACGATGTCCTTTTTAGGTGATATTTTGACACACGTAGGTAAGAGATAGTGGTCTCGGCATCTCTTCAAGAAATGTAGGCTGGTAACAGTTCTTGCGCGCTTGGTCTTCAAAGATTCTAAACGGCGAATTTTGTTGGCGATTTCCAGTCCGTGCTGGTCTGTATAGTATTTTCTAAGGTTAACACGAGCAGTAGACATAATTAAAACTGTTTTTATACGGATTTATGCTCGTTTATTACATTTTTACAATTTTCCAACGTTTCGGCACTTTTTCAGGTGCCGTGGTCCCGGATGACTGAGGTGACAGGTGTCTTTTAGAAATCATTAACGGTTAGTTTACTACCCTCGGCAAAAATTACAAAAGTTAATTATGAAGTTACGTTCCAAAATCGGTTGCCTGTTCATGACGTCGTTGCCGAATGAGTATGACTAACAGTTTTTGACTTGCCTTATTTAGAATCTTGGCGCTCCCCACGATGTCCTTTTTAGGTGATATTTTGACACACGTAGGTAAGAGATAGTGGTATCGGCATCTCTTCAAGAAATGTAGGCTGGTAACAGTTCTTGCGCACTTGGTCTTCAAAGATTCTAAACGGCGGGCTCCTTGTAAACTTAACTAATAGGCATTTTGATTGCGACGCAACATTGTCACATAGTTATTATTAGTAGTCAGATTTTTCAACCAGCAATGAATCGCTTCCAACGCGAATCGGCCTAACAAAATCCATTAGCGGTAACATGTCACAGCGGGAACCAGTTAGGCAAATTATCCTCGCGGAATCACTGAGTCCACCTGCCGACTGGACGCCAGCGGGTGCTTGTGTGCGTATGCTGCGGTCCAACCGCATTTTTTAGTCATTTGTTTCGCAGATAGTTTAGATTTCGATCTGGAAATAAAAATATCAATCGATTACAATGCTGGACATAGACTTGGGTCAAAAGATATGTCGTAATTGAATAATGGAAATATATGTGTATATTCATATACAAAGTAGAAACTTTCAGCAGGGCAATAAGAGAAAGTACCTTAACCGTCGCAGGAAAATGGTATAAGGAGTCCCCTAAACCATTAAATGTATTCATGAAATTTTCATAGGCCTCAACATAGGAGTCTCATGAGACGTTGAGGCCTATTCACAGATTTTCAGAAATAGCCATTTGACACAAAACAATCTTTATGCCAATCATTTGTAATAAACTTGTATGGAACCAGTGCCACAATATCTTAAAGAAACGCTCTTTGCCAAAAATTTTAAACATGGCAAACTTTTTAATTGTTTTAAAAACCTAATATGACGAGGATGTTCAAATAATGAACAACAACATTTGGTCGAGTATTATTTCTCATCGCACCGCGGTATTATAAGTTTTGCACTTGTGTGTCTGTCTATGACATTTTAGGACCACTGACAACGAAGTTTTTTTATCAAACGATTTTGTTTTAAATGTCTGAGTTCTAGTTTTTACACTTAACTGGTTAAACGGATGGTTTCAATTTTCCACTAAAATAATACTTTTACCGCATCACACTTTGCTCGGCGTTTGCAGTTACGATATTATGCGTGGAGCGTTGTTCTATGGAACTATTGTAATATTTTCTTATGGGTTACGCAACTTGCATGTAAACCGCTTTCAAGTGCGGTTTATGTATTAACTTTTAAATAACTACCTCATCATGGTTTTTGCATTGATTGCTTTGCGTGTATTTTTGCGTGGTTTTTACATTTTTGTAATGTCATTCTGAAACACAACAAGGCAACAAGTTAAAGGCTCTTAAAATATATAAAAGATATTTGTCTAAGTCTAAGTACAGGATACTCTATTTTTGGGACACCCTGTATAGGTATATATATGTGTATGTCCCAAAAATAGTGAAAAGCGGAAGTCCAAAGATAGAGCATATCTAGGGGTACTCGAATCACCCCCCATGTATATGGTTCCGCGATTTTTTGTACTTTAATTTGCTTTATTATTACTATTTAACATACAAGCAGCTTTTTACACAGATATTACAGTGACAGAAATTATATAAAAATATAGCACAATTGGCGACCTTACAAGCAATTTCTTTCAGGTAACCATATACGGAGACAAAAATAAATTAGAGTCGGGTAGTCGATGCAATTTAGAAAGATTGAAATTAGAGATAAATTATATTAAAAAATAGATATACATAGATACCAACAATTAAATTAAATAGATAGATAGAGAACACTTTATTGTACATAAAAATAGAAATCACACATATATTTCTTAACCTAAAAGTACAGACGACCTTATCAATAAAAGTGATCTCTTCCAAACAACTTCTGGATATACTGGACTAATATATTAGAGAAGGAAGTAGATTTAAAAACCTATTTAGGGGCTAAAAATTTCACCCATGCCGGGATTCGAACCCGCAACCTCTGGCTATCCGTGCCAGAGGTTGCGGGTTAGAATCCCGGCATGGGTGAAATTTTTAGCCTCTAAATAGGTTTTTAAATTTGTTCCTTAGCACGAGTTAGTGCATTAAAAATAAAAATAGTATAATAGGTAAATTATTTATTTGTAAACATAATTATGTACAAATTTGGGTTATATTGTAACGAAGATTATGTTCAATGAAATGTCACTACAATTGTCACAATTATTGCACTATACAGCATTCACTTAATGTATTAATAATAAAATAAAATATCTTAGTGAGTACAAATGTCTAAAGTGCATGCCAATAAAACAATTTAGGAAATGATGGTTAGGAAAACCTTTGCCAAATAAGAATCAAAACAGTTATATAAAACACTTACGTAATATAAAATGTAAACAAAAAAAAACTTAATTATAAATTTACAACCTATTTACAAAAATTTACAACAAAAAAAAAATCATTATAAACTTTTAGCTGATGCATGTACATAAATAAATAAATGAATAAATAATAAATATTCATGGACATATTACACAGATCTCGTTAGCCCTATACTAAGTACAATTAAATGATTTGTGTCATAGGTGCTAGCTCGACGGTAAATTTAATACAATAAATACTTAGATAACATCCAAGACCCGAGACAAACTAGAAAAGTTCGTTTCCTAGTTTGACCCGACCGGGGTTCGAACCCGAGACCTTTGGTTTTACAGTCAGCGTGCCAAACCGCTGCGCCACCGAGGCCGTAAACCGTATATTACTTCCGTGCACTTGTCAAATGTTTACGTAGTCAGTTTTTAAATCAGTTTACTGAAGGAGCACTGATTACAGTTTGTAATACCAACATATCGTACCAACTCCTTGTATGTCCCCACTTCTGGGACACGGGTCTCTTCCTGCACCGCAGGAAGGTAAGACCAAACCCACCACGGCGGCCAAGTCCGGATTGGTAGAGGGTTGTAAGACAGTGACGGGTTTTACTATTATTATATGTACATTACGTACACAACGTCAAGAACAACACACTTGATTTGGAGGAAGAGAAGAAGAAGACTCTTACAGACAACGTGGTAGTTCACAGGTTATATTAACTTTGCTCCACTGTAGCAAAGGTTCTGGAACAAAACCGGCCAAGTGCAATTTGAACTTTCGCACCGAGGGTTCCGTACTAGTAACTCCCTCTCGCGTCCGGTGGCAGAAATAATATTAATTTAAATTTTTAGTGCACTTAGGAAAGTATTTAGTGGTCCGACTTTTTTTATAATTTATCGTTACAATCATATCACACTAATATTACAAAGGCGAAAGTTTGTGAGTGTGTATGTGTGTTACTTCCTCACGTCTAAACGGCTGGAGCGATTTTAAAATAATTTGGTATGGAGCTAGCTGTTACCCTGGAATAACACAGAGGCTAAGTCTTACTACGATAAACCGGGGGTAACACCGCGGGGCACAGCTAGTATACAATAAATCAACAATACTATACCTCCCTTGAACGCCAAGTTTAATCTATACAGGCACCCATTTTTGCAATATAACCTAAACTTCAGAGAGTAGTTTAGTTTAGGTTATGTAAATGGAGTCCTCACATGTGGCACCTGTCTTCGGACGTTTACTGCTAAAATTGGTTACATTAGTCATGTGAGGACGCACCTGTAACACAAAACAGAATTGGTCGCCGTTGCCGAAATCGGCATGGAAGGCATCATAATCATAACCTTAACTAAAATCTGCGACAAAACATTTTTGTTTTATGGAGACTCCCTTTATTTTTTCATTTAATTGAACATTTTAACAACCAACCTACTACGGTTCTAATTATGTAGCCCTTTAAAAGTGGGACGAACGGACAGACAGACAGCGAATGCAGAGTAAAGGGTCCGTTTGGCACCCTTCGGGTACTTCTTTTTCTTCGGTTGTTTAACTCCTAGGAGAGCATAGGGCTACAACCACAAATTTCTACTTCTGACGGTGGTTTGCGATAGCCCACAATTCAGGCCAGCTAGGCTATTCTGGGGCGGAACCCTAAAAAAATTACGAGAGCCAGTGCGAAATAAGAGAATTAAGCAAAGACATAGAAGAATACTTTGACACTACAGAACGTTGTACTAATAATAAACGTTGCCAAACAAACGTTGAATAAAACCATTACAAAATCTGGTGCAATCACTAACCTTCTCCAAAGCGAACCAGGTTCTTTAGTATTTTGTTAGTTCTGAGCTATTTTAACCCCAACAAAGTAATATTACTCGAAATAGATACATAGTTAAAGATAAGCTCAAAACAATCAACCCACATTTTCGTATATTAAATTACAAATTTTCATTACGGCACAAACGTTTCCTAGTTGACCTACGATCTACCAGTATTACTTCGGTATTGGAGACCACGAAATGCGCAGCAAACGAACCCACTTAATTATTAACATACATTATTCGTGGTATTTCTACACAAGAACTGACAACTAATTCAGAATCCGTACGTCTTTATTTAATACTCGCACGTAATTCGTACGTAATAAGAATTTCCGTAAAGTCATTAATGTCGCCTAGACTACTCGATAGAAATCGACCAAAGACTTGATCCTTAAAAAATACGCCTTTCTTTCGGAGACCCGCCGCAGCGAGCAGATATTACAAAATGAGAGGTCGCCAGTATCTAAGTAATTGCTCCTATATTGTTCCCACGTTGTACAACGGTAAAGGCTTAACGTTGTTTTATAATAAATAAGGCATTATCTGCAATAATAACTCGATTGAGAGAGGAACAATAGCCGCGGACTTATGGGAGGTGGATAGGATCAGCGGTGCTGGATTTATACAGAGCTGTGGAGGTATCCCTCTGTTCGAACCCGATGGATGTTCTGGACGGATGGACGAACCTGGGAAGACTTAAATGGGGTACGATCACTACTTAGAGATTCTTTATAACTATGCAGACACACATGTTAAGTTCCGTACCATTTGAATCACACTATTTTGTCTACGTCTTACCTTCAAAGGGCTTTATTTCGTCGCAATTTTCATAAAATGACAGATTATTTTATTAACTTATTAATGTTAAAAACCTATTTAAAGGCTAAAAAATTGGTTATTCGCCCATTAGCTTAGTTGAAAGAGCGCTGGCATGGTTAGCCAGAGGTCGCGGGTTCAAGTCTCGGCATGGGTGAAATTCTTAGCCTCTAAATAGGTTTGTAAAAATTGTTCTTAGCACGGGTTAGTGCACTAGAAAAAAAAGAATATAATACTTATGGCATTGTCTGGCTAACCGTGCCAGAGGTTTTAGCCTCTAAATAGGTTTTAAAAATAGTCCATAAGTATTAACCAGCTCCAGCTAGATCCGTCGTCCGAGAGGGCTGGTGTACGGCAAGTCTCGCTGATTTAATTGCGCCCTGCGTTAATTGGCCATTGTCCACTTGATTGCCCTAGCGCCGCACTACAGTTAACCGGGGGGCATTGTCTGTCGTTTCGTTGGGCCTGAATGAAGCCGGGGATTTTAATTAGTTTTGGCGAGGCTCTCAATTTTAATCAATTGTGTTCCAGTCTATTGGGAGTTTTTGCGCTGAAAGTTTTTTTGTGCAAGAGTCATTGTCCATCTGTGAAATAAACTGGAGGGAACTAATTCGTTTCGTTATCAATCCTCGTAAGTCCCCACTGCTGAGGCACGGGTCTCTTCCTGCATCGCAGCACGGTTAGGCCATACTCCACCACGGGGGCCAAGTCCGGGTTGGTGCAGGATTGTAAGACAGTGGCGGGCCTTACTGTCAGAAGTTATCAAGTCGCCCATAAGGCCTCTGACATGGCTTAACGACTGCCATTATGTGACAGCCGGCACCAACGGCTTAACGTGCCTTGCGAAGCACGGAGGGAACTAATTAAATGATCTAAAACTAGCAATGGTGGATGATCGAATGGTTGCAATAAAATAGTTTATTTTGACCACGCGGATAAGTGTCTCAACTCCCTAGAAGGGTTAATTTACAAACAGAGTAACAAAGTATTCATTATACTTCCAAAACCCGAGATTAATAGTAGGAAGCGCTCGTTTAGGATGGGTGACCGTCCCGTTTTTACCGCTAGTGACATTTTTTCTGAATGCTCCATGCTTCGCAAAGCACGCTAAGTCGTTGGTCATTGGACATCCGATTTTGTCACGATCTGCAGACGGCGTCAGTCTGGGTACTTTTCATGCGCAATATGTACCTCGTTACGACATTACAGGATATCATACTTTAAAATTTATGATAAAATTTTGATGACCTCTATGGCGCAACGGTAGCGCATCTGCCTACCATGCGAGAGGTCCCGTGATCGATCCCAGGGATGAGGACTAAAAAAAAGCCCCCAGGTCTTGGATGTTTACACGTTTGTGATGTCGCTGTTTTTGGTACCCACGACACAGGGTATCCTAATGTGGGGCCAGAAGCAATGTATGTGACAGTATGTAAATGTAAAAAAAAATCAGAGACAAGTAATTGTGGTGTGTAGGCTTAATTATTAATATTTCACGATTTATTGTTTGGTACTTGGCCTGAAATGAAATGTAAAGGTTTTATTCAAAGTCGCGCAGAAACTACGGTTTAATGAACGTAACAATTCAAACTAGATGTTCATTCCAAAATTTAGATCATTTTGGAGAAAACGTGGACAAAAAACTCCAAACGTAGTCTTTTCAAAGTCCTTAATGAACAGAGTTTACATACTTTTTTTAAAACCTAGAACTCACGCATTGTACTGGCTTTAATTCCAGACATCATTGTCATCAAAATAATCCTTTAAGTTATAGTAGCCCTTTTGGCACAAAGTGTATTTAACACATTTTTTGAACCGCGTTTCAGGCAAGCTTAATATATCTTCAGGGATTTTTTATAGATGAAATCCCTGCCTCAATAAAAATAATAAATGCATAGGATTTTCGTAGCAATATCCCTGCTAACCGTGAAGAAAATTATAGTGAGGTAACTTTGCTGTGTGGTGTCGGCTTTGAGAATAGCACCAACCCAATTCTTCCCGCGGGTGTCGTAAAAGGCGACTAAGGGACACAAACCGGGGGGTGGCCAGCAGCGCCCCCTGCAGTACAATTCCACCGAACTGCGATCCCCAACCCGCATGCCCAGCGTGGAGATTATGGGCATTACCCCCTATGACAATATAACATTTTTTTTTTTTATTACAGAGATTTGTGTGCATAATTTTATTTAGGATAATAAATATATAGGTTGTTTGTTTTTCACAAAGTAATATTTGCGCACCCTGACGGGTAGAGCATGCTTGTACCATAATATTAAGTTACCACCTACATGATATGTAATTACCATGCTTTAGCAAATAAATTATTCAAAAAAAAAATATGATAGCACAACGTGGCGCTCTTTAGGGGAGGGCTATGTCCAGCAGTGGACTAGTATAGCTTGACGACGAACTTTAGTGCCTGAGGTGTTCACACAACTCAGCGCTTGAAATTTTCAATCCGCAGTGGGCACGCGTGGTAAATGCCCAGACTCTCTCTCTCTTGGAGGGAAGGCCTGTGCCCTGCAGTGAGACGTATATCTTCTTCTTCGTCGTTCCCTCATTAATCAGGATCGTAGGTGACTTATTTCCACAGCGTACGGTTTTCTGCGGTGGTGTGTGGTGTCGGCCTAGAGAATAGCACCAACCCAATTCTTCCCGCGGGTGTCGTAAAAGGCCACTAAGGGACACAAACCGGGGGGTGGGCAGCACCGCCCCCTGCAGTACAATGACACCGAACTGCGATTCCCAACCCGCATGCCCAGCGTGGGGATTATGGGCATTACCCCCTATGATAGCACAAATTGGCGCTCTTTAGGGGAGGGCTATGTCCAGCAGTGGACTAGGATAGCCTGACGATGACGGTTTTCTGCTATGTGGACCGCCTAGTACAAGCTGCGGGTACATGAGACGTATATGGAGTACATAAAAAAAATTTTTTTTTGCATCGCTACATATTTCTGAAACAACGTCCCATAGAATGTTCAAACTCATTAACTGTCTAATCATCAACAATCAAGTCTTAATATCTAATTATACGCCCGGGGTGTCCGGTGTTCATAATTGCACGTCTCCAATGTTGCCAGCTGCGGGGTCGAATTAAAACAATTAACCCGCCAACCGGCGGTGTTGCCACAAATAAAATCTAGCGGGCTAAGGCCGGACAAATGAGTTACCTGACGTGGTTTTGCTATGGCATAGTGAATTTGGCCTCATATTTTAGGGTTGGGTTACTGTACGTAATACAGAGAATATTGTAAAGAGGTTCGAAATTTCACTGATGCCGTGAGTCGCCCATTGGCTCAATTGGTAGAGCGCTGGTACGGATAGCCAGAGGTTGCGGGTTCGAATCCCGGCATGGGTGAAATTTTTAGCCTATAAATAGGTTTTTAAATTTGTTCCTTAGCACGGGTTAGTGCATTAAAAATAAAAATAGTGTCACAAAAATTATATCTATAGAGAACAAATTGGTGGACACAGCGTTGAGAGCTTAACCTTCCTAAGTCTTGAGTTGTTGCATATTGCTATTTTTAAGCACAGGACTAAGCAGGTACATCTACTTCTTCTTATCGTGTCTATGGCAAGACTTTGTGGTGAAAAGAGTTGCCCATCAGCGTTAGAGATTAGCTGATTGTTGCCCAGGGTGCGCTAGACATAAAGTGAGTACGTCGTTCGGGGAGGCTCCTTGCATGCACCCCATCAGCAGGTTAATTGCCAACCAGATAACTTTGACGATGATCTAAAGCGAAAGAATATTTTTTACTAACTGTCCCGGCTTCGTACTGCCACAGGATTCGTCTATGCAATTCTTGTTACCTACCATGGTAACGCAATAAATAAATATTTGAGAGTTTGGCTTCATAAAAATTACGCTAACAATAAAATATTATCCCACGGGTACGCTTACCGAGATATCAAGTATACTATGTTTCAACTCAGATCTTCGTCTACCTGTATGCCAAGTTTCATGTATCTTCATTCAGCCGGTATGGCGTGATTGAGTAACAAACATACTAACACCTTCACAAACTTTAACATTTATACTATTAGTAGAAGCGCTCGTGGCCTACGCAAACCGAGTGATTGGAATCAATCACTTGAGTTAAGCAACAACCGGCGGGGTCAGGTGCAGGATGAGTGACCGTCCCGTTACCACTGCTAGTGGCATTTTCCCGAGCGCTTCCGTGATACGCAAGCCGGCTGTCATGTAATGGCAGTGGTTAAGCCATGTCAGAGGCCTTATGGGCGGCTTGATAACTTCTGTCAGTAAGGCCCGCCAATCCTCCTTACAATCCTCTTCAATGTCTTAAAATCCTCCACCAACCCGGACTTGGCCCCTGTGGTAGAGTATGGCCTAACCTTCCTGCCATGCAGGAAGAGACCCATGCCCCAGCAATGGGGACATACAAGGGTTGGTAACGATAACGAAACTATTAGTAGAATCGGCTACTAAGAATCGGATATCGTGGTATTCGTGTAACAGAAATATCGGAACTAATATGACATTTAACTTTACATAACTTTTCAAACTAGTGAAGAAAAGTTTTATACAGAGCAGGAAGGAGTATTACACTCGTGTGCTTTCAGCAAAAACCGAAGCCTACTCTAAAGCCCGAGGTATAATCTAAAAACTGACAGATATGTGTACAGCATACAACTTATTTATTTAGATGTTCGTAAACTCGAAAATGTTCTGACATTGTAATATCAGAACATTTTCCTATGGACTAACCGTGGTCTAACCCAACAAAAAAGACCAGCAATCGACGAATCACGAACCGACCCTAAGCCACCTACCTGTACTATACTCCATTGATAAGTGGGCACGGTAGCCGGACGTCACCTATACACAAACACATATACACAAACAGACAAATATACAACATCAATGTACACCGCACCACAACCGCAGTAATTGGTTCGCTCTTCAGAGAACCTGTTAGGTCTTTGTGTTTAACCCTGTGAGGGTTCTGCCTCTGCATCTACGTAATGAGATGATTTATACAGCGTCCAGTGGCATATTCAATCACACTAAATTGGTGAACTCTATATATACGTTTTGGGATGATTTATACAGCGCTCAGAGGCATCTTTACTCACACAAGTTATGTGAACTCTGCATCTAAGTAATGGGATGATTTATATAGCGTCCAGTGGCATCTTTACTTACACTAGATATGTGAACTCTGCATCTAAGTAATGGGATGATTTATATAGCGTCCAGTGGCATCTTCACTCACACTAGATAGGTGAACTCTGCATCTAAGTAATGGGATGATTTATATAGCGTCCAGTGCCATATTCACTCACACTAGATATGTGAACTTTGCATCTAAGTAATGGGATGATTTATATAGCGTCCAGTGGCATCTTTACTCACACTAGATAGGTGAACTCTGCATCTAAGTAATGGGATGATTTATATAGCGTCCAGTGGCATCTTCACTCACACTAGATAGGTGAACTCTGCATCTAAGTAATGGGATGATTTATATAGCGTCCAGTGGCATCTTCACTCACACTGGATAGGTGAACTCTGCATCTACGTCATGAGATGATTTATACAGCATCCAGTGGCATTTTTACTCACAGTAGATGGGTGAACTCTGCATCTCCGTAATGAGATGATGTATGCATTGTCTAGTGGCATCTTTACCCACACTAGACGGGGAAGGGACCACTCGGATACCGTAATGCCTGGGAGATGGTGTCAGATGGTGTAGGCTTGCCCAGCACCTATAACATCCTGACAGCTTAGTCGGCCTAGCCCACAGGAAAGTAGTCCACCATTCAGTCCTGCCTAAATCCACCATTTGTCAACTCGGCTAAGCAGAAGAGGCAATATAGTTTTAGCAGTCACCAAAATAAAAAAAAAAATAGGCGTAAAAAATAGTAATAGTCTTCGCAGAAGCCAGCAACAGCCAATAATATATAAATTAAGGAGTAAGTTTCCCCAAATTGATCAGCAGACCATTTCAACTCGATCAGCTATTCAATGGATTGGTCGGCAAATCCTGAGACAGATAGATAGATAGTAATGTGTTTGTACTTTTCGATATATGTTGTTATTTCATTAGCGGTTCATAACAGTACTTTTGAACTTTATATTTAATATAATCCATTACAGGCCAAACCTAATACGATAACGAAGTAAACATTAAACAACTATATAACTACTAGTTATATAATATCAACCCAGACTTGGCCCTCGTGGTGGAGTATGGCCTAACCTTCATGCGATGCAGGAAGTGACCCGTGCCCCAGCAGTGGGGACATACAAAGGTTCATACAGAACGATATAATATGTATATAATGGCCCTCGTGAATTTGTTTAGTGATCATGTAACATAACATACAAAACTTACATACAATTTTACATACAGGCACATACATTGCTTCTGGCCACACACTAGGATACCCTGTGTCGTGGGAACCAGAAACAACGACATCACAAACATGTAAACATCCAAGACCTGGGGTTCTTTTTTTGTTTCCAGCCGGGATTCGAACCCGGGACCTTTTGCATGGTAGGTAGATGCGCTACCGCTACGCCACAGAGGTCGTCGTACACACATAATTATCTTTTTAAGATTTTGTTAAGCTCTAAAACATTTTTTTATAATATTTTACCCCAATTAATACTTTAATGATACGTTATTATGAGGCGACCGGGGACGACTGAGAGATATTGAAAACAGAAGGGAGGTCTGGGCAAAGACCTCAGTGGAATACAAAAGGGGCTAAGAAAGGTTTACGATCATCAGCAACTGAGTTCAAACTCAACCCTCAAGCGGGTCAAAACCCTTCTACCCACAGAGCTCGCGGCTGATTTTTATCTCCAATTATTGAGTTTTCACGGCAATTAAATATTATCAGCGGTTTCCGCGGATGCGCACTCTGCGCCGATCCGCCTAAAGATAAAGGATTAAATGAATCCTGTGGGAATATTCATTAGTTTTACTTTTGTTTGTATCCGTCTCGAGATAAGAGGAGATTAGGTGAGACCGTGAGTACAACTAGGTAAGCGTGAGATGCAAGATAATGATTAATCGGTAGTTTTGCCTTCAACGTTAACTTACATACATACATAACCTCACGCCTGTATCCCAGAGGGGTAGGCAGACACCAGGGACTGTCACTTGCCACGATCTTGACAGATCACCTTCGCTTCATCAACGTTCATAAGTCGTTGCATGCACGCACGCCAGTTCCGGGTACTTTTTATGTTTCCCTTTGCTAATACATCGCGTATTTGGTCGATGTAAGTCCGTCTGGGACGTCCCGTACCAGCCCTTCCGCTCACATTCGCAATATATATTTGTTTCGTCAGTCTTTCTTCCTTCATCCTCTCCACATGTCCAAACCAACGCAACATTCCTTCTCAATTCTAGTAGCTTTAATTGTTTTATTTTCAATTAACGTGAGGATGTCTTCGTTAACTAAAGACTTTGAAAACCACCTTTTCCCTTAGCCGCAGCATCTGCGACTTAATAAATAAATAAAAAATATTTGAAATTTTAGGTGAGAATCTAATTTATAATGCATGTGGTATCATCAGTATAATATTTGGATGGAATTGTGCTTACCAGATATTGGCGCATCACGCTTGTTATTATCTATTGAACCTTAGTGAAATGTATCGTGCTTGTCTGCAAAAATACATTTAAGAAACAAATTTTGTAGGTTAATTGCGTTAGACACAAAAAAGTTCCCCACGGCAAACGATTTTTAGGATTTTGAAAATAAGTTGTATCATCACAATTACAATCCTCTTTTTGCGGATGTGTATAGACGTTTTTTTACACTCACTTAAGGTCCTTACTACTTAAAAAAAGTCGCGATTAGATTTGATTAGATTCATACTTTTTATTGCACACCATTTATTTTGAGAGTATACGTATGTATGACAAAATAGATTGGACCCGTTTAATTTATAAGTTATAACTTTTGCATTTAGGTAGTACCTACCTAAATGCAAAAGTTACAAATTAATGGTAGAACTCAATTATGGGGTCAATGGGGAGGTCGGGGAGGTCGTGGGTTTGAATCCCGGCATGTACAAAAGACTTTGTTTTATGAGTTATTGACATTTATGAAATTATAGTAGCAATACCACTCGCTAACGGTGAAGGAGAACATCGTGAGGAAACCTGAGTATCTAAAGTGTTCAACTGTCTCAGCGCTTGAAATTGCCAATCCGCGGTGGCAATTTCTCTTATTGAGAGAAGACCTGTGCCCTGCAGTGAGACGTATAAAGACTAAATAATAAGGTTTCCTCCTGGTATATGAGTACTTCGTAGGGCGGCTCTAAAGAACCGATAATTATAGACAACTATTATATTATTTAAAACTGTTTTTATACGGACTTCACTCGTTTATTATATTTTACAATTTTCCGACGTTTCGGCACTTTTACAGGAGCCGTAGTCTCGGATGACACCTGTAAAAGTACCGAAACGTCGGATTTTTTTTAAATATAATAAACGAGTGAAACCCGTATAAAAACAGTTTTAATTATGTCTAGTACTCGTGTTAACCTTAGAAAATACTAAACTATTATAATATTTTAAAAAACCTATTTAGAGGCTAAACATCAAACCCAAGACCACTGGCTATCCGTGCCAGCGCTCTTCTAACTGAGCTAACGGGCGACTTACCGGCATCAGCAAAATTTCGAACCTCTTTTCAAAACTCTCTGTATTACGTACAGGCAGCGACATCTGGCTGAAGTAATTTGCATCACTTGCAGCCCCGAGTACCTACTTTGCAGTTAGGTTATATTATTACTTAGAAATGACATCCACCTACCACATTTCGCAATCATATTCCACAATAAAACCCATTCGCAATCAAATTTGACCTCTATTGTGGCGTCCAATATGCATTCTAATTTAATACGCATCATGCGAATGCGTCTAATGTTCAATTTCCTTTGAAATTTCCATTTTATAGAGAGAGTCGTAAACACTGGCACCATAGTGAAGGCTTTGTGCTTTCAAATGAATTATCGTAAATGGCTGAATCGATTCTTACGAATCGTATATTGAAATCGGCACATGAAGGAGCGATTTGTATGATAGGTACGATGAGAGGTGGTCAAACATGGTAAATGGTCTTTTGTAAAGGCGGTAGCGATGCTGCGATGCGTACATTAAAATTATTCTTTTCACGGCCTTTCAAAGTCAATGCAGGATTGGATTCAATGTAAGTAGTTAATTTACTCTCGAGAGTGATGAATATGAAATAGGAATAAGAATATTTTTATTGACCAAAGAATATAAAATACAGCTTTACGCTACATTATATTAAAATATACAATATAAAATATACAAAGGACTAATAGTACATTGAATAGCACAAAACAAACAGCATCTGCAGACTAAGGTATATTAAAAATGTGACATTTCGTTAAAAATGTGGCATTAAAAATGTTAATAATCGCGACTTTCCAGTGCATTCATTGTCAAATTCTGACATTTCATTGACTCGTGCCATCTGACGCTGAAGTGTTATCCCCGTTGGACACACGTGGGAATTACAATATAACAACAACATAACATTTACATACAAGCACAAACATTGCTTCTGGCCCACACTAGGATAACCTGTGTCGTGGGAACCAGAAACAACGACATCACAACCATGTAAACATCCAAGATCTGGGTTTTTTTTTGTTCCCAGCCGGGGATCGAACCCGGGACCCCTTGCATGGTAGGCAGATGCGCTACCGCTGCGGTACAGGGGCCGTCGTGGAGTATTGCCTAACCTTCCTGCGATGCAGGAAGAGACCCGTGCCCCAGCAGTGGGGACATACAAGGGTTGATATCGATCGAAAAGTATAGAGGATAAGGTTTATTTTTCTGCTGACTTAACCATTTTGGTGTATAGCTTTAAAACAAGAATTAAAAAAAAAAGGTTTATTTTTCTATGGTACCAGATCAACAATCTATCTATCGATCCCTCTCTATGAGAGAAGCTTGTTACCTACAGATATATAGGTTGCATTATGTATACATATTTCACACGCAATTTCAGCCCTTTCTTTCTGGTTATGCAAAAAAGTGTTCTCTATCTGTTTATCTAAAGCTAAACCCACGGTTCCAAGCAAGTGATTGGACAAAAGCTTAAAAATGTTCCTTTTGTTACAAGTAACAAAACCCGATGCCATCGGTGTGCTATCGCTCTGTCACTGTGAGAACATTAACGAAATATTCAACAGTCGTGTTCGGAGATGTGCATCGAGCAAATATTCCGAATATTGAGTTCGACTGGGCGGGGCTACTATGGGTCTCTTTTGTTATCAAGACTGTTAACTAACTTTGTTTTTCATCCCCCCATCTCTGAATAGAACACAATTAAAACTGTTTTTATACGGATTCCCCTCGTTTATTACATTTTTACAATTTTCCGACGTTTCGGCACTTTTTCAGGGGCTGTGGTCTCGGATGAACTATTTGCACAAAAAATCAAGACCTGTTTACGGCCGCTTTTTTAATCTTTAGACATTGATAATGAGGCTTGGGCTGCAGACCTACACAGCCTACTATTAAATTAATTTTGTATTAATAATTTTCTTAAATTAATTAATTAACCTACCCTACTTCAATTTAAATTTTAATACATTTTAAGTCTTAAAAAACACTTAAGGCAAATAAATTAACGAAAATATTATAACATAACAAATTGTATCTATGAACTTTTTTATTGTGTTTGGCTGTATTTTCATTCATTTTCTTATTTTAATAGATACATTCATGAGTAAATACGTTAATGCACGTGTGCACAAAATCGATTTTATGCAGCCTATATCCTGCACAAATTAGCAATTTCGGAGCATGAGAAGCAAAAAAAGTATTTTTTCATCCCACCATCTCGGAAAGAGTATTTTTAATCTTCAATATCTGAGTGGAAAAGCCGTTTTTATTCTCTAGAGGATAAAGTAAATTGAATTTAGAACATCGTGTGCACTAAGTTTGTGAATTAAAAAAGTATACCTATCTTGTGATTGTAAACGTTTTTTTTTTAGTTTAGTCATTTCCTCGCTAAGGTGGAATGAAAAGTTACGTGTTGCACTCGAGTGCAAAGATTTTTCACCTCGTGCTCTTTTGATTCCCTCGCTAACGCTCAGGATTAGAATCCTTCGCTTGCTCGGTCATCAAAATTGAACACGCGGTTAAAATGCAATTTTGCACTCTTGTATAACAAATAACTATTGATTTTCGATATCTACCTATATGCAGAAGCCGTTTTTATCCTTTAGAGAATGAAGGAAATTGAATTAAGCACATCGTGTGGACTAAGTTTGAGAATTCCAAATTCATCATTAAACCTATTTACTTTAACCTCCATGGTGCTGAATTTATCATACAACCTTTTTTAAATTGTTAAAAATTCAGACTCGAAACCTTTTTGCTATACTTTATTTTTCTTAATTTGCTTTTGCACGGGCCATTTTATTTGCACGCCATATTGTTAAACCTTTTTTTTATTTAGACATTTCCTCGCCAAAAATGGTATGTGTTGCACTCGAGTGCAAAGATGTTCCACCTCGTACTCTTCTGAATCCCACGCTAACGTCCAAATGTAGCTCGAGGTTAAAAGTAACTTTTTAATACAGTTGCTCAAAAAGTGGCGTATTGCAGGGACGTATAGCGTTCGGAATGCGGGCTATTACGTACTCGTGCTTTTTTTTCCTTTCCCGAACTCGTGCGTTCTCTTTCCCAACTGTCAAAATAATGTCTATTAAAAAGAAAAACCAACCATGAAGTTTTTACTAAAATAATTCATAGAAGTTTTTACGATTCATGCAAATCGTATATTTTTAAAAAGAAGCTACTAATTTGATCAATATCAGATTTAATGATTTGATTGAATGAGTTAGGTTAGGTTTCATTTCATATCAATAATAAAAAATCTACTGAAGACTTGGCTGTATGGGCATAGTTCCCTTTGCCTACCGGAATGGGTGATAAAAAAAAATGTCTGCCTATATTCTTTTACGGTTGGCGACATTTTTCAAATAATTTTTCTTTATTGCTTATTTTTTTCGCAACTGTATTAAAAATAGTCGTTCAGTACACGTGCGGAACCGTCATTGCAACTTGTTCCGACTGTCAACCCTCGCCTTCGGCTACGCCTTTGTTCGGGTAGGCCGGGTAGGCCGGCTCGGGTCGGGTTTCCCATGATAATAAAATATTTTCCCGCAATAAAACGTAACCTATGTGTTAAAACAGGGTGTCAGCGAACTCCATACCAAATTTTATTAAAAACTCTCCAGCGGGTTAGACGTGATGAAGTAACAAATATCCACACTCACAAAGTTCTGCCGTTATCATATTAGTGTCTTGTCTTACCTTATCTTTCGCCAATATCCTGTACTTTTGTGGATGTCCATGTATCTAGTCCATAGTAGTCACGAAACCTAGCGGACGTAAAGCGTGAACGATGGCATCTCACTCGGCACTGAGTCGAATATATTATCTCAAAGTGCAGGGTACAGGTCCGCATAGTGGGGAACTTGCATGAAACTATAATATTTCTAAAAACCTATTTAGAGGCTAAAAATTCCACCAATGCCCGGACTCGAACCCGTGACTTCTGGCTAACCGTGCCAGCGCTCTCCCAACTGAGCTAATGGGCGACTCACCGGCACCAATGAAATCTCGAACCTCTTTACAATACTTTCTGTATTACGTACAGGCAGAGACCTATTTAGAGGCTGAAAATTCCCGGCAAAAAAAAAATTAAATTAATTTTAAAATAAGAACAGTCCCGGCATGAGTGGAATTTTCTCTTCTTATTATTCTTTAAAAAATAAAACCATTAATATAGATTAATATAGATCTTTGGGGTTCTGTAGGTTTAAACAAATGCAAAAAATCAAGTAATTTGTGTTTTTTTTTTGTTCATAGATATCTAAACATTTTGTAATAAGGGTGTAATGGATTATTCAAATATTGATATATTATAAGGTGTTAAAAAGTTGTGACGTCTTAGTTTTGAGCTATTTTGGACGACATGACTAGAACAACTTTTCGGCAGGCAAAAGTATATAATATATATAATTGCTTTTAGCAATAAGGCCGCCAATTGTACTATGTATATTTGCAATTGTTTTGTATTTGTTGTTTTTCCAGTGTACAATAAAGAATATTCTTATCTTATCTTATATATATTTTATATTGTGTTATGAAAAGTATTAGTATCTTTTATGTGGCCTTTCAAATTAGATCAAAACATTTTTGCGTGCAAGTTCTCTATTTTTAAGTATATCTACCATCCCATGAACAGTGTCCTTGTTGCACGATATGGATTCAATGATTTAATGAGTTTGTTTACGAAATTATTTGTACGTAGTGTTGCTGAAATGTCCGACAGAACACATCCTATTCTTTAAAAACCTATTTAGAGGCTAAAAATTCCACATATGCCGGGACTCGAACCCACGACCTCTGGCACGGTTAGCCAGACGTCACGGGTTCGAGTCCCGGCATGGGTGGAATTTTTGGCCTCTAAAAAGGTTTAAAAAAAATTTTCCTTAGCACGGGTTTGTGCAATAAAAAAAGAATATAAACATCCTATTCTACTTATATTTATTCAACTTGGTATCAACCCTTTGTTTTTCCCACTGCTGGGTCACGGGTCTCTTCTTACATTACAGGAGGATTAGGCCACAGTCCACCACTAAGTCCGCATTTAACACAGTGGCGGGCCTTACTGTCTGAATTTATCAAGCCGTCCATAAGGCCTGGCTTAACGACTACCATTAGATGACAGCCAACACCAACCGCTTGAAGTCCCTCGTAAAGCACGGAATCGCTCGGGAAAATGCAATTAGCAGTAGTCACAGGATGGTTACCCATCCTGCACCTGACCGCGCCTGTGGTTGCTTAACTTTAGTGATTGATTCCAACCACTCAGTTCCGCTAAGCCACGGGCGCTGTTCAAATTGTTCTGCATATCATACTTACTTTATAGTTTATCGCACACTTAAAAGACACACAGAAACCACCAAAATAAAAGTCCTGATTTTTGTCAGTCTTAAGCCGCGTTTCGGTCTTAGTACTCTCGGACCGAGTGCGCCATCCGAGTAAACTTATGCTTCTGATTGGACGGTTTTTCGTGACAACACCAAAATAGCCAATCAGAAGCATTAGTTTACTCGGATGGCGCGCTCGGACCGAGCGCACTAAGACCGTGAAAACCTGGCTTTAGTGCTCTCCAGATTACAAGAGTCACATCCGTATTTTCCTATGTTTGACTAAGGCTATTGCTGTGGTCCGTGATAAAAAAAAATTAAAGATATATACTTTGTCCAAAAAGTGTAGAAATTAAAGAGTAAAGTTTTGCTCAGACTTTTTGTCTGTGTTTATTAATTTCTTGCACTTGCGAGAATTAAATAAAAACTACAGTCATTGCATTAAAATTATGTATTGTACTTAATCAAATCGTGATTTTCGTTAATACCAATAAGAAAGTTTCACTTCCGGTTTCTTGAATTTTTTGACAAACTATAGTTACATTTCATATTCAAACTTGTCACGTTGCCAAGTGGCTAACTATCAAGTAGCATTTAGGATACCTAATAGTGGACAATTCGTAGAATATGTTTTAAGTTTTTATTCTGACTTTCCTAATTTTATAAGTGGAACCTTCACTTTAAACTAGTTTGTTATTGTTTACTTGACATTAAATAAAAATATAAAAACATAAAAACAAATTAACGATATAGTTTCTGGAGTAGGTAAGTACACAATTTATGTCCTTCCCACCAAAGAACGACAATCCAAGATGGCGCCCCACTTTCTTTTTTTTTGTAATGACGTCATCACAGGAGGGTTTCATGTTAATCTAGATTACCAAGCAAATTTCAGTACTATTGAAATTTGCTTGGCTTGCCTTACGAAATAGTAAGTTAATGAATTTGAATACTGATCATTTATTATTAATACAATTTAGTTCAACCAATATTAATATATTTCGGGTGCAATACAGTAGGTATAATAAAGATAAAGATTAATAGGCAATAAGATTAACGATTGAAGTGTGACGATTGAAACGATAATGCAAATGTTTTGGTGAAAAACGATTTCTATTCTATTCTATTACCACTCTTTGAGTCTTACCCAATAAATAACTTAAACAGATTCCAGATAGAAATCAACAAAAGATCCCGTACAAAGATTACTCTATCTTGATTATCATCAAAGGCGATTGTCAACGCATTTGGTGGCGTCATTGATGAGGCGTATTGGGTAATTACAGTCGCATTTACATAATGTTTATTTATGTGCTGTAAAGCATGGCTTACACCTCACATTTGAGCACCGAACTAAGGTGGAATGGATCAACATAATACTTTTAAATAGTATATCGGTATCCACTCTTGTATGTCCTCAATACTGGAACACGAGTCCACCAACCCGGGCTTGGCTCCCGTCGCGGAGTATGGCCCAATCTTCCTGCGATGCAGGAATACCTAGTATGTTTAAAGTGATATTAAAAAAAGAGGTAGAGAACGTCCACAGACTACTTGAAGGACCACGGTAACAAATGGAGCAAGCCCAGTTGAAGGAATGGACAACCCAGGACAGAAAATCCTGGGGCAAAAGAATGAGAAGAGAGGACCCCAAATAATGGGATGAGGTAAACACAAAGAAGAAGAAGATGAAAACTGTTTATAGTGATATTTACACTCTAGTTATCATATAAACGGCCCACTGCAGGACACAGGTTCTCTCCCAGATAGTGAGAGAGACAGAGAGTTTGACAAAAAAGACACAAATGTATGTAAATATATGTAACGTTTGTTACTCTCTGGCAAAGTATATTTCTATGGCAAAACCGTCCGAAACAGTCCAGCTATTTAACTAACATCCATGATTTAAGTTATTTATGAATATAAATATATATTTCAAATTCCTAAGGTAACCGGGATCTGCAATTTGACTTGCAGTTGGTTGTGATCATGTCGTTACTTATTAGGATTTTATAAAATTATTTGGCTTTAATCAAACTCACTACAATTTCAATTATCATTTGTTGCACATAGCGGCGGTAGTCTAGTGGGTAGATCAATGAACTCGGGAGTGAGAGACCGAGGTTCGATTGCCAGTGCCGGCGTGTACCAATGACTCTGTTTTTTAAGGTATCATTACTAGTCGTTAGGCGTGAAGGATATCACCGTTATTAAACCTTATTGTCTGAGTTGTTCAAACACTTCAGAGCTAGAAATTGCCAATCCGCGATGGGCACGTGTGGTAATAACATAACATTTACATAAAAGCACATGAATTGCTTCTGTCCCCACACTAGGATACCCTGTGTCGTGGGAACCAGAAACAACGACATCACAAACATTTAAACATCCAAGACCTGGGCTTTTTTTTGTTTCCAGCCGGGATTTGAACCCGGGTTTTCTTGCATGGTAGGCAGACGCGCTACCGCTACGCCACAGAGGTCGTTATTCAACCCATACTCTTTGAGAGAAGGTCTGTGCCCTGAGGTGGTGTTAAAAAATCCACTTAAAATTTAAAAACGAAATCAAATAATGCCACGGACTTAATGCCATAAACGAGTATAATATTAATTAATGGGCAAGTTTTCAGGGGCTCTCCAATAGGTGCTCATAAGTTCCGTGTGCATCAAACACAATAATGTAAGCGGCACTGTGAATAAACTGTTTTTCATTGTGATGGGAAACAAAATATGCTAATCCGGATGGAATGGAACGACTTTTTGACACCCGTAAAAGTGAAACTCGAGTGCTACGAAGAACGCTTTAAAAACTAATAACATTGAAAATCAATTATAACGGTAAAATAAATAGGCCGGTAATAAGTCAGCGGTTACCTAACTAACGTCTTATAAACATACCAATTAAAAAAATAATTAAAGATAAAACACCAAACTTCACGCGTTTTTAGTTCGGTATCATTGCGTTGTGTAGGCATTTATCATAATAAAAAAGTAAAAGTAATAAAATCTAATCTGATTTTCAAACTGGCAAACAAGATTATCAAAGATGCCAGCTTTTTTAGAAAACACACCACGCGTTCGATTTTCAAAATTCGCCCACATAAACGCAAAACGGCATTGATAAAACAGACGTTTCATTTTCAAAACCAAACATTTTTAAAGCGCACCTATTAAAAAATAATTTAAAATTAAAACACTGATCTTCGCCATGTTTTTTGGTCCGATTTCTTTACTAGGTATTTTCCTGGTCGGACGCTAAACAGAAAAAAAATGTTTTCTAAACTGGCAATCAAGATTATCGAAGATGCCAGCTCTTTTACAAGACACAAAACGCGTTCGATTTTGAAAATTCGCCCGCTCTATCTAAATGCAAAACGCCATTTAAAAAGGAGACGTTCCATTTTCAAGTATCCCGCTCTCAATACCGGCCGGTGATTGATGACCCATAGACTGAATGGGGTCCGGTGAATGATTGAAAAGAACCGATTGAGTAATATCTGATGCCCAATGTTTGCATTAGGCTTATAAAGAGTTTGGCTTACGGGTTTTTGATGGTAACTTATGTAGCTTTCTCTCAGAGAAAGAGTATGAGCTTTAACCACGCGTGGATTGGCAAATTCAAGCGCCGAGGTGTTTGAACACTGAACACTTCAGACACTGAGGTTTCCACACGATGTACTCCTTCACCGTTAGCGAGTGGTATTGCTACTATAATTTCATAAATGTCAATCACTCAGTAAACAAAGTCTTTGGCACATGCCGGAATTCAAACCCACGACCTCTCCGACCTCCCCATTGACCTCATAGTTGAGTTCTACCATTAATTTGCAACTTTTGCATCTAGGTAGGTACTAACTACCTAAATGCAAAGGTTATAACTTATAAATTAAACGGGTCCAATCTATTTTGTCATCCATACGTATACTCTCAAAATGTATGGCGTGCAATAAAGAGTATGAATCTAATCAAATCTAATCGCGATTTTTTTGAAGTAGGACTGGTTACACTTGACCCCAGTCACGCCTGATGGTAAGTGAAGTGTCGAGTGTGTCCGGGGGCGGTATTTTTGATTAATTTAGTACAGTTTTATGTTTTAAAAACCTATTTAGAGGCTAAAAATTCCACCCATGCCGGGATTCGAACCCGCGACCTCTGGCTATCCGTGCCAGAGGTCGCGGGTTCGAATCCCGGCATGGGTGGAATTTTTAGCCTCTAAATAGGTTTTTTAAATTGTCCTTAGCACGGGTTAGTGCATTAAGAGTAAACATAGTATAATCAGTTTTATGTTGTTTACATTATTATGGCGAAGCTTTTTGTGAATTTTCGGAACGTGTAAGCCTCTTTCAGTGCCGTAAATACAATATATTTCCAGATTAATTTGGCTAATTAAAAAGCATCGAAACTAACGTAAACTTCTAGATTGCATAAGAAGGCATTAAACATTAATGGTATAACGTCTCTGTAAGAAATAATAATAGGGCGCCTTTCCTTTTCGCTAGAATTCTTAACAAATTACATGAATGGGGGTACATTTCTCGACATAACAAAATATCGATATCAACCCTTATACTCGTAATATCCCCACTGCTGGGGCACGGGTCTCTTCCTGCATTGCAGGAAGTTTAGGCCAGACTCCACCGCGGGGGCCAAGTCCGGTTTGGTGAAGGAATGTAAGACAGTATGTAAGACGTGCCTTATCGTTAGAAGTTATCAAGCCGCCAATAAGGTCTCTGCCACGGCTAAACGACTGCCACTACATGACAGCTGTCACCAACGGCTTATCGTGCCTATTGCAGCACGTAGGAAGCAAGCATAACGAAATATAGCCAGTCAAATCACCGTCTTTCCTTCACCTGTTTTCAACCTCACTCGTGCAATTAACCAAATTCCTGACGTAACGAGAACAAAAAGCAATAACCGTCGAGACACAACAATCCACAATGAGCGGAGGAAGTCAGGGCTCGAAATGATAGTGCGTCGGGCATTGAATTGAACAATTTGTTGTTCAAATGGCGGGTTTTCAAGTCAATCCCGGGAGCCTGCGGCTACCAATGATCTCTAATCATTTGTACGGCTCGCTTGAGGGTTAGGCTGAGAGTGGATGAGACGCCACAAGCACAACTGTTTTGGCGTGTCAACTAGATATATAAATATTAAGTGTAGATAGATTAAGAACAGTTTATTGCCGGAGCAGAGAAAAAAATACAACCATGATGTCTTAAATCTAAGTAATGTTATACAATTGGCAGTCTTATCGCTTTTTTATTTAGTATGTGTATTGTTGCCTCTGTTTTGAGTCGGTAATATTTTTTTTTAAAAAAACGGACTTAAGAACTCTAAGGCACTTAAAACGCAGATATAATTTTAACTTATTGGTTCTCTAATTTTCAAATTAGGTACATGTATTATTTAGTATCTGTATTGTGTGCTAAGCTGTTTTGTGTTGGTAATATATCGTTTCGTTATCAACCCTTGTATGTCCCCACTGCTGGGCCACGGGTCTTCCTGCATTGCAGGAAGGTTAGGCCATACTCCACCACGGGGGCCAAGTCCGGGTTGGTGGAGGATTGTAAGACAGTGGCGGGCCTTACTGTCAGAAGTTATCAAGCCGCCCATAAGGCCTCTGACATGGCTTAACGACTGCCATTATATGACAGCCGGCACCAACGGCTTTACGTGCCTTGGTAATATATATACGAGTATATATATTTTATGTAGCCTCTATTGTGTCCCACTGCTGGGCAAAAGCCACCCCTTTTGCCTTTCACTACTCCCTGTTCATGGCCACTTCCTGCCAGCCCGGCAGAAGGGTCATGAGGTCGTCCTGCCATCTCCGCTTGGGTTGGCCACGTTTGCGATATCCGTCGCGCGGAACCCAGTCAGTGACGATTTTTGCCCACCTCTCTGGGCCCATACGGCTTAGGTGGCCCGCCTAATTCCACTTCAGTTTAGCCGTTGCAGCTCCATCATCGACAGTTTTGGTTTTGGAGCGCAGTATTGTATTAAAAATTCTGTCAATTCTTTTAACACCTAGATAGATATATAAATAATTTATTTTTGCTTAGAGACACATGCACATAAAGCATCACTTAAAAATTTTTGATTACATAAAATAGTTTAGGTACAAGTACAGCTTTACGAGTATCTTACAAACTCACATGCATCAAGTTAGACTACTCCATTACATCACCTAGAATACTGCGCTTCATTGTCCGCTGGTAAATCTTAAGTGTCGACTTCTAACATTCGGCCAAGATCAGGTTTAAAAATAATAAAATATTTTTTTTTTATAAAAAACTTAATGGATGGGCCCTCATTAGGCCTCATTTGCTGATATCTATTGAAGAGTTCAGTTTTCTTTCTCTGAAAATCTTCATTAGATCTTCACCAAATAAAAAGGGACCAATAAAACGCTATAACCAATCGAACAAAACAAAAATTATCGAAATCAATAAAGATTTGACTGAGTAATGCGAGAATTTAAAAACCTATTTAGAGGCTAAAAATTTCACCCATACCGGGATTCGAACCCGCATCTTCTGGCTATCCCTGCCAGGTTCTAAATAGGTTTTTAAATTTGTCCTTAGCACGGGTTAGTGCATTAAAAATAAAAATAGTATAATAATGCGAGAATGTCAAAAAAATGAATTTAAAGATTTTTGGTACATTATGACGAATAATTGGATTATATTCAAGTTCAATTGTCAAGTACAGCTACTTCTTACGAATAGCTTATAAGTAGTTAAAAGTTCCGTTTAATATTTTATTTACACACTTCAAGGTGAACCTATAATTGGGCCTTATAAGTAAAATTAAACTGTATCCATTTTATAAACTTTAGTGCCTGTTGGACGACGAAGGGCTGATTTTTCCATCTTCGGATAAAGCTTATTCGTCGAATATTATATTAGAATTTTTTCGGGGCTTAATCGCTAATAGTGCTTTATGATGGTTGATTGAGGGTAGTCTTAAATCAGCCATCAGTCTTCTCGTGACCACGACGACTGTAACGTCGTCGAAACGTCGAGGTAAAATAGCAATAAATTACTACGCGATTAAGCCCCGAAAATATTCTTATGTGTACAAGTTGCGAAAGTTTAAAATATGAATATTATATTAAACAACTCAAATTCAAAAATGTGTTCTAATTGCCTTTCTTTTGTTGTTTCACGGTGACATTTTTATATTATTGTGTTATACTTTATTAGACGGATAAGTTTTATCCGAGGATTGAAAAATCAGCCCTAAATAAATAAAAAACAAAACCAAACGTAGTCAAAAAAAAATAAGTACCGAATACGCGTCGAATTAAAACGCGTCGGTAAAAAAGGATAGGTTTTCGTTATGATCGAATTGTACATAGGCAATAGTGGCAAACAATGAAGGCCATATCCATTGTAGCCTGTGCATCGACGAGTTCGGTTCCTGCGTAATTCAGTCGCATACCACCTGAGTTTGCAGTGTATTTTGCAGCGCAAACACTAAATAATACCCTCGCCGGCAGAACGGTAGTTTTACCGACAACCCATAGTTATTTGACGTAGAGAAACAATGCGGGCTGGCAGGTATACATCTGGCTCACTCGTGGCCTAGCCGGAGCAAGTGATTGGAATTAATCACTTAAGTTTAGCAACAACAGACGCGGTCAGGTGCCGGGATAGGTGTCCGTCCCGTGACTACATTTTTTCCGAGCGCTTCCGTGCTTCGCAAAGCACGGCTGTTATGTATAGCATTCGTTAAGCATTCGTTAGGCCTTATGGGCGACTTGGTAACTTCTGAGAGTAAGGCCTGCCACTGTCTTACAATCCTCCAATAACCCAGACTTGGCGCCCGTGGTGGATTATGACCAAAGCTTCCGTGAGACCCATGCCCCAGCAGTGGGGACATACAAGGGTTGATATCGATGTGTACATCGAAGTACAATTTTGTACTTTGTATCTTTACATGTTTTATAATATGTGCTCTGGTGTACAATAAAGAATATTCTTATCTTATCTTACATCTGGCTCTCGATTTTATTAATGCATTGTAGTACAATGACAACTGCATTATAATGGCGATTTCATGTCATTGCTGCATTAAGTCTAAGCCGGCACTAGTATCACACCTTCTAGGCGCCAATAGTATAAAAACACTGGAAAATTAATATCTGATTATATATTATTTTTAATGCAGTAACCCGTGCTAAGGACAATTTTAAAAACCTATTCAGCTAATGGGCACATTAGCTCAGTTGGAAAGAGCGCTGGCACGGATAGCCAGAGGTCGCGGGTTTGAATCCCGGCATGGGTGAATTTTTAAAATAATTATCTGGTTTATACTCGTAGATACTTCATTCTCTTTCTTATCTTATTTCATGCAATGTGAAAAAAACTGATAATCATGGTTATATCAATTACCTATTGTGCTACTATTTTTGATTCCTTGTAGAAATCTAGCAGTCTGTTGCTATACGTGAAAACCGGTGAATGGCTCAGTACAGTCTGTTTTTAGAATATACCTCGGCTATTTATTAAATATTTAAGAATATTTTCGATGACTGTAACGTCGTCGAAACGTCGAGGTAAAATAGCAATAAATTACTACGCGATTGTGCCTCGAAAATATTCTATGTGTACAAGTCGCGAAAGTTTAAAATATGTTACCTCGGCTACTATTGGATAGAATCGGATATATTCGTGCAATGGAAATATCGGAACTAATATGCATTTAATTAAACTTAACTTTTCAAAATAGTGAAGAAAAGTTTTATACAGAGTGCTTAGTGCGAGTTTGACAGATCCAATCGAATAACTTTACTACCGCGTTAATCGAGCATTGAGTAGTGAGTATGAGTAAGTTAACCGTTCGAACTGGCAAAGCGCTGTCACAGTTCATCTCGCACTCGCGTTTATTCGTGTTTTGGCTGGTAAACGTGTTCACTTCTCAACTTAAACCATTACAACTCGCACTCAGCAATTTTAATTTCCATACCTACTTGTCGCTAGGTGGCGCTTCCTCGATGCCATAGAAATATGAGTTTACGTTAACGTAGTAGTTAAAAAAACTCATACTATGCACTCAGAGCAGGAAGTAGTATTACACTCGTGTGCTTTCTTCGCAAAACCAAAGCCTACTTACTCTAGAGCCCGAGGTATATTCTAAAGGCTAACAGACTGTAATCAGCTTATAAGTTTCACATATTGATTATGCATAGATATCAAATAAATAAAATTGTTGGCTAATTTCCACAGAACACAACCATGTGTCCTGATTTCAAACTAGGATTCCCTGTAGGTACTGTAGCGCACTACTTATTAAATTTCTAAGCAATACTACTTTCTTTTAATTTTTTTTTGTTTTTTTTTTTAACTATCTTTTTTATTTAAAAACCTATTTAGAGGCTAAAAATTTTACACATGCCGGGATTTGAACCCGTAACCTCTGGCTATCCGTGCCAGAGGTTGCGGGTTCGAATCCCGGCATGGTGAAATTTTTAGCCTCTAAATAGGTTTTTAAATTTGTCCTTAGCACGGGTTAGTGCATTAAAAATAAAAATAGTATTATCTTTTTTATCACCAAAACCTAGCTTAACTCAGTCTCAACACGACTGACACCTACACTAACAAAACGTAACGATATTCTTCTAATAATTTAAACTATGCCTAGACGGCTACGCCGGCCAGCTACTATAAAGAAGTATCGTTACAGTACTAACTACTCCTACCCTATTCTACTAAATAAGTCAAGGATGTCATCACAGACATGGGGACACCCTCACTAAAGCCATTTGTACCAGATACCTCCAGTGAGCATCGATGCTCGATTTGATAGTCAAGCGTGTTAATTCACTAGACGAAGCAATCAATGGGAATGTTATCAATCTGTTGACTTTTGAGTTGTGATGAAAGAATGCCTGTCATTTATATCCTTCTCACGTTAAATTCCTCCTTCTAAGTGGTTCCCGTACCATAGTAATCCCGTTGAGCACACATCCAGCTCACTTATGTGCTAATCCGGCAGCGAGCAGATTTAATACATACATAATAAGTGTTATTACTTAACCGCCCGGGGCTAGGTAGCGATGTGCCAATCTCTTTCTAGCTTCACCTAGGCTCACATGAGCGGGAAATTACTTTATCTGGGCTTGCAGTGGTAGCATACGCTGGCCACGCATTTGAGAGGTCCTGGCTTTGGTACTGACATTAATCAATGGCCCACTGCTGGGCACAGGCCTAGGCACGCCATTTTTTTGTCCTCAGTCACCCTCGGCTAACCTCATCCAGCCACCGTCAGCAATATATCTCGGATTGTTGGTCCAGTGAGCTGGTTACTATAGTACGGGGTACTCTGGTCTGGGACCCGGACAAGAGTGATTGTGTTATGAAGAAGTTGTAATCTTTATTACCTGTTTAGTCGTGTGAGTAGCCAGTGCTATGAGTAGTCACTAGAATCTAGATAATCATCGTTGTTATTAGAATGTAAACGGTCTATTCAATGTCCAAAAATCTGTCTATCATAGACTGTTTAGAGCAAAAGTAAATTTTAAAATTCGGATAAGAATAACACTTAGTATAATAAAGTAGTTTTACTTAGTATAATAAGCCTTTTCTGTCTCCTTCCGTCAATTATAATTTATAACTTAAAGTAATCTCTGTTGATGAATCAAATGAACAAATCCAAAGCAAATCAATATCGCTAGTATTCATCCAATTCTAGACGTAGGCCTCCCGCGCGCCATATCTTTCAGTGGGATTCTCTGGGTGAGAATCCCACTGAAAGACCGTGACTGGATGTGGATGCCGTTCTGAGGCATCCCCATCTAGCCACTGCCAGCAAACTACCTTAGATGGCCGGTCTAGCGAACTGGAAGGCGTCTTACGCTCCGTTTGCAAGTTTGTGGTCTCCACTTGAAAACCCTTGCACCTTTTTTCTTTCCACTTAAGCTTAATTGAAACGAGCGCATGAAAGGAGACTTCCCGAACGACGCACTCACTAAGAACGTATGTCTGTCGCACCCTGGGCAACAATCAGCGAGTCCCTAACGCTGATTGGCAAATCATTTTACCTCGACGGCTTGCCATAGACACGCTAAGAAGAAGAATTGAGTTAATCTAACACACACACAAACAAACAAAGATGCCTTCTGTTTTGACATTTGTAAATAATATACTATTTCTATGTTACTTTTAGTTGCATGGTTGCTTGTATTACTTTGGCAGGATTTAATTTTGGTTTTAATCATACTTAAAGTTAGCGATAAGTAAACGTAATACTCGTATCTATAATATAAAAATGAATCACTGAATGGGTTGATAAGCGCAAATCTCGAGAGCAGCTGAGCCGATTTTGCTAATTCTTTTTTTAGAATATCCCTTGAAGTACGAGAATTGCTCTTACGGAGAGAAAAATAAAAAATAAATAAAGAATCGACTGCTGATATCTATATTCCAGACCCAGTCTAGCTTAGATATCAGCTGTATAACTTTAATTCAGAAACCTCAACGACATCACATCTCCATAAATATTTTAAGCTTAATAAAACACTGTAAAGCACTGTCAAAGGTTTCTTCTTCTGCCAAATTTAATTTCATTTCTAAAAAACCTATTTAGAGGCTAAAACTTCCACCCATGCCGGGATTCGAACCCGCGACCTCTGGCTATCCGTGCCAGCGCTCTTTCCAACTGAGCTAATGGGCGACTCACCGGCACCAGTGAAATTTCGAACCTCTTTACACTATTCTCTGTATTACGTACAGGCAGCGACATCTGGCTGAAGTAGATTGCATCACTTACTAATTTCATTTCGTTTCGTCTCATTCCATTTAACTCTTAAGTTTGACTGTCATTAATTATATATACTTAGTATTCCGTTGCGAATCGAGGCACTATTGGTACTAGACTAGACTCACTCCCCATATAAGCCGACCCTTACGAATGATCCACTGCGCAACCACCTATTAAGAGTCACTGCTCCCGCGCACGCTGCTATGCAATACACAAACTTACTTACCTATGGATACCTCTTTTGTGGAGCAATTTGTTCGAACTCGGAGGTCACAAAAAAGGTTAGGACTGGTTGATGAGGCTAGGCCGTTTTCTAACACTCTTTTAGCTGGAGATCTGTTTGTCAGTACTGGCGGTAAGAGGTTACATCTCACCAGTTAGTTGCAAAGGAGTTTGAAGTCAAACCGACCATTAAACAATACAGGGTGTAAGAATTATACTGACACAATGTGACATCAAGGAGTATTGTATTAATTAATTATTTATTTTGACCTCATATTTCGTCCCTTCTGACCTAGCATTTTAAAATTGAAATGTTTAAATTGCGACTCACCCACTTAACATTGGGTGGATGCCGCAATTTTAAATTTCAACTAAAAACTTTTATAAACTGTAAATTATAAAAACCTTTTTAGAGGATATACATTCCACCCATGCCGGGACTCGAACTTGCGACCTCTGGCTAACCGTGCCAGAGGTCGCGGGTTCGAGTCCTGGAATGGCTGGAATTTTTAGTCTCTAAATAGGTATTTTAACATTGTCATTAGCACGGGTTAGTGTACTAAAAAGAATATAACCTAACATAACATAACAATTACAAACAGGCACATACATTGCTTCTGGCCCCACTCTAGGATACCCTGTGTCGTGGGAACCAGAAACAGCGACGTCACAAATATGTAAACATCCAAGACCTGGACTTTTTTTTTTGTTTCCAGCCGGGATTCGAACCCGGGACCTCTTGCATGGTAGGCAGACGCGCTAACACTACGCCACAGAGGTCGTCGAATGTAAATTATCCTGTAAATTATCTCTTTTTCCTGTTTATTTAGATCATCCGTTTTCTATATGCAGTAAGATTTTCATTGTGATCATGTTCAAAAATGAAGACATTTGTGAATAAAATACAGTTAAAATCATTAATTTTTTATAATACTTTACTGCAAAATAAACATTAAAGCGGCCTTTTCATAAGGAGTGACATGTATATAGGTAACCTTACCTCTGTAAGAGATTTCTTACAGCAACCCTTGGAGTGTAGGAGCAGCGGTAAAAAACGGATCTTCGTTTATATACATGTGTAAAATTATACTATTTTTATATTTAATGCACTAACCCGTGCTAAGGACAAATTTAAAAACCTATTTAGAGGCTAAAAATTTCACCCATGCCGGGATTCGAACCCGCGACCTCTGGCTATCCGTGCCAGAGGTTGCGGGTTCGAATCCCGGCATGGGTGGAATTTTCAGACTCAAAATAGGTTTTTAAAAATGTTCCAGTTAAGTTTTCCTGCGCTTACGTCGCACGCAGCGCGCAGGTTTTTAAATGTGTAAAATTGTAAACATTGGAATAAAAGTAGGCGCGCATACACAATGCTAGCATATCTTATGTATTACCCTGGATTCATACATGCTTTCTAACTGAATCCGACGGGAATGAATATGAACGGGCTTAATCACTGTACGTGTCCACCGAAACCTTAGGGCGGCTTTAATACTTCAGACAGTAAGACCAGCCACTACTTTTGCAAGCCTTCATCACTCCGGACTTGGCCCTCGTGGTAGAGTATACCTATACCTTCCTCAGGGGAGAGACCCGTGCCCCTCGGTGGGGACATAATGGGTTGCTGATGATGATGATATATTCTGAACACTTCAGGCACCCTTAGGTCAGGTTTCCTCACGATGTTTTTCTTTACAGTTAGCTAATAAAAACATACGTAAGATAAAAAAGCAACTCATTGGTAATGCCACGGTTCACACTTACGAACTTTTGTATAAGGCAATTGTTTCACCGACCACGTTGCCAATGCTCCTCTCCTTGTCTGCCGCAGCCTTAAAGGTAGGTAGCATAATAACAACGGAGATACAAGTTGGCTACTGTTTACTTGCACAGCCGGCTTCTAACTACAGCGACAGGTTGTACAGGATTTATATAGAGCTCGTGGACCACCTATGGATTATACAATGTAACGAATAAAAAGTTAAAGTGAAAAAATTAATAAAAAAGTGGCTATGATTCTATATAAATACAATGTTCTTTTAAGAACGCAGAAATTCAGTGATAGAACGAACAGGGCGCTATGGCGCTCATTAGGGGAGGGTTTGCGAATTTGTTGCCTACACTATCTAAAACAATGTGCCAGGCGCTGCGGCGTCCCAGTGGTCCCTTCATCCATCTAGTGTGAGTGAAGATGCCACAGTACAAATCATCTCATTACGTAGATGCAAAGGCCAATGCTTTATTGACTAGCAGCCGCGTTGCAGGGGAAGACTTGAAGGCTAACGCGCTTCAAAAAAATAACTGTTACCTAAACATAAAATCAATTTGGTTGGCGTTGCCAGGAGCACATTACTTACTGGGTATGTCACGATCTGGCGGGGGCCCTTGGTATATCTGGGATATAATGAGGCAGCAATACAATCAAAATATTGCTATAAATATAAAAATACAAACAGTATTTCTAAAGCAATTACTTCTTCCTACCACCTTTATGCTGATGATCTTCAAATTTATACACGGTCTCCCGTAGAGAATTTGCCCTTGGCCATTGCTAGATCAAACGCCGATCTTAATCGAATTCTAGATTGGAGCAATTCATACGGCTTAAAAGTTAATCCCATTAAAACGCAGGTTATTGTCATCGGCAGTCCAAGAATGCTATCTAGAATCGATTGGGAGAAGCTACCACAAATTGTATTTGACGGTGTATTAATACCATACAGTGAGAGGGTGAAAAACTTGGGGATTATCATGGACAGGTGTATGTCCTGGGTGCCGCAACTGGCGGAAGTGAGCCGGAAAATGTTCGCTTCGGCGGCTTCTCTGAGAAGGTTACGGAATTTCCTGCCAACTGCCACTAAGATTGCGCTTGCGCAATCTCTGTTGCTACCTATCCTCGACTATGCTGATGCCAGCTATCTAGACTTAACTGAAGAGCAACTAAACAAACTTGAGCGCCTCCAAAACTTTGCTATAAGGTTTATATTTGGCTTGCGTAAATATGACCACATTTCCGAATTTCGCGCTAAGCTCAAGTGGCTCCCCATCCGCCTCCGCAGGAATGCTCACATCCTTTCGCTGCTGTACTCAGTGCTGTTCAATCCAGCCACTCCTCTTTACCTCAAAGAGCGCTTTAGTTTCCTGAGTGACTCCCATAGCCGGGCACTACGATCCGACCAGACTTTAACGCTGAAAACACCAAGTCATACGACAAGGTTTTTCAGTAGCTCATTTACTGTAAGGGCCGCCCGGCTGTGGAATGACCTGCCGGTTGCAATAAGGCGCTCCCCATCTCCGGCTATATTTAAAGCCAGAGTAATGGAATTCCTTCTGTCTAATTAAGTAATTTTGCTGTAAGTAGTCATTCACTTCTCTTTACATATATATTATGTAGGTATATAACCTTTTCTTGTTCATATAACACACTTGTTATAAGACACTATTTATGTATGTATATGTAGATATTTATTTAGAGTATTTAAGTATGATTTATGTAAGTTTATTATTAGGTACGTATACGTACTTTTGTCTATTAATATTCGTATTTGCATCGGCTACCCGTATTTATTTCTCCTCGGCAAATTCTCCAATTTGAGGTTGCCTGGAAGAAATTGCTTTTAGCAATAAGGCCGCCAATTGTATTTGATCTTTTGTATCTGCCGTTTTTGTAACTATTTTTCCGGTATACAATAAAGAATATTCTTATCTTATCTTATCTTACAATCCTTCGGATGCGCAATCAATTCAGATACGTCATTACCAGCACAACTCTTCCCCATTATAATTACGTAATCGTTTTCTGAAGGTAAGATAAGATAAGAATATTCTTTATTGTACACCAGAGCACATATTATAAAACATGTAATTATACAAAGTACAAAGTGACCAGCAGTGGACTGCATAATATAGCCTGAAGAAGAAGAAGAAATTATATAAAAATATAGTACGATTGGTGGCCTTACTAAATTATATATTATAGAATTCAATATTATAGAATCAAATAAAAGTTTAAAAAGATAATTAAAACCAACTGTATGCTTAATTAACGTCGAAGGTGCTAGTTTCAGAATTATTAAATTATGCACAGAAGAAGCTAAGGGTAACAAAGAAACTACATTTTAAAATACACGGAAAAATTATTAATCAACTTTTTTATTAGTTAACTTTTTTCATACATGACTAAAGATTATAGACTAATTTTATACAATTAAAGTAAAATTTCATTGTCAAGAACAGTGAAGTTATAAAATTGAACTTTGTTCATTTAATGTGTAAAACAAGTCAATGCTAAGTTAAAACCTTCTTCGTTGTTTCAACAGTGAAATTCAAAAGAGATCTTTTTGAATTTCACTGTTGAAACAACGAACCACAATTTACCTTCTTTACCACAATTTTCTGACTTTAGAATTTCATATTGATATTTGTGATACCTTAAATGTTTTGCCGTCTCTTCAGATTGCTTAAAAAAAAAAAAGAGACAGATAATATAAGCTCATCAGTTTAATCTCAACTGGTAATTCACTCTGGCACGGTTAGCCAGAGGTCGCGGGTTCGAGTCCCGGCATGGGCAATTTTTAGCCTCTAAATGGTTTTTAAAATTGTCCTTAGCACGGGTTAGTGCATTAAAAAAAGAATATAATTCGCTCAGAATACAGAAAACTTCAAGTGAATAAACTCCGCAACGTTACGCTTGGGGCTGCTCTACGGTGACTTTTATTCTGCGGGGAAAAGTTTATCACCACCCATGCGTACATAGATCATCTAATTAGCATTCAGCGCGTATAACTAACTCAATTACAAAGCAGGGGCATCCATCACACGGCAGCTCTATATAATTTAATGTCACTGTAACAGATTGCAATTAGATTGTCAATGGACTCTGTCAGTGGCGGGTCCGCAACTAGTTTCATTCCGATGAAAAATTACGCTATTCTGTTGCGTTGCTTGCGACGCAAGCGCAGGAAAACTTTACTGGAACATACTGTTTAAGCTGAAGTTACAAAAAAAAAATTATTTCGTCTCCTTCTTCAGGCTATATTAGTCCACTGCAGGACATAGCCCGCTCCAAATGAGCGCCATAGAGCAAGATTGTGCCATCATTGGGGGGTAATGCCCATAATCCCCACGCTGGGCATGCGGGTTGGGGATCGCAGTTTGGTGGAATTTTACTGCAGGGGGCGCTGCTGCCTTGCCCCCGGTTTGTGTCCCTTAGTCGCCTTTTACGACACCCGCGGGAAGAATTTGGGTGGGTGCCATTCTCTAGAGTAAGTTTGGTTTAGCGGAGTGGAAACCATGGGTAAAATTTGCACGGACCAAAATTTCCACAGCCGCAGCCGAGGCCGGGCCGGGGGCCGGGCAGCCGAAATAGGGCGGCCAACGACCACCTGGACAAGATCAATAGACCAAGAGGCCGAGTCGCTCGGCACTAGCTGGCCTGAATTGGAAGCTGCCGCGAACCACTGTCAGAAGTGGAAATCTGTGGTTGAGGCTCAATGCTCTCCTAGGAGTTAAAGGAACGAGGAAGAAGAAAATTTTCACAGCCCTGGCAATCTGTATGTATTAATCTGAGAGAAAGCTTTATTAAAAGATACTATTCAAGCTGTAGTTTAGGCCAAACAAGTTTTATTTAAAAAGCTCTATCTAGCGGAGAATTTGAGCACTAAACCACGGGTCGACTTTGCACGAACCAAAATTTGCAAAATCATGTTAATCTGTATTTATTAATCTGAGGAGATCTGAAGGAAATCTTTATTGAAAGATACAGTTCAAGCTGTATAGTTACTTAGGCCAAACAAGTTTGAAAAGTTTTGTATAAAAAGCTCTATCTAAGGGCGACTTGCGTAACGATTTTAAAAATTGTTTAAATACGAGTTAATCAAAATTAGGTTCTTAACTAAAATTAACGACTTGCACAGCAAAAATTTTGTTTTTAATTATGTTTAGTCCACTGTCATATTTAAACAGCTGAGATTGGTTATTTAACTCTGCTAACCATAGTTAGCGCCATGTTACTTTCACAGCTGTTTAGTGTCAATATGAGAAGTGAGGAAGTGTCAGAATGACATTTTGAAAGTTTTGTTTTCTTTTTGTAACTTGTTTCGTTCCATGCAGATTTTAATCTCTATCCAACTTCATTTTTGCTAGCGGAAATAAGTTCAGACGTAAAACGGAGCGCAAAGCCTGCTTTGCCGACACGCATTCGTCCTTAACTATATTTAGCTAAATAACGGAATGACAAGTATTGTGCAAGACGATTCTAATTATGATTAGTTTAATGAAATTTAGCAGAGTAAACGTGTTTAGTTAATTTTAAAGTTAAGTTACGCAAAATGTCACGCAAGTCGGCCTAAGTCTGTCTTTATTAATCTGAGGAAAAACTTTATTGTAAGGTACAGTTCAAGTTGTGGTTCTTCTTCTTCTTCCTTAGGCTATACCAGTCCACTGCTGGACACAGCCTTCCCCTAATGAGCGCAAGGTTGTGCCATCATTGGGGGTAATGCCCATAACCCAAGTTGTGGTTACTAAGGACAAACTAGTTTGATTTTAGAACCTCTCTATAGTGGAGTATTCGAGCACTTACCCACGGGTAGAATCAGCACAAACCAAAATTTTCATGACCACCCTACCAATCAGATATTTAATAGTATATTCCTGAATTTTATTTAGATAGATAGAAGAGAACACTTTATTGCACAACTAGAAAAATATTACAACCATGATTTCTTAAATCTAAGTAATTTTATAAAATTGGCGGTCTTATCGCTAAGAGCAATCTCTTTCAGACCACCTTTGGATGGAGTGGATTGCATGAAGGATGGTATTGCAGGCCCATTATATCCCAGATGTACCAGTTTAGTCGGCCTAGCCCACAGGAAAGACAATGGGTGCGAAGCGAACCAAGCCACGGGTTTTCTCACGATGTTTTCCTTGGCCGTTAACTTATGGTATTGCGACTTCGCAAATTCGCAAATGTACGTAACTTTGAAAGACTTCACTTAACTCTCACTTGCCAGTTCACTGTTTTACCCTCTGAGCTACCAACAATTCGCCAGTCGAGTAAGCCAGTCAAAAAGGATAAAATATCGCCTTCTATAGAATCTATCTATACCTAGTCACTAGACTACCTAGTTGATCTAGTCAACCAATGGTCACTACGTTGATTGGTGGTCGGCACTTGTGGCCCTTAGTCGACGTACTTTGTTTACACTTCAGCGTTCAGCGTTGGTCACTGTCATATTTCCCGAGAATAAGGCTCCAGAGGTGGTTAAGAAACGCTAGACGGACCATTCTAATCGTCATACAATTATGTACCTATTGGTCGCTCTCCTACTTTGTATGTAATCATAGAAACACCTGTTTCTCGACGTTAGAAACAAAGTTGGGTATATAACTTGCCCTAGTGGGTTTCGGAATGCAATGCAATTTCTATACAGCTTTGTGAATCCTCAAGTCAACCAAACTTTATCTTCCTTGTACTATTGAATTTTTGCTGCCAAAGAATCGACTGAGAACATTTTTTCTGGAATTCAGACTACGAATTGGAAAATGCAGCGTAAGATGCTAACCAACTCACTGGACCGACAATCTAAGGAAAATGGTCTACTGAGACTGAAACACGATATTTTTAAAGGACACAAAATGGCGTGCAAGTGGGTTGAATTTAATTTAGTCTTTATCGAGCACGTACAAATGGTATCAACCTTTTGTATGTCCCCAATGCTGGGGCACGGGTCTTTTCTTGCATGGAAGGTTAGTCCATAACACCACAGGGGCCAAGTCCGCGTTGGTGCAGGATTGTGTGTCAGTGGTGGGCCCTACTGCCAGGAGTTATCAAGCCGCCCATAAGACCTCTGAAGTACAAAAACCTTTACTGTCATAAAAGTGTACAAGGATAGTGCCAGGTCTATGTCTATATTAGGTCTATGTTTGGTTACCCATAGTACTACTGTGTATTATGGGTAACCAAATATACGTTACACTTGACTGATGATTGGCCTTTTTTTGCATCTATGTAATGAGATGATTTATACAGCGTCCAGTGGTATCCTCACTCACACTAGATGGGTGAAGGGACCACTCCGACGCTTTAGTGCCTGGGACATGGTTTTATAGATGGTGTAGGTTTTCCCAGCACCTATACCATCCTGACAGCTTAGTCATGCCTTTGATGCAAGGATAATTACAGCATAAAATCAGGACAAAATCGCTCTTTGACGAAACGGAAGAAATAAGCACGCTCTTGTACATTTACACATGTGATTAGTGTAACAAAGAACGAAAATAGCACACGTAATAGCAGCCTGAAGTTACAACTTATTACAGACAAGACAATTACAAAAATGCAAATACAACAATACATTACTTAAAAAGTGGTTTTCTCGCAGGTGGGTAGTTGTTAACCGAGTGCCACATAAATAAGGTGTCATGTTAATAGCTTGTGAATGTATGTATGTGTTTATTAAAATGTTAACACAGGCAAGCCTCTGGCTAGGTCCCAACAGAGTAGTGGAATGTGTGATTTAGGGCCCTCCTTCTTGGTATATTCTCACTTGTATGTTGAAAGTCCTATTAGGTGAGTATTTAAAGTCAGATTGCAAATGTCGCGTTATAGACGACAGGTTTTGAGCACAATTTACTTGAGAAGTTATGTAAATATGTACTAGTGTTAAAAGCAAAACCTGTAGTAATTTAGAAGAATAAGTTGAGACAAGAATATTATTACATATTTTAAACTTTCGCGACTTGTACACATAGACATCGAAGATGCGAACGGGTGCCAGCCATCAGTCTTCTCGTGACCACGATGACTGTAACGTCGTCGAAACGTCGAGGTAAAATAGCAATAAATTACTACGCGATTAAGCCCCGAAAATATTCTAACTAAGAATATTATTATAAGGAAAAAAATACAATGGCAATGTGGCGGACTTAATGCTATAAGCATTTTCTACCAGTCAACCACAGAATAGGTATTCTTTATTGAAACACTCGTGGCCTAAAGGAACGGAGTGATTAGAATCAATAAGTTGAGTTAAGCAACAGCAGGCGCGGTCAGGTGCTGCATGGGTGACCATCCTGTGACTACCGCTATTGGCATTTTTTCCTATATCTGGATTTAAGTAAATAATGTGTAGTGCTCACGAAGATCTTCAGTTCCAATTTAAAATTAAACCTGAAAGTTGGTAATTTACTCTTGCATTAAAAAAAACGAAACTATCTTTTTATCTAACATAAATATTTTGTTTACAAGAAGAAAACTACTTTTTAAATTGACGTGATTCGAAGTACCTAATTGAATAACTGGCGTAAGTAAGATCTAGTGGCATAAATAATAAAGGAAATTGGCTCAAGCAAAAGTGAATAACCGAACCGATAACATACCAAGTAAATTACAAAGCGCAAGTAGGTATTTATTATTTTATCAGTACAAATTGTCCCCGGAGCTAAAGTGTAGCAATTTCCTTGGTCTTGCGAAAAAGTTAAACAAAATCGCGGTACAAGCATATTGGGTATTTCTTAGGCTGAGTGTCATTTATGTTCTATTGCGTCAGGCTGTGTTCCGACTTTTGTAAGAATAGCAACAAATAAATTAAAGTTGCTGATGACGCTCACAGGAAATTATGCGGTAGGTACCAACAAATGAATTAGTGTGTATATAACATTTTAAGGAAAGAAGAAAGAATGGAGAATTATATTTTCGAATTACTTTGTGATAAATATTGTCTCCTGCTGATTCGTTCAAAAGGCGAGGGCACTTTAATTTCACATGAATATTTAACAAACATAATTCTCAACCTTAAAACTTTGTTAACTTAAGTTAATAACTTTAGTATAAGGTACAATGGGGCTGACATGTCCTCGTAAGGTACAAAAGCCCCTAATCAGATAAAGACAAAAAAACCAAACTTGACCCTGTGGTGTTACTACACCACTGGGTCAAGTTATGGCCTAACCTTCTTGCGATGCATTAAGAGACACGAGACCCAGCAGTGGGGACATACATGCATTGATATTGATTTGTTCAAAATCGAGAATTCTTCACATTGGAATAAAATATTTTTTTCTTATTTAAAACCTTTGAATGTCTGAGGATTGAGACAACACGATAATAAAAAAAAGTTATCACTGCAATGCACTTTAGTATAACAGTAAATTTTCTGTTGAACTGCATTAAGTTTATTACGTGTCAAGTACACGCCTCAAACGCTTTTTTACAAAACTCCAGGCATAAACCGTAAGAAGATACCTCGTTTTATTAAGCTCCACGATATAATAAGTAGTCTGCTATGTAAATTTGTCGGTTGCGAAAATAATCGAGTGCTTTGTCAGCTTATAGACACAATGTAGGAAGTCACAACACTGGTTTTCTAGGGTTGACGCTTGCTGGTGGAAATTGAATATTTGTTGCGTGAAAAGGGGATTACAAAACTTAGAAAGACACAAAAATGTTTTTAAGGTTGCCGACTGCTGTTGTAAATTGAATATTTGCTGCGTGAAAATGGATTTAAAAAATTTAGGAAGTCTGAACACCAGTTTTTAGGATTCACGCTAGGTTTGCTGCGTTGAATTCAAAATGTAGCAACTATACCTACCTCTAAAATATGTAAATAGCAACACATTAATGATAATAGAAACTAGAATACCGTAAACAAATCTTTATCATATTTACTATAACCTTCCCTTGGTGTTTCAACGAGTACAGTAACTTAAGTATTATTAAAGAGTACTTTAAGTACTATTTGGTCTCTACGATTGTTGTGATCTGATAAAACTCTTTGCTTCTGAGATCGCAGTTCTGCCTACGTTAGATTATATTCGTTTGTTTCGGCATACTTCTTCCATGTTTGGGACAGCCTTCCACTGGGCTGTCACAAACATGGAAATCGAGGCTCACTCGCTGAATGCGTATTCTGACGAGATCGTTGTTAGATTCTACAAATCACAAAGACATAAGATTCTAGGCCAGTAAAAAAAGAAGTATCATATTGACGCGGCGACAGCAAAGACCAAGAAATACACAAAAAATTGGTGTGATAACTATATAGAAGAGAATCAGAGTGTGATGGAAAATTTAGCAACTTCAAGAAGGTTGCCAAGGTTTGAGACAAGTGGAAAAAAATGGTGGAGGAGACCAAGACCCACAAAGGGTTGTAGCATCACCGGAAGCTAACTGAAGTTTTAAGTTTTGAGACGCAACGTTTATAATAAAGACCCTATTTTACTTCATGCAACATCGTTTGTTATACGAGTACGTTGACACATAACGAAGAAAGTTAAACCCTTAACGCTGAATTACATTATTCATTTCTGATTTCCTGTTTGAAGTTTGTAGTGTCAAAAGTGCTTAAATATCTCAGTGCTTGAAATTGCCAATCCCCAATTAGCACGCGTTGGAATTAAGCCCATACTCTGTTTTTCTCTGAGAGAAGACCTGTGCTTTGCAATTTTTCGTTTAAAGGCGACATAAAAAATATTATATTCGGTCGAAAGCTAAAGTAAATGAGAAGTTACGCATCTACCTCTGTCTTATTGCGTTCAAGTTACAAATGAAGATTCCGAGTAAAAATATCAATGAGCGCGAACATGGTCACTCATCAAGATAATACCAGCGGATGCGGGCTTCTTGCACGGCAAGACGCATAAATCGTGCGTCATTAAAAGTAAAAAAATACTAGGGTGCTTATAGATTGAAGTTTTTATGCGTAGCGAACCACTTAATCAGCGAAATAATGAAGGCTGCAATTGAACAATAATGACATTGACCAATAATTTTGTAAAAACCTATTTAGAGGCTAAAAATTCTACCCATGCCGGGATTCGAACCCGCGACCTCTGGCTATCCGTGCCAGCGCTCTATCCAACTGAGCTAATGGGCGACTCACCGGCATCAGTGAAATTTCGAACCTCTTTACACTATTCTCTGTATTACGTACAGGTACAGCAATACAGGTTATCTGTATTATGTGGGTACAGCGATATCATTCCGATGTAAAAACCTAACTGCAAAGTAGGTAGTCGGGGCTGTAAGTGATGCAATCTACTTCAGCCAAATGTCGCTGCCTGTACGTAATACAGAGAACGGATAGCCAGAGGTCGCGGGTTCGAATGGGTGGAATTTTTAGCCTCTAAATAGGTTTTTAAAATTGTCCTTAGCACGGGTTAGTGCATTAAAAATAAAAATAGTACAGTAATTTTGTCCACTGCCGAAATTTGGTCCATGATAGCTTCTTCGTAGTCGTTCGAGGAAAGGGAGGGAAATAAAGGGAGGGGGCAGCTAGTAATTGATTATGTTATTAATTACTACTTAATGCTTACCTCGCAAACGTTGTTTTGCTATATTAATTAGCCTACGACGTATTCTCCGACATACGAAACATACAAAAAAAATCATAAAAATGGGTGATTTACGGAGGAGTTCGATAGCAAACATTGTAACACGACGCTGCCTGTACGTAATACAGAGAATATTGTAAAGAGGTTTATGCCACACCTGGCAATAAAGTAGCTTTTTGGCCAAGTGTACACAAAAAAAGATGTACACAACACGGGAGGTAATAAAGAAAGCTCTCGATCTCATATTTACGTCCCTCGCTTGCAGCTCGGGCCGCAAACTTCTGCGATCTCGGCCTTTCTTTGTATTACCACCCTAGTTGTGTAATGTACTATTTTAAAATTGTCCTTAGCGCGGGTTAGTGCATTAAAAAGAGTATAGTCATTGTAACACGAGATTTTTATACGAGTGTAATATATAATTCGCCTTAACGGCCCAGTTGTAATTTAAGCCCGTACTCTCTCGCTCTCTGTCTCTTTGAGGTACCATTCCGGAGGTCGTAGCTTCGATTCCCCCTGAGGCTGGCTTACGCTTGTACAAATGTTCAAAGTCTGAAATATGACTATACTATTTTAAATGCACTTACTCGTCCTAAGATCACTGTTGCCGGTGAGTCGCCCATTAGCTCAGTTGGAAAGAGCGCTGGCACAGGTAGCCAGAGGTCGCGGGTTCGAATCCCGGCATGGCTGGATTTTTTAGCCTCTAAATAGGTTTTTAAATAAGTTTTTAAAGTCTGTAATATTTTCATGTTAATGTTGTCCTTGCCTGGTTATTATAGCACAGGATATCTTAGTCTGGGACTAGGTCCAGTGATACTGTTAATGTGTGATATTATTTATTTATTTAAGCTGCTTATGTATTTTACCCTATTCATACTGACCTGGCACAAGATCGGGGTCTTGGAAAACCATGAGGGAGACCTATGTGCAGTGGGCTTCATTGAATGCCCACTGCACATGGTTATGTACACGTTGATGTTGATGATGGTACTGACCTATATTTAAAGCTTAATACGAACATTTGTAAACGCACCTTAACCGACAAAGAAATCAAAAGAAATCAGGGTACCGTACCAACCCTGCCAATAAAGCATGTCAGAACCATAGCAGATGGCGCGATACCAAATGATTTCACGCTTTTAAAGCTACCAGGCTATAACTTTGCTACTATTACTGAGCTACCTGCCGGCTTGTCAACCAACCTCGGCTTTTACCACTCGATAATACAGCTTATTTTCCTTTGATTCAAGTGAACAAGCAATTTTGCAACTGTTACGCAGAAAACCAACTTGAAATACAGCGGTAAACAGTCGTAAAACAAAGTAGTAAAGTTGAAAATCCCGTGTCCGAACTGAATACCTAAGGTCGCCCTACAGTTACCCCCAGGCAAAGAAATCGTTCTGTTGATCCTATTGTGAGCATAAATTCCGTGTTAAGTTACTATGTGAAGGCTGCCCGCGTAATCCTTTAACCACCTAGCTTTTAGCTGCCTAGTTTTGCTACGAAATGACATGGAAGAAGAGTCCTCCAAAAGGTTGATAAATAAAACTGTACCAGTTAAAGATAAGCGATTTTGAGCTCAGCTTGAGATTGCTAGATAAGGATAACTGGATATCAAATTGGTGCCTAGCTGTTTGTGATCTGCAAAGTCGGGCTTAATGAGAGGATGAATAATTACTCTGGATCTTGAAGTTAATCGATGGAAGAGGCAATTGATAATAATGAGCTACTAACGATCGTAGCCTAGTCGCACCTAGTGATTGGAATCAATCACCTGAGTTAAGCAACAACAGGTGCGGTCAGGTGCAGGATGGGTGACCGTCCCGTGACTACCGCTAGTGGCATTTTTCCGAGCATTTCCGTGCTTCGCAAGGCACGTTAAGCCGTTAGTGCCAGCCAACCGTGTCAGAGGCATTATGGGCGGCTTGATAACTTCTGACAGCAAGGCCCAACCCGGACTTGGCCCCCGTGGTGAAGTATGACCTAACCTTCTTGCGACGAAGGAAGACACCCGTGCCCCAGCATGCTGCAGCAGTGGGGACATACAAGGGTTGACATCAAAATCTGATAACAACTATGATTACAAACGTAGCGTTGGGCGTCATCCAGGGAGTCCAATCTGAGGCAGATTACTGGCTCTGGCCAAGGAGAGAAGGAAGTAGGGTGCCTTGGTGCCTGGATCCAGCAGTCCGACCGATGGACCGACTGACTGACAGATTGAAAATCTTCTACTACAGCATTCGAGTGGTCCCTTCACCCATCTGGTGTGAGTGAAAATGCCATTGTAAGCTGTATAAATCATCTCATTACGTAGATGCAAAAGGCCAATGTTTTGTTTTTATTATCTGCAGAACATCTTTTACTTTCAGATAACTTTAAAACTAATCACAATTTAATGCATTTACTTTAATTTTATTAATGTGGTCTGAAGTTTTGATGCATGATTAGATTACGGACATTCCAAATATATTTTTGTTTCCCTAAATAAAATATTACACACTTTGTTAAGTATAACACACTTTATTGCATACGGAACATTTAACAGGACGTAAGAAATAACATGTACAAATGCTAGTTTATCTCTGTTTTCTTCCAGCAAACCTTGCAGAATCGAATATATCATCATCAACCCATTATGTCCCCACCGAGAGGCACGGGTCTCTTCCCTGAGGAAGCTATAGGCCATACTCCACCACGGGGGCCAAGTCCGGATTGGTGGAGGCTTGCAAGACTGGCTGTTCAGACAGAGTGGCTGGTCTTACTGTCAGAAGTTTTCAAGAAGCTATCAGGCCGCTGACTTGGCTTAACGACTGCCATCTATGGACGGCAGCCGGCACCAACTGCTTAACGTGCCTTGCGAAACACGGAATTTTCCGAGCGGTTGCCCGGAAAATCGCTACTAGCATTATTCATAGACTGTTTACCCATCCATGCACTGAACGCGCCTGAAGCAACCTGTGTTGCTATTGGAGACAAAATAAAATTTTAACTTTGCAATTTTTAAAACCTTAACTTTGTACAACAATAATTCAAACCAGCCAGCCCACGTCAAGTTGATTTCGAAACAACGCCAAGAACATCAAGTTTAACTAAACAAGGTATTAGCTACTGTACTGTGTAGTACCTAGTGCTTTTTATATTTTTGGCGACCTAAAGTTTTGTATTATTTCAGTAGTGGTAGTAGGTCACCATTATGTAGATTTACTAGGGAGGCACTTAAATAAATGGAATAACAGAGAGTCGACAGCTTTCTTCTACATTTTATGTAGTGTATGTTTTTCGTGTTGATTAATTCCGGAGTACATTAAAGAACATTATAGTTTTTAATTTCAACGATCTGTTGATTTTTTGGAAGTTTTCCACTTTTCAAAAATTATGTGCGATCAAATTCTAATTATAATAATAATATAATAATATAGCCTTTTATTTCCCTCTTTCAGGTAAGCATGCATTTTTACATTTTAACTCACAATATGACTAGTTATAATATAATACACTTTTAAATACATTATTTTTAGATTGGTAAATTTAACAGTAATTCTTTTTCATTTATTTATGCAGTTGATTAATAGTCCTTAATGCGTTAGTAAAATAAATTATACTTATGCTGAGTTAGTAACTAATTCTACTTAAATTATTCAATTCAATTTTACAAACAATTAATTTTGACAAATAATCTATAAAATAAACTTATTTTAGTGTTCATTCAAAAAGTATATTCGTAATTAACATAATATAATTTAATAATTAACTTATTTTGCGATGTATGTAAATAAATTCTATTCGTAATTAATAAGCTGATTAATTCATCGACGTTACATAATAATTATAATAATATTAATTAATACCGATTTATATTATACTAGGGTTTTTAAGGGGTACCCATTTTTGGGTAAAGGCCTCCTCCATCCAGTGCCAGTATCTTCTATCCCTGGCTTGGCGTGTCCACGTGGCTCCGCCCACTGCAGCGATGTCGTCTTGCCAGCGCCGCCGCGGTCTCCCGCGCGGTCTCGTTGCTTCGTAGGGATGCCAGTGCAGGAGTTTTTCACTCCATCGATTGTCCGTTGCTCTCGCCGTGTGGCCAGCCCATCTCCATTTTAACTTGCAAGCTAGCTCGACAGCATCTATAATCTTAGTTTTGTCTCTTATGTCTTTATTCCTTTTTCGGTCTTTTAGTTTGATGCCTAGCATGCTTCTCTCGGTTGCTCTTTGAAAGACATTCACTTTTTGTACTATGGCTTTGGTAAGGGTCCAAGTTTGACATCCATACAATAATGTAGGAAGCACCACCGAATCCATTGCTTTTGTTTTCAGATGTATTGGGATATCTGACTTAAATATTTCTTTTAGTGCCCAATATTTACCCCACGCTTTCTTAATTCGGCGTTCGACTTCCCGATTTGTTTGCTGTACAAATGATATATTTTGGCCTAAGTATACATACTCATCTACATAGTGTATAGATTGTGATTCGGTATTTATAGGTATTTTCTCACTATTTGTCATGGCAAAGGTTTTTTGTGTGTTCATATGTAGACCACATTTCTTGCTTTCTTTGTCTAGCGTATCCAACATGAATTCCAAGTCTTTGTGGTTCTCGGATATTAGGACAATATCGTCTGCGAAGCGTAGGTTGTTGAGATATTCACCATTTATGTTTATGCCTTTATTTTTCCACTTTAATTGTCTGAAAACATGTTCTAGTAGAGCAGTAAATAGTTTTGGTGAAATCGGGTCACCTTATTTTACACCCCTTCTGATATCAAAGGGCTCTCCTTTCCTTTCTAATTTCACCACAGCCTTGCTGTTTTTGTAGATTTCTTTTAATATTTCTATGTATCTATTTTCCACTCCCTGTTCCTTCAGCGCTCTCCATAAAGGCTCGTGTTTTATGGAATCGAATGCTTTGGCGTAATCTACAAAGGCTATGTAGAGCTTCTTTTCATATTCCACATGCCTTTCGATCAATTGCGTCAGTGTAAAAATGTGGTCGATGGTTGAGTAATTCCTTCTAAAGCCGGCTTGCTCTCTCGGTTGGTTACTATCCAAAATATTTGAGACTCTATTTAATAGAACTGTTGCGAAGACTTTATAAATAGTTTGTTGGAGACATATCGGTCTATAATTTCCCAGTTCTGTTGGATCTCCTTTTTTATATAAAAGGGTTATAAGAGATATTCCCCACTGTGTTGGTAATATGTTATGTGTCAGTATGTCATTGAAAAGATCTGTTAGTATTGGTGCAAGGGGCTCAACAATTGCTTTCAGAATATCGTTTGTTATCCCGTCGTCGCCTGGGCTTTTCATAGATTTTAAGTGTTGTACTGCATTTTGTACCTCGCTCTGTAGGAAGTGTGGCACGACACATAATACATCCTTTTCCGGCTTATTATACTCGCTATTTGTATCGTCGTTTCTATATAACTTTTTATAAAACTCTGATGCAGTTTGGACTAAGTGCTGTCTACTTGATATTGTATTATTATTTTTATTTTTCAGGGATATAATCCATGGTTTACATGTGTTTAACCTTATGTGAGCCCTTTTAATAGAAGACCTTTTTTCAAGTTCTTCTTCTATTATTTTGAATCTATGTGCTTTAAAGTCTCGTTTTATTTGTTTTTTTATTAATTTGTAGAGTGCGGATAGTTTATTTTTTTCAGAGCGTGTTCTATTTTCTTTGTTTTTTAACCTATTTCTTTCATTTATTAGTGTCTCTACATACGGTGACATAGTAGGTTTATCCTCGTTTATATTTTTCGGCAGCTTATTTGCAGATTCTTTGATTTTCTGAATAATTTTTTCATATGTTACTTGTATATTATTATCAGATTTTATACTTTCTAGTTGGGTGGAAAATATATTTTTGAGTGATTCTTGCTCTAGGGGATTTAATTGAGTTACTTTACCTCTGTACTGTTTCCGTGACTTAGTTTTATTACGGTAGAGTGCGAAACTTCCTCTAACTAATCTGTGGTCTGTAGAAAAGGTGGTGTTTATCACTTCTAAGTTTGAAATATTTTGTATATTTTTAATTAAAATAAAATCAATTTCATTACGTGTCTTACCATCCGGCGAGACCCATGTCCACTTTTGTTTGGGATTTTTCTTAAAATGCGAGTTCGTTATGTAGAGTTGGTTTTCAAAGCAAAACTGGATCAACGTATTTCCTCTCTCATTTCTTTCGCCGTAACCCCATGGGCCCATGACTTTTCTGTCTTCCGCCATTGGAGAACCAATTTTTGAATTGAAGTCGCCCATGACTATTGTATCCTTTCCTGTATTTTCAAGGGCGTCTCGTAAATTTTTGTAAAATATGTCTAATTCTTCGATAGTGGAACTCTCTGTCGGTGCATAACATTGTATTAAATGTACAATGCGGTTATTTAGGCACATTTCTAGTCGTATGACTCTATCTGATACAGTTTTTATATCTATTATGTTACATTTCATCTCTTTTTTTATGAGGAAACCGACACCGTTTTTTCCGCTCTTTTTGCCATTGTATATAAAAACGTAATTGTCACATTCAAGTATTGCTTTTCCTTCTTTTTTTACTTCCGATAGGCCTATAATATCCCATTTAAATTTTTCCAAACTTCTTCTCAGCTCTAAAAGTCTTGTTTCATTTACTAGGGATCTAACATTCCAAGTACAGATGTAGACATGTTGTTCTTTTTTATTTTTGTTTATAGTTTTATCTTGCAATTCGTTTTTTGATGGATTGGAGGGTTTTGGTCTAATCATCCCGCGGGGACCAGCCGTATTGGGAGATGTATTTTCTTTATCTAGTATAAATGATGCTGTGGATATGGAGGACGCCTCTGAGCTTCATGCAGTAGTCTTATTGTCTTTATTGTATTGCGTATTCTTTTCAGGTGGTTTCATGTATGCTGTGATGTAGCTGTTACCCTTCGGTTTTTTGTTTGCTGTAGATTTTTTGTAAGTTTCGTCATCAGCATGATATACAGCGGGAGGAGAGGATGAAGGTGCTCGTTTATTTCCGGATTTTTCGTTCTTTTCCGTTATTATAAGTTTGTCATATCGTATAAAGGCTTTATTTCCTTTTTCTAACTCTTTCTTCTGTGTTACTTTTAATTCGTCTCTTTTCTTCAATATTTTTGCTGGATATTCTTGTTTTATGTAGATGTTAGAGCCTTGCAGTTTGTTTTTACTTTTTAAAATTTTGATTTTTGTTCCCAGGGTCGTAAAAGTAACACTTACGGGTCTGGTTTTGTTTTCTTTTTTACCTATCCTTCTAATTGTTTCTAATTCAAACTCATGAATATCTATTTGAAGGGTTTCTTTTATAATTTTTAGAACTTTTTCTTGTAGTTCAAAATATGACCTCTCACCCTCTTCTAACCCGAAAAATACTAAATTTCGTTGCACTGAATTCTTTTCTAAGACATCAATTCTTTTTTCTTGACTTTCTACTTGTAAGCGAAGTGCGCCTAACTCACAACTTAGATCTTTAAACTTTTCATTCATATTGTTATTTATGTTAGAAGTGATTTTTTCTTCGGTTTTTGATAATGAATATTCCATTGTTGTGAATCTTTGTTGTATGTCGCTCTTCATTTCGGTTAGCATTTTTTCTATATGATCCATTTTTTTTGTTTCGTAGTGTACAGTTTGGGTGTGCTGCACTCTAGTGAGCAGTAGTGGTACTAATCTGATTTAAGTTTGATCTGTTTGTTATGACAGTTTAGTGGTTTCGCCAATTTGTAATAGATGGTGCTGCTAACTGACTGTAGTATTACCGACTTACAAATTTCCAATTATTTGAGGTTAAGTATATATTATTATCACTTCATTTAAAGTTCACAGCTTAGATACACTTTTATCACTTTAGTTTATGGATGGAGTTTTTATTTGTACTGTTACAGTTCTTTGGAACTTCTGTAGGAACTAGACAGTAGGTATTCTCAATTTAATTTGCGTTATATGGAACGTGTGTGACACTGACGGCTAGATGACGGCGCGCTTTGGCCTACGATTGGTCGAACAGTTGTCAGATGTGACAGCGTCAGTGACTTTTTGACGTTTACTATCGTCGTCTCTTTCCGACGAAAGTCGTTGGAATTTCTTCTTGCAGATTACGGCACTTAGATTTTGATTTTACTCACGATTTTTATAGATCCTCAAGCGTAATCTCAGTGAGATGGATGATTTGAGTAATGAACTTCACACGAATATGCTTGAAATTCACTTTCGGCTATGTTTACTATTTAAAATTAATAATATACGACGGACTGAACCCGTAACTGTGTTTACATTTCGACGCGACGTTCCGTTCACAATTTTTGCAATTTTTTTTTGTGAAAGGCAACGCAGATTACAACAGAGCTAAAACATACTTTCTGATAAAACATCTGTTCTGTTTTTAAGCTGACTGTTGATTAGTTTTTTATTTGTAACTGGTTGCAGTAAGTTGCAAAGAAATATTTTTTGTACTTAAAAACAAAAAATCTTTTTTAAAATAAATATTTATTTCTCTTTTTTTCTGAAGACTCTTGTTTTGTACCTAATAGGTGACTAGCAGTGCCCGTAACTACCTTTGCAGGGTTGACGGATTAGCCTAAAGCATAGGCTCACCCTGTAGGTTCTTTCTAAGAATTAATGTAATATTTTTGTAATCGGATTAGTACTTCGGAGATCCCCCTTCATACAGTTAAAATAAATTTGTCTTTTTTATTTATAAAACATAATTTCTTTGAAACATTCCTCAGAGACAGTTTAAATGGTCTATGGTAAAGGAAAAAATGTAACCACAGACTGCTTAAACTGCCTCATAGAGGTGTTATAAAGAATTTATAAATAAGACCAACAAACTTACCCTTATATTTAAAAATCTCGTGTCACAGTGTTTTACCTAACTCCTCTGAAACCTGTTCATCGAGTTTTGAGATATATTTTTGTGCACTTTTAATCTGACTGAGAATAGGTCGTAGGCAATTTAATATTGCAAAACAAGGGGTCACCTAGCATCGGTATAGATTTCGCAACGAAATCATGGTCCCACAGCAAAAAAGTTTACCTTCTGTGTTTCCTATTTTGTGCGTACTTATAGCCTCAAGCGAATGCCGTTTGCAGTAACTCGAGATGGATATAGCTCGTGGAGTTAAGCTCGGAAATATGAACAATTGACTCGTTTTACTTTACGAGGGTTTTGTGCTGAGACAACTAGCAGCTGTTTACGGCTGTTCCAGATGATTTGCATAGACCTTGATGGCACTTTCCCACTATTATGTGGGTGAGGACATATACATAAATGTTGGTAGTTAAACATGTTAACCACTAGAACAACGATGCAAGCAATAATTGATAAAAACTGGAATGAATAAAAAGCGACAACCCGACTATCAACCCTTGTATATCCTCACTGCTGGGGCACGGGCCTTTTCCTGCATCGTAGGAAGATTAGGCCATACTCCACCACGGGGCCCAAGTCCGGTTTGGTAGAGCATTGTAAGACAGTGGCTGGCCTTACTGACAGAAGTTATCAAGCCGCCCATAAGGCCTCTGACATGGCTTAACGACTGCCATTATATGATAGTAGGCACCAACGGCTCAACGTGCCTTGCGAAGCACGGAAGCGCTCGAAAAAATGCCACTAGCGGTAGTCACGGGACGGTCACCCATCCTGCACCTGACTGCGCCTGTTGTTGCTTAACTCAAGTATTGATTCCAATCACTCGGTTCGACTAGGATACGAGCGATTCACGACAACCCGACGGATGAACATTAACTACAGGCGGTACCAACCTAGTTACATTGTTTAAATTCGTTGCCGTTAGCTTAGTACATAGTTAGTGCTCAGTTGTAGGTAGTTCGTTATTTTTTATTCCCGCTAGTGTAGTTGGTTAATATGAAATGAAATGAAAAGGTTTTATTCTAATGTGTGCCAAATTTTATCCAAGTTAATTCAGATAAGCGTCTACATGCTAAACATTTTTTTATGATATGATATGATATGATAATGATATGATAATGCTTTATTCATGCAGGGCACAGGCCTTCTCTCAGAGAGAGAGAGAGAGAGTATTTGAACACCTAAGACACTCAGGTTTTCTCACGATGTTTTCCTTCACGGTTAGCGAGTGGTATTGCAAGTCTTATTGCAATCAATCAATCATTTATTAATAAATTATTGATTGATTGCTTTTATAACTTTACTTACATGCATAACTTAGAAAACCAATTCATTGGTACATGTCCGAACTGGGAACCGAACCTGGGTATCTCGCTTCCGAGTCCATTATTCTAACCACTGGGCTACCTCTGCTCTATTATTAATATTATATTATCTTTAAAAAATCTATATAACGCTAAGTTATATATCTCCACCAAATCCAGGCATTATCCTACCTATTTAGAACGTTGCCTATAACTTTACTATGAGCTACAGTCCGTTAGCTTTTATAATATACCTCGGCTACTATCGGATATATTCGTGTAATAGAAATATCGGAACTAATACGACACTTGATTTCGAAATCGGAACTAATATGACACTTAATTTCCAAAACAGAACTCGATCACCATTATTACACTTGTGTGCTTTCGGCGAAAACCGAAGCCTACTCTAGAGCCCGAGGTACAGTCTGTTAGCTTTTAGAATATACCTCGGCTACTATCGGATAGAATCGGATATTTTCGTGTAATAGAAATATCGGAACTAATATGACACTAAATTTCAAAATCGGAACTAATATGACACTTAATTTCGATATCAGAACTCGATCATCAGTATTAGACTCCTCTGCTCTCGGCGAAAACCGAAGCCTACTCTAGAGCCCGAGGTACAGTTTGTTAGCTTTTAGAACATACCTCGGCTCCTATCGGATAGAATCGGATATATTCGTGTAATAGAAATATCGGAACTAATATGACACTTAACTTTTCAAAATAGTGAAGAAAATTTTTGTACAGAGCAGGAAGTAGTATTACACTCGTGAGCTTTCGGCGAAAACCAAAGCCTACTCTAGAGCCCGAGGTATATTCTAAAAGCTAACAGACTGTACTATTTAAAATAGAGTATAAGAACTCGTATGCTCGTGTCTAAATAAAAACCCGTTTGGACGTCAGCTCTCATACGTATCCTTACCACATTATCCAACAAAAGAAATTTAAAGGGCTCGATAATAATTTAACGGGCGCACTAAATTCCCAAGCGACATAATAGCGTTTTGAGATACCGACTTGATTGGGCCGGGGCCATTTTGACCTTAGGATTGAACCTTGAGAATCTTAAAAAAGCGCTTGGAACGATATTTTAAATACCTAAAAATACAATACCTATTTTAATCCGAGCACTTCCGTTGTAGTATTGCACGTCAAACATTGAATGACTTTAACTTTTCCTTTACATTTATCCAAGTCGTTCAATGTTTAAAATTTAATAAAAGAAGCGCTCGTGGCCTAGTCAAACCGAGTGTTTGGAATTAATCACTTGTATTATGCAACAACAGACGCGGTCAAGTGCAGGATGACCGTCCCATGACTACCGCTAGTGACATTTTTTCGAGCGCTTCCGTGCTTCGCAAGGTACGTTAAGCCGTTGGAGCCTGCTGTCATGTAACGACTGTCATAAAGCCATGTCACAGGGTTTATGGGCGTGATAACTTCTAACAGTAAGGCCCAACATTGTCTTAGAATCCTCCACCAACCCGGTCTTGGCCCCCTTGGCGGAATATGGCCTAACCTTCCTGTGATGAAGGAAGAAACCCGTTATTTTTTTTAAAAATTGTAAAAAATTGTCTAAATCTAAAAATCTACATCACAAGAAATTCTGATCTCATTTCTTAACATCGCTTATTATGGTAAGTTCTTAAAAACCCCCAACCGCGATGCCTAAGCAAATGCCTCTTATATTGAGTATGTTTTACATTAATTCTCGACGTTTCGGTAACGTCAACTTTTTAATTTGTAATAGAGAAGAGAAGATAGAAATTTGGGGAGCTACGCATCCTACACCTGACCACGCCTGTTGTTGCTTAGCTCAAGTGATTGATTACAATAACTCGGCCCGGCTAGGCCACGAGCGCTTCGAATCTATTGAACATCTTGATGGGACCTGTTGATCTGTATTTCCCTTCGGTAAAAAAGCAGGGGTGAAACCCGCAGGTACAAATGGCTTTCCTGTCTCGTGAGCGCACCCGCTCATTACGTCGAAACAAAAGGCCGATGATCAGGTGAATAAATTTGTTAAATTATTGTTATTTAGCCCCCGAGTCCTCGGGCATTGCGTATCGAAATTATACCGGTTACTTACCTACACGGCGGCGGTACTGGTGGTATTTTTTGGTAACTCGACTCACTTTTGGATGGTGAGGAGATGGATAATTTGATTACTGGATTGGTTTTGACTGTCTGTTCTGTGGTGGTCTTACCGTCTCTAGAAAAAATCCTACTATAATCAATAATTGAGGTGTCCCCCAATTTTATGGTTTGTAGTTTTACTTTTGCCAGAAGTGGAAATCTCTCATCACTCGCCTAGGATTAAAAGGACTGAAAAAGGAGAAGAAGTATTAATTATGAATGATGAGAAGATTGATTTCACTGTATTGGTTTTGACTGGGTTTTCTCGCGATATTTTCCTTCACCGTAAAATAATGATTCAGCTGCGTCCGAGCGGTCTCTTCACCCATCTGATGTGAGTGAAGATGCCACCGTACTGTATAAATCATCTCATTGCGTAGATAAAAGGCTGAAGTTAGTCTAAAGTAGGGCTTTTTTAGACTAACTAAAGAAGGGCTAAAAGTAGGTAGTCTAAACAATCTTACAGCGGTTTCTACAAAAAACGGTCCCACTAAAACACTCCTAAAGTCATTTTATTTAAATCCTGGTCCAATATTTTCCTTGTTTCCGCGTTTTTGGAGTGTTTTAAGGAATTGTATCAGTATTAATAAGGCCGAAAATGTTTAACAAATAAACGCCGAAAATGTTAGTTTCACAAGTAATGGATTATGTGGGGAAGGAGCTTACAAAAAACCACATTAAGGGTCTGTTTCACAATCTGCAGATAAGTTTTCGGTTACGCTATTCGCAACCAGGGCTGCCGTTTGTTCTAAATTTGAAGGCATAAACGAACACACGCAATATAGGAAAACATATTTAAATTTAGAATAAACGGCAGTCCTGCTTTCGGATAGCTTATATGGAACTTTATTTAAACATTGTGAAACAGGGGCTTAGTGTTTTAAAGAAAAAAATCACTTGGGTAATTAAGATGAGATTTTTCAACATTCGTCCATCTTACCTATCTCTTGCTTAGTAGAACATTACCTACGTTTGCTACTACACCTAATCTATTAACGGCAGGTTGATGAGTTCCGCGAATTAATAATAGACCTCAAAGAAATTATAAGGGTCTAACTGTAGACTTAAAGTTAGCTATCCTGTTCAATAACAGTTTAACAGTTTGCCTTAGTAACAAACTTAATTAAAACAAGGAGAGGCCATTCCACGAGACTGCCGGCTTAATGGCAGTTGATTCTAGACAAAAGCATTAATGCAAGACACGCGAACTATAGCTCCACAAACTAGTCGTCTGTAAAAGGCTCACTTGATACAAAAGTAATTTAGTAATTAAAAGTAAGTATGACGACCTCTGTGGCGTAGCGGTAGCGCGTCTGCCTACCTTGCAAGAGGTCCCGGGTTCGAATCCCGGCTAGGTACAAAAAAAAGCCCAGGTCTTGGATGTTTACATGTTTGTGATGTCGATGTTTCTGGTTCCCACGACACAGGGTATCCTAGTGTGGGGCCAAAAGCAATGTATGTGCCTGTATGTAAATGTTATGTTATAATTCAAAGATAGATAAATAGATAAAACATTTATTTGAAGGTCGTGGCCTTGTGGAAGCGAGTGATTGGAGTCAATCACTAAGGTTAAACAACAACAGGCGCGGTCAGGTGCAGGATCCCTTGACTACCGCTAGTGGCATTTTTTCCGAACGCTTCCGTGCTTCGCAAGGCACGTTAAACCGTTTGTGCTGGCTGTCAATGGCAGTCGCTCAGCCACACGACATAGGCCTTTTGGGCGGCTTATGTCGCCACTGTCTTGCAATAATCCACCAACCTGGACTTGTCCCTCGTAGTAGAGTACGACCTAAGTTTCTTTCGATGCAGGAGGAGACCCGTGCCCCAGCAGTGGGGGCATACAAAGGGTGGATTTAACTTATTTTCATCCACACACATATAAAAAAGAGCACAAGCAATACAGAAAATTGTACAGAAAGTAGGCACACAAGAAAAGTAACAGAAATAACATATTATAACATTTACACACAGGCACATACATTGCTTATGGCCCCACACTAGGATACCCTGTGTCGTGGATACCAGAAACCACGACATCACAAACATGTAAACATCCAAGACCTGGGGTTTTTTTTTCCCCAGCCGGGGATCGAACCCGGGATCTCTCCCATGGTAGGCAGATGCGTTACCGCTGCGCCACAGAGGTCGTCAACAGACAATACAGGAGAGCAGTTTGCGGGTGTGGTAAATGCAAGAAAAGTTAAAAAAGAGATAGACGGATGAAGCTGATGAAGCGCTCGTGGCCTAGGCGAACCGAGTGATTGGAATCAATCACTTGGTTAAGCGACAACAGGCGTGGTCAGGTGCTGGATGGGTGAGCGTCCCGTGACTACCGCTAGTGGAATTTTCCCGAGCGCTTCCTTGCTTTGCAAGGCACGTTGAGCCGTTGGTGCCGGCTGTCATATAATGGCAGTCGTTAAGCCATGTCAGAGGCCTTATGGGCGGCTTGATAACTTCTGCCAGTAAGACCCGCCACTGTCTTACAATGCTCTACCAACCCGGACTTGGGCCCCGTGGTGTAGTATGGCCTAATCTTCCTGCGATGCAGGAAGAGACCCGTGCCCCAGCAGTGGGGACATACAAGGGTTGATAACGATAGACGGATGCTTGGAGAGACTGATGGATGAACGGATTACCTTTCTTTTGGGCTTCGCTATAGACGTGAAAAAATAAGGAAATGAAACGAACCTTCTATAACCCTCCTCGTCTAAAGTCCTGTCCCAAGTGACTTGCAGTAGGAAGACGATAATTAAACTAACTGCAAGATGCTGGTGTCTGATCGAGAGACGACTCCTGCGCCTCTATTCACGAGCAGTTTACCGTATCGGACGGATTCATTGATGACAAGTCAATGTATCCGAGTAGTCGCATAGATTTCCGGAATGCATTTTATATACCTAACCTAGTATGTTTTTAATGTAACCTCGGGACGTTTCCCGCCGGAGGCTCACGAGGACCCGGAAGACCGTCTCAGACGTGGAAGGGATCCGTTCTCTCTGAGACGAAGGAGAAGGGAAAACTTGGCTAAAGCTATCATCCTTAGCCATGAAATATTAGAGATAAATATAAAACGAAAGAAAAGCTCGCCACTGTCTTACAATCCTCCTCCAACTCGGACATGGCCCCCATGGTGGAGTATGGCCTAACCTTCCTGCCATGAAGGAAGAGACACATGGCCTCGCAGTGGCGACATACAAGGGTTGATATCGATCGAAACAATAGAAAGCCCTTGTGTCAGCCACAGACTTTACGGAGGAGTAAAGGGGTCAACGAAGAAGAAAACGAACGTTTTTAGGCCAATTGATCAGTAAATAAATCAATTAACTGTGCAACAAATTTTAGAATAACCAAAATATGTGGAAAGTAATGGTCTTATTTATAAAAAAACACAATCCTATAAAACACTCCAAAAACGCTGTGTAAAATAGTCTGTGGTGGTGATTTTACGAGGAATAAACGTAACCATACATTAAATAAACCGAAATAAATTAAGAGTGCTTTAGAGTAATCGTGTCTTAATATTACATTAAATTACATTTACATATAAGCACATAGCTTGCTTCTGGCCCCACACTAGGATACCCTGTGTCGTGAGAACCAGCAACTGCGACGTCACAAACATGTAAACATCCAAGGGCATTTTTTTGGCATGGTAGGCAGATGTGCTACCGCTACGCCACAGAGGTCCTCATATGAAACTAACAAACGTATAACATAAACAAACATATAAACGTCAATATAAAACTAAGAAATTCCTGGTGAATTGTACGTAATAATTTCATCTCAATAAAACCTTATATATTTTTTTTAAGTACTTATTCTGCTGCGGTAATAAAATTTTTGTTCACATAAAAGCAGCGAAATACAGAGACAATTAAGAATATTATTTCAATTGCATTACAGAAACTCACGCTTCTGCCCCAAAGGGGTAGGCAGAGACCAGAGTCTGCCACTTGCCACGATCCAGACAGACCACTAAATATTAAGAATACTACTATGTGGTAGCAAACTCTATCTCTGCTTACCCTTCCAAAATACAGGAGTTTTAGTTCGTATTCTTATCTTATCGCTTTAATAGAAAGTCTGCATTGCATGGTGGATCTTTAATAATAGTAAATAGGCGATCAGATTCATTTATAGGCTGGGTAGTAGAGATTCGTTAAGAGATTTCTTTAAAAAAACTAACATCCTGACAGTTGCCAGTCAGTATATATATGAAAACATTATGTACGTTAGGAAAAATATCAGTAACTTTAAAACTTTAGGTAGCCAACACAATGTAAATACTAGAAATAAACATAAACTTTTGTTCCCACTATTTAGGCTGGCAAAGGTTAATACATCCTTCATGGGGCATTGTATACGCTTCTATAATAAAATCCCTGAAGATATATTAAGCTTGCCTGAATCGCGGTTCAAAAAATATGTTAAGCACACTTTGTGCCAAAAGGGCTACTATAACATAAAGGATTATTTAGATGACAATGAGGTCTGGAATTAAAGCCAGTACAATGTATGAGTTCTATGTTTATAATAATTATGTAAACTATGGTAATTAAGGACTTTTGAAAAGAATAAGTTAGGAGTTTTTTTGTCCATTTTTTCTCCTAAATGATCTAAATTTTGAGATGGACACCTAGTTTGAATTGTAACGTTCATTAAGCCGCAGTTTCTGTGCTACTTTGAACAAAACCTTTTCATTTCATTTCATTTCATATCCTATCAGAATGGCTCAGACTAGGTACGCAATTGTCGAGAGGTTCTGAATCGCGCTACTGAGACGGAAGGAGACAATGAACGCTAGAAAGCTATGATTGTCATGAAAAGTGTGCAATTTAGACGAAAGCACTAATGCATTTTTTATGGAATAAGTTCATAGACTTATGTACCTGGCAGCTTGATAAAGATATGTTAAAGTAAGGGCAAAGGTACTTTCTTTTCGTTAGTTTATTCTATCTGACCAAATGTATGCTCATCGGATGCTGTAGGATAGTCGTGACTTTGTTGACAAATGCATATAACTTAGAAAACAAAATCATTGGTTTTGTTTGATCGAACCTGGGGATCTCGCTTCCGAGTAGATTGTTCTACCCACAAGACTTACTGCCGCTCTAAAAAAAATATAATTATTATTAAATACTCTATGTCCTTTCTGAAATAGGTTGTATAATGTAATGTCGCTATTAACGTTTTCATGTCCCCACTGCTGGGGCTTGGTCTCTTCCTGCATTGCAGGAAGGTTAGGCTACACTCTACAACGGGGACCAAGTCCGGGTTGGTGGAGGATTGTAAGACAGCGGCGGACCTTACTTTTATGAGTTATCTAGCCTTTGGAATAGCTTAACGACTGTCATTACATGACAGCCGGCACCAATGGCTTAACGTGCCTTGTGAAGCATGGCACTCCAAGTCCTTGGAATTTTTGTCCATTTTTTCTTGAAATTGATTCGAATTTTGAAATGGACACCTAATTTGAATTGTAACGTTCATTAAGCAGCAGTTTCTGCGCTACTTTGAATAAAATCATTTCATTTCATTTCTTTATGAAATAGGTTGTATACTGTGATATATGGGGTAGTAGTCAACGAAAAAAACAAGAATTGTTGTACAGATCACTTCTGAAAGAGATCACTTTTAGTGATAAGACCGCCGTTTGTACTATCAGGTTATAAATATCTGTGTAATTTCCATTTTTATGTACAATAAAGTGTTCTGTATCTCTATCTATCTACAGTAGATTAATATTAATCTCGGCCTTTTTTCCTATAAACGCTGTATCGAATGGACGTGTTTTTCTGTTGCTTTCCTGTATGCTAGATAGCACATTCTCTAACCCGAGTCTAACGATATTCATACATAACCTGAGTCTAAGTAGACTTATGAACGTTGATGAAGTGAAGGTGATCTGTCAGGATCATGGCAAGTGGCAGCCCCTGGTCTCTGTCTACTCCTCTGGGACACAGGCGTGAGGATATGTATGTATATGCTTAGACTCGGGTTAGACCTATTCTTCATATACCTTTCAACTTGCGAACTCGCGAACCTTCTCGAATAGCTTGACGAAGAAGCCCTACTGTTACCGGAAAATAAAGCATGAAGCAACTCGGAGCTACCAGCACCCGAGGCGCGCTTCGTGGCGCTGAATACAAATTTTAATGTTTATTATGTAGTGCGGGCGCGGGGAAAAAGTAGCGCATTGTTGGGGGCCCGCGGCGAAGTGCACTGCAGTCGGGGCGCCGGGCTGCTTCAGGTGGACAGCGATGCTATGGAGACGAGTATTCGGTTCATTTTTTGGAGTCTAAAGTGGAAAATGTTTTATGTAGCTTCGATTGTGTCCTACTGCAGGGCAAAGGTCTCCCCTTTTGCCTTCCACTCCACCCTGTTCATGGCCACCTCCTGCCAGCCCGGCACAAAGGTTGTGAGGTCGCTATCTCCGCTTGGGTCGGCCAAGTTTGCGATATCCGTCGCGTACACCCTGATTTTTCAGTCCGTGACGATTTTTGTCCACCTCCCTGAGCCCACAGTGATAGAAAAGCAAAAAAATAATGGAGAAAAACGACTATTCTGATAACCCTTTGGTGTCAAAAGTGGACAGTGATACACAGGAGAAATTTTTTTTTGGCATAAAAAGTGAAGGCGAAACGTTTGCTGGTAGATAGATTGGCAAAAATACTATGCGGGAGATTATTGAAGTTGATGGATGGATTAACTCAAATTCATTTTCATAGGATTCATTGAAGTCTATTCTTCTATCGAGTTTAAGTCTACGCTACAGTTTTCACTGTTACACTATCGTGTCAAATACTGATCAGATTGCTCAGGGCATTGTTTTCTTTAATACAAGTTTCATTAGATAATTTTATTTATTTATTGATAATTTCATTGCGTAAAAAATTGTACAATGCGGTGGACTTAATGCATTTTTAACCAGTCAACCGCAAAAGGTAGAAGAAAAAGTTGGTAGGCCCCAAATATGCGTTGACTAAACCTACACATTAATATATACATACACCTATTTTACAATATAAATATCACTATAAAATACGATGATATCTAAACCTTACAAGAGAGCAAGGAACCTACGTAATACTTTATGTGTGTGTGTCTTTAAGCAAAAATAAATGATTTATTTATCTATCTATCTATCTAATTTACCATACTTTAAATTATAAGCGAACTTTCCTTGCCTGTCTTCACAATTATCTCTACTCTAATATCGTCTCACTCAATAATTAGACCCTTAGACCAAGCAGCAACTTGGAGACGACCAAGGGCCAGCATCGTTTGAAATTATTACCGAATTTCACTTCCTCGACTCCACGGTTTTCCTTACTCCAGTGTCGTCTTACTCAGCAGTCGCTTAGGGCAGCAGCAAGCATTGTTCCTCGTACAAATGTGATCAAATTATAAGCGTCGCTGGCCCCAGGGCCTGAGACGGTTGGAGGCGCGAATAATCGCAATTCGGGCGGCATTATAAATGAATTACTGGGACGGACTGCCCGGCTAGTATTAATATCAGTCGCGTGTCCGATGCGAAGATACACGTACTGTTTCATTATTTTTAATTACTCTACTCATCATCATCACCAACCCATTATGTCCCCACCGAGGGGCACGGGTCTCTTCCCTGAGGAAGGTATACGCTATACTCCACCATGGGGGCCAAGTCCGGATTGGTGGAGGCTTGCAAGACTAGTGGCTGGTCTTACCGTCAGAAGTTTTCAAGCCACCCTGAGGCCTCAGACTTGGCTTAACGAATGCCATCTAACGACGGTAGCCGGCATGTACTGCTCAACGTAAATTGCGAAGCATGGAACGCTAGGAAAAATTACACTAGCGTTAGTCATAGACTATCACCCATCCATGCATTGAACGCGCCCTATGTTTCTTAAATTTCGTGATCGTTTTAAGATCACTCAGGCAGCCAGGGCTACGAACTACGCGATTCAACTTATTTTACAACTCTACGACTATAATACGGTGCTGAAAAAAGATGCTCTGAATATCATGGACGGAGTTTTGCACTAGCAATTCCATGTTTAAAGGTATTGGCGTCAAACAGCGTTTATAAAATCTAGTAAAAGGTCGAATCCTGCGATTCTTTGGCCATGTGTCCGGATGTGACAATCATTCCATTGAGCGTATCGTTGCACAGGAAATGGTAGAGGGCACCAGACGACGAGGTAGAGCACCAATGCGATGTACCAATCAGGTTAAGCCCACTGTGGGCAGACATCTGCGTGAATGCACCAGAGCGGCACCTTACCGAGAAGAATGGCAGAACATCGAGAGGTATGTAACATTAGCCTACAATAAAGCCTCTTCATGAGGACCACGATCGTTCAGTCAAGAGCGTACCGGCCAAGAAGAATAATTATGAATCTACACTGTCTATACAATAATTGGCTTTCCTTGTATTACTGATACTGTATAGTCCAGTGCTTAGTAGACGGCACTTTTCCACACACTTATCTATAATATAAAAATTAATCGCTGAGTGTGTTGGTAAGTGCAAATCTCGAGAGCAGCTATCGTTCCGATGTAAAACCTAACTGCAAAGCAGGTAGTCGGGGCTGTCAGTGATGCAATCTACTTCAGCCAGATGTACGTAATACAGAGAATAGTGTAAAGAGGTTCGAAATTTCACTGATGCCAGTGAGTCACCCATTAGCCCAGTTGGAAAGAGCGCTGGCACGAATAGTCAGAGGTCGCGGGTTCGAATCCCGGCATGGGTGGAATTTTTAGCCTCTAAATAGGTTTTTAAAGTTATGATTTTTTTACATTGGTGGCACCAGTTAGCACCCCAGCGCCCTACCTTATATCTTGAATGGTTATATATTAAAAGAGTCCAATCGCGATTATTGATTAGGTAAAACGAAATAAGTAATCGCGATTTGAACCGTTCACTATATGAGTATCGCGAATTCAATTCAATTTAATTTATTTCAAAGTAAAGAATTTACATTCTGTTTGCTGAATGTCAAAGTACAATTTAACATGAAAGTGAAAGCCGCTGCCTTCTTCGCTGCTTTGCCTGCCGTAGTGTAGTGGAGAAAAAGGCAGCGGGAAAAAAACTCCACTCTGACCATCTTTTCTCAAGTCATCTTAAATCTAATACATAAAATTATGTACCACCTATACGTGGCGCTCTTTAAGAGAGGGCTATGTTCAGCAGTGGACAAGTATAGCCTGACGACGACGGTACGTATAAGATTCCATGATTGCAATTAATAACTTTAAGTGCTAAAGCATTATTCAATTGTTTTACATAGGCCATAAAAATATAATAAGCGGTGGTAACTCAGTGGGTAGAACCATAGACTGGTAAGCTAGAGCCCCAGGTTCGATGCCGAGTGCGGGCATGTACCAATGACTTTGTTTAATTTCAAAGTTACGTACATTTGCGAATTTGCAGTCGCAATACCACACGCTAACGGTGAAGGAAAACATCGTGAGGAAACCCGCTTGGTTGGCTCCGCACGTATTGACTAGTCTTTCCTGTGGGCTAGGCCGACTAAGCTGTCAGGGTGGTATAGGTGCTGGGCAAGCCTACACCATCTATAAAACCATGTCCCAGGCACTACAGCGTAGGAGTGGTCCCTTCACCCATCTAGTGTGAGTGAAGATACCACTGGACGCTGTATAAATCATCTCATTGAGTAGATGCAAAAAAAAAAAAATACCGAGTGCTGCAGCCAGACACACGAACAGCACTCATTAAGAATCATTAAGAAATACTACTGATATCCTGAATGGTCGTGTTTAAGTATAAGTGGCTTATACTTAAATTAAGTGTGTTTCGGTTCTCGTCCATATTTTAGCACGCCGATGTCGATTAAAGGATAATATCTAACTAGATTGTAAGCTTCACCATGATACTACTTCCCTGTTGTGTAATGCATTAAATAAAATAAAATAAAGTAATAATAATAATAATAATAATAATAATAATAATAATAATAATAATAATAATAATAATAATAATAATAATAATAATAATAATAATAATAATAATAATAATAATAATAATAATAATAATAATAATAATAATAATAATAATAATAATAATAATAATAATAATAATAATAATAATAATAATAATAATAATAATAATAATAATAATAATAATAATAATAATAATAATTGTTTATCTCAACCAGACTTTGCCCAAAAACTGACAGAGCGCATCGACGATCTGAAGCAGAAAGTCGCTGCGTGGGGGAAGCGAATCCGGCGGTATAATGAGAGGTCAAAGCGGTACAGTCAGAATTGCCTCTTCCAGAGTGACCAGAAGAGGTTCTATGGATCTATGGAGCAGCCTGAAATACGTGTGGTAGGCCAAGGGCCGGACAGGGCCGCATCAGTTGATTTCTGGCGCGGCCTGTGGATTCAGCCCGTTAATCATGTAGAGGGCTCCTGGATAGGTGCTGTAGAGGAAGCGTGCGAAGAGATAGCTCCGATGAACCCCGTTATCATCACTGCCCACGATATAGCCAGTGCAGTCCGAAAAGCTCCGAACTGGAAAAGTCCGGGGCCAGTCGGACTGCACCATTACTGGTTAAAGGGGTTCACGAGCTGTCGCGCTATTCTTGCTCGCCAGTTCCAGGATAGCCTCGAGCGGAAGGCGCTCCCGAACCTCTTCACCACTGGTGTCACTCACCTAGTTCCTAAATCATAGAATACCTCTGACCCGTCTAACTACCGCCCGATTACGTGTCTTCCCACCATCTACAAGACACTTACATCCATTTTGAGCTCCAAGATATCTCGGCACCTTGAGGAACATCAGGTAATGTCCAGAGCTCAGAATGGGTGTCGGGCGGGTGGTCGCGGTACAAAGGAACTCCTCCTCGTTGACGCGGTTACTGGCAAATTGGTGAAGCGGAACCGTCGAAACTTCTCTGCTGCTTGGATAGACTACAGAAAAGCATTCGACTCCGTCCCACATACATGGCTGAAGAGGGTCCTCGAATTGTACAAAATAGATGTTACAGTAAGAGACTTCCTCGAGGCCTGTATGGGACAATGGAGTACGATTCTGTGTCATCCAGGTGAGCGGCTGACGGCTGCTGAAGACCGAATAAGGATACAGAGGGGTATATTCCAGGGCGATTGTCTGAGTCCACTATGGTTCTGCCTGTCCCTGAATCCTCTAAGCACTTTGCTGGAGAAATCGGGGACGGGCTTTCAGTTTGGGAGAGGAGGTACAAAAGTTCCTCACCTCTTCTACATGGATGACCTCAAGCTTCTCGCCCCAACACGGGCTCGCCTGATGGATCTACTAAAAATCACATGTGACTTTAGTGAATCCATTAGGATGGAGCTTGGGGTTGAGAAGTGTGCAGTTATGCATGTGGAAAGGGGGAGGATAACTTATTCTGACGGCGTAGATCCCTCTATGCCCGTCAACTTAAGAACCCTCTCCGAGGCTGAAACATACCGATACCTGGGTATGTCACAGAGTATCAACGTCGACGAGGCGGACATGAAACAGTCAGTTTGTAGGGTGTTCTTCTCGCGCCTGAAAAAAGTGCTTACGAGCTATTTGTCGGGCGTGAATAAGATACGCGCTTATAACGGCTGGGTCATGCCCACCATCATGTATACGTTTGGCATACTCAGGTGGAATCAGACTGAGCTCCAAGCCCTGGACAGGAAAGTCCGCACAACTATGACTCTCCATAGAATGCATCACCCAAAGTCGTCAGTGATGAGGTTGTACTTGCCGCGAAAGCATGGTGGTCGTGGGCTGTTGAATGCCCAGACCATGCACAATCGCGAGGTAAGCAACCTCCGTAACTACTTCCTGACGATGACGGACAGTCCAATGCATAGAGATGTCATAGGGTGTGATAAAGGACTTACCCCTCTGGCCTTAGCCAACGAGCAATGGCAAGACCCGGTAGTACTGAGTGTCTCTGGTCGCGAGGACATATGGAAGGAGAAGGAGCTGCATGGGAGGTTCTTCAAGGCTCTACACGAGCCTCACGTGGATACGAAGGCCTCACTACACTGGCTACGATTCGGTGACCTGTTCGGGGAAACTGAGGGTTTTGTCTGTGCAATACAAGATCAGGTTATCAAGACCAACAACTATAGGAAATACATCCTGAAGGATGGCACTGCCGATATTTGCCGGGCGTGTCGCCATCCCGGTGAGTCACTCAGGCATGTTATATCCGGTTGTTCGGCGCTTGCTAACACTGAGTATCTGCACAGACACAATCTTGTAGCCAGGATTCTTCATCAGGGACTACCGTATTATAAGTACACACCGGAAGCCGTGCTCGAAAACGACCGCGCCAAGCTCTATTGGGACCGGCCCATTATCACAGACAGGACTATACTCGCGAATAAGCCTGATATTGTGGTGGTGGACCGGGCGCTGAATAGGGCGTTTTTGGTCGACATTACTGTCCCGCATGATGAGAACCTCGTGAAGGCCGAAACCGATAAGAAAACCAAGTATCTGGACCTGGCGCACGAGGTTGCCGACATGTGGGGGGTGGTGTCGGCCGAAATCGTTCCTATAGTCCTGTCCGCGAATGGGTTAGTTCCAACCAGTCTCGTTAACCATCTGAGGCGGTTGGAACTCCGTGTGGGCATGCTTCCGGCTATCATGCAGAAGGCGGTGCTGCTTGATACAGCCCGGATAGTCCGGCGTTTTCTCTCGCTGTCGCCCTGACCTCCGGCCGCTTGGACTCCTCAGCCGGAGGGCGTCCGTCTGGCCACTCTGGTCAGACGAGATATTTACCTTTTTTTCCCCACATAATAATAATAATAATAATAATAATAATAATAATAATAATAATAATAATAATAATAATAATAATAATAATAATAATAATAATAATAATAATAATAATAATAATAATAATAATAATAATAATAATAATAATAATAATAATAATAATAATAATAATAATAATAATAATAATAATAATAATAATAATAATAATAATAATAATAATAATAATAATAATAATAATAATAATAATAATAATAATAATAATAATAATAATAATAATAATAATAATAATAATAATAATAATAATAATAATAATAATAATAATAATAATAATAATAATAATAATAATAATAATAATAATAAAGCATTTATTTCGAGGCAGTGGGCTGGCCATATCTCGCGAAGAACCGACAACCGTTGGAGTAAACGTGTTCTTGAGTGGAGACCGCGACTCGGCAAACGTAATGTAGGACGCCCTCCGACGAGGTGGGATGACGATCTGTGAAAAACTGCCGGCAGACGCTGAATGCGACAAGCTGAAGACAGGGCGCTATGGCGTTCATTAGGGGAGGGCTATGCCCAGCAGTGGACTACATAATATAGCCTGAAGGAGATTTATTTCGAACAACTTAGATCCATATAAATACAAACAAAAGGGTGTTGGTAACAAATATAAAATAAATAAATTAATATTCTATGTAAACAGATCGTTCACAGAAATCGCCAAAGTACGAGAAGTAAAACCGACCATCAAATTGAACTTCTATCTGTACAGTCAACAGTAACTCGTGCTTTTAAGCCTTGATCAGTCACTGACTGTACCGGTCTCATCGAGAGCGGCTTAAACAAATTACAAAATGTAAATCGAGACCTTTGACTCCCCACTACAATACGTCATTGTCAGCCGTTCGTTGTTAGAAGGCACCACAATATATTGTTATTACGTTGCGAGACAGTTTTACTTGCGATTAGACGTTGCCGGGTACAGGTACGGAGATCTGTCTTATGATGAGCTTTGTATTTAATATCTTGCCATAGGTGCTTGAGAAGGAGGTGTTGAAAAGAACCGAAGAAAAAGAATCAAGGCAGATTTAAAGTTGTTTTCTCACTGTGCGCGATAGTGCGAGACAGTTTTACTTGCGATTAGACGTTGCCGGGCACAGGTACTAAGACTTAGTCTGGAACATATCGCTTTTAATGATAAGACAGCCATCTGTCTTATGATCAGCTTTGTATTTAATATCTTGCCGTAGGTCAGGGTTTATTTCTGTGATTTCTAAGGTGCTCGTGAAGGAGGTGTTGAAAAAACAGAAGAAAAAAGAAACAAGACAGATTTAAAGGTGTATTACCACTGTGCGCGATATTGCGCAACACTACGAACGAACCCACACCGATGCACGGGAAAATACAGATATCCTCAAATCTGACAACGTACTAAAATCAGTCAGCGTAATCTACTAAGCACTACCTACTAAGTAAGTGCCAACCTAAGTGATTTCCTGCTGCTGGAGCACGGGTCTCTTCCTGCATCGCAGGAGCGTTAGGCCATACTCCATCACGGGGGCCAAGCCCGGGTTGGTGGAGGATCTTATAAACCTATTTAGAGGCTAAAAATTCCACCCGCTGGGATTCGAACCCAGGTGGAATTTTTAGCCTCTAAATAGGTTTATAAAATTGTCCTTAGCGCGGAATAGTGCGTTAAAATAAATATAATCATGGTGGAGGATCGTAAGACAGTGGCGGCCTTACTGTGAGAGGTTATCAAGCCGCTCATAAGCCCTCTGACATGGCTTAACGATTGCCTTAAGTCTCTTAATTTATATTTCTTTCATACTCTCCTAATCATATTTGCATCATTAAATTACGTCAGGGTTTCTAGATTTCTGTTGGATTTTCATTTGTTACTTCACTTTTTTACGAAACACCACTATCGACAATTTTTCCTCGCAAATTACCTATTTTTCCTCTTTATTTTTCCTCTTGAAGTCATATTTTTTTATCATTTATCACAGGAACCCCGTTTATTTATTTTATTTATCAATGTTTAAATATTAACATAAGGTGGATTGCGTTCCTTCTTTTAAAAATATTTCTCGCCTGACTGTCAGTTAGTGGCACCACAGTAACTCGATTAACAATAAAAGTCACTCAAAAGGCCCCAGATTAACCCATCAACCATCTTCCGATCTCAATTAAACATAAACATATCAGACAAAAGAGAAATGTCCCGATACGATCCGAGGGGAAAATAATCGATTCAGAAACGATTCGATTTACTATCGACGTGAGGGCTTAATCAATTCGGTAAAACAATTTCTGTCGGCGACATGCGTTGGCTATGCAGATTGGATGATGTTCGATATATTATATTGTGCAGTTCTATATACGAAGGTGTGTTAGAGGCTTTATAAGTCGTACAGGATGTTTTACATAATATAAAAAAACTTCGTATATTTTATAAATGCTTCGTCGGAACAAATTCGCCGGTTTCTTATATACGCCGGGGTACAACTAAACCAAAGCTGATAATTTGATATTGATAAAATGGCTGGAATTTGTTAGGTTTTAGTTTTTGTATTTTTGTAAAAACCTATTCAGAGGCTAAAAATTCCATCCATGCCGGGACTCGCACCCGCGACCTCTGGCTAACCTTGCCAGCGCTGTCCCAAATGAGCTAATGGGCAACTACCGCCATCAGTGAAATTTCGAACCTACTCTCTGTATTACGTACAGGCAGCACCATCTGGCTGAAGTAATTTGCATCACTTTGCAGCCCCGAGTACCTATTTTGCAGTTAGGTTTTACATCGGAATGATAATACCTACTCTTTTTAATGAACAGGTTAGGTTAGGTTGCATTAAATAGAGTATTTTTGTAATTTTAGTGTTATATTTTTTTTATTTCTTATTTATTTATTTTATAAAGTAGATCTTTTTGTCTGAATAAAGGAGTTAAAAGATAATAATAATAATGTCCCCGGCTGCGGACAAAAAAAACCCAGGTCTTGGATGCTCAGATGTTTCTAATCTCGCTGTTTCTGGTTCCCACGACACAGAGTATCCTAGTAAGGGGCCGGAAGCAATGTATTAGAGCCTGTATGTAAATGTTATGAAAATTTATTTATACCTATAAATTTAAAATTACGGCTTTATTCCAGGATGTGTAGGCAGTGACCAGAGTTTGCCACTTGCCACGATGCTCACAATTTTGTTTCATCAATAGGTATTCATTAGAGACTGCATGCGCGCACGCCGGATTCCGGTACATTTCAGTGTTGGAGTCAACAAGGACACCTTATAATTGATAAACTATGGAAGCATAAATCGTTCGATATCAAGCCTTCTATGTCCCCAATGCTGGGGCACGGGTCTCTTCCTGCATCGCAGGAAGGTTAGACCACACTCTACCACGAGGGCCAAGTTCGGGTTGCTGGAGGATTTTATGGCAGTGGCGGGCCTTACTGTCAAAAATTATCAAACCACCCATAAGGCCTCAGACATAGCTTAACGACTGCCATTACATGACAGCCGGCACCAACGGCCAGCCTTGCCTTGCGTTGCACTGAAGCGCTCGGAAAAATGCCACTAGCGGTAGTCACGGGACGATCACCCATCATGCACCTGACTGCACCTGTCGTTGCTTAACTCAAGTGATTGATTCCAATCACTCGGTTCAACTGGGCCACGAGCGCGTCGTGAAATGTTTGCGTCAATAAAGTATAATAATGATAATATTCATCGCTCGTAGCCCCGGCTGCCTGATTGATCTTAAACGACGAAGTTTAAGCAACATAAGGCGCGTTCAGTGCGTTGTTGGGTGACCGTCCGTCCGTCAATAATTAAAGTGCCTTGAGAAGCATGGACTATATGGTTCCGTGCTTCGCAGGGCACTTTAAGCAGTTGGTGTCGGCTGCCGTCGATAGATGGCAGTCGTTAAGCCAAGTCAGAGGCTTTAGGGCGGCTTGAAAACTTCTGACAGTAAGACCGGCCACTAGACTTGCAAGCCTCCACCAATCCGGACTTGGCCCCCGTGGTGGAGTATGGCCTATGCCTTCTACAGGAAAGAGATCCGTGCCCCTCGGTGGGGACATAATGATGATGATAAACGATAATATTACTAGCTATTGCTAGGGAACCCATCCCGCCCTGTATGCAAAGTCCATCATACCGTGTCCCGTTTGGGGGTTGGCAGCGCTACCGTGCAGTTAATTGGTCGGCGGTATTTATTGTTGCTGGCGCGGACATAACTCTGGTAGCATCGTGATCCTCCATTTTGTATCGGCGTGGCTTGATAAACGGAACAGGGGGAATGGTGGAGTCGTCTGTTGAGTCCGCATGTTTATTTTTTATTTATATATATCATTACTCAATACTCAGTACTCAATAATTTATTGCATTCCACAAGTATATACAGATGACATAACTTGAAAAACCTATTTTAGAGGCTAAAAATTCCACCCATGCCGGGATTCGAACCCGCGACCTCTGGCTATCCGTGCCAGCGCTCTATCCAACTGAGCTAATGGGCGACTCACCGGCATCAGTGAAATTTCGAACCTCTTTACACTATTCTCTGTATTACGTACAGGCAGCGACATCTGGCTGAAGTAGATTGTATCACTTACAGCCCCGACTACATAACTTAAAATATGGATCTTTGTGGACCCTGTAGGGCACGCAATATTATAAATTATAGAATGCCTCTATAAACTAGGCCTATGACATTTTAATTCTAATTATATTGTACTATTATCAAACATTATTATATAAACACTATTTTAATATCACACATGCTTCTTAATAATTCTTATATAGTTATTTTATAAAATGTCATTAAATTTTTTTTTATCGATAACTCTATTTATTTTTACCATTATTGAATCATTTCTTTTTCATTACCAATAAATTTCTATTACAATTAAGATTAATCTGTATTCATTTTAATTCTTTTGTAGATTAGTTGAATTTGTTATCTTCTAGGTATTACTCACTCACAGACTCTTCCCTTACAGGTATTCCACCTAATACAGTAGGTTAAATAAAAATAACACCACGAAAAAGAAGAAAATCGACATTAACATATTTACTTAAAATATTGCGTAACTAGGATAAGAAGTCATATGCATTAAAAAAATATTTTTCATTATTTGATACAAACAAATTACCAAATCAATCAAAGTTTTTAAATTAACCAAATTAATCAAACATGAAAATCAATTCATCAAATTTCATCGAATATTAAAAATACATCATCAATTAAACAAAATCATCCTATGTTTTAAACGAATTAAAATCAATTGCCCAATAAATAAAGAAAATATTTATATTCACGTCAATTCTAACCCGGACTTAGCCCCCGTGGTAGCCTAACCTTCCTATGCAGGAGGAGACCCGTGCCCCAGCAGTGGGGACATACAAGGGTTGACATCGTATTTCAATTCTATTCGGTAGTTCATGCCTCAAATATTATACATCTAATGAGTAACAATGTCACCTCAGCCTTGAATTTTGAGCTTTAATTCATGCTTTTACTAATAAGGCCGCCAATTGTACTATATTTTTATGTAACTACTGTCTCTCTAAATATGATTATCAACCCCTTGATAGGCACTTCTGAGTTCTGACATCTTTATCTTGACCCTTCATGTGACGGTTCTCTGCTATATGTTACGACTATATGCAGGCTTATAACGGCTGTTAACGATACTGTTTTGCAAAGTTACGTTATCAACCCTTTTATGTCCCCACTGCTGGGGCACGGGTGCAAAGAATTAACAAAAAATTGGAGCTATTAAAGACTGTAAGACGGAGAAAACTACAACACGTTGGCCATATCATGCGCAGTCGCAAGTAAAATCTGCTGCTCATTCTTCAACGGATAATTCAGGGGCGAGGGAAAAATGTAACTTATTATCAAGCCAAATCCTGAGATATATATGGTATCAAGAATCGTACAAATAGATTCTTTGGCAGTACGAAGTTTGCCTGGACAGCTAGTGAAATATACGTACTCAACTTCGAACGACGATAGCTCGATGCTTGGTACCTCAATGACCTGGACGGTACGTTTCGTCGGTGAATCGTTCTTCTCGAAAGATGAGTGCCTCAAAGGGTTTCTACCTTGGTGGGTCTTTGCCTCGACGGTACACTTCATAGATGGCTTATTGCCTCGAAAGATCATCAAGTTTTCCGTCGAGGGAAAGACGCGTCGAGGTAGAACCACTTAGAAGTGCTGATCTTTTGAGGTAATGACCCAGCGACAAAATGAATCATCGAGGTAGGGACATCGTGGTCTCAAGCATCGTGCTGTCGGCATTCGAAGTTGAGTAACTTGTAATATAATGTAAATCAACCCGCCCAAGCAAATCTAAGCTCAAGAGAGAAAGAATCAAATAACTTCTAACACCGACTCCACAACACAGGAGCAACAGGAGATAGCAATTTAACGAAGCAACATCGGTCCAACGTCTTCATTTATATAAACTACCGCTAGCAATGGCCGCATTCATACATATGGGAAATGACTTTTACGAGAAAAAGTTGCGTGCCTAAAAATCTGCAAAAAATCATAAGACAAAACCATCGATTTAGCTTTTAATACACACTTTGCCGGCCTTTATAATTGTTTACATTCAATAAGCAGTGACCGCGACGTTCGTAACATCTGCCAATTTGCTTGGCAATACCACACGCCTACGTTGAAAGAAAAAATCGTAAGAAAACCCGCAGTTGGTTTGCTCCACATGTATTGACATGTCTTTCTTGTGGAGAAGGTCGACTAAGCTGTCAGGATGGTATAGGTGCAAGGCAAGCATACTCTATCTAAAAAGTCTCAGACACTGCAAGTGGTTCTGTCTAGTGAGACTGAAGGTGCCATTGGACGCTATATAAATTTTCGCATTAAGAAGATTCAAAAAGCCATAGTTTTTAGTACTTATTTTTCAAGTCGCTTTAGTAAAAAATATTCTGTAAAAGTACCAACTGGCTATAAAAAAAACTGACAGCTATTGACAATACATGTTTTCATTTGTTTCGAATGTGTTAGGTTTCTGTGTAAAGCATATACGTTTAGTCATATAGCGCGTTAGTTAAGACTGTAATGCTTTAAGACTTTGTAATAGGGGTTAAAGTATGAAATTGCCGTTTTATATAGGTTCTTTGAATTGACATAGAATCTTCATGGTTTGTGGTTTTCTTATGAAACTTTTTTCAAATGGTTTCTATGATGTTCTTTTTTTAAAAAATGTGAAACATTTGAATGTCGACTTTCAATTGTTTTTGTTATTCAATTTAGACAAGAAAGATGGATACTGCGAAAATTCGAGTGATTTTTGAATACGAGTTCCGACGCGGAACTAATGCGGCAGAAACAGCCCGCAATATCAATGCTACGTTTGGAGAGGGGATTCCCAGATTACCTCTAGAGCCTATTTCTATAGCGTTTTTTTCCACCGCTGCTGTCGGTACCGTCGCCAAAATAAAGAAAACCAACCACCCGCACCACCACGCAACGCATTATAATATCAATTTAGGAAAGTGGGATGCGGTGTGATTTATCGTTTGCTACCATTACTTTTTTTTTCGCTTTCAATCTGTTGTTTGTTTGCCTGCACGATAATACAGTGTACTGGCTGAATATTTATTGGGAGTGCCGTGATGGCTTCATTTGGAGAGCTTTGTGTCTGTAGGCTCTATCTTTGGAAATGGTAGTAAGGGTAGATAGAAGGAAGGCACATTGAAGGGGTCTTGACGCATTTTTTTTTATAAAGCCTATAATCGTTCCACTGCAGAGCAGGTGCCTTCTCTCAGAGAGAATGTGCCTTATTACCGCTGAGGTATTCAAACACGAGTATTTCTTAAGATAAGATAAGGTAAGAATATTCTTTATTGTACACCTGAGTACATATTATTATAAAACATGTAAAGATACAAAGTACAATTGGCAATTAATTTCTTAATGATACGCGATACTCATACATAGTCATATGTTACGGTATACGTACGTACGTTACGTTATCAACCCTTGTATGTCCCCACTGCTGGGGCACGGGTCTCTTCCTGCATCGCAGCAGGTTAGGCCATACTCCACCGCGGGGGCCAGGTCTGGGTTGGTGGAGGATTGTAAGACAGTGGCGGGCCTTACTGCCAGAAGTTATGAAGGCGCCGGTAAGGCCTCTGACATGGCTTAACGACTGTCATTATATGACAGCCGGCACCACCGGCTTAATGTGCCTTGCGAAGCGCTCAAAAAATGCCACTAGCGGTAGTCACAGGACGCTCACCCATCCTGTACCTGACCGCGCCTGTTGTTGTTTAACCAAGTAATTGTTTCCAATCACTCGGTTCGCCTAGGCCACGAGCGCTTCATATATTAAATGGGTCTAATCGCGATTATTTTTTAGGTAAAACGTAATCACCTTTTTTCCCAAAGTTTTACACTGCAGCACATTGCTTTAGTCAAAAACTAAACAGGTAAACAAGTCCGCGATAGCTGAGCATTTATTGGAGGCTGGGACGAACCACTGGATCGAGCTATATCGACCAAAAGTTGTCTCAACCGTTCGACAGTATTATCGAAGAATCGTTCGGGAAGCAATTGAAATATTGTTTAAATATATTTTAAACTTAATTCAAACTGTTTTTATACGGATTTATGCTCGTTTATTACATTTTTACAATTTTCCAACGCCTCAATAAATCCATATAAAAACAGTTTTAATTATGTCTACTGCTCGTGTTAACCTTAGAAAATACTATATTTTAAACTGTCACGTGTGGCTATCGATAATTACAACAAAACTATATGGCCGTTTTAATACAGCGATCTTACATCTGAGATCGCTCTCGAGTGCCGAATTGTCAATTACATAATGATTTTCGAAGAAATAAGTAACTTGACAGCGTACGCGAGAACGGACGAGAACGACCTCAGAGGTACAGTGCTACACAAGAAATAAGTCCAGTGGATGTACCTGCGCAGATGACCAAATTATGGATGTGCGGCAAGTTGATCGACCAATCAGATAGTTCATTTTATGGCAGGCCGCGCGCCTCTGTTGCTAATGGTTGATTCAACGTCATCGATTGCAGGTGACTATTAGTTTGGCAATATTAGCGTGAGCGAAATAGGTAACGCTACTGCGGCAATCAATTCTGCACCTTAATCGCATCGGTTAAAGCTCATGTTGAATGTACTTAAAGCTTCGGGTACTTTCGTTACACTTCTTCCTAGTCTGCGCGAACGTAGATTCCCGAAGGGACTTTTATGATGTGTAGTACTGTAATATCACTTTATTAATATGGCCCTAAGATTAATATTTCGTGTGCAATAGAGTATACTTGATTGATTGATTATAATAAGATTATTTAGGACTAGAATACTTAGTACCATAATAACATAATATTGAAACTCTACTATTGCTACTAAGTATTAAAATTTATATATATGTAGTTACGAGTCTAGATCCACACACATAAAGTACTCAGTATGCAGGTCACCGGTCTAATATGGCCCGTGTAAAGTACAAAAATAGATCGTAAGTTGACGGAATAAGGTCTTTATAGAGTACTAAGAAAGATTTTCTGTGGCTGAAGCATAAGATGCAGCAGTAACACGCAACAGTTTTTACACTACTTGGTTTTGTGTAATAGGAGTTGGTTTATTTCATACTATGTAGAGAACAAGTTCCACTTTAGCGGTGGTAGCGAAGCGGTAGAAGAGGGAGCCAATCCTGACTTCATTAGCAAATTAGTCGTATACGACTCTTAAGGCTCATGACTTGGAATTCTACGTAAAAAGTCGAGCGACAGCCAAAATCTGTTTTCTGAACGCCGTGCTAGATGGAATTCGAATGAGAAAATAAATGTCTAATGTCTCTGTAGAGTTATATTATCTCATTTTTACAAAATGCGACAATTGTCTAAGCCTTCGAATATACGCTTTCAATTCGCATGGGCGAGAATCGGCTTTCCGCTCATCAATCGGGAGGTAGTGGGTTCAGCTTCCGGCATATACCAATGACTGTGTTTTCTAAGAACATTTGTGAAATTATAGTAGCAAAACCATTTGCTAACTGTGAAGGTAAACGTCGTGAGGAAACCCTAGGGTGAAGTGTTGACATACCCCAGTGCTTGTTACGAACAATAGCCCGATTGAGAACTTTCTACCCCTCCGCTACTGGCGCTCTAAAAGTAAGCTATCAATTTCACAGTTCACAAATATGTTAACGAGACTGTCACGTGATTCATTGATAAGAAATACGGAATTCCGGACCAAATATTTATTTAATTTTCACTTGCCAATACTGGCCATACAAAAGGCACCAATTTAAAAAAACACCTGCATTAATTAAAAAAACTTTTAAGCGCTTTCAATCAAAGCGGCTTATTTTTAAAAAGAAAGACATTTCGAAAAAAGAATGTCTTATTCTTACTCACGAAACCAATCAGCCACCGAAACAAGCACAGAACATAAAAAAAGAGTAGAAGTAGTGACATGACACATTAGTACGTAAACCAGTGTAACCAAACTGATACTTACAAACCAAACGCACACTACGAATGCCAACCTGCCATTGGTAAATAAAGTCAATGCCGAAAAGGTGTACATCATAAAAGTTTCATTTAAAATATGCACCTTTTTGCAATGTTAACAATGATCAAAGTCAAATGACAATGATGAAATTAAGGTTGACATTTTGTAGTAACGCTACTCTACACTAGATGGAAATACCGCCACGTCGGACCGAAAAGAACTTTTACCTAGTAAGACATAAAGTTCAAAATTGAAAAGCAAGTACATTCTCAGTTTGGGATGGGACAATGCGAGTTCTAGTTTGTCGATAGGGAGAACCTATCGACAAATTATACTCGTACAAACAGTTTACACATTAACGGCCGAATATGAATACTGGTACTTAGAAGTATTTTTAGCTATTCTTTTTTGCCTGCGGGTTGACAGGTAGAAAATGCATCTTTTCTACATTATCTTTATATACTATATGTGCAATATAGTATATTTCATTACAAGTGCGGAAAGGCTGTCATTGCAAAGAGTTCCGACAAGTTGCAATGACGGTTCCGCACGTGTACTGAACGACTATTTTTAATACAGTTGCGAAAAAAATAAGCAATTTAATAAAGAAAAAATATTTTGAAAATGACGCCAACCGTAAAAAATATAAGCAGCGATTTTTTTTCTTCACCCTTTCTAGTAGGCAAACGGAACTATGCCCATACAGCCAAGTCTTCAGTAGATTTTTTTTATTGATATGAACTGAAAATGAAATTTAATGAGATGAAATGAAATGAAACCTAACTTAACTCATTTAATCAAATCATTAAATCTGATATTGAAACAAATTAGGTCATAAAAACTTCTATGAATTTTTTTAGTAAAGACTTCATGGTTGGTTTTTCTTTTTATAGACATTATTTTGAAAACGCACGAGTGCGGGAAAGGTAAAATAAAAGCACGAGTGTGTAAAAGCCCACATCGCGCATGATAAAAGACCGTGTAATACGCCACTTTTTGAGCAACTGTATTAAAAAAGAATTAACACTAATAGGGTAGACGCACAAATAAAACAATGTGGTAGATTTCATATTTTAAAATGTTATCTCTTATTTAAAACTAGCTTTAACCCGCTGCTTCGCGGGCGTTAGAAATTATAACACGGAAAATATCATGTATTCTACGACTCAATTCAGATCTTTGTCCATCTGTACGCCATACGCCATGTTTCATACGTTATACTAATTTTATTGATGATGGTACTAATACATTTCATTTATACGCAAGAGTCTAACCTGGAAGTGAAGCACATTTTTTCTGGTATTGCTGCATCACATAATTGCCACCTTCCGCCATTTTTAGTGTTTATGAAGTGTTCATGAAAATGCTTTGAATATATTGTGTTCATCGTCGTTTTGAACCAATTTTGCTTTCCTGTCGCTGCTATCCATTTTAATTTCGTATCCGGTTCCTTAGAAAACTAAACGAAAACTCACTTCCAAATTGTTTTGATTCCTATAGGGTTGTGGCATTGCCTCGGTTTTCTGTTGTCAAAGGGGTAAGATGAAAATTACTTCGATAGTTTCTTAGATATTTCAGTCACTGATAAACTGGTGAAGACAAATTATATCGCGATCTATGTGATCATGTCATGTTTTGTATGAAAAGTAGTAATGTATGAGCTCCAATGACAGTTTTCACATGCACAACGATCAGCCGGCGACCGGAGCTCATACATTACTACTTTACCCGGCCCGGCGACCGGACGGCGACCGGGGGCATGGCACTTAGGAAGTAGATATAAAATAACAACAATTATTTTACCTACTTAGACGAATTGGTATTTACAATACCTAAGTACCATTAAGTATGTATGTATCTACTAAGTCATAGACAATTATCGATAGATTTTTATCATGTGTGCCCCCATCCGTAATTGAGTAGAATTCAAATACTGACAGAAATTTCTAGAGAAGGTACACTTTCTTCGATGAAAATTTAACTTTACTACCCAGTAAATAAAGGTGGTTTCACTTTTTCATTTTCGGATTGGTTTCCGTGTTCATGTCATTACAAATTTAATTAAAAATACAATGAAATACGTCTTACCGATGAAATATTACGGCATGATCGGTATATTTTGGTCCCCAGCTTTTATTTTTGCTCTCTAACACAGTATAACAAGGCATTTTAAGAAAGTTTTCACCATTTTTTCTTTACTAGAAGCGCACGGCAACTGAAGTCAACAAAACTGTCACCGAATACGCATAGGCAAAACATTGCTAATGTGAGGCACGCGGGCACCGCCCACTTACGACTTCTACTCTTTTTTTATGTTCTGTGGAAACAAGGCTGGCCCACAGAATAAATGAAAACAGAAGGTACAAAATAAAATCGTTTGGAGAAGGTAGATCTACTTGGCTGTGCTAGAAAATAGATTCAACTAGACATGTCAGTGGTTTTGTGAAGAAATATGTTTACCCAGATAATTATACGTCCCGGCGTCGGGTTCTCGTGCCGTTTTGAAGATATGTTTTCTCGATATCGTCTAGTAGAAAATCGCCTTAAGCGTTGCTTCAATCGCCATAATTCAAAAAAATATTTTTTCTCGGTCTTGCACCAAATCGCGTTGCACGTCGTTCGACGCGTCTCTTTTTCCGCTTTTTGGATCTGAAAACCAAATGGAATTTTATGCAATAACCACTTTAAAAAACACTTTTAATACTAAATTCTAAATACGCATTGTCCCATATATCGTCTCAAATATCTTTCGAATGTTCTCCAATATTGCAGTGTTTGCCTTCCTCTTTTTGGATGTTTTGTAAGTTTAAAGAAGAAATATCTTAACGCAAATAATATAATAATTATGATTTTACTAACCAATTCACATAGCTTAGTATTTACTTACTACGGTGTAGCCTAAAAGAAATTGTTGTTTGGGTCGTATTTATGTCCGAGGTAATGTTCTCCCTCGTAATTCTATAAACAATGTTTAGAATTTCACAACTAAGGTCTCAATCGATTAGTCGTGTTTGCGCTGGTGGCAATCAATATAAATCCAATCTATTGGCATGTAATTTATTTTATCACGAGTACAATTATATCACGTTTTTATTAAATATGTGATAAAAATTAAAACTATTTTGCTTAGATATTTTATCGTTCTACTTTTTATTACCTAAATAAGATACCTACATAAATAAAAAAGCACTTTGGCTTCCCTGCGTGTGGTGCTGAAATAAAATAAATTTACAGAGATTTTCGTATGTTGATAAGATTTATGCGTATGTGACGTTTAAATAAATTTTAAATTTTACTTCGAGAAACAAATACAATGAGGGATATTATTATGAACGTGACACAAGCCGATCCTCTGTTTTTTTAAAATTCTGTACTGCCCTTAAACGATTCAAAATAAAAACAGAAAGAAAATGGCGATTACATAAGAGGACGCTGGCATGCGGCGGGATTTGCATTTTATTTCGTTGCTACCGTTGACCTTTTCTGCAACATTTTATTGTTTCATTTCAACTAAACGTCTCAAGAAATTAGTAGAAAAGAGGTAAGAAGTCCAATGTAGAGTTTTTTTTCATACACGACTAGAAGTTCTGTGCGGCCTCTAACCGAGAGGGATGGCAAGACGTCGTGAGGCATGCAACATCAGCCTAGATAGATAGATAGATAGAATATTCTTTATTGCATGTACACCAAGGATTACATAAGAGACTTATAAAATAACAGTACAGTACAAGTGGCGGCCTCATTACTAAAAGTAATTTCTTCCAGACAACCATTGACGGAAAAGAAGAAACTGAAACTGAAATACAGTAAAGCCTCTTTTTTTTATTTATTAAGGAAAACAAACAGTAGTACAATAACACTTTAACATAATACTTAATTATTTAAGGTATTAAATAATTTTACCACCAGCACCGTTAACCACAGTTTAAATATTTAGAAAAAACAAAACAGGGAATTTAATATTGTATTCTTGTGCCTTTTAAACATTGCATTAAACCTTGCTTTTTATGCTTTGCGTTATAGCCGGAATTCTAAACACGAAAAGAAAAACAACAACACTTCATGAGGACTACGATCGCTCGGTCAAGAGTGTACTCACCAGGATAAATGAGAAAGTCCGACCAGGCTTTATCCTAAATGAGACCCGCTAGAAGTATACTAACCAGACACATTCTGTTTAGAGGTCTACAATTATGCTGTTTTACGTTCCTAGAGAATTTGGTTGGAAGGGCTCATTAAGGACGCCCAGGCGGACATACTTCGACCAAATAGGGGATGTATAAACAAAGGGCAATAAAAAAATCTGAAGCCGGATTGCGTGCATGCAAAGTTTAATGAAACTTGATGAAACGATGGTGATCTGTCAGAACCGTGGCAAGTGGCGGTTTTCTGCCTAACCCTCTGGGATACATCTTGACAAGTGGCAGTCCCTGGACTCTGCCACTAGCAGTGGCTAGTGGGGTAGTGATTTGAAAGCCGCTGTTGTGGTAGTGACCACAACAGCGGCTTTCAAATCACTCATATTTTAGCATGGTAGTAACAAAATTTGTTAAAAAACGTTGTAAATGTTTGAAGCGCTCGTGGCCTAGCGGAACCGAGTGATTGGAATCAAGCACTTGCGTTAAGCAACAACAGGCGCGGTCAGGTACTGGATGGGTGACCATCTCGTGACTACCGCTAGTGGCATTTTTTTCCGAGCGCTTCCATGCTTTGCAAGGCACGCTAAGCGGTTGGTGCCTGCTTTCATGTAATGGCAGTCGTTAAGCCATGTCAGAGGCCTTATTGAGGGCGGCTTGATAACTTCTGACAGTAAGGTCCGCCACTGTCTTACAATCCTCCACCAACTCGGACTTGGCCCCCGTGGTGGAGTATGGCCTAACCTTCATGGGATACAGGAAGAGACCCGTGCCCCTACAGTGGGGACTTATAAAGGGTACTCTTCGAAAGGCAACGTAACCAGCTCTCGTTTTAAATACCACCTATTAGTTAGTCAAACAGATTAGCCTCAAAATAGGATGGTATGACTTCAAGTTCTTGTTTCATATCTCGAGAAATATTTTCCTTGCCACCGTGTTAGGTATCTTGTTACACAAACCTGTACCCGGCCTTATTCAGATGCAAAATAAAACGTTTTCTCTTTCAAGTGATCTTTTAACAGTTAATTAAATGACTGCCATCTATGATTTCATCGACTTACCGTTGGTAAAGATAGAGAGCGACGTTTACCCTACTTATATAGATAGAATATTCTTTATTGCATGTACAATTGTACACCAGGGGTTACTTATGAGAAAACTAACAGTACAGTAAAAGTGGCGGCCTTATTAATAAAAGTGATTTCTTCCAGACAACCATTGGCGGAAAAGAAGAAATGGAAACTGCATGACGGGTAGTCGGCGCAACTAAACATAGTCCTGCCCTTGATAAAAAGAAGGGTAAACTAGTTACTCATAGTATCCTAGATAGCTATCCTAGACGTAGTAGACTTGACATTAACTTACCGCGCCTTTATGTGTACAGAAAATCATAAAAAAATATCGAAAGTTGCATAGATATGGATTTCAAAATTTTTAGTTGTGAATTTATTACTAAACAATTTGAAAGTTCCACTAATTCGGATTTCAAGACTTTTGTCCCAAATCCGAATCTGTGGAGCCTTCCAAATAATAGTTTGGTACATATTATTTTGAAGGTTCCACAGATTTAGATTTAAAAACGTCAGTACCGAATCACAAAACTATTATAGTGACGGTTCCAACGATTCGTTCCTTTCCAAAACTTTAGTTCCAAATTACAACACTTGCCTCCCTCGAGTCCCTCGACCTCTAAAGCAGCATTTTATTCACAAGCCCGACCACACGATCCGGTGCAATCGCACGTATCTCTCTCGCGGAGAGTGCTAAATTGTCGCTATTATTTTGATCGCCGCCGCCTTGCCGCTCATGTGAGTATTTCATATGCTTTAATTGCTTTCTACGTCGAGATCTGATTACCGGACGATGGGACAGACGGGAAGAAGTTTCGTCGAGTTTGTATTTATTAAAGACCCGCGATGCTCTTGCATGGTGATGATGATGATGATGATGATCATCTTTCAGACCGTGACTGATCAAGGCAGTTCGGCTGGGGAGACACTATTACTATTATATTTTACACAAACATTTCACAGGAAGTTAGAAAATTTTCGGGGCTTAATCGCGTAGTAATTTATTGCTATTTTACCTCGACGTTTCGACGACGTTACAAAGGAGGATAAACTATAGGTCCCGGCTACTCATCCACATTCGTAACTAACAAATAGTTACAAAAGTGGAAAATTACTTCTTATTTTATAACTGGTTACAAAACAGCGAAAATAAATTCTTCTTTCGAGAGTAGTCTGAAACTTCAGCTGATGCAGTTTCAGACTACTCTCAATCAGCCATCACAAAGCACTATTAGGGTTGCGACACACTACACTGACAATGTCGGACGATAAGCTATGCGACTTTTTTCCACTCGAACACATCTTGATGACCGGATCCCACGTTTGCGACAGTTTGAAAACACATTCCCGATTACAATTTTATAAAAATTTTTATTTTATATTTTATAAATATTTCACAGGAAATTATATAAGTAAACCACGGGTCTATAAGTGCACAAAATAAAAAAAAATTTAACTGCGAAAGAACTAAATGACAGCCTATTTTCACAATACAAGGAATAAAATAAACTAGATTTGTCAATAAAATGCGGAGATGTGCTTCGTAAATAAGATAAGTTTAAAAAATATTAGTCCGTAATTAGCCTATGTTTGGCTTCCATTATTTTATTTAACCAGATTTATGATGTTTTGTGCTGTGAACTTTGATAAACTAATAAATAAAAATATAACATAAATATATAGCTCAATGTTACGATAAGAGTTTGATAATGCTCTTTCAACTCAGGTCACATAATATGACTGGAGTAGCCTATCGTGGTTACATAGTTACATTTGCACTTTCCGAGAAGAAGTTTTCCGTCGGTCTGAGGGAGTTTGCTGGCACTAGCTGGATGAGAATGGCCGAGGACAGAAAGGAGTTGCTTACTTCGGGGGAGACCTACGAGTATGTTCAGTAGTGGCAGTACAGGCATATTAATCGGTTTATAATGTTGACTTTTGATGGTTATACCAAAACATCCGCCCGTACGTCCACCGTCGTCCACCGATCAGCCATTAGTAACTGACGTGCTGGGCCGAGTGGCCCTTTGTCTTCGCCATACCCAACGCGGGTGCTTCCAGAAGAATTCGCGAGTCGTTTTATTGTTCGATCCTTCAAGCGCAGATGTGATACGGCAAAAGGACCGTCTCTGCTTCATTATTTCTACCATAGCACTGTAAATATTAGCTTTATCATATTAGTAAAATATGCAAATCTTCTTCTTCTTCAGGCTATATTATGTAGTCCACTACTGGACATAGCCCTCCCCTAATGAACGCCATAGCGCCCAGTCTTCAGCTTGCCGCATCCAGCATCTGCAGGCAGTTATTCGCAGATCGTCATCCCACCTGGTAGGAGGGCGTCCTACACTACGTTTGCTGAGTCGCGGTCTCCACTCAAGAACACGTTTACTCCAACGGTTTTTGGTCTTGGCTATATTATATAAAATATGCAAATGCTACAAGCATTGTAGAATACCTTATTCTACTCTCTATATTGAGACTTTGACTTAAGACACCCAAGTTTCTTCGTAATATTTATTGGACTTTTTGTCTCCCTGCGGTCATCATCAGCTCAAGAGATCTTCATAACATTTCATACAGGAGTATTCGTTAGTACGAAGCTGACCTTCTTTTCCATCTGTGTATTTGTCCAGTGGGTAAAGGCCGTTTCATGTATTTAATTTGTTCTTTGAGTTTATTTGCTACTATCGTGTTATAATTTATATGAGTACTTAAAGCTGGACCAGCCTAACGTAATGTGGCTATGCTGTCACTATACGCTATGCTATAGTATACTGAAAAACTAAAGTTATACAGTTATCACAGCGTTTTGAGTCCCACGTTTCAAACTATTTTCACAAATTCTTAACAGTGGTTGAGTTCGTGTTTGAGTTTTTACGTGTTTACGTTTTTACTTGCACTTGTGAGCCTGAGGATGCCTCGTGTTAGAGACGAAACGCGTCGCGCGTTTCTCACCCGAGTATTGGTGTCAATGGTGGTGTGTTCGTGTCTTGCTTCTGCTTGAAAAAGTGGGAGGGAGGGCGGTGCATTAACTAACCGCATGGTGCTTGTGGGATTTTTGACGGAATTTGGCAAAGTAATTTTCACTTATTAATGCTATCATGGATTTCCGCAAAGTAACGCCTGATTCCATACAACAGTTTTTACATAAGGGCCGGTTTCCGAATTGAGAATTTCACTAAGTAATTACTTAAGTAACGTTCTGTCAGTTTCTGAATTGATAATTTCGCTAAGTAAATAATTAACAGCAATGCTGTCTCTTCGAATTTCTCATGAAAGAGCGTGACAGAACGTAATTAGTGAGTCTCAATTCTGAAATCGGCCATTACAGTCTTATTGATAAGAACACGATTCCTTACATACTCCTCAGCGTTAGTTTAAATATATAGTCTGTGGTGAGTTTGAACGTGTTCTTGAGTGGAGGTCGCGACTCGGCAACCGTAGTGCAGGACGCTCTCCGACCAGGTGGGATGACAATCTGCGAAAAACTGCCGGCAGATCCTGGATGCGGCAAGCTGAAGACAGGGCGCTATGGCGCTCATTAGGGGAGGGCTATGTCCAGTAGTGGACTACATAATATAGCCTGATGAAGAAGATTAAGATGAAGAATTTGAATGTGAAATTGTGTTTGAAGTGCTTTTGAGAATAGTTTTACAGGAATCATAAATAAGAAGTTAGTGTTCAGATTGCTACAGGCCTTTCTGAGAGAAGGCCCAGCAATCTGGACCTAGAGTTCCGTAAACGCATACTTACTTACTGGAGGTATGTTATGAGCACGGCCACGGCTGCTATTCTATTAGTCTAATCCCGCACGGGTTACTTTTGTCACCGTGACTGTTTCGTCACTCCGTAGATATGTATGGAGATGCGCAAAATGTCACCGAGTTGTCGCGTCGTAGCATACGCGCATCTCTATACATATCCACGGTCTTGATAAAAGTGTCCAAACAGTCACGGTGACAAAAGTAACCCGTGCGAGTAAGTAGTCCTTCTTTGACACTTTAAGTTTTGTATTCAATGCATACCCCCGGTTCCTCGTACGCTTTACGTTTTGTTTAACTTTTTTACAATAAAGGTTTGCTGACATTAGATAATAAGCTCATCCATATTTTATTATTGTCCATAACTTAATATTTTTTCCCAAGGTTTCCATCGTAAAAGTTGTTAGATTACCTGGTTATGAGTAAAATTCAAAGAATAAGTTAAAAAAAAACAAAGCAAAACATGTGATCTTTTAATATAAAGAAATAGTCCATAGCGGAAATTAAAACAAAAGTAATTTTGTTTTTGCGAAAGAGACATTATGAGAAGTATTTATTTTGCAAAATGGACAATATTCAAAAGGGACCTTTTACGAAGAGATATTTAGAAAAGTGGCCACTACGCGAACGGTGGACATTTTGCGACGGAGCTTGTGCAGTGTGCATTTTGATGTTTATTAAGTCACGATGAATGAAACATTTGGGTTCGAGTTTTTATCTTATCAATATCTAACTGTTGCCATGCTGCAGAGAAAGTGTGAAAAGCGGTCCACTATTACATGCACGCTGGATTTAATTACACTGCAACTATGCATTCACGTCCCTGGTTTATTTATACTCTGTTCCAAATGAAGGATCCACAGGATGAAAAAAAAAAGTTTGTGTATATCCATTTAAATAAAAAAATATATCAAAAAGCAGCCTTTATAAGTCGCACTGCAGAACACATGCCTCCGAATGTGAACTTAATCGCCAAGCGCTCACAATGTAAGCTTATGACCGCCTCAGACAGGCAGGTTTCCTTACGATATTTTCCTTCACAGTTAGCGAGTGATATTGCTTCGAACCCACGACCATGCCGGAATCCGAATCCAGAACCTTCCGATTGAGAAGCCGGAGAATTAGATTAATAGCATCATATTTTTACTTCCTTCAATGTTTTGACATGGCAAAGAATCGTTTGTGTTTCTGTTGTAATTTGAATAAATGTCAGAAAAATAAAGTCATTGGCAGAATCAAATCACACGCTAGGTGAGAGAAACCTTTATGATCATACGGTGATAATGATCTTTCTAGTCCAGCGCATATGGATTATACTTGCTCAGTATCACTTGTTTGTTAGTGCTTTAGACTCATACTTCATAGGCACGAGCCGGGCAGTCCGTAACCATAGGTCATAGAATACAAATACTATTCTCTTACATAGTCTCCGAATTCATCTCATCTCTTTACATCTTGGTCAGCAAGTATGGTTTTACTAAGCGTAAAATGTATGCCAGATTCACAATATTTTTTTCAGTCGTTTTGTCTGAAAAAACTTGACTGGACAGTCGGCAGCAGTTCAGCCGTTACATTTTCGTTGCAAAGTCATTCTTAACGCAGGTAACTGATTAGAGTAGATATACATATGCAAAAGTCGATGTGCTGTGGGCTGTAAAATAAACCTTCAGAATTGGAGGAAACAACCGGAAGCCCAAAATGGTTAAGTTAGTGGACTACTCAAAACTCAATACTTTATTGCAGCCATAAGTTGGGTAAGATCTTATATAATATAACAGCATTTAGCCTTACAACCAAAATCTTATAGCTAATGTGGTATCCAGTACCTACGAACTATTTAATTTCCACAATTTTATCTTTAAAACTAGGTATCTTATAATTGTATAAAAATATTATTTTTGAACTAAAACTTTCGTAAGCACAACACATTGTAGACTTTTAGTCCGGATTTACTTACGGGTGTTGTTATATCGGAAAAGTCCGACCAGGTTTCGCTCCGATTCGCAGAGCTTAATCATGTTGAGCAGAGACGGAGCTCGCGTCGTCGGTTGCTTGTCTCAACAACCGACTTGAGACAAGGACTAAAAGTCTACAATATTATTTTTATTAAACATCTTATTTAAATTTATCTTCTAAGTATTCATTCACAGTGTAATAGCTTCTGGAGATGAGCAACTGTTTTAGGTTTTTACAGAATTCTTTGTCATTGTTATTGTTTCTGAGTGTCTCGGGTAACTTGTTAAAAATCTTAACTGACATTGTGAGTGGACTTTTTTGATGTGGGTAAAAGGGCATTATTTTAGTTTTCTTGTAGTTTATTTCTAGATTGTGTTCAATGAGCCAGTCTGTTGTTTTATCTAGTATCTTAGTAAGTGTTTCATTTATATTACAGACGATATGTCCCTACTTACCTCATGCCAAAGCATGAGGTAAGTAAGGATATATCGTCTGCAAACATAACTCATGGTTCATCCATGATCTTAGGCAAGTCATGAATGTAGATTAGGAACAGGAGGCAGCCTATTACAATTCCTTGAGGGATTGAGGCATTTATAACCTTAGTTTTACATCATACGTTTTTAATTTCGCTTGTAGCATAATTAAAATGTTCAATTTCTACCGCGTGTTCCCTATTCTTTAGGTATGATTTTAGCCAATTATACGTTGTTCCTCAAATTCCTATTCCATTTAATTTTTCTAGTAGTATTTTATATTGCACTTTATCATAAGCTTTGGTCATGTCTAGTAATATGCCAATTGCATATCTTTTTTTATCTAGTATGTTAAGTGTGACTACCTCAGTGTTTGCCTCTTCTGTAGCTCCTGCAAGTTGCTGGTAGAAAATGCAATCAGCATTAAGTTCACATTGTAGTTTGTGTAGTTTAATAACAATAATGATGACGAAACTTTTTAAACGATAAATTTTACGGTAATTCGTTGATAAATTTGGCAAGTTTTTGTGCATGAGCCTTCAAAACACTCTTAGTTTAAGACTTGGGACCTACATCGGTGGCCACTGTACTTCATTTGTACAAACGGCCTGAGTGTGTTCCGTAGTCAAGGCTTGTGCCTGGTTATCATAGTCTGCTATGATAACTAGGCACCAGGGTACTCTAGTTCGCCGTCAAAACAAGTTTTTGTTGGAAGAGTCCAACCAAATTTCGCTTTGATTTGCAAAGCTTAATCAAGGTGAGTAAAGACGGAGCTTGCATCGTTAAGTTAATGCAGAATCAAATCAATAAACTGCAGTGCTTACGAAAGTTTTAGTTTAAGAAAAGAAGTTATGATAATTATATTACAAAAAGATGTTATTATAATTATATTATAAAAAGAAGTTATTATAATTATATTATAAAAGAAGTTATTATAGGCGCTCGTGGCCTAGCGAAGCGCTCGTGGCCTAGTCAAACCGAGTGATTGGGATCAATCACTTGAGTTAAGCAACAAAAGGCGCGGTAAGTTGCAGGTCAAGCCGTTGGTGCCGGCTGTGATGTAATGGCAGTCGTTAACCCATGTTAGAGGCCTCATGGGCGGCTTGATAACTTCTGACAATGAGGCCCACCACTGTCTTACAATCCTCCACCAACCCGGACTTGGCCCCTGAGGTTGATGGCCGGATGAGGAGTATGGCCTAAACTTCCTGCGATGCAGGAAGAGACTCGTGCCCCAACAGTGGGGACATACAAGGGTTCATATTGATATCGATAATTATATTTATCTCATCGTGGTAACTTATGACTAAGGGTAACTGGCGGCCAGCTCCGAGCCTATCGGTATCAATTATTAGTTCTAAAGGCCCAAGGTGTGGTAGGAAAATGGCGGATATTGCCACGGATTAAGGTTAAAAGTGTCTCGGGAATGATAAATGCGGCATCCGCTAAGCGTTAAGTTTAGAAACTAATGTGAACTAATTAAATTGTGTGCCTAAGCACACCTGCGGTGAGATTGGACATAGGATGTATAGATTAGCAGTATTATTTGTATTCGTAGCCAGCACAATATGATTAGAAGTAAACTAGTTTGTTTCCACAGTTAGATTTTTGAAGATATCGGTAATAAGCTTGCCAAAAACGCGGTTCAAAAAATGTGTAAGAAAATTAGTATTAAAGAAAATTTAAAGTACTCTTTTAGTCAAGTATCAAAAGTCAGAAAAAGCCGAGTATTTTTGTTCATATTTTTTCTCTAAAATGATCTAGATTCTGAAATGGACATCTAGTTTTGCTTGTAATGTTCAATACGTTGTAAATCAGTCTACAGGCCTTCTCTCAGATGTTTTCCTTCACCGGTAGCAAGTGGTATTGTTACTATAACTTCATTAATGTACATAACTTAGGCAACAAAGCCATTGGTACATGCCCATATCTATTTTATAAGCATCCAAGCTTCCATTAATAAATGTACTTTTTCCCTTCTACGCAGATGTTCCATTCATTTCCACTTAAGTTTTTTGAATTACGCACTCATGCCAAACATATAATTTTTTCTCGCTATTTAAAATTACGAGATAACGGTACCCCTACATTAAGCCCCGCTGTCTCCTCAATACATGCATTGGCATCAATCAATAGACAAAAAGAGCGCAAACACAACACTCAACTCTCATTAGCGGGTACAAGGCAATCGACGCTCGCACAGACACCTCGTAGTTCGCAATCAGTGTCGCATCACTGCGCGAGCGCAACGTCTTCACAACAAATCAGTGACAACCCTGGCGTGAGCGCTGAACAATCCGCTACCTATCGGGTTAGGGACTAGTGCCGCTTAGTTGATACTGGGTTTCGACAAAGACTTATTATTTATTAGGTTTATAAAGGCACATTTTACAAATATAAAAAAACACAATAATCAAGCCACTGTGCGAATCTACTTACTGAAAAATACCACATTCACAAAACATATCACGTAAAACTAACATGCTAAAAGTTAACATATTTAGAAATAAAAAATAAAAACAAATAACTATAAAATTATATCTTGGAGTCAGTGCCAAGTTCCAGACCAGCACTTTGGGCACCGACTTCAAAATAATCTTCTTCAATGCCCAGACATATACGAATTTAGAATGTAGCAGTCAAATTCGTTTAAAATATTTCTGCGTCTCTAGTGTTTTTGTGCACAGAAGTTGGTTTTTATTTTATTTAATCTATAGTTATGATTTTTCACTTGTAAAACCTCCACCACAATTTTGATCAGCGCTTTTCAAGGGGTTTGAGGAATCGTGTTTTTATAAGCAAGACTGTTATTCCTTTACTTGTTAGAAAAGTGTTTTAATTTTTCAGTAGTTTTGCACCATTTCAAAAACATGTTCTATAGATTTTATTTCACCCAAATTCCGTTTACTTCCCAAGCTACGAAACCGCACCAAACGGCATGAGCCCAGCCCAATTAAGAGGGTTGAAGAGTGAATTTTTCACGACAACCCTATTTGGTTAACCCTTTCGTCAGCGCGCCGCGTACTCATACAAACGCCCATCAGCTGGCGGATTCTTAACACTCCCTCTGTATATGGCGCCGGTAGCGGGTTAAATTAGTAGACGCAATTGTGCTGTACAACCTCGGGCAAAACATGGAGATCAAAAGGTTCACTGTGGCTGAGACTGAATTGGTTTGGAATTTGGAGATATGTTTTGTTTGAAGAACTAATGTGATTGGAAGGAAAGTACCTAAAATATTATGAACAGATTTAAACTGATTGATTGTTTTAATTTAAATAAAAATACAAAAAAATACAGAAGTTGGTTTCTGCTAAACTGCATAACAGTTTATTGGCATATGCTCTTGGTTTTACAAATTCGAGTTATCTTATATGCTAGGTATATACAAATACTAAAAAAGACGAAGTTGCTTGAAGTTTAGTTGAAGACTCCCTACACACTACCCTCTTGCTCGCCCTACGCCTAAAGCTTGGGTTCGGTCAGTCACATGACATTGCCACGAACAAGAGGTCAGTGTGCCGAATCCAAACTAGCCAACTACCCACTACCTACATACACATCAACTACAGTTGACTTAACAGAAATTCTGCAACTTTTTTCTTACCTATATATGTGACTTTACAGACATTCTCACATCTTAAAGTAACTGGAAGATGAAACTGCTCTCATAGATTTTTAAAAAATCGAGACCCATCCACCAGCAGTGGGGACATAGAGAGAGTTGATATCAAACATCGTTGAACCGGGAATCGAATCCGCTACTGGGAACAACCTCTTGTGACTTCTTAGTCTGTGTCAGGATAGGTCGTTAGGCGACCGAAAGCGATTGACAATCGCCTTTGGTTCTACACTGTTAAGGCGATGGTGCATTTGTAAAAGTGCATTAAACTACTCTTACAATAGAGCCCAGTGGAAGAATGGTGTCTTTGTTTTTACTAAAAGGGCAGCTAATGCCGAATAAGTAGATAGTTCAACAATGTGTAAGGAACCATTTTTTTTAAATATTACTTTAGAGATTTTCAGGATTCGTAGAGCAAATCTAACATAATCCAATTAATTAATAAAAAAGATGATTATGCGCGATCACCTAATTTAATCGATATTAGTTACAGTAATAATAAAATTGATACTAGTTTGGGCAAGTACAAAATAATAAGAAGAAATAAAGTCAGTGTTAAGCAAATTATATTCCACAAAAACCAAAATCTTCGCAACGAAACCACAGCGTAATAATTTAGACCATTCAATATTATTCAAAGTAACTAAATTGAAGCGCTCGTGGCCTAGGCGAACCGAGTCAATGGAATCAATCACTTGAGTTATGCAACAACAGGCGCGGTCAGGTACAGGATGGGTGACCGTCCCGTGACTACCGCTAGTGGCATTTTTCCGAGCGCTTCCGTGCTTTGCAAGGCACGTTAAGCCGTTGGTGTCGGCTGTAATGTAATGGCAGTCGTTAAGCCATGTCAGATGCCTTATGGGCGGCTTAACAACTTCTGACAGTAAGGCCCGCCACTGTCTTACAAACCACCACCAACCCGGACTTGGCCCCCGTGGTGGAGAATGGCCTAACCTTCCTGCGATGCAGGAAAAGACCCACGCCCCAGCAGTGGGGACATACGAGGGTTGATAACGATAATGAGATAAAATAAGATTCTTTATTTTACACAAAGAAAAACAAACATTGAAATTAAAAAATACAAGTATTTCAACAGAGAGGATGGTTTCAAGCTTTCGTGTACGTGAAATCCAGTGCTAAGTAAATACAAATCACGCGCCTTATCACCGGACCTGAGTGCATAGTGCGAGTTTTTTAACTACTCGATCGCGTTAGCGTAAAGTCATATTTCTATGGCATTGAGAAAGCGCCACCTAGCAACAAGTATGGAAATTAAAATTGCTGAGTGCGAGTTGTAATGGTTTACGTTGAGAAGTGAACACGTTTACCAGCCAAAACACGAATAAACGCGACTGCGAGTTGTACTGTGACAGCGTTTTGCCAGTTCGAACGGTTAAGTTAGTCATACTCACTACTCAATGCTCGATTAACGCAGTAGTAAAGTTTTTCGATTGGATCTGTCAAACTCGCACTAAGCACTATGTCTGTGGACGCAGTGAGTGTTGTGTGTCGGCCAGCTGCGCAAAATTAATAGTGACTGCCCACAATAATTGACTGTACTCGCCACTTGTACCCGAGACCACGGCAACTGTAACGCTGCCGAAACGTCGGGAAATAAGGTAATTACGTTTTACCCAATAAATAATCGCGATTGGACCCGTTTAATTTATAACTGACGGCTTCGGTAGCGCAGCAGTTTGGCACGCTGACTGTAAAACCGAAGGTCTCGGATTCGATCCCCGGCCGGGTCGAACTAGGAAACGAAACTTTTCTAGTTTGTCTCATGTCTTAGATGTTATCTATGTATTTATTGTATTAAATCTATCGTCGTGTTAGCACCAATATAATACAAGTCATTTATTTATTAGTATAGGGTTTAGTATAGGGCTAACGAGATCTCAGTAATGTGTCCATGAATATCTATTTATATTTATTTATTTATAACTATGAAGCGCTCGTGGCCTAGGCGAACCAAGTGATTGGAATGAATCACTTGGTTAAGCAACAACAGACGCGGTCAGGATCAGGATGGGTGAGCGTCCCGTGTCTACCGCTAGTGGCATTTTTCCGAACGCTTCCGTGCTTCACAAGGCACGTTAAGCCGTTGGTGCTGGCTGTCATGTAATGGCAGTCGCTAAGCCATGTCAGAGGCCTTATGGGCGGCTTGATAACTTCCGACATTAAGGCTGACTTGGCCACCGTAGTGGAGTATGGCCTAACCTTCCTGCCATGCAGGAAGAGACTCGTGCCCCAGCAGTGGGGACATCCAAGGGTTGATAACGATGTAAGAAAAACAAACGTAAATTATTTACAAAGATACAGTACAATTGGCGGCCATATTACTACAGAAATTTCTTCTAGACCACCAACGATGGAGAGTTGCTGAAGAAATAGTGAGATGGGTAGTTGGTCGTCATCATCTGCAGGTTACAGTCCTCCCCATGGTTTTCCAAGCTTCACTGTCTTGTGCTGTCCGCAGTAGTTTGTGCAAATATAAGTAGAAATAAGTAGAAATTTCAGGCCTAATTAAATTAAACAAAAGCCCAGTCCACGCCTGTAATCTGAGGTCGGTTGGCGCTGTCGTCGCCGTCTGACTAGTCCACTAGATTAGCTCAGTTGGAAAGAGCGCTGGCACGGATAGCCAGAGAGCGCTGGCACGGATAGCCAGAGGTCGCGGGTTCGAATCCCGGCATGGGTGGAATTTCTAGCTTCTAAATAGGTTTTTTAAAACTGTCCTTAGCACGGGTTAGTGCATTAAAAATAATATAGTCCACTAGACATAGCCGTGCCCTAATGAGCGCCGTAGCGCCCTGTCATCAGTTTGCCGCATCCAGCATCTGCCTGCAGTTTTACGCAGATCGTCATCCTACCTAGTCGGAGGGTATCCTACACTACGTTAGCAGAGTCGCGGTCTTCACTCAAGGCGTAAAGTGCCTTAACAGCACCTCAACATCACCACGTCCGAGCGTTTGGCGCCGATAGCGGGAAAGTGTGGCGGCCATATTGTTTTCGACTGTCACGTGATTTATGCACGGTTTGTTCCTCCGACTGTAAACGGTTGTAATGAGGGTGAAAACTATGTACTCGGACTGCAAGGTTATCCTTAGTAAAGTCAGCGATAAACCGATGTAAATTGGTATCAAAGTCAATGTAATATATTGAATTGTCATAAAGAACCTATGGATTCTATGGATACAATTGGCGGCCTTATTGCTTAAAGCAATAAAAAGCAATATTATGCTACAACTATTATCAATTCAGCGATAACCACAAAGTAGTAGAATAGAATAAATTAAAATAGAAAACGTTTATTTGGTACCTACAGAATGAAAGCGGTTCTCATACTACCTAGTGTTTTAATCTAGGATTATCGTAATTATTCCAGCGTTCAAAGCTAGCAATTGCAATGCGATAAGTTACGAACTAATGCAGGCTTTTGCTTCGAAACGGGCGGGAATAAGGTAACTGACATCGGATGAATATTATTTTGTTAACTTAATTTCGGATTCTCTTACTTGATATTTTGTCGAAAGAGTCCGACCTGGTTTCACTCTGATTCGCAGAACTTGATATTAACCCGGGCCATCTATCTCCTTCCAAAATGGTTCAGACCTCAGATCATAGAAAGAATCTTCTATGATCTCAGGTTCAGACTAATGATAGCTGACCTCTGCGTTATGCTTGTGAACGAGTGCTGTTCGTGTGTCTGGCCGCAGCACTTGTTATGTTTTCACGACCTATGTAAAATTATTAAATAATGTTTTGGCATTTAAAGTTATTAACGGCAATCATGGAATCTTATACTTATAGGTGGTAACTAATGTATTAGATTAAAGAGAATTTGAGAAAAGATGGTGACAGGAGGGTTTTTCCCGCTGCCTTTTCTCCACTACACTACGGCCCGAAGGCAGCCGCTTTCACTTTCATGTTACATTGTACTTTGACGTTTAGAAAACAGAATGCAAATTTTTAAAACCTATTTAGAGGCTAAAAATTCCACCCACGCCGGTTTCGAACCCGCGACCTCCGGCTATCCGTGCCAGGGCTCTTTCCAACTGAGCAAATGGGCGACTCACCGGCATCAGTGAAATTTCGGACCTCTTTACAATAATAATAAGAATGCAAATTCTTTTTTACGTTCAAATAAATTGAATCGAATTGTTTGTTCCACTGCTGGGGCACGGGTCTCTTCCTCCGCCGCAGGAAGGTTTAGGCCATATTCCAACATGGGGGCCAAGTCCGGGTTGGTGGAGGATTGTAACACACTGTCTTACAATCCTTCACCAACCAAGACTCAGCCCCCTGAAAGTGAAGTATGGCTTAACCTTCCTGTGATGCAGGAAGATACCCGTGACCCAGCAGTGGGGACATAGAGAGGTTGATATCGAAGTTTTTTCGGTTACAATTCAATAATTCCACAAAACACTGTAGGGCACAGACCCTCTCTCAGAGTGAGAGTCTATGGGTTTCATTACAACACGTGCCCACCGCGGATTGGCAAGTTCAAGCGCTGATGTATTTTACTATAACTTTCCAACTGTAAATAAATTATATTCTATGTTAAAAACCTATTTAGAGGCTAAAAATTCCACCCATAACAGGACTCGAACCCGCGACCTCTGGCTAACCGTGCCAGCGCTCTCCCAACTGAGCTTATGGACGACTACCCGGCATCAAGGAAATTTCGAACCTCTTTACAATACTCTCTGCATTACGTACAGGCAGCGACATCTGGCTGAAGTAATTTTGCATCACTTGCAGCCCCTTCTGTGTTCTAATCTTTACAGACATTTTTTACAGACATATTCTGTGTTCTAATCTTTACAGACATTTTTTCCTTGGTTACGATTAGAACTATGAAACACACAAACTTTTACATTACAGAAGAGAGACGTGTCTTAATTTAGCTCCGTATTTTGCACCCAACACAGGTAACTTAATAATATGTGGTGACCGTATTTGTGAGCAAAAAAATTTAAGTAACTAGTTGACCCCGCGAACTTTATACTGCCTAATAGTCAATCGTTTTTTTTTATTATATTTTCCTCCAGCCATGGACTTCAAGGAATATTATTTAAAAAAGAATTCGCGTAATCGGTTCAGCTGCTCTCGGGATATGCGTTTAGCAACACATTCAGCGATTAATTTTTAATATTATAGTAGACTGAATCCTATGAATATTACAATGCTATACCATTCGATACCCATAATTTTTTTTAGCACAATGCATAACTTTCCTGTAGATAATTAGAGGATTAAGATAATATAAAACGAAAGCCCTAGTTCACACAAGACCGTTAATCTTTTTGAATTGCAGAAATCAAACGGAGAAAATGATTTCCCGACCTGCTAACAAGACCTCCAGGAAATGAAGGCTGCGCATCGAGAAATATTAATATTTAATTGAAATTATGATAAATCAACTGGGGCGTGATATGATAGAAGAAGTCACAGAAAGACCATTCGGAACACAGCAAGAAATTAAAAACCTATTTAGGGGCTAACAATTCAACAATCAGGACTCAACCCGTGACCTCTAGCTAACCATGCCAGCGCTCTCCCAACTGAGCTAGTGCGCGACTTACCGACTTATCAGTGAAATTTCGAACCACTAATACTCTCTGTATTACGTAACTGCGTAGTAAGGTACTCGGGGCTGCAAGTGATGCAAATTACTTCAGCCAGATGTTGCTGCCTGTACTTAATACAGAGAGTATTGTTCAGAGAGTACAGGTTCGAAATTTCACTGATGTCAGGTAAGTCGCCCATTAGCTCAGTTGGGTGAGCGCTGGCACGGTTAGCCAGAGGTTGCGGGTACGAGTACCAGCATGGGTGGAATTTTTAGCCTCTAAATAGATTTTTAAAAATTGTCCTTAGCACGGGTTAGTGCATTAAAAAGAATATCGTTCGTTATCAACCCTTGTATGTCCCCACTGCTGGGGCACGGGTCTCTTCCTGCATCGCAGAAAGGTAAGGCCGTACTCCACCACGGGGGCAAAGTCCGGGTTGGTGGAGGATTGTAAGACAGTGGCGGGCCTTACTGTCAGAAGTTAATAAGCAGCCCATAAGGCCTCTGACATGGCTTAACGACTGCCATTATATGACAGCCGGCACCAACGGCTTAGCGTGCCTTGCGAAACACGAAAGCACTCGGAAAAATGCCACTAGCGGTAGTCACGGAACGCTCACCCATCCCGTACCTGACCGCGCCTGTTGTAGCTTAACCAAGTGATTGATTCCAATCACTCGGTTCGCCTAGGCCACGAGCGCTTCCTATATAACGTAACGGGTTAAACTGAATTGTGCCAATTCTATCTGACAACTGTCAATATATTTGTCAGAGAGCGTTGATAAGACTAAAAACATATAACACTATGATATTAGAAGAGCAATGCATAGATAAATTATGTAATTGACAACCATGACAATCAGCTTTTTATTCATTTATCCCTGAATTAATATTTATCTATTTCCTTACTTCTCCAAAAAGAGCCCAATAAGTCACTGCTTGCCCGTATGTAAGTTATTTATGTTGACGTCCTCAAAACATCAAGCTAACAGCGTCAAGTATTTAATTGTTTTTCGGAGTATCAAAATACACAGCAGCATGTCGTAAACAATGGAGAGTCCCGCCGTCGTGTCTTCCGTCTAGTATCGGGCTAGGCAGAGATCAATGTATGTAGATCCAAGCTTGGATTTACATATGTCACGTCTATTATTTCGCGTACACGGCGTGTATCCACTCCAGATAGCTTTATCGCAGGGATCTTTTGTAGCGTGGCAATATCAATGTATCTGACGGGCTCTTTAAAATTCAAACGTATTGTCTAAATTTTTTTATTCGTTTAGTGTAAATCGTCTATAAAATCATTGATTTTTACGCGGCACTGGCGCCATCTTGTAGCATGAGTAAAGAGGATCTGAGTAATGTCTACTTTGTTCTACGCAAAGATTTATGAGTGAATTGCACACGACATGTAGTTATAGAGTTACAGTCCTCGCCGAGGCGACATGTCTTCGTTCCATGCGGTTTTAGCAAGTGTCTAAACTCTCTACTACCGAACTGAAGGACGTTTTATGTCAAAATATCATATTTTCTTAGACAGAACCTTATTTTATTTAACCAAAATTTTGCAACCCCGTTCACTCCCTTAAGAGTTACATTTAAAAAAAAAACGGCAAAACACGTGTTCAATCAATTGTGTTAACCCGTCTATATAAGAGTATTTATTTTACCTTTCAAGAAAATAAGACAACATTCTTTATACCTCCCATACAAATGTTGGCAACCCTTTTCGCCCTCTTAGGGGTTGAATTTCAAAAGAATCCTATTCCTTGCCTACATAATATATAGACCCTCTGGGCAAAATTTCAGCTTCCTTGGTCCAACGGCTTGGGCTGGGCGTTGATGAGTGAGTGAGTCAGTCAGGACTTTGAATTTATTTATATAGATTGCACACGAAAAGCACAGTATAGGAAATAGCCCAAAAAATACATAATACAAAGGAGTGCTTATCCTTTCCTTCAGAAGTTTTTCGTCATAAGGTTGTTTAGAAGAGATTGCTTTTAGCAATAAGGCCGCGAATTGTACTTTGTATATTTACATGTTTTATAATATGTGCTCTGGTGTACAGTAAAAAAATACTCTTATCTTCTGATCTTATCTTATCCCTTTCTTTTTGAGACTGTGCTGATTTTTGTACAATTAGGGCATTACCCCAGCCTTTTCTACAAATCATCTGACTAAGGAAGAAGTAAATAATTTTAAATTTATAACCACATGCTCTACATAGTTTAAATAATTACGTCAAGAGAATCGAGATACGAAGAAATCCAGTCAATATATAATTCTCGTATTTCGTTACATAAGTCCCTATTTTATGTTGAAGAAACAAGTCATAAAGTACGGTCTAACAAGTGCTGCTTTATCTCATTAGAAATACAAACAACACAGTTCAAATACGAACACAATTTCGAGAGATAATTTATAGTTTTGCTAATGAATAGTCGAATACTAACGCGCTGGCAGACTTTTCAGCTCTTAAGCAGTTGCTGCACTGCTATATTCACTGCCAATGAGGGCTTTTCAAAGCGCCATTAAAAACAAAAAACAGTACCGCAGGTTACCGATAGATGGTGCTGACGTCATATAATATGTCAAAATTTACATCATTTAAGAAAACGGTGAGTGCCTATGTTTTTACAAAAATGCTCAATGCACGGGCTAGCCATTAAGACACAATTCACGTACGTATATATAATGAACAAAGTAAAAATACTTCAAAACTTTCAAATTTCAACAGTTCAACAAATTTTAACATAGTTTAGCTTAGATCACAGACTAAAAAGAGATGTTTAGGTTATCACAAATATTAATCCGTGAAACGTATGATGATTGACATTTATTCTCCTTGCAGCGCCATCTAGTTTTTTTTAATGCAATCAACTCACAGCTGGCATTGAAAAGCCCTCATTCTCACTTAATTAGCAAATAATTCATATACGACTCTACAGTCTATTTATTCTTACTTATCCAATTCAGTAAACAAGATTCTAACCTTAAAATTGAGATTAGATGTCTACATTTTCTCGCAAATTCATGAACTATCATGAACTAGGTATGTTTATAAAATTGGCAGTGTTATCTAAAAGAGTGTTCCAAGTTACTTCATTTAAGGAAATATGGCAGTTTTGGACTAAAAAGTTACAGTTTACGGGTAGAATCTTGTTTACTAAATTGGACAAGTAAGAATAAATAGACTGTAAGGCTTATGACTTTAATTCAGTGTTGCCACTTTAGCCACTTTATAGATCTAGAGCTAGCCACATTACCGAAATGGTTAACTACAAAAAAATATTCTGGTAGCTAAACAATTAAGCTACTAATTCTAGCCACTTTTATTCATTTTATAAAAGTTATAATGTTCCATTAGTTTATAATGCAAAGTAAGTGTGCCTATTTAAAATGTAATGATTTTTTTGTAAGTATGGCAATAAACGTAGTTACATTTTTTATGTTTTTGAACGCAACTCTTTACTAATAGCTTGGATCGGTCACTTTTTGCTTTCATTCAATCAAAGGGGAGAAATGAAAGAAAATAATTTAGAAGAAACATCTTAACATTGATCCAAAGATATATACTCTTTGGATAAGTACTGATCGAAAAGAAGTGAAAAAAGCGGCTTTTTTTTAGCCACTTTTGACACTTTAGGCAGCTTTAATTTATTGGTATCTAGCCATTTTTTTAATAAGGTTTAGCTATTTTCTCCTAGGGTAAGGTGGCAACACTGCTTGAGTTCTACATATAAAGTCTTCTGCATTTCAGTCATTAAAGTCTTTTGCGTTCTGCATTGCAGTCATTCATTCTTTATTGTGGACGCCATGCATTCTTTAGGTATTCTGAACGCCTGCTAGATTGAATTCGAATGAGAAAATAAACTTCCCTCCCCACTCCCCACTAACGACCCCCCAGTACATCACATGACATTAAACTGACAGGGGTGTCATGGTGGCGCAAAAAAAAAATTACCAGGTTGCCTAAATCTCAAATTATTGAGATTTACCAATGTACGGATTTGGTTGAGACAGGAATAATTACACTCTAGAATAACCACTTTACTAAACAATAACAACTTTATCAAAATTCAGACACGCCAATCCTCACATTCAGAGTACGAAAACGTAATTACTAGCAATTTTTGCGTAGTGCCCTAAACTTTTGTGTGCTTACGAACTATTACGTAAGTTTAGGAAAAGATAAATTTATGTAACAGGGTTCTGAATATATACCTATTCATTCTATCAAGTTTGTTTTTTCTATCCCGTACAAAATTTATAACCAAAACAGAATCAAACTTTTTGCAAGAAAGCTAACATTTCCTGTTGAACAGTATGAGAGTGACAATTTGAATTCGAAAATGCACTGTAAATGTGGGTCCTTACGAAGTGAAAACCACTTTTATTGAATGAAAATACTCTTATCTTATTGAAATCTATGCTCTTTTATAGAAATATTCTGCAAAATGTAGTAAAAATTAAATATATCGACTGCATTATATTTTTGTACCAAGGTCACGAACAAAAGGGTAAATGAGAAATGAAACAGTACATTCATAACGAAATATTTATTTTCTTTTTTTACGCTATTTACAGTAAATATTCAGACAAAAATAAAGAATAAAACAATAAAATAGTATTTCCATTGTCTTGTCTTGTTTAGTAGGGATGGGGTAAGGGAGAGTATTCATTGGGCAAAAGTCGATAAAATAGGGAAAAACAATTATTGTCGATAAAATTCATGCAAAATGAATATTAATTTTACTACCACCATGTTATTAGTAAAAATAAACGTTGTGTCGCTAGGCAGCAAAAACAAAGTCCATAAATAAAGCTGTCAGAGCTCAAGTGGTGGCGCGTGCCGCGCATTGGGTATCAAGTTCGGCGTCAAGTAGTTTGTTTATACTAACCGCCATTATGTAAGTATCTCACCATAAATAGCCTATTATACATTGTTAGTGGTGATTGACTTAACAATTATGTCTAGTATTGCTTCTACTAGTATTCTTCTAGTATTTTTCACTTTCACTACATCAACAGCGAATTTTCTCTCGTTGTTTACTTTCATGTAGCAAGTCTAAAATATTACAAAGTTGTAAACTGGTTGTCTTTTTTTTTAAATAAGTAAAATTAATAAAAGATACAAACATGTTAAATTAACTAGTTGAGTTGAAAACATTCGTGCATGAGCTGAATTATGACCTAATACGTATATACGTAGCTTTAGAATGTCCTTCGTATGTTTTTGCAATAATTTTATTTTTAATGCACTAACCCGTGCTAAGGACAAATTTAAAAACCTATTTAGAGGCTAAAAATTTCACCCATGCCGGGATTCGAACCCGCAACCTCTGGCACGGATAGCCAGAGGTTGTGGGTTCGAATCCGGGCATGGGTAAAATTTTTAGCCTCTAAATAGGTTTTTAAAAATGTTTTTGCAACTTAGGAATACAATGCAAAAGAACACAAAATTAAGAAAACAAAACCCGTTCCACAGATAGCGTGATGCAGCTGATCATGCAAACAAAAAATACAATAATCCAACACCACACTGTTAGTTTATTTGTTTATATAATAAATGTCATGTAGTATAGATGCCGGCACTTAAGAAGAGCTGCGCGTGCCCTGTAAAAGTATGGCGGTCGTAGTTCTTTCTACGTGCCAACATCTTTATCTAACCTAACGTAGTAAGGAAAATGGTTAAAACAAACATAGAACGGCGAAAGATTTTTAAGTTTATTTTTCGTGAATTCTATGTTTTCTTTCGGTTTTAGCATTTCTGCGTATTTGTGCTAAAATAGAGATCAAACATGTCAAATACAGTTTATTGAGCAATAGGTCGTGGGTTTGATCCCTAATTTTATTGGTTTTTGCATTCTAGGTGTTTGAATGGTATTAAAGTACGAGCATTTAAAATTATGTAAGTATGTATATCAGTAAGTACCCATACCACAAGTTTTGCTTAGTTACCGCGTGTGGAAATATCCCAACTATATTTTATTATTACATATTATTATTTCGTTCAAATTTAAACAGTAGTGCAATCGTGAGTTATACTGAGTGATATAATTATGAATTCTTATAACTTTTAAATTGTAGAAGTATGGAGCTTTCATAATTAAATGTTTTAACAATACTTTTATCGAATTTCCATCAAAACAATCTCGCTATTAGTACACAAACATGACATAGCAAAAGACAAAAGAAAAAGCTGCAGGAGTACATTATTTGTTTACTTACAAAAGGGTACGCCGTTGGATTTTACCTGCCCATCAAATTAATGAAAAATGTTAAACTCCACCTGTTCCATTAGTTCGATAGGCAAATAAGTTTTTCACCAATCTAGAAAAAAAGTTTGTCTAGACAAACAAGAAAACAGAACGTAAAGGAGCGGACGAAGTATGTCTACTTTTATTATCTACATACACAAATCTTACATAAAAATCACAAATCAAAATCACTTACACAACTCTGACATGCGTCAACCTCTCTCAAATATACAGTATAATAAATGAATAGGCGACAACCGAAAACTGTAGCCAAACAAAGCCAAGGGAAAACAGAACCGAAATGTAACAGGCGATTTAAAAAAAATGCGCTCTTATTCACTCACGTGCCATGTGCTCCGGTAACGGTTCGGCGTAAGAGTGAAAAAGGCGAAAACATTTTTCGAGACAAAGCGGCACGTTACACTCCGGGCACTCGTATACTGTTTTCGTCCTTCGTTCGCATTTTTTGCACCAAGTACAATAGCCGCGACCCAAGTTCGAACGATGGGCCGTGTTGGCCAACATCGCTTCAGTAACGAGTTTCCGACGAATAAAATGTCGCTCTGTCAATCGCCGAACTGGTAGTGGGAACTGTGACGGTACAGCCTGTCGCTCAGTGGCCCGAGGAACACGAGGAAGGTGTTTGTCAATAATGGATTGAACTAGCGTCAGCCGAAACGCCAGAGAATCCAATTTCGTTCCACTACTTTTTTCTAACAAAATGCGTGCATTTTGAATAGAAATGTTCAAGAGCCTTTTGAAGAACTTCTTTGTCCATTTTCGGCACTGTTTCCGTTCGACTAAGTAAGGTTCCAGCATTTGATCTAAGCGATCAACCCCACCCATTCCCCGATTGTAGTCGTCAACGAGTTCCAATTTGAATTGGGCCGGACGACCTGGCCTACCTTCTTTCTGAATCTGAGTAGTGTCGTGGCATGTGGTAATAAGGTGTAATCGCTTTCTATCTTGTAATGCCACCACCGCAACATCACCAGATTGTCGAGCAACAAACTCACCCTCAGCTAGAACGGCCTTCTGAACGACGACAGGAACATTTTTCCTATTGGAACGCAGGGTTCCAACACAGTCGGTGCGGTGTCGTTTCAGAAACCGTGCCAGTTGAGGGGAGTTAAACCAATTATCCATGAACAAGACATGACCCAAATTCAGAATTGGTTGAACCAGTTTCATTACAGTTGAAACGCTCGAGGGAAGAGCAGCGTCGGGAGTCGTCCTACGGCCAACGTAAACAAAGAACGACCATAAATACCCAGTTGCGCTTTCGCACAATTGAAAGGTCTTTATGCCGAACCTTGCCGCTTTCATTTTAATATACTGCTTAAATGAAAGAGGCCCTTTCCACAGTGTCAACGATTCATCGATGCAAATATCCTGGTCCATTGTATAATGTTCCTTAAACTTACTGTTCAAATGGTCCAGTATTGGGCCCATTGGATACAATACGTTTTCGGGATCGTTTGGATCGCGTGAACCGTCAGCAAGGTGAAAGGCTCTATTTAAATTCCAGTACCTTTTCTCCGTGAACAGGCATCGGAATATGTCTGTCCGCATTATAGGTAACTTGCTAAAGCAAGATTTGATGGTAGGCATTCTAATAATGCCTAACATCATCCAGAATGCGAACAGCACAAGGATTTCGTCTAAATTGGTCGGCTCCCAATCATGACGGAATCTCATGCTCCGAATGCCCTGGGCGTACCTATTGCTTTCCGTGGCTACGTGGGATAATATAGTATCATCCCAATAAGCACGGAATGCACTATAAGCGTTATCGAAAACGCTGGTCGGCCCAGGATTTTCGGGGAGGAATCTTTCTTTCCTTCCTTGCCATCCATCCATCGGCTCCCACTGAAAATCTTCACAGTCAAAGAAAGCTTCCTCCTGCTCATTCATATTTTCGACTACTCTGCGTTCACGCACAACGCGTTCTCGTCTGTTACGATCGGCCAATAAGCGGCCGATATCCTGCCGCATCTGTGCGGGCAACTCGTCGTCAGCAACAAAGCGCTCAACTAGAGGCTGCCCGCGCACCCATCCACTACCTCCTCTGCCACTCCTCATACCTCGTCCGCCGCGTCCACGCCCTATTCGCCCTCCCCGAGTGGCACCACGTCCACGAGTAGCAGCAGCGGCGGGTCCCGGCGCGTCCAGCAGCTCCACGACACCAAATCTCGGCACCTCTTCGTCGTGAACAGACCTGTAAAGTAAAATTAAATTGAAAATGGTTCTATAGATACAAAAACACACCATGTGATTTGAGCAATATAAATATTTATTCAAACTTACAACGGGCTGATGTTTCGCAACATCTCCCTACGGACTTCATCATCGTCACTGCTGCTGCTGCTGGAGAGCCTGTTCGAAAAATAAACATTAAAAAAGTAGTACCATTTATTTTCTCCATACATATAGGAGAGTAACAAAATATTTTACTAAGATAATAATTACCTCTCGTCCCGGGAGGGCGAATCTCCGTGAGATTCTCTGTAAACAATAACATATTTGTTATTTATCCACTTGCAAAAAAAAACTAGGTAGAAAAAACATCAAGTATTATACCTAGAGGTAGAAGGTGGCACGCTTAGTGCCTCCAGTGGCACTAGCTCCCCGTCCTCCTTCTCCAGCATGATGTCCATTGCCTGTAAGAAGTATAAACCTAAATTAACGGAATGAACAACAAATAATACAAAATTAGTATTCATATAATAAAATATTCATATAATGAAGCGCTCGTGGCCTAGGCGAACCGAGTGATTGGAATCAATCACTTGGTTAAGCAACAACAGGCGCGGTCAGGTACAGGATGGGTGAGCGTCCCGTGACTACCGCTAGTGGCATTTTTCCGAGCGCTTCCGTGCTTCGCAAGGCACGTTAAGCCGTTGGCGCCGGCTGTCATATAATGACAGTCGTTAAGCCATGTCAGAGGCCTTATTGGCGGCTTGATAACTTCTGACAGTGAGGCCCGCCACTGTCTCACAATCCTCCACCAACCCGGACTTGGCCCCCGTGGTGGAGTAAGGCCTAACCTTCCTGCGATGCAGGAAGAGACCCGTGCCCCAGCAGTGGGGACATATAAGGGTTGATAACGATTCATATAGGTAATATATAATAACATACCATCAGGTTTGCCACCCCAGTCTCCTCCTCCTCCTCCTCCAGCCCGAACACCAACTCCCCCTCGCTCTCATCCTCTTCCTCCTCATCCTGTAGGAGGTCTACAAATTCCTGAGGAATTGGGTGTCCAGGTCTCCACATCTATAAAATAAATAAATAATATTTTTTGTATAAACTATCAGATAAATATTAGAATCTAATTAGAAATTTGCGTATTCTCACTAGAAACTTATAGGAAATGCCGATAATCAATTGAAATAGTCATAGAACATCACTACAGAACTGGAAGACACGACCGGAAGTCGTGACGGAAATTTCCTATATACGAACCGATTTCCGGTATACCAACGACTCGGAAAGCGACGGAAAATATTTTGTTTTTGTAATTATTTCACCAATACTTAGTGATTCTACATAAAAACGATGAAAATAACAAAGTACGATAGTTTTACTGGCCAAATATAGTGGGTTTTATCCAAATTACTCAAACAATCATCAAAAATGTCGAAAGAAAGTACAACTTTTTTACAAAATGGCTTTATCGAACATTTTCTTGAGCCAAATTTAAAGTATTTATTGCATTCTTTAGGTAAAACGATGTGTATTGATTGAAATAAATGCATAAAGTAACACGTAAATACACTTTACACTTACCTTTCTAACAAAAAAACACTTTTTCTTCAATAATTTCTCGAGCGCTCTCACCACTTCACGGCAAAAAATTTGACAATAAAATTGACTGCTTTTTTTGTTAGAAGTGCCATAGAGTATTATACCACAGATTAAAGGTAATTTTATGCTCTGTACGAGCCCTTACACGCTCAATCGATACCATAGAACAATAACGCACTTTTAAACATTTTTTTGGTCTGTTGGCTTTTGGGACAGATCTGTCTCAGCTGCGCGTTTGACGTTACTCTATGCGCTGAGACAGATCTGACTCCGCTGCGAGTTGGGAGGAGTGTAACAAACAAACATAATATTACATTAGATAATAATAATAATACTTTGTCTTGTAAGTTATGTACATTGTGAAATTATAGTAGCAATACTACTCGCTGACTGTGAAGGAAAACATCGTAAGAAAACCCTAGTGACTGAGGTGTTAGCGTACCTCAGCGCTTGCTACGTCAATGGCCCAACTATGAGGCTAAGTGCGGAAATCTCAGGTCTAACTAAGTCTTTAAGTTAATTTAAGTAAATGAAATAAGCATCGTACCTTCTGTGTCTCTCCTGTTTGCAGTTTAGTAGCCATAAAACGGATCTCCAAGCCGAGCGTTAGATGAGGATATATAAATTGTTCTAATGGGCTCATTACCGCTGTTCCGATGTGTGCAATCGTGGGCATTTAGAACTGAAGTACTTCATCCATAGCAGTATTGTAGTTACAGTGCCTTCCTGATAATAATGCTCTTTGAGAAAACCCTGCCTCACTTTTATCACTATGCCTTTTTGATAATTTTAAATCGATATCAACCCTTATATGTTCCCACTGCTGGGGCACGGGTCTCTTCCTGCATCGTAGGAAGGTTAAACCATATTCCACCATGGGGGCCTAGTCCGGATTGGTGGAGGATTGTAAGACAGCAGTGGGCTTTACCGTCAGAAGTTATCATGCCGCCCATAAGGCTTCTGACATGGCTTGACGACTGCCATTACATGACAGTCAGCATCAAAGGCTCAACGTGCCTTGCGAAACACGGAAGCTCTCGGAAAAAATGTCCCTAGAGCGGTAGATACGGGGCGTTCACCCATCCTGCACCTGACGTGCCTTTGTTGCTTAACTCAAGTGATTGATTCCAATCACTCGGTTACACTGTAAACCGTGCAAAGCATGCACGGTTTAAAGCAATGTTCAGAAGGCACAAGAATACAATATTAAATTCCCTGTTTTGTTTTTTCAAAATATTTAAACTGTGGTTAACGGTGCTGGTGGTACAATTATTTAATACCTATGTTATATAATATTTATGTTAAAGTGTTATTGTACTACTGTTTGTTTTCCTTAATAAATAAAAATAAAAATACAATAAAATAAATAAAATACACTAGGCAACGAGCGTTTTGGTGGTTCAGTGGTAAAATCCTCGCCTGCCATCATAAATAGATAAAGAAATAGTTGCCCACTCTGCTAATTCACTCCCATGTAAATCTAGCACATAATAGATTTAATTTTAGTTGTTAAATTTACTAAAAATATAGTGTCGTACCTCAAGTACACAGACACACACACACACACACATATACATACGTCGTTGAAAGTGGTAAGTAATTGTCCGCTCATACATCATCGTACAAAAGCCTTTGCTACTTGAAGATTTCGATGTTTTATCATGGATCCCGTTCAACAAATCTCATGTCAAATCTTCATTGGAATCCCTTAAATTTAGTAAATATGGAAATAGGAACATTGATTGAAATAAAATAAGTCTTTTGAAAAACTATAATAAATTGAAGATCTGTACTTGACAACTGTCTCGTCCACATAGCTTAGACAATCGGGTTTTTTTCACGGCTATTTTCTTCAACAAGCGCGATAAAAAATCTCCCAGGCTCTATAAACAATAAACAATGTCACACGGCAAACTAGCTCTAAATAGAGACGCGTTGACGCGGACAAATTGAACCGTACTGTAGCGACACGTCCGATCTTAATACTTGACCTCCTTTTTAAACTTTTATAAACACATAATTTTAACATTATATTAAAAGACTTTGTTTTTAACATTATATTAAAAGAGGTTCGAAATTTCACTGATACCGGTGAGTCGCCCATTAGCTCAATTGGAAAGAGCGCTGGCACGGATAGCCAGAGGTCGCGGGTTCGAATCCCGGCATGGGTGGAATTTTAGCCTGTAAATAGGTTTTTTAAAATTATCCTTAGCACGGGTTAGTGCATTAAAAATAATACAACGATTCCTAATGTCAAGATTCTAAATATATTTTATTAACAGCATTTAAAGACGTATTGCACATTAAAAAAAATCGCAGAAAGCTTCATCATAAAAAGTGGCACAGTAAAGAAATAAGCAAATAATGTCAAGAACTAAAATAAATTAACCATCAAGGTAAGAATCTCATCGTATCTTGTACACTTATCTATGTCCTATATAAAAAAATAGTACTTTGAATTTGGTCGATTAGTGATCAACTACCCTATGAAAATTGAGACGTTCCACAAGTACTAAAACCGCTGTTTTCTGAATTGAGAATTTTACTGAGCAGACGGTTTAGTGTTTTTCTATTTCTTTAATCCTTGCAATAAGAACGAGATATAAGGAGGTCTTAGTTTTAAAACGCGATTCCTCTAAAAAAACTTATTAGAATAATTTTATTTATACCTGCACTCCTACATGAGTGAAGGGACCACGCGGACGCTGTGTTACCCGGTACATTTTTTTAGACGATTTAGGCTTGCCTAGCATCTATAGTATCGATATCAACCTGTGTATGTCCCCACTGCTGGGGCACGGGTCTCTTCCTGCATCACAGGAAGATTAGGCCATCCTCCACCACGGGGGCCAAGTCCGGGTTATTATTATTATTATTATTTAATTCGGAGATAAAACAGAAACATGCCACTTATTCTAAGCTTAGATGATTAAATTATGTTCTAGGCATGCATCCAAAAATACATCTCACTAAATACTATATTTTAAGTAAGTTAAAGGTGAGGGCGGGTACTGCGTAATATATTAAGAGTACATCAGTTGCGTAGAAAAGGACAAAGGACACGAAGTTGAAGTTGGTTGGTAGAGGATTGTACGACATGGGGTGCGATGCCAGATAACCTTCACGTGTACCCCTCCGCTTTCCGTTCCATCTGATTCCATGAACCAGATGGAGGGGCAAGTGGTGGGGTCGGTGCACCCTGAGCGTTAGTCAGTAACTTCTTCTTGTCGGATCTTACTGGCTAACGGCGAATAATCTGGCGGGAGGGGTCGCGTGGGCCCTGTTTCACTTTGTGGAGCGGGACCCAGGCGACCAACCGATTGAAGGACCGACTGGGGGGGGCGCCGCTGCGCGAAATCGCGCGTGCCTCGTACCAGTCGGACCAGAGTGGACGTGGGCGGAGGGTGGGGGGACCCTCCGCCTCCATCACGGCGGGCCGGAAGGCGCCCTTGCGTGTTCCGAGGGTGCCTTCTGGCACGGAGGGGGCCCGCGCGGTCGCTCACCGCCTTCTCTGCTTTCAGAGAAGTGCTGGTGGGCGACGTTACGGGCCTCGCGTGTGGGGCGTGTGGGGGCCAACATGACATTGGCCCCCATGCGCCCCAACGAGGAGGTGCGCTGCCCTCCTCTAATCCCATTGGACCACACAACAATGGGATGGAGGGGGCGGCGCGTTGGGGCGTGTGGTGGCCAAGGGGTTCGCACTTGGCCACTATGCGCTCCAACAAAGAGATGCGGCGTTCTCTTGCCCCGTCGTTCGGTCTGATGCGATGGGGCAGGGGCGCCGCCGAAGGAGTGCCCGAAAGGGCGCCCGCAGACGGGGTCGCGGAAGTGTGCGTAAGCGTCCCCGTGGCCCCGTCCTTTGCGGTGCGGAGGAACACCCCAGGAGTTTTAGTCGGTATACCGCCCTTTTCAGGGCGGGGAGTCCGACATAACCACTGTGCTTCCCCGAGCCGGTGGTACCCGTAATTGGGGTTTCTCCTGGGGGAAAAAAAATAAATAAAAGGATTGTACTACATTGGCGAGTCTTCTTGTCAGAAATTATCAAGCCGTCCATCAGACCACAGACATGCTTAACGATCACATGACAGCCGGCACCAACGGCTCAATGTGCGCGAGAGCGCTCGAAAAAAAATGCCACAGCGTTAGTCACGGGACGAACACCCATCCTGCACCTGACCGCGCCTGATGTGATTAACTCATGTGATTAATTCCAATCACTCGGTTCGCACATCGCACCTATACCATCCTGACAGCTTAGTCGGCCAGCCCACATGAAAGACTAATTAATTCGCGATGCTTTCCTGTTAGCGTTCAAGTATCAACACCGCACAATCCGCACACGTATCGCGTGCGGAAACAATGGGGGATCAAGTGTACAAGCGGAGCAATTGGCTAGTGTAATTCTAGCCATTGTCTCTTCGCCCCCCAATCCTGGCCCCCTGTTCTCTGCCCCGGCTTCCCTTGGGACAAAGCTGGGATGGTGCAGAAGGATGGATCAGAAGAAAGAAACTGGGGCTTAAAAAAAGTGGGGATCATTCATACATGCCCTTTGTGGCAACATTGACACACCGCAGGATGTACGCTCTGAGCTTGCTCTGTCCTATCTTGAATTTATGTGTATGGTTCTTGTTTGACTTATGATTGGTATGCCTTTTTTTCCTGTGATGTGCTAATTTGTTCCAATTAATGTCTTTCTTTCTTTATTTCTTTATTTAAAAACGACATGCTGGATCACAATAAAACTTTGCCAATACGTTAAGAGAACACAAATCAAGGTTTGATGGTTTGATCATTAATAGTAGATTGTTAAGGGCTGTATGACACCAATTGCATATGAGGTTTTTATTCATAAGCCCGAGTATGCAATTGATGCTTACACCCGAGGTAAACACTCTGCTTTACATATCGATTGTGAGGTAAGTAAAAAAACAAGAAAGCAGGTTTACTTTTTTTTTGACTTGACATTTTTCAAAACTTTTGAGAAAGAACTCCAAAACACGAAAAAAAAATACTTTCGCGCCTAGCTAGTCGACTGACTTTTTTACTCTTCACGATTTTGTGGCACGCAAGCGCGTCAAATCGTGCTGGCCAGTTTGATTTTTAAATCGATTTTAATTAACATACGATGTGACTGCGAAACCAATAGTTCGATATTTAAAATAAAATCTTCATAAATTCTAATATAAATTGTCTCGATTCCGATTCAAGTAAATCATCGATACCGAAAAAAAAAATATTAACTTTTAAAAAATATTCTTCTTGCAGTATGAGTATGACAGTTCTTTTTTCAAATTCCAAAACCAATGCTGTAATGCTATCCATATACCCCGGCATTCAGAGAAGTAAGTGACTACTTACAGAGCAAGAGATATGTAAAGAATATTGTCCCTAAAATTAAAAGCTTATTACATTAATTCCACTGTATTGTACTTAACTTTAGGTTTCTGTGCTTCGCAAGAATGTCATGGAATGGCAGTCGTTAAGCCATCTCAGACGCCTTAAGGGCGGCTGGATAACTTCCGATAGTAAGGCCCGCTACCGTCTTACAATCCTCCACCAACCCGGACTTGGCCCCCGTGGTGGAGTATGGTCCTATCTTCCTGCGATGCAGGAAGAGACCCGTGCCCCAGCAATGGGGACGTACAGGGATTGATATCGAATGTGGAACTCGGCGGTAGACACATCGGTACACCGTAAGTGAGCATTTTATGTCCAACTGCTCTGTCATAGTCACGTCCTTTGTCGTCAATCTACGCTAAGGGGAAACGGCGATTATTGTCGTGTTAATAGAAGAAGACTTCTCCTGCGTTTCTGGGATTCAGTGCGATTTATGGGGCCTTTGGAAACAGGAGGAATCTTGTAGTGAAAAGAAAGTCGAAGCCGTGAAGATATATTATTTATACGCAGTTACTGTGAACTATTTTAATTGTTTAAAGGGCTGTTGTGTAATTCAAGGTTAAAGGTGAGATTCTCTGTAGTTTGATAAAATGCTTATCTCATTGTTCCTAACTATAAGGCCTACCTTATTGAGTTAGATCTAAAGTATTCAAATTCTTCCTGTCCAAATAAATTTTTATTTTCAATGTTTTTCTGTAGGTATATCGCATTTACTGTTTCCTATCTTGAGTGATTAAGTGAGTGAGTGAGTGAGTGAGTGAGTGAGTGAGTGAGTGAGTGAGAACACTTTATTGTACATAAAAAAAAGGAAATTACAAAGACTATCTTGCTTGCTATTGCAACTTAATGTTTTTGTAAGTTTGTAATAGTATTTTTCTATGTATGATATAAGTAAGTTTACTTTATGATGTATACATTTATGTACATTATTATTCGATGAGCACCAACTACCCGTCTCAATTTCGCCTTCTGCAATCTTTCCTATTTAAAGTTGCCTGGAAGAAATCACTATCAGCAATAAGGCCGCTAATTGTGCCTCTTCTTTTTATAACTGTTGTCTCTGTAATTATTTTCTGGTGTGTACAATAAAGAATATTCTTATCTTATTTTTATTTGTCAATGTTTTTTAATGTGTAATGTATACTTTGGGTGTCTATCTAGCTCAAAACTAGAATATACTACAGTATTACGATTAAGATTACACGTTTTACGTGCTAAAATAACAAAATAAAAGTAGACCAAGTAAGAAAGATTGACGAAAAGCAATATATTGATCTAATGCTGTAAGCTGAACATGTTTATTTTAAAAACCTATTTAGGGGCTGAAACATCCACCCATGCCGAGACTCGAACCCGCGACCTCTGGCTAACCGTGCCAGGGTCTTCCAACTGAGCTAATGGGCGACTCACAGTCTTCAGCGAAATTTCGAACCTCTTTGCAATACTCTCTGTAATACGTACATGCAGCGACATCGGACTGAAGTAATTTGCATCACTTGCAGCCCCGAGTACCTAGTTTGCCTGAGTATTTTATTCTAATTTCAACTTGGTAAACTCCCGCGTTCCTGAAAAAAAGATCTTGAGAGTCATATACACAAACATTTAGACGGACTGGCATCGAACTGATCCTATAAGGCTTCTGTTTTTCCTTTCGAAGCGTGAAACCCTAAAATGACTGTCATGGACGTAATTTAAAAAGTGTTACACCATCACATGTGAAGGACAAACATTATTAAGGCGCTTAAAATAATGGAAAAAATCTATATCTATCTATAATCAGCCCACATCAACCCACTGCTGGGCATAGGCGGCCTTTTTATTGCGCCATTCCTCACGGTCCTGTGCTAACCTGATCAATCTCTGACCCGCAACCCTCACGATGTCGTCTGACCATCGTGTCGGTGGTCTGTCTACCAACCTCCTTCCCTCCCTTCCCCTTTTATGGAAAAATATAAGAATAAAAAATTAGTTTACTTTTAGATAAAAACTTATTATAAAACAAGTAATGATTTTTTTCCATTGGAGGCGCTAGTTAGCGTCCGGAAACGCCTTAAGCATTATAAATAATTTTAAAAACCTATTTAGAGGCTAAGAAATCCACCCATGCCGGGATTCGAACCCGCGACCTCTGGCCACCCGTGCCAGCATCAGTGAAATTTCGAACCTCTTTACACTATTCTCTGTATTACGTACGCGGGTTCGAATCCCGGCATGGGTGGAATTTTTTGCCTCTAAATAGGTTTTTAAAATTGTTCTTAGCACGGGTTAGTGCATTAAAAATAAAAATAGTATAATCATTATAAATAATGTCAAACAAGTTTTTGCATGTCGTCCATCCATAATGTATCTCATTTTGATAGTCTTTTTTTCGAGCTACCTTCTTAGAGCGCATCCGAGAGTGCTCCCACTAAGTGTTGCCAATAACTTATTGGCTCGCTGTCTATCGATCAGAAGGCGGCTCGTAAACATGGTAGCTGGCTGACGGGCGTACACGACGCTCCTCTGTTGACCGGTGGAGGCTTTGGCGAAGGTAAGCGCTGACTTTCGTGATAGACGCTTTAAAAACTGCTCAAGAGTTGAAAGACTAACACCCGTATTCTGAGACGTTCCTCGAAGTTTTCCTCCACTCCACTCTTGCTTTTAAAACAGTATTTTAACACGTGTTAAATTTCCTCCAATCGAGCAAGTTTCTGACTCGTTTCGAGGAATCAACTGTCAAAACTAATGTACTCCGGGACCCACCTTAAGACCTACGCTTCCTCGAGAAAGGAAAACTTCTGCCTGTCAAACCTCAGCAATGACATCGCCATTGCCAAAATAAGAAACCAAATTCTCACTCGAGTTAAACCACAGATTATATTGATTGTACTCGCTGGAGTACACTCCAAATACTGACTGGTAATAAGTACTAACTCGAGGAAATGGTTCCACCTATCCTCAACTCCACCTTCGAGGCGACTTTGAGTAATGTCGTGTGTAAGTTTTAGAGTTTATTTTGTCCACTTATTTTTCCAAAATGATCTACATTTTGAAACTTTTTAATAAAGTTGCTCAAAAAGTGGCGTATTGCAGGGACGTATTACCTACACTTAAACGTCTACGTAACTAGAGCTACAAAAAAAAAAGTAGCGTTGTACGTCTACGTAACTATAGTTACTTCGCGGACTGCCGTCAGTAAAATCGATTTTTTTGAATGAAAACTTTCAAATAACTTCTCGAATCGGCTGTTACAATAATCTGTGATAAATTATTCGTTCAATTGATGCTTGATTTCATAGCCAAGTCTCCGAATAAAAAAAAAGCTTCGGTGTCAAAACAAAATCAGTTCGTATCTATTACGTAAGGTGACTTCAATCTGCTTTTAAAATGTAAGTTTTCATTATTTTTCAATGTATTATGTATCAAAATAATTGTAAGGATTTGCACTTTATGATTAGATACAAAAAAAAACTGAATTGTGTTACATACAACGACAGATTGACATTTTCAATTACCGCCGCGTCACGCCATGTTTCCACAATTGATTTCATTTAATCTATTGAATTTCATTATAAAATGTTACTTGGAGCCGTAATTTTTACTTTATCTGTTAGTGCATTTCATAAGCTATTCGGAAGTATACTTTATTTTGTGGTAGCTGCAGCAGTTCTGTAGTTATTACAGTTTTTCTAACAATGGTACTGTGCAAAAAAATCGCAAAAAATGTAATTCGCGAGCGCGGACGGTTAAGGCTTCCGTGGCCGCGCGGCCCGGATGTTTAAGTGGAGTCAGAAAATAAAGTGATATAATATGCAAGTGGATTCGGACATCCGACTTCCCCAATGTGACGCATCCGTTCTACCGCTGCGCTACCACTTTGAATATACAAGGAATCAACTATGAAATAAAATACAAGTTGAGTGGATTAGTTAGTCGATTTTAAAGAAACGGCATTCTTTTTAAATCGAAAAATCTGAGTTGCTCTACTCACCACGATTATTCTCTGCGAATCAGAGCAAAACTAGGGAGCCGATTCTCGCCATGCGAATTGAAAGCGTAGACGCAAAATATTCGGAGGATAAGATATTTGTCGCATAAAAATAAGATAAGATAACTCGTACGAGTCATTAGACATTTATTTTCTCATTCGAATTCAATCTAGCAGGCGTTCAGAATACCTAAAGAATGCATGGCGTCCACAATAAAGAATGAATGACTGCAATGCAGAACGCAAAAGACTTTAATGACTGAAATGCAGAAGACTTTATATGTAGAACTCAAGCAGTGTTGCCACCTTACCCTAGGAGAAAATAGCTAAACCTTATTAAAAAAATGGCTAGATACCAATAAATTAAAGCTGCCTAAAGTGTCAAAAGTGGCTAAAAAAAAGCCGCTTTTTTCACTTCTTTTCGATCAGTACTTATCCAAAGAGTATATATCTTTGGATCAATGTTAAGATGTTTCTTCTAAATTATTTTCTTTCATTTCTCCCCTTTGATTGAATGAAAGCAAAAAGTGACCGATCCAAGCTATTAGTAAAGAGTTGCGTTCAAAAACATAAAAAATGTAACTACGTTTATTGCCATACTTACAAAAAAATCATTACATTTTAAATAGGCACACTTACTTTGCATTATAAACTAATGGAACATTATAACTTTTATAAAATGAATAAAAGTGGCTAGAATTAGTAGCTTAATTGTTTAGCTACCAGAATATTTTTTTGTAGTTAACCATTTCGGTAATGTGGCTAGCTCTAGATCTATAAAGTGGCTAAAGTGGCAACACTGAATTAAAGTCATAAGCCTTACAGTCTATTTATTCTTACTTGTCCAATTTAGTAAACAAGATTCTACCCGTAAACTGTAACTTTTTAGTCCAAAACTGCCATATTTCCTTAAATGAAGTAACTTGGAACACTCTTTTAGATAACACTGCCAATTTTATAAACATACCTAGTTCATGATAGTTCATGAATTTGCGAGAAAATGTAGACATCTAATCTCAATTTTAAGGTTAGAATCTTGTTTACTGAATTGGATAAGTAAGAATAAATAGACTGTAGAGTCGTATATGAATTATTTGCTAATTAAGTGAGAATGAGGGCTTTTCAATGCCAGCTGTGAGTTGATTGCATTAAAAAAAACTAGATGGCGCTGCAAGGAGAATAAATGTCAATCATCATACGTTTCACGGATTAATATTTGTGATAACCTAAACATCTCTTTTTAGTCTGTGATCTAAGCTAAACTATGTTAAAATTTGTTGAACTGTTGAAATTTGAAAGTTTTGAAGTATTTTTACTTTGTTCATTATATATACGTACGTGAATTGTGTCTTAATGGCTAGCCCGTGCATTGAGCATTTTTGTAAAAACATAGGCACTCACCGTTTTCTTAAATGATGTAAATTTTGACATATTATATGACGTCAGCACCATCTATCGGTAACCTGCGGTACTGTTTTTTGTTTTTAATGGCGCTTTGAAAAGCCCTCATTGGCAGTGAATATAGCAGTGCAGCAACTGCTTAAGAGCTGAAAAGTCTGCCAGCGCGTTAGTATTCGACTATTCATTAGCAAAACTATAAATTATCTCTCGAAATTGTGTTCGTATTTGAACTGTGTTGTTTGTATTTCTAATGAGATAAAGCAGCACTTGTTAGACCGTACTTTATGACTTGTTTCTTCAACATAAAATAGGGACTTATGTAACGAAATACGAGAATTATATATTGACTGGATTTCTTCGTATCTCGATTCTCTTGACGTAATTATTTAAACTATGTAGAGCATGTGGTTATAAATTTAAAATTATTTACTTCTTCCTTAGTCAGATGATTTGTAGAAAAGGCTGGGGTAATGCCCTAATTGTACAAAAATCAGCACAGTCTCAAAAAGAAAGGGATAAGATAAGATCAGAAGATAAGAGTATTTTTTTACTGTACACCAGAGCACATATTATAAAACATGTAAATATACAAAGTACAATTCGCGGCCTTATTGCTAAAAGCAATCTCTTCTAAACAACCTTATGACGAAAAACTTCTGAAGGAAAGGATAAGCACTCCTTTGTATTATGTATTTTTTGGGCTATTTCCTATACTGTGCTTTTCGTGTGCAATCTATATAAATAAATTCAAAGTCCTGACTGACTCACTCACTCATCAACGCCCAGCCCAAGCCGTTGGACCAAGGAAGCTGAAATTTTGCCCAGAGGGTCTATATATTATGTAGGCAAGGAATAGGATTCTTTTGAAATTCAACCCCTAAGAGGGCGAAAAGGGTTGCCAACATTTGTATGGGAGGTATAAAGAATGTTGTCTTATTTTCTTGAAAGGTAAAATAAATACTCTTATATAGACGGGTTAACACAATTGATTGAACACGTGTTTTGCCGTTTTTTTTTTAAATGTAACTCTTAAGGGAGTGAACGGGGTTGCAAAATTTTGGTTAAATAAAATAAGGTTCTGTCTAAGAAAATATGATATTTTGACATAAAACGTCCTTCAGTTCGGTAGTAGAGAGTTTAGACACTTGCTAAAACCGCATGGAACGAAGACATGTCGCCTCGGCGAGGACTGTAACTCTATAACTACATGTCGTGTGCAATTCACTCATAAATCTTTGCGTAGAACAAAGTAGACATTACTCAGATCCTCTTTACTCATGCTACAAGATGGCGCCAGTGCCGCGTAAAAATCAATGATTTTATAGACGATTTACACTAAACGAATAAAAAAATTTAGACAATACGTTTGAATTTTAAAGAGCCCGTCAGATACATTGATATTGCCACGCTACAAAAGATCCCTGCGATAAAGCTATCTGGAGTGGATACACGCCGTGTACGCGAAATAATAGACGTGACATATGTAAATCCAAGCTTGGATCTACATACATTGATCTCTGCCTAGCCCGATACTAGACGGAAGACACGACGGCGGGACTCTCCATTGTTTACGACATGCTGCTGTGTATTTTGATACTCCGAAAAACAATTAAATACTTGACGCTGTTAGCTTGATGTTTTGAGGACGTCAACATAAATAACTTACATACGGGCAAGCAGTGACTTATTGGGCTCTTTTTGGAGAAGTAAGGAAATAGATAAATATTAATTCAGGGATAAATGAATAAAAAGCTGATTGTCATGGTTGTCAATTACATAATTTATCTATGCATTGCTCTTCTAATATCATAGTGTTATATGTTTTTAGTCTTATCAACGCTCTCTGACAAATATATTGACAGTTGTCAGATAGAATTGGCACAATTCAGTTTAACCCGTTACGTTATATAGGAAGCGCTCGTGGCCTAGGCGAACCGAGTGATTGGAATCAATCACTTGGTTAAGCAACAACAGGCGCGGTCAGGTACGGGATGGGTGAGCGTCCCGTGACTACCGCTAGTGGCATTTTTTCAAGCGCTTCCGTGCGTCGCAAGGCACGTTAAGCCATTGGTGCCGGCTGTCATGTAATGGCAGTCGTTAAGCCATGTCAGAGGCCTTATGTGCGGCTTGATAACTTCTGACAGTAAGGCCCGCCACTGTCTTACAATCCTCCACCAACCCGGACTTGGTTCCCATGGTGAAGTATGGCCTTACCTTCCTGCGATGCAGGAAGAGACCCGTGCCCCAGCAGTGGGGACATAAAAGGGTTGATAACGGTTATATACGTAATGAAGGATATAACTTATATGTTACTTATATTTACTATCATTTATTTATCGGCATGCGTCCGTGTAGCGACTAATAAACCTTGATGAAGCGAAAGTGATCTGTTAGGATTGTGGCAAGTAGCATACCTTGGTCTTTGCTTATCTCTCTGGGATACAAGTGTGAGGTTATGTCATTTATTAATCGCTATTATTTATTAGGTGAGATAACAAAAGATAATAATAACAAGCTCATACAGAGTTACGTATGAGCATCGCGAGCCATTAAAAAATACTAGCAGGAAGTTAGTAACGCTGACCATGTCGACAACAATGGCAATACTGCCCTAAGTCCGCAGCATGTGGGAATGTCCCTCGGCAGGGCTTCTCAACTGATTCCGTATGCCGCGTCGGTGGGCCGCACTTGGGGGCAGTTTTTGCGGCTGCCCGCGACCTGGATAATGGCTTTGTTATGCCGGGCTAAGGGTTAGTTCGTTAGAGCGCTGCTTTCTGGGAAATTGAACCTCCGATGGTTCGAACTATAGGCATAATAGGCTAGACATGTGCTGCATATCGCCTTTTCTTATAAATCTACAAATTATACGCTAACTGTGAAGGGAAATATCGTGAGGAAACCCGCGGCTTGGTTGGCTCCGCACGTATTGACTAGTCTTTCCTGTGGGCTCGGCTGACTAAGCTGTCAGGATGGTATAGGTGCTGGGCAAGCCTACACCATCTATAAAACCATGTCCCAGGCACTACAGCGTCGGAGTGGTCCCTTCACCCATTTAGTGTGAGTGAAGATGCCACTAGACGCTGTATAAATCATCTCATTACGTAGATGCAAAAAAAGGCCAATATTATTATAAATCTATCTTAACTTAGTGCCTACCTTTAGTATAGCAGGCACGATACAGGCTTTTTAATAATAATAATAATAATAATAATAATAATAATAATAATAATAATAATAATAATAATAATAATAATAATAATAATAATAATAATAATAATAATAATAATAATAATAATAATAATAATAATAATAATAATAATAATAATAATAATAATAATAATAATAATAATAATAATAATAATAATAATAATAATAATAATAATAATAATAATAATAATAATAATAATAATAATAATAATAATAATAATGATGCCTTTATTCAAACTAAACATACAGAACATTGCAGAAGCCTCCATTTAAGTAAATATTTAAACTCTACTAGGAGACTCCGCACTTTTTACATTATCACACTAATATTATAAAAGAGAAAGTTTGTAAGTGTGTATGTTTGTACTTCATAATCATCATCATCATCGGCCTACGGTTGTCCACTGCTGGACATAGGCCTCTCCCATTGCACGCCACTGAGCACGGTCCTCGGCTACTCTCATCCAGCTCTTGCCAGCCGCCCAAGCATGTTTGTACTTGGTATCTTTATATGTTTTATAATATGTGCTCTGCTGTACAAAAAAGAATATTCTTATCTTATCTTTTTTACTTCTTAAAGTCTAAACGACTGAGGCGTTTTAATAAAATTTGGTATGAAGTTAGGATTAACCTGGATTAACAAGCAAGCTACGTTTTGCTGGAGGAAAATATCTATTACTGTTAATATACTTAATAAACCGCGGGTAACACCGCGAGACGCAGCTAGTAATGTATTAAATGTGCTTATTAAATAACCATTAATTAATTACTTTATTGCGTGTGTGCAATATTTCACAGGACGGGATCAAAAGAAAATGATAATATATATCTATGGGTATATATATGAAGCGCCCGTGGCCTAGGCGAACCGAGTGATTGGAATCAATTACTTGGTTAAGCAACGACAGGCGCGGTCAGGTACAGGATGTGAGCGTCCCGTGACTACCGCTCGCATTTTTCCGAGCGCTTCCGTGCTTCGCAAGGCACCTTAAGCCGTTGGTGCCGGCTGTCATATAATGGCAGTCGTTAAGCCATGTCAGAGGCCTTATGGGCGGCTTGATAACTTCTGACAGTAAGGCCCGCCACTGTCTTACAATCCTCCACCAACCCGGACTTGGCCCCCGTAGTATGGCCTAACCTTCCTGCGATGCAGGAAGAGACCCGTGCCCCAGCAGTGGGGGCATACAAGGCTTGATAAAGAAAGAAGTACGTAATATGATGCAGATTAAGGGGTTATGATTTGTTTTTGCAAATAAGACCAAGAGCCCAGAATCACGGAAATGGGACTAGAAAGCATTTATCGGTTTTCCCATACGAATAAGATATTTTTCCGCAGTAAAACGCTGTCTATGTGTTAATCCAGGGTATCAGCTAAATCCATGCCAAATTTTATTTATATCGCTAAATCCGCTTAGACGTGAAGAAGTAACATACACACTCACAAACTTTCGCCTTTATAATCCACCCCTCGCTCACACAACTTCAGTGTTGTGTGGGCGAGGGGGTCGGTGGTCCGGTCCTTTTCTTTGATTACTTGGTTTTTTACCAAACCTTTTGTTATATATCGTACATTTTTATTGTAAATAGATAGATAGATAGATAGAATATTCTTTTTTGCATGTACACCAAGGATTACATAAGAGACTTATATATAAAATAAGTCATACACATTTACTTATAAAATAAGTAAATGTGTATGACTTTAAATGTGTTTACTTATAAAATAAGTAAATGTGTATCTAAATAATGTAAATTTCTAACTTCACGTTATAATATGAAGTAACCAATTAAAAACTGTGTCTTGTCAGACATCGAGAGATTTTACTTCTCGATGTCTGACAAAGTACATTAGCTAGTATTTAGGATTTTGTACTTGTTCCTTGTGCTAATAAGAAACATGGTGTTTGGCTCTTTATTTTCTATTCTCTTGTAATTCCGTGGAAATCTGTAATTGGCCTTATTATAAGTATTTTTGTATATGATATTTTGTTTAGTTTCGCTGTTGATTTTCCTATCAATAAATAAATAAATAATATGAGTGTGATATGATATGACCATGTAATATGATGTGATGTGATGACGATTTTCGGCGTTAATGCTATATTTGCGTAATAGATAGGTTTTTCTTTCTAAGAAAGAAGATCAAGTCAATAGTAATTTTTGTTCCTAAGAAGTAATTGAGATATTGAAATTTTTTTGCAAAAACGGTCTAAGAAAACTTAGTTGTATATTCCATAGGTGGTGCAAGTGTTTATTTATTTTTTATATGTTGTTGCATTCACTTGCATTTGGGAGCCTGAGGATGCCTCGTGTTAGAGGCGAAATGCGGCGCGTGTTTTCTCACACAAGTATTCGTGTTATTGGTGGTGTGTTCGTGTCTTGCTTCTGCTTGAAAAACTGGGAAGGAGAGCGGTGACTTAGCTAACCGCATAGTGCTTGTGGGATTTTTGGCGGAATTTAGCAAAGTAATTTTAACTTCTTAATGTTATTTTTTATAGCTTAGTTAAAATTACACCTTCATCTCGGAGGGATAGGCAGGGACCGTTTTGCCACGATCCTGACAAAATCTACTAGAATCATAAGGAGCACATAATTATAAGGGTATATTTATGTGCTCCTTATGATTCTCCAAAAGTAGGTACGTTGTTCTCTAAATAGTTTTCGTTAAAGTTTCTCCCGCATGTTCGATTATCATTCATGGTGTCACATGTGATTGAATCTCAGGTTTATGCCCACTTGACCATTTACTTGATCCGTTGATAATTTGAGTTACACCTTTTTCTTATTGATTCGCGATACTCTTACATAGTTATATATTAAACGGATCTAATAGCGATTATTTATTAGGTAAACCTTATTTTCAGCGCTACAGTTGCCGTGGTCTCGGGTAAACTGAATTACCGAGTACAGTCAATTATTGTGGGTAGTCACTTTTAACGCCTGTGTAGGGGCTTTTGTCCTCAAGGGACAAAAGTCCAAGTGACTCGAAAAAAATGTCCTCCGAGTACTTGTCGCGGAGTCAACGCCTACGGTGTGCGGTAATTTCCCCCCCGGAAAATGAGTGAAGCGTACGCTATGAAAGCAAATATTCTGATTTACACGAAGTTCAAAAAGAAAGGGCGTTTCAAACGAAAACACCGAACTTTTGTCCAGTCCGGTCTGTTGATGTCCTCGGTAACTTGGAGGACTTTTTTTGTAGGTGTATATGGTACGGTAATTTATTCTAACCCAATTCCTTCCAGCAGTTGATTACAATAAAATCTTTTTACTTTCTTACATTAGCTGAGTAAAAATTAACGTCTACGTATACTTTTCACGCTTAACAAACGGCGTGTAACACGACATGGCCTCACCTACTTTTTTTTCAGTTGTCTTGCAAAAACTGGGGCCTCTTTTAAATTTCTTACCGACAAAAAGGTGCAACAGGAATGTGCTACGGGCACAAACTCATTCATTCTTCTTGTACAATTTCCAACTTTTTGTTTTATTAAACAAAAAAATAAAGCGACTCGATTTATTAATGAAGCGATTAATCAAGCGCGTATCGCGTCGGCATCGCGGCAAACGATTGAGAAATTGCAATTGGGACAACACAGACACACGGACGTATGGTCTTTTAAGTCCCTGTTTCACCGTTTAAGCCGAACGTGGTTGGTCACTAAACTAGGTTTACCTTTGTAGTGAAATACCGAGCGCGTTCTATAATCAGGGAAAGATGCAAGGCCGCAGAAGACCTGGCCGAAGATAAACTCTTCTTCTTCTTCAGGCCATATTATGTAGTCCACTGCTGGACATAGCCCTCCCCTAATGAGTGCCATAGCGCCCTGTCTTCAGCTTGCCGCATCCAGCATCTGCCTGCAGTTTTTCCCAGATCGTCATCCCACCTGGTCGGAGGGCATCCTACACTACGTTTGCCGAGTCGCGGTCTCTACTCAAAAATACGCTTACTCTAACGGTTGTCGGTTCTTCGCTAGATATGGCCAGCCCACTGCCACTTCAGCTCGCTAATTCTCTGAGCTATGTCAGTAACTTTGGTTCTCTGTCGGATGCATTCGTTACGAATGCTATCCTTCAGAGAAACTCCGAGCATACTCGTAGCTCTCTCCATAACTCGCTGAGTGACTTTGAACTATTGGACCAGCCCTTTCGTAGGTGTCCATGTCTCGGCTCCGTAGGTCATCACAGGTAGGACGCACTGATTGAAAACGGTAAGTGTATTCAGAAACAATTTCGAGAAGGTGACCATCTACGACGATCGGTCCCGTATCAATATGGCTATTGATCCGTCAAACTCACTTGATGTAAAACTTAGTGTCTCAGCGGTGATGAAGAGAAGATGATGAATAAGGAACCGAGACTTGATGAAAAAAACGAATTTTAAGCTCTAAAAAGTAAATGATTTACAAAAAAGAAGACGGCACGTATCGCCGCTGTTATATGTCGAATGATTGAAGATGGATGTACCCTTGATGACGTATGCGGCCCCCCGCACCGTGCTGCTCTCCTGCTCTCCTGTAACGCCTTGCTAATTAGGGTTCTTCGGAAGCAGGTAAAGCTTGTGGACCGCTCTTCGTACTACTACACCTCTCTGGGTGAGACACTTAGCTAAATGGTTTCAGATAGGCACCATCAATTTGTTCCAAGCAGCCACATTACGGGTAACAGTGGTTACAACGATAGCTAGGGTTGCCATAACTTCTGGGAACCAATACGGGATGATTTCTCTTCCAGTGCCCAGAACCCATAACACATACAACGCCGACACGCGGCGTTTCAACTATACAATACCTACATAGCACGCATGTGAAAGTGAAAATATTTTATTTACCTATTTAGAGGCTAAAAATTCCACCCATGCCGGTAAAGTGATGCAATTTACTTAAGACAGATGTCGCTGCCTGTACGTAATACAGAGAATAGTGTAAAGAGGTTCGAAATTTCACTGATGCCGGTGAGTCGCCCCTTAGCTCAGTTGGAAAGAGCGCTGGCACGGATAGCCAGACGTCGCGGGCTCGAATCCAGGCATGGGTAGAATTTTTAGCCTCTAAATAGGTTTTTAAAATTGTCCTTAGCACGGGTTAGTGCATTAAAAATAAAAATAGTATAATATTTTATTTAGCATAAAATCAATGCTCAAAAACTCCAAATCAATATATGTATACGTATCTGTACCGTAGATGTGTACCTAGTACATAGTTTGTCCTCTCTCACTATGTGCTTTTAACAGATTTTCCGTCTGGTAATAATTACCAGACGGAAAATCTGACAAAAATTCATTTACAAATTATTTGTATATGAATTTTATCGTTCAACTGATCTTCTTCTTCTTCTTGAGCTATGTCTATAACTTTGGTTCTCTGTCGGATGCATTCGTTACATTCATTCAACTGATCAATCAACTTAAAATAAAGCAAATCAAACCAAAAATTAATTCACACTTCTACAAACTACCACATAGTCGGAGGTCGACAGCGTTAGTGCAGTCAAAATACGGGTCAAATACTGTGACAGTCCCGTATATACGGGACGTATGGCAACTCTAACGATAGCCGATCTCTGATAGGATGGCAGCAGAAGAAAAGTCTATACAAACTTAGATAGATCTATAGATAGATAGAGAACAAAAAATAATAATAAATAAAAATAAACTTTATTGAACAGAAGACAATTTACATTACAATATACAGTAGCACCAGTAGCAGCAGGCATAACCTGTGTCGTGGATACTAACTCTCTAAATATAGATTTGCATAGGTGTCTTAGCTTTTAGTTACAATAATAAAAGATTAAGTGACTCAGTGTGTGTGTGTGTGTGGGTGGTTTAAAATTTTAAAACACAGAACAGTTTATTGCACATCCAGAAAATAAGAAGAATTACAACCATGATTTCTTATACCTAAGTGATGCCCCGGCGCGGTCAGGTTCTGTATGGGAGACCATCCCCCCGTGACTATCTCTAGTGTAATTTTTTTAAGCGTTTCCGTGCTTCGCAGGGCACATAAGCAGTACCAGCTGAAGTAGAGTATGGCTTAACCTTCCTACGATGCAGAAAGGGACCCGTGCCCCAGCAGCGGGGACATACAGGGTTGATATCGATGTTGATAGATCATGCATAAAAGAGATTTTTTAGGATCACAGTAGTAAACCCTGATAGCTGCCCACTCCTCTAGGATACATATAGGAGTTAATGTAATGTAGAGGTATTTTTTGTGGAGTCCCTAGTAACTTCATCTCTTAAGCTGTTCTATTTCGCAATGTCTCCGCAGGTTGCCGATCCACTTGTTTGTTATTTCTGTAGTTTATCTTCATGGAGCATTCCCGAGCAGGACTCCCCACAATATCTGGTAGCTGGCTGGCCACGGTGGAGAGTTATAAATGGCTAATTACCGATGGCCGGTAACACGGGAGCGGAGCCGGCAATTTCCGCCCTCTAGTGCACTGGGCACTTCCGCTTTGATACAGCTGCTTTGATCTCTGGGGGACTCGGAGCCAAAGCGTCTCTAAAAATATATGAAAAAAACATAAAACACAACATAGACTCACGCCTATATCCCAAAAGGGTATACAGAGACCAAGGTTAATAATTTGCTACAATTCGGTCAAACGTTATTGTACAATTAATCGATTTCCGCTAATAGACGTTTTTAGCATTTGGTTCTAGTTGTCACTTCTATCGTGTGGTCAGAAGCATATAACCCTTTTTTTTATTGAAGGTAAATTAGGCTAACTGCTTAGGCATTGGCAGTAATCCAAAAGTTTGACGAGCACATCGCTAGAGTGACATCGACCTACTTATTATTACTTACTATATAATTTTTTGCCTCTCCAAAAATAAGTTTCTTTGGTATATGTAGATAGAGAACACTTTATAGTATAGCCACAAAAAATACAATTCTAATTAACTAAACATAAAATATTTACAAACACACAATTAGTAGCCTTATTGCTTATGCTGAGTCAAATTAGCGAAAAAAACAAAATAAGCGTTTCCGAAATTAAGTTGATCACAAAATTATCCCGACTACGTGGATTTTTATTCAAATTATCAGTTGGGCTTCATACTTTATTTATTGGACTGTTACTGTGAAAGGTTGTTACCTTTAGGATACTGAATCAATTCGGAACAGCCCAGCAAGTCTAGCAGGACGAAATAATAAATAATACTGGTTACATAACAGGTTTCATTAAGGCTGTTGTAAATCAGACTGCCACGATGCGCGACGACGCACTCAGGTATTACGCAACGTCAGCAAAAATATTAATAAAATTTTAAAAACCTATTTAGAGGCAAACAATTCCACCCATGCCGGGATTCGAACCCGCGACCCCTGGCTATCCGTGACAACGCTCTTTCCAACAGAGCCAATGGGCGACTCACCGGCGTCGATGAAATTTCGAACCTCTTTACAATATTCTCTGTATTACGTACTAAATTAGCTTCTAAATAGGTTTTCAAAATTGTTCTTAGCACGGGCTAGTGAATTAAAATTAATATAATTAATAAAATTACCTCAAAAAAATGTTTGTTTGTATAACAAAACATTCGAATGGAGAACCTTTTCTGTTTTAAAGTTGGTTATCAGTAATAAAACTACAACATCGTGAAGAAACCTGAGCCTGACGTGTTTATTTACTTCAGCGCTTCAATCGCCACTCCGCGGTGGCTAGAATTTTAGTCCGAGAAGGGCTGTACCCTACAGTAGGAGGTATATCTACGTATATCGAGTTATTCCCCAACTCGACACAAGAGACTGAACAAATTTTACGGCAGCGTTTTATAATGTTAATTTTTATTCTTTTTTTGATTATAATTAACACTTTGAAACATAAAAACACTGTCAATGTGGATAGTCATGTATTGTCAGTCGTTATACCATGTCAGAGGCCTTACGGGCGGCTTGATAACTTCTGAAACAAGACCAGCTACTAGTCTTACAAGCATCCACCATTCCGGACTTGACCCTCGTGGTGGAGTATGGCCTATACCTTCCTCAGGGAAAAGTCCCGTGCCCTCGGTGGGGACATAATGAGTTGATGATGATGAGATTCCAAATTGTATCCTTTTTCGAATAATCACTACTTCGTAGAATTAAAATGACTACATAGATTTACTGCGAAACGATGAAGTTAATATAAGCAGACAACATTTCGCTAGTACTTAAGATTTCACAAAGCGCAAATGTTGAAGAATCCTTTCCAAATAACTAACTTTGCAAATTGTTTCCAGCGACGCGGCACTCAAGGAGTTAACTTTCGTCTTCAAAAGTTAGCCGTTTATAAACCACAATAATTACTTGTCTTTAAGAATTCAGTCTTTAATGTTTTCGACACGAATGAATGCTAAGAGCGGTGGTAGCGGAGAGGTGTAGAACGCCGGCTTCTCAATCGGGAGGTCGTGGGCTCGAACCCCGGCATGTACCAATGACTTTATTTTCTAAGTTATGTACATTTGTGAAATTATAGTAGCAATACTACTCGCTGACGGTGAAGGAAAACATCGTAAGGAAACCCTAGTATCTGAGGTGTTAGCGTACCTCAGCGCTTGCTACGTACAATGGCCCAACTATGAGGCTAAGTGCGAAAATCTCAGGTCTAACTAACGAATGAATGCTTTTAAGTTAAAAAAATATAGATGCGGCGGTAGACCAGTGGGTAGGACAATGGACTCGGACGAGAGAACCAGGTTCGATTCCCAGTGCGGGCATGAACCAATGACTTTGTTTTCTAAGTGACGTACAGTTGTGAAGTTATACTAGTAATACCACTCGCTAACTGTGAAGGAAAACATTGTGAGGAAACGTCAGTGTCTAAGGCGATCAAATACATCAGCGCTTGAAATAGTCCATTTGGGATGGGCACGCTTGGTAATTAAGCTCATGCCCTCTCTACAAGAGAGGGCCTGTGCCCTGCAGTGGGCGTCAAATGGCCGATGATGAAAAATGAAATGAAATGCGAACGTTCAAAGTAGCGCAGAAGCTGCGGCTTAATGAACGTGACAATTCAAACTATAGTCTATAGACCTATAGGTGTCCATTTCAAAATCTAGATCATTTTGATGAAAAAATGGTCAAAAATACTCCAAACCTAGTCTTTTCAAAATCTTTTATTAACAGAGTGATGATGAAGTTGTTGAATCAAGTTGATGAGTACATTTTCTCTTTTATTCAACAACTTCATTGAATAAAAGAGAAAATGTACTCACTCGCTCATAATTTACATACATACATATATGAATTTTCTGTTAAAATCATAATCCTTCCTTTTGGCTTTGCCGAGTCGGATAAAAAAGGTGTTCGCTGATGGTAGCAAGGCAACAAAGTAAGTCTATAAGGGTTTATTTTTTTGCTTTTAAGTACGGAACCATATATATACTTCTCAACAATGTACAAGCTGTACGAAATCCCCATAACAACCGAAAGTAGGAGTACCACACACAGAACATTTAATAAAGTTTTAATATTCTTCGATCCTCTCATCATCATCTTCTTCTTCTTTATGGCCTCTTTAATCCTCCATGGAGTCTTGGGCTGACACAGGCTTTCCATTTATCTCATGGCTAGGGATGGTAGCTCCAGCCAACTTTTTCCCTTTTCTTTCGTCTCAGAGAAATTGGATCTCTTCCACGTCTAGGACGCTTTTCAGGTCGTCGTGAGCCTCCGGCGGGTTTCCAGTCGAGAGCCACCTTTGGAATAATGTGGTGATCAGGTTTTCTAAAGGTGTGTCCCAGCCAACACTATTTGTGTCATTTCCTCTCATCATAACGAATATAAAAATTTATTATTAAAGTAACTTTGAATTCGCGAAAAATATACAGCAGTTCCATATATTTTAATACGGCAGGTGGTAACTGAAATATAAAACATATATTTAATGATATTTTACCGTGGTTTCAAAGTTTCCACGAAGTTAAAACTTGCTCCCGCTAGTTTTGTAAGACTCCGTATAGAAACTCCGCCCATAGAACTCCCTCGTGACAATCATTACTCAGACAGCACAGAATAAAACAATAAATAATCACAAAGACACACGCGCGCGTGACGTGAACAAGTGTTTGGGGTCTGTTAGACCCGCGCCTCATGTCATTTGACCCCGGATCAAGGGTTAATCCAGCTAAGGGGTTGCCCAATAAATCATAATGCGTTTTGTGAGCGCAGGGTTGACATGAGCGTGGTAGGGTTACCGATAACGCTACCGTTGCGAAAAATATGTATTTAATAATAAGTATATCAAGTTCACGGCAATTTTAATAATTTCCTTTTTGTCTTTAGCCTATGGATTGTATAAGTTTTACGTAGCGAGACGCAAAACGCATAAATGTGTATTAATGTTTTAATTACACTTAATTTTTTTTTATTAACACATATGGAATTTTAAAAATGTGTTAGTTTATGTGATACACTTTAGCAAAAACTTTTTATTCTTACGAAGAGAAACGGTAGGCAATCAAAACATCAAAATACCTTAAAAATTAAAATGAAAAACCAAATCAATAGTCAAGACCAACAATGACAAAAAATATTACATTTATAATTTTCTTAACTTCGACTAACTTATTTTATTTAACGGATGTAGGATGAAAGTACTAAAAGAATAGAAAATATTATGAAAATATAAATTAAATGAAATCAATTTTTTTTCAACATAAAGAATTTACATTTATTTTGTTTGTTTCTTCCTGGTGTACAATAAAAAATATTCTTATCTTATCTTACATGTTGTTTGCTGAATCTTAGGGAAAAGGCAGTGGCTGAAAACCGGCGCTGTCCGGGCCTGACCCGGCTGAGCCACTACCTTTTGCCTTACTTTAAAATACCACAACCTCGGTTTAAGTCTTACTTTGTTTAAGTTGTTTTTTGAAGAAGCAATATTTTTTTATCTTATATCTTTTTTATCTGAATGTCAATGTGCATTGTAAAATGTATTCCGCTGCGTTCGGGCCGTATAAAGTTTTATTTAACTAAATTCATTTCAATACAAAGTGCAGCACAATTTTGATAAATATGTCGATATCAAAAACATATTTTTAAATGAGTACAAAATAAAGAAATGAAATAAACTCCAAAAGTTTGCAACACTTCACATTTGAAAAATTATCCGAAGACGGCTCAGCAGTTTTTCCCCAAAAACTTGTTGTGGCAACCCTAACCCCTTCCGCCACCTAGTAATAACTCTTTCAGTTGACACAGATGGCGTTGTTGTGTGTCGAAATGGCCATAGATTACTGTCCTCCGATGATTTATGCCCTCTACTCTGTGATACGCTGTGCGGTGCCCACTACACCCTACAATGCATCTGACGGAAGAATGTCTCGGGGAATATTGGCATTTATAAAATTGATCTTCCTAATTTAAACTTTCCGTCGCTTTTTAGCACTGGATGAGACCGGCAATACAGTACATAAAATAGTTCCTAAAGCACTCTTATACCCACTTGCGTCAGCCCAGGTTAGCTCATTTAACTTGAGTTACGTACGTACGTACGTAATACAGAGAGTATTGTAAAGAGGTTCGAAATTTCACTGATGCCGGTGAGTCGCCCATAAGCTCAGTTGGAAGAGCGCTGGCACGGATAGCCAGAAGTCGCGGGTTGGAATCCCGGCATGGGTGGAATTTTTAGCCTCGAAATAGGTTTTTAGAATTGAGTTAACTGGTTAACTCGATCGTTTCGCACACGAAATTTTTTAACATTAATAAAGTGGTAACCAATGACACCATGTCTCAATAAGAAATCTTCTAGTAGCAAATTAGGTTTCGATATAATAGTTTAAGGACCGACTTACTTTACTCTTAAAATGTATGACAGGTGGTCAAGACGTCAGAGTGGGCAATTCACCTGACAGCAGGCAGAAGTTACAGTAGACACTGTTTGAATGATTAGTCTGATAAGTGAGCCCCAAAGACACGGTATAGATATTAGCTGTTATTGCACTGAAAAATAACGGTAATTGGACAGATTGTTTTTCATACAACTACCATTAAAAATATGAAAGGCTGTAATAAATGTACGGACGAGATAAAGTGTGGCAACGGCTGTCGTAGTATGTGAATTAATGCAATAAGTGTACATGAGTCACTAAGTTTCAAATTGTTAGAAAATTTTAGGTAATCCAAAGTTGACGTTCTGTTTCTTCTCAGTTTGTGACTCTACGCGTATGCAAATTGCGCCCAGCCTCCTTGATTAAGACCTCTCATAGATTTTTAATTGGAATTGTGAAATAAGAGCTACATAAGGGCATTGCTTATGCATTGGTTGGAATGACTTACTTTATAGTCTAGGCAAAGAAATGTAGGCACAGGTTAAAACCATTCAAATCTCGTGCAATTTAGATAGATAGATAGATAAGAACATTTATTTAGTGACACAATACTCACAACAAAACATAGTGAACAAACACAAATACAAGACAATTAACTAAATAAAGTTTTAAACTAAACAGAAATATGTACTAAAAAAAATATATTTAAAAAATATTTAAATTTCCATGCAACATCGGCGGTTTACACGTCCATTGGCGAAACGTCTAAAAGTATGCATTATTATATTATTTTTAATGCACTAACCCGTGCTAAGGACAAATTTAAAAACCTATATAGAAGCTAAAAATTCCACCGATGCCGGGATTCGAACCCGCGACCTCTGGCTATCCGTGCCAGCGCTCTTTCCAACTGAGCTTATGGGCGAATCACCGGCATCAGTGAAATTTCGGACCTCTTTACAGTATTCTCTGTATTACGTGCATGGGTGGAATTTTTAGCCTCTAAATAGGTCTTTAAAGTATGTATTAGTTTTTAGCTCAGTGTTACGTGACACTGGTGCCATCTAGCGGCATGAATCAAGAAGTTCTGAGTAATGGCTACTTTGTTCTACTCAATGATATATGATGAATGATTTATTTGCCACAAACAAATATGCTTACATAACAAAATTTATAAAAAAAAATATTTAAAAAAATAAAAGAACCCGACTGCAGTGATAAATCAACTGAAAGGGAAAAAATAAGATAACTTTATTTTCAAATGCTAATGTCGAATCAGAAGAGTTCATGCTGCTTTACTTGAGGGACCAAATAATATAACTTTATAAGCATTATTTGCTCAAACTGTTGCATTTATTATTTTATATAAAATGTTGCAGTCGGGACCCATTACTGTTTGTTTAAAGTCCTCTAATGGGTCCCGACTGCATCATTTTATATAAAATAATAAATGCAACAGTTTGAGCGAATAATGCTTATAAAGTTATATTATTTGGTCCCTCAAGTAAAGCAGCATGAACTCTTCTGATTCGACATTAGCATTTGAAAATAAAGTTATCTTATTTTTTCCCTTTCAGTTTATTTATCACTGCAGTCGGGTTCTTTTATTTTTTTAAATATTTTTTTTATTTTTGACCTTTTAGTGACTCAGTAAAACGATAAAATTTAAAGGTCCATCTGTTCTGTTTACATGCATTAAATCGTTATATTATTTTATGTCCTAAATGAATTTTAGTTTATTGCTTTATTTTCTTTTGTTCGACAATGGACATGTCTCGGCAAATCATAAATATTTTTACTGATATACTTGTTTGATATAGTCATAGGTACCACCTGCCTGCATTAAAAATTTATATCGTACGATATTTTTTAGCTAGTATAATGAATATGGTCTAATGGTGTTAAACTATCTAGAATATTTGCAAAGGAAACGACAGATTTTTTCTTTATTATCCTTACATAAATTGTCTGTTTTTTATGTAGGCTAAAAACGCTCCACTGCACCTAGTTATTTAATGTTAACGATTGTAGGTGGGGACTGGAATAGTCACGAATTATCTCTTCGACCTGAACGGCGCTCAGCTTTCGACATCTCCAGAGTAGAATTCTTCGTGCTTGCATTGCTGGGCCCAGTCTTCGGTCTCGCTAATTACTTAGAATAAGGACTTTTAAATGGGAACATAAATGGTCTGAGCTTTCAGCCGCGGCCTGTACAAAGGCGCGACAGGTTTCCTCCTAACAGCAACTTTAAGTAACTGTCGCGGCCATCGGCCGCGCTAATAGTCTCTCCATTTGGCATCAGCTTAAATAGAGCTCAGCATTTGGAATCGCCGTGGGAGTATTCCTCTAGCCCGCTTCACAGCCTTCGGCCGTGCCGCGACCTGTATTGAGCTCGGCCTTCAACCTCGTCGCGGCAAGTTTCCTCGCACCCGCATGATGGGGCTCGGCCTTCGGCCTGGCGTAGTTATTTAGAGTTGTGGCATGGGCGTGGAGACATACAAAATCTTGGTTTTCTGAATGCCAAAATATTACCGGTATTAAAATGAAACTATAACAAATTCATCTTGAGGTGGCCCCCTAAAGCATTGAAAAATTTTACTGAATATTTAGGTGTAGATAAGCAATCTTTGGTCTCACAAGTGAACAGGAAACCTAACACAAAATCATAATCTTATTTTCGGAGGAAACGAGATAAAATTCGTTAAGATGAATAGAGCTAGAATTTTTTAAAATTTCATGGGTCCTACGATACGAGGTCACGGAGGATCCGTCTTCGGTTACCAGTGAGAGCGTTCAAATATTTTTTTATCATTTATTGTTTCTTCTTTGAACCCAGCTTGTCTGACTATGACCGCACAGGGGAAAAGGAGTTACATGCTACACTTTATATATTTTGTTCAGTTAGTTTTGGTCTAAGTGTCAGTAGGAAATTAATATCAGTGTTAAGAAATTAATTATTTTTTCTCAAACATGCTCGGAAATGTTTGTGTTATTACCATGAAGTAAAGCCACAAAGTTTCTCTTTTATGGCTCCCGCCTCACTTTACTGGCCTAAGCCAGTAAAGTAAGTATGAAAATCCATTACCGTCCGCTGCTCTAACTTTTTAAATTTACTTGCTAAAATTAAACTGACCATGGAAAAATTACATACAGCCAACCACCTACTAAGTTATGTAAGCATACTTAGATTAACAAAAAAAAACAATCTGTGGTATTGGTTTTTGTGCGGTTAAACATGGTGCTCAAATATGTTAGTGTATTTAAAAAAATAAAAAAGGCGGCAAACTAAACTATTATTTCTTAATTACCTAGTAATTATTTTAATATTGATATTTCCTCGCATTGTTTGAGAAAAGCATTATACAGTCCTCGGCCGAACAGGGATTGCAGGACTCGTTCTAGACGGCTTCGTCTACGACTCGGCCGTCTATCCCAAACTCGTCCAGCAATCCCTTACTTCTCGGCCTCTGCAGTAATGTATTATTATTATTACCCCCTATGAGGTTGATATTTCTTAAATTAATGAGATAATCGAATGGCGTAGAAAGAAATAAACACTTTATAGGCATTATTTCTTTCAGCACTTATACCGTTTCTATAGACGGTTTGTTTACATGTAGAGCAAAGCTGATATTATGTAAATTTATACATGTACTAGAATAAATATATGCCAGCGCCATCTAGTGGCTAAAAGTGGTACTGTGGGACAGGGTTTCAGCAGACAAGAAGAGAAACGTTGTTTCATCACGACAGCACGTACTTAGGGATCTATTTTTTATTGAAGCAATATGAAACTTACTAAGGATTACGGATTAGTAACTGTACTACTCGCACCACAGCGCAAAACGAGGTATATTACCTACGACACTAGTCGTGCCAATTATTAGTGGTCAGTCAGTGTTAGTGAAGTGATTCGCAAGCGCTCAAATACTATCCAATTTTGTTTAATATTATGTAGGACAAAAACATACCGCAATTTAGAACACAAACAGCGCCATCTGTGGTTGGGTAGAGGAACTAATGCTACAGTACTTTAATTACTTAGAAGCGAATATTATTTGTGTTGCGTTTGTTCTCTATTAATGCTGATTTTATGTAATCAACGACACCCGCAAAATTCTCTTTTAAATACTTTGCACGTGTTAGGCGTAGTTGAACAAAATTATATTTTTTAATTAAATGAATGATCTAGAAGGAAGAAACCACTTTATAGGAATTATTTCTTTCCGCATTTGTACCGATTCTATAAATGGTTTGTTTACATGTAGACCAAAGCTGAAATTATGTATACACATGTATTAGAATAAATAAAATATAGCAGCGCCATCAAGTGGCTAGAAGTGGTACTTTAATTACTTAGAAGTAAATGTTATTTTTTGTTCCGTTGGTTCTCTATTAATGCTGATTTAATGTAACCTACGTCATCCGCAAAATTCTGTTTTAAATATTTCACACCTGTTAGGTGTAGTTCAATAAAATTAGTATTCGAATTCAATAAACTAAATATAACAGCGCCGTCTAGTGGCTCCTAGCTGTACTTTAACGAAGCTTCTTAACGAATTTTATTTTTCGTCACGGTTCTGATCGCATAATTATAATTTTATATAGCCTATGACACCCGCGCAAGGATGCCGAATCGAATGACACCTTGTTTAACAAAATCTGACCATTGGTTAAGGAGTTATGAGGGAACATAGAATCGGACATACTTACATACATACATACATACATACATACATACATACATACATACATACATACGCACTAAACACATTACCCTCCTTTTGGGCTTCGCTGCAGTCGGGTAATAAAGTGTTCGTGTGACAATGATACTGTTTCAGCGTTTGCTGTTTCTATTCGAAACAGCGCTGATTTTCAAATAGCACCTTCACACCAAATTTATGAACTGATGAAAATCAAAGAGAGGGTAAAGAGGTTCGAAATTTCACTGATGCCGGTGAGTCGCCCATTGGCTCAATTGGTAGAGCGCTGGCACGGATTGCCAGAGGTTGCGGGTTCGAATCCCGGCATGGTTGAAAATTTTAGGCTCTAAATAGGTTTTTAAATTTGTCCTTAGCACGGGTTAGTGCATTTAAAATGAAAATAGTATAATCACTAAAAGTTCATAACGATGATTAAAAAAAATGTATATACTGAAATCTTAAAATATAATTGTAGTTATTATTTGAGATAGTCAATAATGTCACTCCTGTTGAATAAAAATGGGGTAATTAGGTACTTATAAAAATAATGACAGCAATATCTTTTATTATTCTGCTGTTCATTAATAAGAGCGCGGCGAAATTTATGTTTAAAAGAGATTGATGTCATTAATTGACGCAAAGGTATAAATGAATTGTACATGACCCGTTGTTACAGAGTTACAGACCTCGCCGAGGCGACGTATTTCAGCAAGCGACTTCCTGCTATCGAACTGATGACGTTTTACGTAAAAAACTTGGTTCATATGTAGCCTATATACCTCCTACTGCAAGGCAAAGGCCTTCTCTTAAAGAAAGTGTGAGGGCTTAATTAGCACGCGTGCCCACCGCGGATTGGCGATTGAAGTGCTGAGGTGTTTCAACACCTCAGACACTCATGTTATTTTTCTTCTTCAGGCTAAATTAGTCCACTGCTGGATATAGCCCTCCCCTTATGAGCGCCATAGCGGCCTGTCTTCAGCTTGCCGCATCCAGCATCTGCCGGCAGTTTTTCGCAGATCGTCATCCCACCTGGTCGGAGGGCGTCCTACACTAAATACCAATAACAAAATGATTGTTTACAGCGTTTAGTATTTTTAGGAGTTGCTTGTATAAATAAGACTGCTAGATCAAACTAGACTAAAACTTAGTTAATCTAAAAATGTTGTGAAACTTTGTTAATCTAAAAAAAAGACTTTAGTTAATCTAAAAATGTAGATTTTTTTTTGTTTTTTGTTAATAAATGAACCTAGAAAGGTCTGTAGCTACGTAAAAAAATACTGCCTTAAAAAAATAATCATTTCCGGAATACGAATTTCGAAAATCTATGCGTTTAGTCGAATTATCATCGATGAATCCATTCGAATTAATTTCGGTTGTTCAACTACCTCAGCCCGTGAAATTCAAACCCGCGGTAGGCACGCGTAATTAAGTCCATACTCTCTTTCTGAGAGAGAAGGCCTTCATTCTTAAATTTCAAAAATAATTTGCATCTTACACAAAATAACCCCTTACGAAACAGTGATAAATAATGCAAGCGGCTCATCATTTATGCCCTCTGCGGGTCTGTCAGGCCCTCCGATACAGTTTGATGCAATAACTCATAAATTGAGCCGATTAATTGATACAAGGGTTAAGTTGGGGGCGGGAGCGGCATTTGTTTTGGGTAAACTGTCAGTGCATTTGAAGGGTTAAATAAGTAGGTAATTAATACAATTGAATATTTATTATTAAATAGTGTAGCCTTGGTATAGCCACTGCGTACATAGGGCACAGGGCTTCATTTAGACAGAGAGAATGGGCTTAATCATTATGTCTGCCCGCCGCGGAATGGCTACACTGAGTCATTGACATGCACTCATATTACACTATTTTTATTTTTAATGCACTAACCCGTGCTAAGGAACAAATTTAAAAACCTATTTAGAGGCTAAAAATTTTCCCTAAATTTTTAGGGAAAAATTAAATTAACTTAAATTAAATCCCGGCATGGGTGAAAATTTTTAGCCTCTAAATAGGTTTTTAAATGCACTCATATACATTACTTCTGGCTCCACACTCGGATACACTGTGTCGTGGGAACCAGAAACATTTTAACATTCAAGATCTGCAGTTATTTTTGTCCCCGGTCCGGTTTCGAACCCGGGACCTCTCGCATCGTAGGCAGATGCACTATTACTACTACAATTTTACAAAGGTAAATTGTGAATTCGAAAAAGTGTAGGTCTATTCCTTTATAAGACAAAGACTGTTTTATTTCGTATAAATAAATAATATAAATAAATGTACCTAACTTAGAAAGCAATCATTTCTACATAAGTTTGTTTTTGAAATTATTGGAATTTCAACTCTAAAGTAGGGTAATTTCGTTGTCTCAGCGATTCTAGCCAAAGTCAGAAAATACATCCCTTGATGAAATATCTCTCTCCGCCTTATGCCGGGATTCGAACCCACGATCTCCTGAATGAGAAGCCGACGTCCAACTGCTTCGCTACCACCGCTCTGGTTCGAGTCCCGGCATGGGTGCAATTTTTAGCCTCTAAATAGGTTTTTAAAATTGTTCTTAGCACGAGTTAGTGCAACAAAAAGAATATAATCAGCTAATTGATAATAAATAACAACGAGCGGTGGTAGCGTAGCTGTAGACCGCCGGCTTCTCAATCGGGAAGTCGTAGGTTCATATCTTGGCATATACCAATGACACCCCCAGGGGATACATTTGATTGTATACTAAGACTAAAGATTGGATATCACACCTTTATATGTCCCCAATGATGGCACTACCTAAGCTATGGCGCTCATTTGGGAGGGCTGTGTCCAGCAGTGCACTAATATTGCCTGAAGAAGAAGAAGACATGTCCCACTGCTGTGGCATGGGTTTCTCCCTGCATCGTAGTATTGTTAGGCCATACTCCACCACGGGGGTCAAGTCCGGGTTGGTGGAGAATTGTAAGACGGTGGCGGGCCTTACTGTCAGAAGTTGTCAAGCCGCCCATAAGGCCTCTGACATGGCTAAACTAAATAAGACAAGTACAAGACTAAAGATTGCTTAAAACAAAATGACAGATTGTTAACTGCGTTGGGGAATCCAACGCAGTCGCTTTGTTGAATAATTAAACGGAACACTTTATAACAGTCAAAATTAGATTAAACGAGCCAAATTAGTTGTAATGTATTTCGAATGGGGTCACAGAATCGCGATTTAATAATGCAGCGGATTTGTGACGTCCCTAAAGTTTGTTTTTTGAAATTATTGTAATTTCAACTCTAAAGTCAGGTGGTTACAGTGGGAATTGTCTCAGCGATACTAGCCAAAGTCAGTAAATACATCCCTTGATGAATTATCTCTCGCCGCCTTATGCTGTGCTTTGCTACATTGTAGGTAATTTGATTGTTTTATCGCTGTTCGTAACTGTATCTTTTACTTTGATGAAGGGGTGTGTACAAAATATTGTGCATCTTTATGTACACCTCGTATTATAGAGTGCACCTACGTGCTGTCGGATTTACGAAGGAGTATTTAAAAATACAAAGCGTTTGGGAAACTACGCCGAGTCTTCTCGTCATCCATACCGCAATGCTTGAAAACGAAAGTTTTTAATCAGTGCATCCTACATGTCATGATACGGAGCCGAGACATAGACACTCACGAAAGGGTTGGTACACCAGTTCAACGTCGCTCGGCGAGCTATGGAGAGAGCTATACTCGGAGTTTCTCTAAAGGATAGGATTCGTAACGAATGCATCCGACAGAGAACCAAAGTTATCGACATAGCTTAGAGAATCAGCAAGCTGAAGTGGCAGTGGGCTGGCCATATCTCGCGAAGAACCGACAACCGTTGGAGCAAACGTGTCCTTGAGTGGAGACCGCGACTCGGCAAATGTAGTGTAGGACGCCCTCCGACTTGGTGGGATGACGATCTGCGAAAAACTGCAGGCAGATGCTGGATGCAGCAAGCTGAAGACAGGGCGCTATGGCGCTCTTTAGGGGAGGGCTATGTCCAGCAGTGGACTAGTATAGCCTGATAATGATATTGATTTAAAAATATACCTTGTCCGTCATGAATATGATGAAACGTTTATTTTTTTGTTGTTTTTTACATTATAATATATTTTGTTATTAAACTTTCGCGACTTCTACACATATGATATTTTCGGGGCTTAATCGCGTAGTAATTTATTGCTATTTTACCTCGACGTTTCAACGACGTTACAGTCATCGTGGTCACGAGAAGACTGATGGCTGATGTTCGAAGTGTTCTAGTGGAAAAAAGTCGCATGGCTTATCGTCCGACATTGTCAGTGTAGTGTGTCGCAGTGCTTTGTGATGGCTGATTGATCGTAGTCTAAAACCTCATCAGCCGAAGATGCGAACTGGTGCCAGCCATCAGTCTTCTCGTGACCACGATGACTGTAACATCGTCGAAACGTCGAGGTAAAATAGCAATAAATTACTACGCGATTAAGCCCCGAAAATATTCTATGTTTTTTACGTTTCTGTTTGTAGAATGTTTACGTCGTGTTTGAGTATTGCGGCGCTAAAACAATGTTTTTATCTATCATTTATGATCTATGAGTCACAGGACGGTCACCAATCCTGCACTTGACCACGCCTGTTGTTGCTTAACTCAAGTGATTGATTCCAATCACTCGGTTCGACCAGGCCACGAGCGTTATGTATTACAATTGTTATTTATATATATTCATAGTTGCGCGCCCTAAAACGCGTATTTTATGTAGCATAGCAAACCGCAGTCGCGCATTCTTATGCCACAAAAACCGCTTGCATAACTCGCATTACATCCACCGGTATGCCCATCGATATACCTCTATGTAAACAAAACCAGCCGATCCAATGTAATCTAACTCGTCCCGTGATTAGTTTAGCTCCCGCGAAGTCAGCCAGCTCTATTATTTCGCCTTTTCCAGACACTGGATGCCTTCGTCGGGTGAATATAACGACACTGCCATTTTAGAAAACTGGGGTAGAGCTCCGAAAATGCTAGAAACGCTACCAATTTATTTGTTGTGAAAAATTATGAACGTTGTGGACTGAAAGAGGATGTAGTGACTAAAAATTGAAACAATGTTGCGTTGGTTTGGACATATGTAGAGGATGAAGGAAGAAACATTGACGAAATAAATATATATTGAGAATTTGAGTAGAAGGGTTGGTAAGAGACGTCCCAGGCGGAAATAGACCCAAAAATAAAAATTACTCGGAACCGGCGTGCGTGCATGCAACGACTTATGAACGTTGATGAAGCGAAGGTGATCTGTCAGGATCGTGGCAAGTGGCAGTCCCTGGTCTCTGCCTAACCGTCTGGGATACAGGCGTGAGGTTATGTTATGTTTATGTAAAAGTTTGTTATATTAATTTATTGTGGACTTTAGTCCACAGTACTTGATTTATACTAAGGGCGCGTCTCTGCGTGTATTTCGCTGTTTGTTATGTCCTTGCCTGGTTACCATATCACTGGGTATTCTAGTTTGGGACCACGGGCATCATTATGTAAAACAACCCTGCGTTCCGAGATGCGATGAAATCGATTACAGCAGCACGAATCCGACCAAATTTAGAAGTCCCAAAGTATCTCGCACGAAATAGGGTTATTGTACCTACTGCACTTATATGAGTTGGCATTGTAAACGATTTTATCGCATCTCGGAACGCACCCCAAATCATGTCAGAGTGCTGACATTTACGATAGTTCGTTATCGTTATCAACCCTTGTATGTCCCCACGTCTCTTCCTTTTTGTTTTGGTTGGTGGAGGATTGTAGGACAGTTGCGGGCCTCACTGTCAGAAGTTATCAAGCCGCCCATAATGCCTCTGACATGGCTTGACGACTGCCATTATATGACAGCCGGCACCAACGGCTTAACGTGCCTTGCGAAGCACGGAAGCGCTCGGAAAAATGCCACTAGCGGTAGTCACGGGACGCTCACCCATCCTGTACCTGACCACGCCCGTTGTTGCTTAACCAAGTGATGTATTCCAATCACTCAGTTGCGATAGTAATTAGTACGAAATTTAACTGGTGGATAACTGTAATCAACTAACACATTAGATAAGAAAGGAGACAAAAAAACATGGAAATGGATGTATTTCGACTAAGGCTTTTTATACGTGACAAAATTTGTATTAAAGTATTTAAAAGTACGAGTATCAAAGTATATATATCGTACATTTAATGTAATGGGAATCAAACCCATGACCTCTGGTACGGTAATCGGCCGTGACGCTAGACCAACAAGGCAGTAATGTAGGAGCATCACAAGTGATTCTGTATTGTGGAAGTTATTTTTATCTAACTGGGGTGTGTATCGGTGGAAAACTAGCCCCATCATGAGGTCGGGAATATAAAAAAAACAGGGTTTTTAAGTTACACACTCGTGCTACGAGCATTTACTTGGCGACCTCTGTGGCGCAGCGGTACCGCATCTGCCTACCACGCAAAAAGTCTCGGTTTGGAACCGCGGCTGGGGACAAAAAGAAACCCTAGGTCTTGGATTATTACATGTTTCTGATAATATTCTATTTAATGCACTAACCCGTGCTAAGGACAATTAAAATAAAACCTATTTAGAGGCTAAAAATTCCACCCATGCCGGGATTTGCACCCGCGACCTCTGGCTAACCGTACCAGCGCTCTCCCAACTGAGCTAATGGGACCAACATCAGTGAAATTTCGAACCTTTTTACAATACTTTCTGTATTATGTTTGTGATGTCACTGTTTCTGGTTCCCACGACACAGGGTATCCTAGTGTGGGGCCAGAAGCACTGTACTTATGAGCCTGTAAACAATGTTATGTTAACATAGACTCATCATGAGGCCGGTGATAAAAAGAAATCAGGATTTTTAGGTTACACACTCCTGTTACGAGCATTCACTTGCGACGACTTGTGAAAAAAACCATTATAAGACTATGGGTTGCAACGAAAAAACATAAAATATCAATTACATTCGCATCCAACCTCACAAATCATCGACCGACGATTACTTATGGAAAACAGCACATTGTGCAAAGGAAGAATATTATTGAAATTAACTTTACAATTTAATTTAATAACGTAATCACATACGCTGTCTAGGCATGACTAATGGCTCAAATTATACAGCTGTCCATCAAGCGTGTGTTAATATTACATAGAGGGAAATTCGCAGCGCGTTTACAGATTTTCCAATGGGTATTTTAAGTAATTGATCTACGATACACGACACAGGTTTTAATCACATAACGTTTTTTTATGTAGCTTGTAAACGTCCCACTGCACACTGGTTCCACGCCCTAAGAGTAGCGGTCATAGGGTTTCGCGATAATAATGACTGTCGTTGTCATAGCTGATTATTATTATTATGGTGTTTTGTAATACTTTAAGCCATAACACAATAAAAAAAAAACAAAATAATCTTAAAAAGCTTATTTTATTTACAAAATTATGCATTTTTATTACACTTAAAAGAAGGTTTGCAACTTAATAACTATTAAACCTTACTATTTACATTTTATATTACAAATAAAGTAAATACTTAACTAACATCTAAGTACAAACACACAATTGGACAAAAAATATTATATTTACATAATAGGAGTTATGTAAAAAATAACATAAATACCTATCTTATTTTTTACATTTTTTCCTAAACCGACAACAAATTTAATACTTCTTTTGATAGAATAGACTTCTTCTTCTGTGGTAACCTTCTTAAACTAGAAATATAAGGATCCGAATTAAGGAGAAGTCTATGTATCAAGTCGGTGTTTGTGACAACCCGAGACATTTTCCTCGTGTTGTCACGCCTGAAGAGTTTGATTAATTTATTGCAAGATTCGGCGGCCTCTTCCGAAAGCTCACCTATTGACAATAATGCGTGTTCAATTACTTCCGACCCATGAATGAGGACCTTATGTACAGACGATGGCAAGTTGTACCATGGATAGGTAGCAACAAGTTTACGTGCTGTTTCTAGAGAATACTCTTTAAAAGTGGCGTTATTAATTTTGTATCCCGACGAAAGACACTGCAGCAGATTATGACATCTGTCAATAAGGATTTTATCTAATCCAGTAATTTCCGCTGAAACCGCTGAGTTAGAAAAAAACTTTCTGGCAGTGTTTCCGTCGTTAGATGTGCCACTTCCTCCACTTCGCGGTTTGTCGACTATTAGACCAAGTTTCTGCCTAAACTGTTGCTGCACATGTTGTTTTTTTTGTGCAAGAAGAGCTTTTTCGTCTGAAGAACGTACCTGCCATTTCTTTATGTCTAATCTATAAGAAACGTGAATTAAATATTCGAAGAATCGGATATACGAGTGAAGAGGAGATAGTCCAAATTGATAGGTACCACTATCTGCAGTTTTGCTCAGCGATTTATCAATGTCATTCATCTCTTTTGGAGTTGAACCACAAATATAACATCTACTACAAGATGTATCGCTCAGAGCACTGCACACTTTACCATCAACCATGGTTAATTGTAAAGAATGCTGCACTTTTATTTCATATTCACCGTGAGTGAAAGAAGTCGGTTGTAAACTATCAATTTTAGTCTTGAAATAAGCTTCTTCTTGCACAGAAAGGTCTTTGGATTCTTTGGCAAATTGGAATCGAATAGGCCTACAATACCTGGTGGAAGAAGGGCGCGGATTTTTCCAAACTATTTGATCTGGGTCGGAGGTATTGGACTTACAAACCAATTGAAGAGGACAATATGAAGTAACAAACATACTGCCATCATCATCGATACCAGAATCTCCAAAAATCTGTTTATATTCGCTGTGCCCCGTACTCCCATCGAAACCCCATTTTCCAATCAAAACAAATTCTTTATTAGGGTCAATATTATTCAAAACGGGTTTTTGGGATTCTAGTATCCGGCAAGCAGTATGATCTAACAATGATTGTAATTCTACTTCAGCAGATGATTCCGTGATAAACTCTTGCGATGGATAGCACCGCTTCTTAGCTTCTAACACTTTTTGATAAGATGGTAATGCATTAGGTGATTTTGCATTAACGAAGTCTTTCACCAAAAGATACTGATGTTTAGTCAGTTTTGTCTCATTTATAAGAGACAAGACTTCGTCAGTGCTGAAATTTAAAGATGCAGCGGCGTTAGATAGACTAGAATCGTCCAACAAAGAATTTATCGCAGAACTGTCTACTTTACTTAACTCTGCAAGCCTGCGGCGTTTTGATCTCTTGCTACATTCCTCAAAGTCCTTCCTGTGCTGGTGCTGTTGGGTGCTTGTCGAAGCTTCTGCTGCTGGCCGTTGGGTGTTGTGGCTCCCTACTGTTGCACAAGTTGGCAGAACGCAAACTTCAATTTCGTTCAGCCAGTCTCCGTACTTAGAGACCATGCGAGAATGGTTGCGCGTGACTTGCTTCCAAATTGCTACCAATCTTGTACAAACTTTAGTAACTCTTTTTTCCAAGTCATCAGCAATGTAATTCTCAACATCAGGCAGCAATTGTATTAGGTCTCGAAAAACTCGATGCCAACGCTCCAGTTCAGATTTGCTGTCTTTAATAGACAGCCAAGTATCTAGTACAAGCATTCTTTTGAAAGAACACTTAATACTAGTACCTAAAACAAAATAAAAATACGTTAAAAGCGGATCAAAATAGATACATGTTTCGTAGCAAGTGCTACGCGCCTGCTACGCGTTCAGGCGCGCGGCGTAGCACCTGGCTGCACCTTACAGACGCAGCATGACGCAGCTAAATTTGGAGAGGCCTAGTAGTAGACATTGTAACCCATATTTCTATACCAAATTGAATGGTACAAGTAGGTACAAACATAAGTAAAAGCTTCAACGTAAAAAATATACAGACATAAATACATAAAAAATGCCACGTTGGCGTAGCACTCTATTTAAAAAAAAAATGTAGAAGGAAAAGGCAAAATAGTAAAGTAAATTAATAATACATACCTGTGACTTCAAATTCCATTGTAAAATAGCAGGTCACAGACAAGTTGGAACTTAAACACACGCGTCGCGTCTTGGGCTAATTAAAGCACTTGGTGATAACAGGTTGATGACTAATTACTTGTGTTCACTTCGGATGCCGAAAAAGGAATGTTGGGAACAATAGATTGCGAAACCTTTTATACCCTCAGGTAGTATGACAATTAGTGGGTAACTGAGCCAGATATCATGGCTTAGCTCAGTCATTGCCATCCGAGTCCTATGACCTACTACGGTACCACCGTGCACTGCAGGGCACAGGCCTTCTCTCAGAGAGAGAGTATGGGCTTAATTACCAGGCGTGCCCACCGTGGTTGGCAACTTCACGCGCTGAGGTATTTGGACACCTCAGACACTAAGGTTTCCTCACGATGTTTGCCTTCGCCGTCAGAGAGTGGTATTGCTTCTATAACTGGACAAATGTACATAACTTAGAAAACAATGTCATTGGTACATGCCGGCGCTGGAAATCGTTAAGATGATTATGTGAGATGCTTCTTAAAATAATATTAACAAGAATAATTTCTTCATAACAATATTACTCGGCCGACACCACACAGCACTCCTGCTGTGTGGTGTCGGCCTAGAGAATAGCACCAACCCAATTCTTCCCGCGGGTGTCGTAAAAGGCGACTAAGGGATACAAACCGGGGGGTGGGCAGCAGCGCCCCCTGCAGTACAATTCCACCGAACTGCAATCCCCAATCCGCATGCCCAGCGTGGGGATTATGGGCATTACCCCCTATGATAGCACTACTTTGCGCTCTTTAGGGGAGGGCTATGTCCAGCAGTGGACTAGTATAGCCTGACGACGAATATTACTCGTCCTGATCCTAAACTAGGATACTCTGTACTATGATAACCTATCAAGGACATCACAAACTTGGCAATACACCCAGGCTGAGGTCTTTTGTACAAATGTACGGCGGCCCTAGTCAATGTCAACTCTATCACATTCAAAAGCCTACAGCACTCAATACGAATCCCGATTGGCGACCAATCAGGAAGCGGCCACATGTCAATCACCAATTACACTGCAGTTTGTCCACTGTCACTCGCCTAGACCAATCGGGCGTCTGAATTTAAATTTGGAATTTGGATTGTAGCCGTTCGATTCTTTCGACTTCATTTCGAGATTAGAACGCTTTAGTCGGTTTGGGTTCCGGGATTGGTATGGTTGGTTAGTTAGGTTAAGTTCTAAGTAGTATACAGAAATAGTACTCGTACTAAGGCTGATTGGCAAATATTTTCATCACGATGGCCTGCCATTGACACGCTAAGAAGAAGAGTACTTCTTTGTTAAATCGATAGATTTTTGTGCTTATTTAATGACCATTTTCTAAGGTTAACACGAGCAGCAGACATAATTAAAACTGTTTTTACACGGATTTATGCTCGTTTATTACATTTTTACAATTTTCCGACGTTTCGGCACTTTTTCAGGTGCCATGGTCCCGGATGACTGAGGTGATAGGCGTCTTTTAGAAAGCAATAACGGTTAGTTATAAATGTAATAAACGAGCATAAATCCGTGTAAAAAAAGTTTTAATTATTTAATCACGTAAGGATCAAAATTTTAACTTGAAAGCAATCGTTGAAAATTACTTTTGCCTACAAAAATGGTCTTCCTTTTTGATCCATCGTTGATCAAGGCGAAAAAAACACAGTCATCATATCAGGATTGTGAAGTTGAGGTGGTGCGTTTTAACGTGATTTTGTGATATTATTATCATTTCCTAAATGTGGTACCTAACAAAGCATACGAGGAAACTCGAATATCTATGATGTTCAAATACCCCAGTGCTTAAAATTACCCTTCCACGGCGGGCATGAGTATTATTAAACGCATAAATCTCTCTCTAAGAGAAGGCCTGTGTCTTGTATTGAAACATATTGTAAGCAGCATATCTATCTTTGCGCCTTGCGAGAGACAGAGATAAATATGCAGAGCTGACTGCGAAACCTTCGCTATTCGGAGAGGCACCATAAGAAGAAGAAGATATTTATGTTACAAGAGTTCCCAAGATGCTCGTTTAGTGATAGCTAAATAATTGGAGCGATTGTACTTCAAGAATGTACCCGAATAATCAAATTAAAAAATATTATGCATTCTACTTAGTACTCAAAGTAATCTACAAATGTAGCTCGGTCAGGGAATGCCGCAAGCGTCTTGGGGACTCTCCCCAACGGCAGCGGTCCAGAGTTTTTTTTTAACCCGCCATTGGTGACGTATATGTCTGAGAGACCGGGTGACTCGAAAAATTCGAATAACTTTTTCGCCCGCCGTCTCTTCGGGTTGCGATTTCGAGTAGCTGCCTCAATTTAAGTCCTAAACAGTCAGTGCCGCTCGTGGCTTCGCGGCGAACGCATGTTCCGGAGTTTTATTGCCAACCCGGTCCGTGAGACCGGGCGTCACCAAACAAGTAAGTAAAATATTTACATGGAATTTAGCACAGAATTTGAAAAATCTTAGAATAACATCAAAACTTAGTACTATTGTTACTCTTATCTTAATTATTTTATTGAATGGTATTTGATTAATGTGATTTTTGTATAATTTTATGGATAGTATTTTTTAAAAACATAATAAATATAGGTACAGATTCCTTTATCTAGTATGAAAAATTCGTTTCAGAATGTCGCACGAAAGAGAACAGCGTCGTCTTGAAGCTCTTTTACAACAAGTTTTATCTGTCGAGGAAAGCCCACAGCAATCATCGGATAGCGATGTACCTTATTGCAGAAGCTGTTTGATCTCCCAAGAAGAGTGATTTTTGAGAATGCTTTTCTTTTTTTTTTTGTTAATAGGATATATTTTTTTGTTTAATTTCTAAGAGTATGCAATGTCATAAGACTGACAAAGGCTGATTTAAGTACAAAAAGTTAAATACTGTTACTAATTTAGAATTTTTTTAAATATATGCGTAAAACCGTAGTGTTTTTTAGTGTTTTAAGTACAATTGTTTAATTCGTAATAAACAAGCTGTGATTTAATTATTTTTTGTGTTTTCTTGCCAAACATATGTTTATAATTAATTAATTAATTAAACCTAAACTAACTAAAAGTAGGATAACTAGTTAATGGTTGGCCAAATCATGGGTCTGTGAGACCGGCGTCACCAATGTTGTAAGTGAAACTGACGTCACCAATGGCGGGTTAATATAAAACTACTTTTTGAACTTTCGTAAGCACAACACATGGTAGACTTTTAGTCCGGATCTACTTAAGGGTGTTGTTATATCGGAAGAATCCGACCAGGTTTAAAAAAAAAACTACTTTGTAGGTACTTAGATATGTACTCATAAATAATAAATAAGTTAACCAGTAATAGTTGTTATTAAGTATGTCTCTCACATAGATTATCTGTCCATGACCTAGTATATTAGTTTCGTTGAACTTTTGTCGATATAAATAGCTCGAGAAAAGTTTAACGAAATTAATATACTAAGTCATGGACGGATAATCTATAATTTAAACTGTTTTTATACGGATTTCACACGTTTTATCATTATTTTACAATTTTCCGACGTTTCGGCACTTTTACAGGTGCCGTGGTCTCGGATGACACATCGGAAAATTGTAAAATAATAATAAAACGAGTGAAATCCGTATAAAAACAGTTTTAATTATGTCTAATGCTCGTGTTAACCTTAGAAAATACTATGCAGATAATCTATGTGAGAGAGGATAGTGAACAATATATATATATATTGTTCACTATCCTCTCAAAATTTACTGTAAATTATTTTAGCAATTTGTCAGGATAGTGGCAAGTGTCAAATCCTGGTCGCTCCCTACCCTTTCAGGATACAGGCGTGAGTTTATGTATCACTATAAGGGCATCAGATAAGAAATCAACTGAGGAGTGACTCAGTCGGCCTTTCTACAACATCCTTTATAGGGTATATATAGGGTGTAACGAAATCGCCACATAAGTACATCCAAAAATGATGATTTTACTAGTCAATAGGAATAGTTTCCGAAGGCGACAATGTATGATTGTTCTCCATCTATTTGTCTATCTGTGGTAAAAAATTACATGGGAAATATTTTACCACAGAGTATTTGTACTGCCTTGTGTTAAAGTGTTTTATAGGAATCGTGTCTTGTTAATAACACGGTAAGTTTGTTCCATTTTTTCTTTAAAATGATCACTGACTTTGGGACATGAGTCTCACTACGCTAATTTAAATTTAAAAAAAGTTTGGCCTGGCTTTGACAGGTTTTTTTTAGTTACAATTTATAATCATAAAAAAACCTAAATTACATACATTGATAGAAATATATTATGTGATAGAAATTACTTGCAAAGGCGGACATATTTCCACAGAAATGTCTTCCAGCCAGCCTAAAAATTTTGGAGCGTTAAAAATAGAGCGGGGGCAGGCAAATAAAGTTCAAAAGTTATTACCTACTGCTACCTACATTTCAAACTAAAGTACTAATGTCTCATTAAACAGAATCTCGCATTTTCAGATCAACATCGGGGTCTTGTAACACACCCTGTATAATGAGCCTTAGGTCATCACACGTGTTTCTCGCGCATGCGTCGTCGCCGCACGACAGCTATGACTAATTAATTTCCTGGCGATTTCGTGATGGAAATCGCTGATATAGGACACACCTACATTTCATCTCATTGGGCTTCTCCTTATATAAAACGTTGATAGAAATCGCTTAAATACGTCTTCCCTAGATAAACGGAGAGTTGAAAAATCACTGAATTACGGTAAGCAATAATATTTATCAATGTGATTGCTTGCCCTGGGTTATTTATTTATCTCTATAAACATAAATTTGTTATGATTTTTATCATTTAATTTGCGTGAGTATAAATAAGGTAGGTAATTAAAATGAAATGAAAAGGTTTTATTCAAAGTAGCGCAGAAACTTCGGCTTAATGAACGTTACAATTCAAACTAGGTGTCTATTTTAAAATGTAGATCATTTAGGAGAAAATATGTACAAAAAACCTCCCAACTTAGTCTTTTCAAAGTCCTAAATTAACGTAGTTTACATAATTATTGTAAAACATTGAACTCATGCATTGTACTAGCTTTAATTCCAGACCTCATTGTCATCTAAATAATCCTTTATGTTACAGCAGCCCTTTTTGCAGAAAGTGTGCTTAACATATGTTTTGAACCGCGTTTCAGGCAAGCTTTATATCTTCTGGGATTTTATATTAGAAGCGTGGTGGTAGTATACCATCGTCGCCGTTAGGCTGTACTAGTCCACTGCTGGACATAACCCTCGCCTAAAGAGCGCCATGTTGTGCTATCATAGGGGGTAATGCCCATAATCCCCATGCTGGGCATGCGGGTTGGGGATCGCAGTTCGGTGGAATTGTACTGCAGGGGGCGCTGCTGCCCACCCCCCGGTTTGTGTCCCTTAGTCGCCTTTTACGACACCCGCGGGAAGAATTGGGTATACCATGCTTACTTATTAATTTAAAACATCCATTACTGACACTAATTTGACTGCGTCGTTAGTAAAGCAGTATCATGTCTGATTGCCATCATCATCAAACTTTTATGTCCCCACCGAGTGGCACGGGTCTCTTCCTGAGGAAGGTATAGGCCATACTCCACCACGGGGGCCAAGTGATTATTTAATCTTATTAAATGTATTATTATTATTATCAAACTTATTATTATGTATTATTATTATTAATCAGTATTTGTTGTATATTTGAAAAAGGCGAGTCGCACCTGTTACGCGACTGAATAAAACGCCGGCTTGATTGGCACTGCTTGTAATACGAATAGAGGCGCGTGGTGGTGTGCGTGCGCAGCAACACACATCGACCGCTAGGGTTGGACACATACATAACAGTATTAATCTCGCCTTTGTATAAATCTCTTTTTGCGCATTAGAGAATTTTTTTATTGATTGATTGAATCATTTATTTGCATTTTCACACACACAGCAAAAACAATAGTAGATAACACATAGATAATACAATGAACAATTTACAATTATCCAGTGTAAGTACTGTGGGTGTGGCAAATGCAAAAGGTGCTATAATTAATCATTTTAATGATTTATAATTTTCATAATAAATTTTCATGAATTTTTAATTCAATGAAATTCAATAAGGGCTAACTTGTGACAGTAAGGCTTGCCACTGTCTTACAATTCTCCACCAACCCATACTTAGCCCCCGTGTTGGAGTATGGAGTAACCTTCCTACGATACGATACGATACTACGACAGGAAGAGACCCGTGCTCCAGCCGTGGGGACATACAAGGGTTATATCGATCAATCGATCAATAAGGGCTTGCAAGACTAGTGGCTGCTCTTACTGTTAGAAGTTTTCAAGCTCGCCTTAAGGCCTTGGTCAAAAAAGTCAAAAGACTTGGCTTAACTACTGCTTACCATGCCGGAGTAGGCATCAAACCCGCGAGGTGTGCGATTCCACTGGGAACCGCCGTTTCTTTCTGCACACGACGTTAGTCTAGTGGTCCATGTTTGAGATAACCCAGTTACTATAGACAGATACATTGAGAACACTTTATTGCACAACCAGGAAAACGAAAACAAGCATGATTTCTTAAATCCAAGTGATGTTATACAATCGGCGGTCTTACCACTTAGAGCGATCTCTTCTAGACAACCGGTGGATTGAGTGGAGTACTATATAGGGTGTCCTGGTAGAGAGCTCCGGAACATGCAGTGGAGCACCATTGCGACGGACCGACTAAGTTAAGACCACTGTGGGCTGACATCTGGGCCTTAATTCTTTTAGAGCATTATAGTACCATGACAAATACATGATCGGGTCACGTGGGGTGTTGTTTCATACCATTGACGCTTAGAAGGTTCGATGTATGAGCGCGCGCAGACTTAAAGCAGCAACGAAATTACATCGCCACGTTCATGCAATTGTCGTCGTACCACAATGCTTTAGCCTTAAATTGCCAATCCGCGTTAGGCACGCGTTGTAATTAAGACCACTCTATCTCTCTCTCTCAGAGAAACCCTATACCCTGCCGTAAACTTTTACAGGCCACATAAAATATGTATAAGACTACTATCGAGAGAAACTTGGTCGTTTAAAAACGTATTTAAACCAGGACACCCTATATAGTACAATAATTGTAAAAACCTACTTAACTCAGTTGGAAGCCTACTTAGCTCCAGTTGGCTTTTTAATGCACTAACCCGTGCTAAGGACAATTATTGTCCTTAGCACGGGGTAGTGCATTAAAAAGAATATATTTCAAAAACTCACAAGTAGGTAGTTTCCATTCCGACGTTCATTTTCCAAAGCCCATTAAAGTTACGTAATAAGGCTGTTAGGGTTGCCAATAATTGCTCCAAGTAATGAGCATCGGCAGTCATCCATCAGTTGGGCAATTACGAGCCAGTCGACGCGTGGCAACCCTATTCCGCGGAACGAGAGTTTTTGGGTTTCCGCACTCGAATAGTGCGGGAGGGACCCTAATGCTTTGTTGTATAGTCTGTTAGCTTTTAGTATATACCTTGGGCTCTAGAGTAGGCTTCGGTTTTTGCCGAAAGCTCACGAGTGTAATACTACTTCCTGCTCTGTATAAAACTTTTCTTCACTATTTTGAAAAGGTATGTAAAGTTATAAATAACAATACAAAAGAAACCTTACCTTTTTTTAACTAAAACTTTCGTAAGCACAACACATTGTAGACTTTTAGTCCGGATCTAGTTACGGTTGTTGTTATATTTTTTATCGGAAGAGTCCGACCAGGTTTCGCTCCGATTCGCAGAGCTTAATCATGGTGAGCAGAGACGGAGCTCGCGTCGTCGGTTGCTCGTCTCAACAACACCCATAAGTAGATCCGGACTAAAAGTCTACAAAACCTTACCTTATTGCATTATAATTGGTTATATCCGATAGTTGCCGAGGTCTAAAAGCTCTGTATAAAACTTTTCTTCACAATTTTGAGCAATACACACCGGTGTAGAAAAGTTCGTTTCCTAGTTTGACCCGGCCGGGGATCGAGCCCGAGACCTTCGGTTTTACAGTCAGCGTGCCAAACCGCTGCGCCACCGAGACCGTCATCAAGTATAAATTAAAAATCCTTTGCTACCAAAGTGGTCTCCATTTAGTGTAAGTCAAAGTGCCACTGGACGCTGTACATGGCTGTACCTATATAACGGTGCAAACCTCTTCACACCATTTTTATTTCTTTTTCTATCTATCATTTTCAAATATTTAAATTATGTCACACATTATTCGATTTCCCTCATTTTTCATCATTACTACTTTAGCCTTCGACCAGATCTGACTACTTTACCTGCTTATCCATTTTTATCCAGTTTTTCTGTTTTGTTATACCTACTACTAAAAAAAACAAATAAAACAACACCTGAAGTCGTTCCAGTGTTTATTATTATTATAAAAGATATCCAACGTTTCACCTGTATTTAAAAATCAATAAATTCGGTTTAATATGTTTAAGTTAATTAAAATAATGTGTTTTTAAATTAAGATAGTTTTAAACCACCTATTTAGAGGCTGAAAATTCCACCCATGCCGGGATTCGAACCCGCGACCTCTGGCTATCCGTGCCAGCGCTCTTTCTAACTGATCTAATGGGCGACTCACCGGCATCAGTGAAATTTCGAACCTCATTACAATACTCTCAGCGACATCTCATACAGGCAGCGACATCTGGCAGAAGTAATTTGCATCACTTGAAGCCCCGAGTACCTACTTTGCAGTAAAATTTTACATCGGAATGATATCGCTGTACCTCACATGATTATATTCTTTTTAATGCACTAACCAGTGCTAAGGACAATTTTAAAAACCTACTTAGCTCAGTTGGAAGAGCGCGGCACGGATAGCCAGAGGTCGCGGGTTCGAATCCCGGCATGGGTGGAAGTTTTAGCCTCTAAATAGGTTTTTAAAACTATTTAGAGGCTAAAACTTCTTAACAATATTCTCTGTATCACGTACAGCTGTATTACGTTTAGCCTCTAAATAGTTTTTTTTTTTGTAATTTTACTCAGCACGGGTCAGTGTATTAAAAAGAGTATAAATTTAAAATAACAACAAAGGCCTCAGGGGTGCTGAAAACTTCTGATGCGCCCGGGCGCCCGTGGTGGTGTATGGCCTATACCTTCCTCAGCGAAGAGACCTGGGCCCCTCGGTGGGGACGTAATGGGTAAATGGATGTCTTCTTTCAGTGAAATGTTTCATCTACAATATCCAAGATACTTTCACATACTCCACCACGGGGGCCAAGTTCGGATTGGTGGACGCTCGCAAGACTAGTGGCTGATTCTACTGTAAAAAGTTTTCAAGCCCATAAGGCCTCTGACATGGCTTAGCGACTGTCATTACATAACAGTCGGCACCCACGGCTAAACCACTAGCGGTAGTAACGGAACGGTCACCCATCCTGAACCTGACCGCGCCTGTTGTAGCTTAACCCAAGAGATTGATTCAAATCTCTCGGTTTGCCGAAGCTACGAGGGCTCTTTATTACCCTCTTATCAACCTTTAACTCTCAAAAAACCCGTTAAGTCCTTCAACCTTTCTCCCCAAATCAATAAAACAATATAAACATCAACTGCTGCGGTACAACTTAAACTTTACAGATAAATCACACCGAACACCGTGTATCTAATTTCAATAGCTCAATAAATCTACCGGGGGCATCGGGCGACGCTGGGACAAGATGACAATTGAGATAAAATTCGTGTACACGCGAGACATTAGGCGAACTGTGACCCCCGGCTGTGAGTTGGTGTTGAGATGTAGAGACAGCGTGTTGACAGGTTCTGTAGTCGATATACAAATATAAAATAACATATCGTATAGTATCTTCTGAGGTTAACACGAGTACTAGACATAATTAAAACTTATTTTAAACTTTCGCGACCTGTACACATAGAATATTTTCTGACTATGTGTACAAGTTTCTATGTGTACAGTCTTCTCGTGACCACGATGACTGTAACGTCGTCGAAACGTCGAGGTAAAATAGCAATAAATTACTACGCGAATAAGCCCCGAAAATATTCTAACTATAATTAAAACTGTTTTAATACGGATTCTTGCGGTTGACTGGTAGAAAATGCTTATGGCATTAAGTTCGCCGCATTGTACAATTTTATGGTGCAATAAAGTATTAATAATTATAATTTCACTCGTTTATTATATTTTTACAATTTCCCGACGTTTCGGCACTTTTACAGGTGCCGTGGTCTCGAATGACTAAGGTGACAGGCGTCTTTTTGAAAGCATTAACTGTTAGTTTACAACCCTTGGCAAAAAATACAAAAGTTAATTATGAAGTTACGTTCCAAAATAGGTAAATCAATTATTTTACATGAACTAAAAATATTGATTATTAAAATTAACTCTACAGTCACACTTTTAGCAAGGGGGTCTCATGCACTTATGACAGCCTCGGTGGCGCAGCGGTTTGGCACGCTGACTGTAAAACCGAAGGTCTCGGGTTTGATCCCCGGCCGGGTCAAACTAGGAAACGAACTTTTCTAGTTTGTCTCGGGTCTTGGATGTTATCTATGTATTTATTGTATTAAATCTATCGTCCAGTTAGCACCTGTAACACAAGTCATTTAGTTGTACTTAGTATAGGGCTAACGAGATCTGTGTAATATGTCCATGAATATTTATTTATTTACTTATCACTTAAGCACACATAACATTTCGTAATGAACACTGACCTGCAAACTAAGTACTACAGTTTGAACTTTGTTTTATCGTAAACTACCCCAATAAATTGTTTTTTTTTCAGCCATGTCTTAAAAGAAGGTTATCTACTATGGAGATTTGATACATAAAATTAAACTCTTTTGCGAGTCCTTTTTATTTCTAAGCTATGTCGTGTGCACTTAAAAGTTATGGCAATTTCAAAAGTGCGATATTTAGCTGTGCAGGCCAGTGAAGTTAGGAGCAGAATATTGTTACTCGTAATATAGGAGCGCTCGTTGCCTAGTGGAACCGAGTGATTGGAATCGATCACTTTTGTTAAGCAACAGCAGATGCGGTCAGGTGCTGGATAGGTGACCATCCCGTGACTACCGCTAGTGGCATTTTTTCTGAGCGCTTCCATGCTTCGCGAGGCACGTTAAGCCGTTGGTGCCGGCTGTTATGTAATAGCAGTCGTTAAGACATGTCACAGGCCTTATGTCCTATATTAAACACGTTAAGCCCGCTGTCTTATAATCCTCCATCAACCCGGACTTGGCCCCCGTGGTGGAGTATGGCCTAACCCTCCTGCGATGCAGGAAGAGACCCGTGCCCCAGCAGTGGGGACATACAAAGAGTTTCTATATATATAGAAGCAGATTATTGTTATTGTGAAAATTAAATAAATTTGCTGTATTTCTTTGAATTTAAATTTGACTTATCGATAACCGAAGGGGAATATTTATACTTACGAATGTATGCTCGTTTCTATGTTACTTCAAAATATTTTTTATGTAGTCTATAAACGCCCCACTGCAGGGAACAGTTCTTTTCTGAGAGAGACTGGCTTTATTACAACGCGTGCCCACAACAGATAGAAAATATCAAGCGCTGAGGTATTTGATGTTTAAGACGCTGGACTGGAGGGTGTTCGGGATTTATATTGACGGCGAGTACCTTTCACACTTGCGATTTGCGGACGATATCGTCATCATGGCGGAAACGCTGCAAGATCTGCAAAATATGCTGAGTAGCCTAGCTGATGCTTCCCAACGCACTGGTCTCCGGATGAACTTGGATAAAGCCAAGATTATGTTCAATGAACACGTAAGTCCGGAGCCAATTGCAGTTCAAGGCAGTATTCTTGAAGTTGTTAAGGAGTCTCCTCGACCTCGGGCAAACCATGCAATTAGGTAAAAACAACTTCGAGAAAGAGGCCAACAGAAGAATACAGCTGGGCTGGGCAGCGTATGGGAAACTACGTCGAGTCTTCACATCGTTAATCCCATAGAGTCTAAAGACGAAAGTCTTCAACCAGTGCGTCTTACCCGTCATGACATACGGTGCCGAAACGTGGACACTCACAGAGGGGCTGATCCACAAATTTAAAGTCGCTCAGCGTGCTATGGAAAGGGCTATGCTAGGGGTTTCTCTGAAAGATCGAATTCGAAACGAAGTCATCCAACAGAGAACCAAAGTCACCGACATAGCCCACCTAATAAGCATGCTGAAGAAGCAGTGGGCCGGCCATATCACCCGAAGAACTGATAACCGATGGTGTGGAAAAGTTCTTCAGTGGAGACCGCTGATCGGTAAATGTAGTGTAGGACGTCCTCAGACTCGGTGGAGCGAAGATCTTCGGAGGGCGGCTGGCAAGCGCTGGATGAGACTAGCCGAAGACCGTGCTCAGTGGAGTGCAGTAGGAGTGGCCTATGTCCAGCAGTAGACAATCGTAGACCGATGATGATGATGATGATGAGGTATTGAAGACTTCAAAAACTTACGTTTCCTCATGAAGGTCTTGAAGGTCTTCCTTCACCGTTAGCCAGTGGCTTATTATAACTTCACAAATGTCCGTAACTTATATTACAAAATTATTAGTACTTGTCGGGATTGAAACTGCGGTAAGTGACCTATTTAGAGGCTAAAAATTCCGCCCATGCCGGGACTGCTGTGTGGTGTCTTCCCAGAGAATAGCACCAACCCAACTCTTCCCGCGGGTGTCGTAAAAGGCGACTAAGGGACACAAACCGGGGAGTGGGCAGCAGCGCCCCCTGCAGAACAATTCCACCAACCGCCCCGCGTGGGGATTATGGGCATTACCCCCTATGATAGCACAACGTGGCGCTCTTTAGGGGAGGGCTATGTCCAGTATAGCCTGACGACGACGACTGTGCCGGGACTCGAACCCGCGACCTCTTGCTGACCGTACCGCGACCTTTGGCTATCCTCTGGTACGGTTAGCCAGAGGTCGCGGATTCGAGCCCCGGCATGGGCGGAATTTTTAGCCTCTAAATAGGTTTTTGAAATTGTTCTCAACACGGGTTAATGCAACGAAAACAATATAATCATTCGGTAAGTAAAGCAAAGTGTAAGGTTTTCTCACGATTAGTTCCTTCACCGCTAGCGAGTTGTGTTGGATCTCCGCTTAAGCTGATTCACCGCTCATGTTTGTCACCAAGGCCTAAGTTCTAGTATAGCCTTGTTATAAGAACACTCTCAAGATTTATAGGGAACCAGCTGCTATTATGAATAGATCGATACAAAGCTAACGTGGGAAAAACCACCGAAATAACTTGGTTTAGAGATGTGGTGGGTTGTAAATGGATGAGAAAAGGGGTCGCGTGAAAATGGAGAACTTGATGAAAAAATATTTAATATAATTATAAATAAATAGTCATGGACATACTACACAGATCTCGTTATTATAACCAACCAACTGTACTTGGTCCCTGTGGTGGAGTGTGACCTAATCTTCCTGCATAGCAGGAAGAGACCCGTGCCCCAGCAGTGGGGACATACAAAAGGTTGATATCAATTCATTCATAATTATAAAGAGCGGCGGTGCCCGGTGGGTAGAACGATAAACTCGGAAGCAAGAGCCCCAGGTTTGATTCCCTAAGCATCTTACATAATCATCTTAACGTTTCCCAGTGCGGGCATGTGCCCAAGACTTTCTTTTCTAAACTATGTACATTTTTTTTAGTTATAGTAGCCATGCCACTCGCTAACTGTGAAGGAAAACATCGTGAGGAAACCTGACTGACTGGGGTCTTCAAATACCTCAGCGCTTGAACTTGCAAATCTACGGTGAACTCGCGTAGTAATTAATCACAAACTCCCCCTTTGAGAGAATGCCTGTTCCAGGGAACAGGGTACGAATATAATAATAATAATAATATTGGCCTTTTTGCATCTACTTAATGAGATGATTTATACAGCGTCCAGTGGTATCTTCACTCACACTAGATAGGTGAAGGGACCACTCCGACGCTGTAGTGCCTGGGTCATGGTTTTATAGATGGTGTAGGCTTGCCCAGCACCTATACCATCCTGACAGCTTAGTCGGCCTAGCCCACAGGAAAGACTAGTCAATACGTGCGGAGCCAACCAAGCCGCGGGTTTCCTCACGACGTTTTCCTTCACGGTTAGCGTGTGGTATTGCGACTGCAAATTCGCAAATGTACGTAACTTTGAAATTAAACAAAGTCATTGGTACATGCCCGCACTCGGGATCGAACCTGGGGCTCTCGCTTGCCAGTCTATGGTTCTACCCACTGAGCTACCACCGCTGTCGACGAATATTGGCTACATAAAAAATGCTTGCATTCATTTCAAAACAATCCAAAAATCTTTCTCTTCTAAACCCATTAAGAAAGCAATAACACATCGCCACACAATCAATTACAATGGGAAAACTGTCAAAGAACGCTCTCGGGACGGCAAGAGAAACAGGTAAAACACGCAAAGAAAAAGAAAATAACTCTCCCACTAGAAAGCTAACAAAACATTGATTAATGATCAAATGCACTCGAGAACAAACTGTCGAACTTAGTCAAAAAATGTGCGATACAAACGCTACCCCAAATAACTGAGGCTAAAATAATGATTTCCTTTATGTCCTTCACTCGCGACTTTACCCTAACTCACTCAGAAACTACACACAAAACTGCACCTTATTCCCGTATAACTTAAGCCGAGAATAGCTTGATAAACAACAGTGGGGTAGAAGCATCAGTATTTGGCACACAAGGATTTTCTTCCTGCAACTCCAAGGAGGTTTTGTTACTTTTTTTTGTTGTCGAAAGGAAACGGAAGTGGCGTGTAGGGACGTGTGCTTCCTCCTTTTTTGTTGGCAAATTGTTTCGGTGCCATTAAGCCGTTGACAGATCGCTTTGCGCCCTGAATAATGTGTCTCTAGGTTTTGTGAAGAAATTGGGGGAAACGTTTGCATTTGTGTGACAATAGTTTTGTCTCCCAATGGGCTGCCAGGCGCGTCCCATCTCCCATCTCTCCTCTTGGGAAAATATCGTTGCGTTATTTTCCCAAGAGGAGAGGCGCACTTTAAGTTTTATTTATATAGAGGGTTAGGTATTCAGTTCTACAGTTATTGATGTTTCAGAAATAGATACGATAAGCCGAAATACTGTAAATATTCTGTAAATTTTCATTATTTTAAGATTTTAATTTAATATTTGTACGCCTTTACGGCAAAATATGCTGAAGCTTTATTAATTATAAGAACTTTTATGTACACGCATGTTTCACAAATAAATAAATTTGATTTGATTTAAGATAAAAATATTCTTTATTATACACTGGAAGGCTAAAGAAGGATAAACTATAGGTCCCGGCTACTCATCCACATTCGTAACTAACAAATAGTTACAAAAGTGGAAAATTACTTCTTATTTTATAACTGGTTACAAAACAGCGAAAATAAATTCTTCTTTGGTAACTGGTTACAAAACCATGGTTACCAAAGTGGAAGAAGCCAAAAAAACGTCATGTACCAAATATTTATAAAGGCACATAGTACAATTGCCGGCCTTATTGCTAAAAACAATTTACTCCAGACATTGCGATGGAAAGTTGATATTAGAAAGATGGTTAGCCAGTGCAAATTTAAATATTGACACATAATTATATGGACTTACACATGGCTCTCGGTGGAGACATAATAAGTTGATGATGACGGTGACTTACTAGTTACACACTTACATACCTTTACTCATATAAATTTATTAATATAGACGGCCTCGGTGGCGCAGCGGTTTGGCACGCTGACTGTAAAACCAAAGGTTCCGGGTTCGATTCCCGGCCGGGTCAAACTAGGAAACGAACTTTTCTAGTTTGTCTCGGGTCTTGGATGTTATCTATGTATTTACTGTATGTAATAGTCGTGTTAGCACCTATAACACAAGTCATTTTAGTTGGACTTAGTATAGAGGTAACGAGATCTGTGTAATATGTCCATGAATATTTATTTATTTATTTTATTTATTTATATATATCTTATAATAAAATTCTACACAAGACAAGGAAATTAATAACAGCCATACAAAGGAGGAAAATTGAATAGATATTATAATGATAAGAGTAATAAAGATCACGAACCCTGCCCTGTTCAGACGGTTAGGGCGAAAATTTCAAAATGATCAGTAGTTGTGGGATATTGTATAGAATCAGGCGTTACTTTGCGGAAATCCATAACAGCATTAAAATGTGAAAATTAAAAACCTATCTAGAGGCTAAAAATTTCACCCATGCCGGGATTCGAACCCGCAACCTCTGGCTATCCGTGCCAGATGTGAAAATTACTTTGCTAAATTCCGCCAAAAATCCTACAACCACCATGCGTTTAGTTAATGCAGTTAATACCTAGAAATCACGTTACCTTAAACACGAAATTATATTTTAAATGGGTCTAATCGCGATGATGTATTACGTAAAACTTAATTCCCTTAGTTCCCGACGTTAATATGTAACTACGTTACGTTATCAACCCTTGTATGTCGCCACTGCTAGGGCACGGGTCTCTTCCTGCATCGCAGGAAGGTTAGGCCATACTCCACCACGGGGGCCAAGTCCGGGTTGGTGGAGGATATCATTATAATATGTAACTGTGTACGAATAATTAATAAATACTTTAACACGTTAATTTATTGCAATGTAAGATTGTTTAATGTTCTGTTGTAAAACTAGCCTTGTGTTATTCTAGCGATAACTAGCTTGAACACAGAGATTCTGGGTTCTATTTCGAGCAAAGAGGTACAAAGTTTGTTGAAATATTTTTTTTTTGTAAGATGAAACTAATCATAGTGCAGTGAGCGTTACTTTGCATCTTTAATAGCATTAAAATATGAAAATTACTTTGGTAAGTTCCGCTAAAAGTCCCACAAGCACCTTGCGGTTATTTAAAGCGCCCACTTTTTCGAACAGAAGCAAGACACGAACACCCCACCACCGACAGCAATGCTTGTGTGAGAAAATACGCGAGGCGTTTCGCCTTTTAACACGAGGCATCCTCGCAAGTGACTTGCACTTGTGAGCCTATGGAATTAAAGAACTCACCTCATGAACAATGCTAGAGTACAGTGTCGTACATACCAATAAATACATAGTTAAATAATAGTACATTACACAACTAGGGTGGTAATACAGAGAAAGGCCGAGATCGCAGAAGTTTGCGGCCCGAGCTGCAAGCGAGGGACGTAAATATGCGATCGAGTGCTTTCTTTATTACCTCCCGTGTTGTGTACATCTTTTTATGTCTACACTTGGCCAGAAAGCGGCTTTTTCCGTACGCGCAGCGTGCGGAAAAAGCCACTTTATTGCCAGGTGTGGCATAAACTAATAAATAGATTCGTTTAGAACTAAACCTGTATATTTACCGCGATAGACGTCTTAAGTTAATAGACCAGCTTTTGCAGTATCAATCTAACGTCAAAGGGGACTCCGTAATTACAAGATGACTCCCTCAAAGGGGCCTGTCCAAAGGACGCCTACCTATCTGCGATATTAATAAAAATGTATCAATACAACTTATTTGAGACTTACAGAGGTGCATTTTCTTAAAGGATCCCGGGCTCCTTCCGGACGTGAAAGTGCGTCCGGCGTAAGAAAGTTATGGATGTGCTTTCTTGCGAAAAAGTGTCAGTTGCTGGATGCGGCAAGCTGAAAACAGGGCGCTATGGCGCTCATTAGGGGAGGGCTATTTCCGGCAGTGAGAGTGGTGGTAGTGGAGCGGTGTAGAACGCCGGCTTCTCAATCGGGAGGTCCTGGATTCGAACCCCGGCATGTACCAATGACTTTGTTTTCTAAGTTATGTACATTTGTGAAATTATAGTAGCAATACTACTCGCTGACGGTGATGGAAAACATCGTAAGGAAACCCTAGTGTCTGAGGTGTTAGCGTATCTCAGCGCTTGCTACGTACAATGGCCCAACTATGAGGCTAAGTGCGGAAATCTCAGGTCTAACTAACTATGTCCGGCAGTACACTACATGATATAGCCTGAACAAGAAGAAGTGTCCGTCCACTGCTGGACTTAGGCCTCTCCCAAGACACGGCACTGAGCCCAATCTTCGGCTCTCCTCTTCCAGTGACTGCCCACCGCTTTGCGAATGTCGTCGCTCCAACTGGTCACAGGGGAGATAAATAATACTAAAGGACAACCTACATTACGAAGTTAGATCAGGTTAGGTTCGACAGTAAAAAAGCAGATATGTTAGACTTACCACAGAAAAAAAGGTGTTAAGGATTATTTGAAACTCCAAGATGCCTGGTATTAAAAAAAAATGTGTGTGTTATTTTTTGATGTAGCCTGTAAGTGTCCTACTGCAAGTCACAGGCCTCTCTCAGAGATAGAGTGCGTGCATGAGGGATTGGCAATTTCAAGCGTTGAGGTATTTGATTACCTCGGCACTCAGGGTCAGAGACCCAGGTTCGATCCCCACTGCGGGCATGTACCAATGATTTTGTTTCATTTCAAAGTTTCGTACAGGAATGCATTTGCAGTCGCAATACCACACGCTAACTTTGAACGAAAACATCATGAGGAAGGCCGCGGCTTGGTTGGCTCCGCACGTATTAACTAGGCTTTCCTGTGGCCTAGGAAGACTAAGCTGTCAGGATTGTATAGGTGCTGAGCAAGCCATCTAGAACCATGTCCCAGGCACTGCAGCATCGTGGTCCCTTCACCCATATAGTGTGGGTGAAGATGCCACTGACGCTGTATCATCGTCAAGCTATACTAGTCCACTGCTGAACATAGCCCTCCCCTAAAGAGCGCCACGTTGTGCTATCATATGCCCATAATCCCCACGCTGGGCATGCGGGCTGGGATCGCAGTTCGGTGGAATTGTACTGCGGGGGGCGCTGCTGCCCACCCCCCGGTTTGTGTCCCTTAGTCGCCTTTTACGACCCCCGCTGGAAGAATTGGGTTTGTGCTATTTCGACACCACACAGCAACGCTGGACGCTGTATAAAACATCTCATTAGGTACGTAGATGCAGAGGCCTTCTCCTAGTGTGCCGCGACGACGGTGTCCAGTTTGGGCACCCGAGCCTTAGCAGGGATTAATCTAATCCACATCCACACCAGCCTCTCCCAGCGTTCATAACAGTTCAGAAGCACACAGGCTCCTGGAATTGCAGGCGGCGAGGAGTCGGCCGGTTATAGGAAATCTTTCAATAGCACTCCCGGATATTCGTTCTAGACGGTAGTTTCGGCTATATTCTGGCAACTACAGGTAGGTTAACTAAACGTTTACCTATACGCTTAGCTAAGGGTTGGGAGAAAAAAATAAAGTCATTTTAGAGTTTTGTATCCGAAGGGTGTGAAACGGGGTCATTAGAAACTGGAGTATGAACAGAAACAAAATGTAGAAATTGTTTTTTTTTGTTATGCGACATCGATATCACCCTTGTACTCGTATGTCCCCACTGCATCGTAAGGTTGTCTGAAAGAAATTGCTTTTAACAATAAGGCCGCCAATTGTACTATGTATATTTGCAATTGTCTTGTATTATTATTATTACTTATTATTATTACTTATTATTTGTTGTTTTTCCAGTGTACAATAAAGTATATTCTTATCTTATCTTATCTTATCTTATCTTATCTTATCACTGCTGGGGCACGGGTCTCTTCTTGCATCGCAGGACAGTTAGGCTATACTCCACCACGGGGGCCAAGTCCGGGTTGTTGGAGGTTTGTAAGGCAGTCGCGGGCCTTACTGTCAGAAGTTATCAAGCCGCCTATAAGGCTTCTGATATGGCTTAACGATTACCATTTCATGACAGCCAGCACCTACGGCTTTTTATCATTATTGTAGTATAATTATTCAAAGCATACCTACAGGTAACATAAAAGTATTAAACGATGGCTTAGCTTACGTTCTATTCTAATATGCTATCCAATTACATAATGAGCACAAAATTACAATATATATATATATTTTTTATTAATACAGTTGATAATACATTGGTAGGGCCTGTGACTGACTGGTATTATCTATAACTAATTGTAGTTTATTATATCATTATGGAAGCGCTCGTGGCCTAGGCGAACCGAGTGATTGGAATCAATCACTTGAGTTAAGCAACAACGGGCGCGGTCAGGTAGAGGATGGGAGACCGTCCCGTGACTACCGCTAGTGGCATTTTTCCGAGCGCTTCCGTGCTTCGCGAGGCACGTTAAGCCGTTGGTGCCGGCTGTCATGTAATGACAGTCGTTAAGCTATGTTAGAGGGCTTATGGGCGGCTTGATAACTTCTGACAGTAAGGCTCGCCACTGTCTTACAATCCTCCACCAACCCGGACTTGGCCCCCGTGGTGGAGTATGGCCTAACCTTCCTCCGATGCAGGAAGAGACCCGTGCCCCAGCAGTGGAGGCTTACAAGGGTCGATATATCGTCTAACATTATAAACTAAAATCAATTATAACTAGACATAAAAAAACAAATTTTTGATGAATCCATCACCGTCATCATCAGCCATGTGACGCCCAATGCAGAGCATAGGCCTCCCTAATGATTTTCCAAGCTTTACGGTTTGAAGGCCTCATCCGTATACGGGAAAACTTTTATTATTAACTAGCTGACCCAGCGAACTTCGTACCGCCGAACAGTCGATTCTTTAATTTTTTTTCTTTTTCCTCTTCGTAAGAACCATCCTTGTACTTCAAGGAATATTCTAAAAAAAGAATGAGCGAAATCGGTTCAACTGCTCTCGAGATTTGCGCCAACACATTCAGCGATTCATTTTTATATTATAGACTAGCTGACCCAGCGAATTTCGTGCCGCCTATAAGTAGAATCTTTAATTTTTCTAATTTTTCTATCCGTAAAAACCATTCTCGTACGTCAAAAAATATTTCAAAAAAAGAACTAGCGAAATCGGTTCAACTGCTCTCGAAATTTACGCCAACACATTCAGCGATTCATTTTTATATTATAGACTAGCTGACCCAGTGAACTTCGTACCGTCTAACAGTTAATTCTTTACTTTTTTATTTTTCTCTCCTTAAGAACCATCCTCGTACTTCAAGGAATATTCTAAAAAAAGAATTAGCGAAATCGGTTCAACTGCTCTCGAGATTTGCGCCAACACATACAGCGATTCATTTTTATATTAAAGATAATAACAGTTGTAAGTTTTATTCAGCGGCGTCTCAGGATCTGCTCATATCTTACTCGTACGTGCATCAAATCTCGAACGATTCCAACCGTCTAACTGTAAAATTAGTAAAAAAATCATAGACAATTGGAATATCTCAGGATCTAGTGCTCATGATTAGGCCCCAGCTCCTATATTACGCGCAGCGATGCCTAACCTAACCTAGTTAGACGATTCTAATCGTCTAACTGTCATATCAGTATGGGATTTTACAGTGAGACGATTGGAATTGCTCAAAACCTAGTGCGCACAATTAAGCTCAGCTCCTATATTACACACAAAAACCCTGAACTTTTTTTTTAATTCTTTATTTCGAGATATATTTAACAATTTTGTAACACCACAACAATTAATTGAATTGTCCATTTCAATTTCAATTTACTTCATTCCTATGCGTCATTGTAAGATGAAGTCCTACGTATCTTCCAAGAAGTCGATATGAAAAGTATCGTTTTTAAATTGCCGTTCCCTAGACAGGAGCCGTCTCGGATGTTTCCACAATTTATTATGCTCTAAGGCTCCATCGCAAACACGATATTATGCAGTCGGCTTGGCTTGTTATTTTTATTTGACTACGAGTACGGAAAAATGGCCAAGAAACAGGTTTGAGAACTGTCGGAAAAGTTCCGGAAAAATATTTTTTTCGACAATTCGTGTTCTGGTGAGATAGAAAAATTTAATACTTATTTTAATATAGACACACAGAATCAAATAAAACAATAGGTAAAAGATACCCAAAAAATTGCGTGCATGTACTGCACCGATTTGAAACCTCACCGCAGTTTAGCGGCGTAATTTATATGCGTAATATAAAAATATAGGTACATAAAGATTATATTATTCTTTTTAGTGCACTAACCCGTGCTAAGGACAATTTTAAAAACCTATTTAGAGGCTAAAAATTCCACCCATGCCGGAATTCGAACCCACGACCTCTGGCTATCCGTGCAAGCGCTTTTTCCTACTGAGCTAATGGGCGACTCACCGTCATCATTACCGGTACATGAAATTTCGAACCTCTTTACAATATTCTCTGTATTACTTACGGCATGGGTGGAATTTTTAGCCTCTAAATAGGTTTTTAAGATAGGTACATAAAGGTTTCAATAGAGTGCTAACTAGCGCCACGAATGGAAAAAAAATACTAAATAAAGATTTTCAACGTCTGCATGTACATCTATCATAAAAGTGACTATCATAAATCTTAACAACTGTGACTAGATCAACAACCTTAGACTTAATCGATTTCAACCACGAACGGCTGTTTAGGAACAAACCGAGTTAGTCTTTGAGATTTTTGGACCTAGGTTCTAAAATAACTACTGTATTTATAAAAAAAATATGATGTGAAGTGCTCGTGGCTTAGTGGAACTGAGTGATTGGAATCAATCACTAGGGTTAAGCAACAGCAGGCAGGTGCTGGATGGGTGACAATCCCGTGACTACTAGAGCATTTTTTTCGAGCATTTCTGTACTTCGCAAGGCACGTTAAGCCGTCGGTGCTGGCTGTCAGATAACGGCAGTCGTTAAGGCAAGTCAAAAGGCTCAAAGGCGGCTTGATAACTTCAGACAATGAGACCCTCCACCGTCCTACTCAGGCAGAATAATTCCAATTATCTAACCGTCAAATTCCATACTGATTGATATCACACAAGCCAGAATTCCGACCAGATATGGTGTACGTTGGGGATCGCAGTTTGGTGGAATTATACTGAATTATAGAATGATAGCACAACGTGGCGCTCTTTAGGGGAGGGCTATGTCCAGCAGTGGACTAGTAAAGCCTGACGATGACGATGATGATACTGCAGGGGTTGCTGCTGCCCACCTCTTGGTTTGTGTCCCAGCATGCCCAGCGTAGGGATTATGGGCATTACCCCCCAATGATGGCACAACCTTGCGCTATGGCGCTCATTAGGGGAGGGCTATGTGCAGCAGTGGACTAATATAGCCTGAAGAAGAAGAAGAAGATGGTGTATGTAATTAGAAAGAAAGAAGAAAGAAAATAACTTTATTTACGAACACAATTTAGTATTGTGTTACGTACATAGATACGAAAAACAGGAGAGAATAGTTCAACATCATTGAAACAATATTCAAATAAACGCAGAAAAAGAAAGGAAAACAAACAATTTGGCTTTTAATGAGGCTCCAGAACAGTGCGCCTATAGAAATTTTCACGCCCTCGTAGTCGGAAAAAGGACCGAATCCTGACGTTGAACCTTAAGCCCTTTAAGAATTCCTTCAACACACACCCTGAGACACACGCTAATGCTCTGCTGAGCCTCGCCGGATACAATAAATTTCTATCCCGAGACATCTCCATATTTAATTAGGCTCGCGTGATGGCTGACCGCTACCGTATGCCCCGGAGGTGTCCGTAGATTTATAATAGAGGTTTAATGTCCTTTGTAAATAGGTATAGTCGGCGATGGAAGTCGATAAGGGACGCGGAATAATTACGCGCACTAAATTTGTCTTTTACTACAGAGAAAAACAAGCTGTCGACTGCGCGTAGAAGGTTTTTACTTGAAAAGAGATAAAGGGAAAGAAAAAGAGAGAGAGAGATATGAATATTATAGCGTTATTTATTTTTAGTGAAATACGCTACTAAAATTTATATTTTTCTATTTCCAACTTTACGTTTTTCAGTTTCACAAAATTAATAATTCTTTTACTTATTCTTGGCCACTATTTTCAGCCCTCTTTGAATGAGTGATTATCTGTGGCAATCACTCATTCAATACTTTCATTCAGCTATTTTTTTCACTCACTCATCTCGGCTCTTGCGGTTATTGAAATTTGACCACGGAAGGAGTTGGGTTTGCGCTCTGTTACGCCGCCAACCGCCCTAGCGGTCATTTTTTAATCAGTATTTTATAATACTAATATTTTCTTGTCTGCTAACCTTTGCCCCGCTTTTGGGTGAGTGTGAACAATAATTTCTGTTTCAATTTATTACTAAATTAAACGTATGTTTCTGCATGTTTTTGTTATATAAATGTGTAAATATTATTAATATTTAGGTTTTGCATGTGCGCTATCCACCGTTCTGCCTATTTTAGTGTACCGCCACCTTCAAAATCCTTTCTGGTGCTTTCCGGTTTGGGTGGCGATGCACAGAGGCATTGTTATGGCCCTATTCTAATACTGGACATCGGTTCCAGGGTTCAAGATCCCCTCTAAAAGTTCAAGATCCAGATTTAAACTATAGAGTCCGGACTAGCTTTTTCCGGACTCATTTTAAAAGAAGCCCAGTTGCCGCTACTGACTGCCGCCTCTGCCTTCTTAAAAGCCTAGCCCTGGTGTGGCTTCCCGGAGGGATCGGCGCGGGCCTTCTACGTTCCTATCGAGGCAACACGGCGCGTTATTCCATCCAGCCAAGGGGAGTACCTATCGGCAGCGTAAATTGAACCAACCTAACTGGTGTAGGGCACGAACCTATTTCCCTCAACCCACTTCTTTTCTTTTTGTAAATAAAATTTTGTAAATATTGTAAGTATCTTAGATTATTATTTCTACCCATGTCTTTCCAAGTGCGACAATATATATAGCTGGCGCTAATGGTCTAATAGTAGATGCACTAAAAGTAATTTTAGACACTCAGGAGAATGGGTGCGGCAAAGGAATACAATTGGAAATTATTTTATTTGCAAGATATAAAAACACATGTCGTCTAATAAAATATGTCTTTAATTGTTCTTAAATTTTGAAGATCTTTTCTTCAACCACATGCTGCTTAATAAAATATCCTTCCGAATTCAAGAAAAACGTTTTGGTAATCTACTTGCTCTCGCAAGGGTATTCAGTACTAGACCATCTCTTGTACGAAGTTGAAAACGTTCCTGCCACAAAAATCAATAAGGTAACGTAGTTTGCAGGCGGGAAACTCCATTGATTTTTCTCGCTCATTGTACAAGGGAAGCTGGCTCGGACTAGTTATGCCGTTGTCGGACTGATCGTGAGAAAGAGTTCTTGATCAGCGTGTAATTGAAAACAGGGAGGAGAGTGAGAAATGCCGCTTTTACAGTTTTGCTTATTGCTTTACTTCTAAAATATACAGTTACCACTTTTATTTCTATAAGGCTGACGTCATTTGACAAATTCGTTGCATGTACCAAGTGCAAATAGATAGCTAGTTTGCGATAAATATTTCTCTTGTAAAGTCTCTACCGCAGACTATTCAAGCGGCGTTTATAGAGCGATATCAACCCTTGTATGTCCCCACTGCTGGGGCACGCGTGTCTTCCTGCATCGCAGGAAAGTTAGGCCATACTCCACCACGGGGGCCAAGTCCGGGTTGGTGAAGGATTATAAGACAGTGGCGGGTGTTACTGTCATAAGTTATCAAGCCGTCCATGAGGCCTCTGACATGGCTTAACGACTGCCATTACATGATAGTCGGCAGCGACGGCTTAAAGTGCCTTGCGAAGCACGGAAGCGCTCGGAAAAATGCCACTAGCGGTAGTTACGGGACGCTCACCCATCCTGCACCTGACCGCGCCTATTGTTAACTTAAGTGATCAATCACTCGGTTCGACTAGGCCAGGAGCGTTTTAAGGAATCGTATTCTTATAAATTGTCTCGACACAACGGCGCGAGGCACGTGTACACGTCGGCCATGCACGGTCAACTCACTCATTCGTTCATTTATAAGCTAGGCAGTAGAGATTTGTTAGGAGATTTTTTTAAAGATACTAACATCCTGACAGTTGCCAGTCAGTATGTCTTCGAAAACATTAACAGGAAATATATCAGTAACTTTAAAACTGTAGGTTGCCAACACAATGTACATACTAGAAATAAACATAAACTTTTGTTCCCAAGATTTAGGCTGGCAAAGGTTAATACATCCTTCATGGGGCATTGTATACGCTTCTATAATAAAATCCCTGAACATATACTAAGCTTGCTTGAAACGCGGTTCAAAAAATGTTGTTTTGTGCCAAAAGAGCTACTATAACATAAAGGATTACTTAGATGACAATGATATCTGGAATTAAAGCCACTACGAGTACATTGCATGATTTCTTTGTTTTATAATAATTATGTAAACTATGTTAATTAAGGATTTTGAAAAGACTAAGTTTTTTTGTCCATTTTTTTGTCCAAAATGATCTAGATTATGAAATGCACACCTAGTTTGACGTGTACTGTGCATTAAGCCGCAGTTTTTCGCTACTTTTAATAAAACCCTTTAATTTTATTACTTCAACGTAATGAGGCTGCTGCGACTTCCCGCCAACGCAATCTTTCCGATCGGGGTGCCATGAGACAGACGTGTGATTATTATATTGTTGATTTATCTTTATTTCAAATTCAATCCAGTGTAATACAATCCACTCTTCTCACCTTACCACCTGGCCTATCTAAAATAACACCGTTAATTTATTTAACTTCCAGATATATGGATAAATACGGATTAAGACAATGTATACGTATACGTAGTAGAGATATAGACGAATCCGCTTAAAACTGCTTATGTATTAATTAATACTCGTAGTAATAGTAATAAATGTTGCATCGAGCGATTCGAGCGATTTGTATTTGCAAAATTTATATTTGAGAGAAGTTTTGGAACACAATGCCGTCGTCTATCTTTCCGATAGATCGATAGAGAATACTTTATTGTACATAAAAATGGAAATTACACGGATATTTCCTAACCTTAGAGTAAAGACCGCGGCCTTATCTGCTGTAATACAGGTGATGAGCCTAGCACAGCAGCGGATGCTCAATATTTTTGATTATAAACCAAAACATGTATGTAAAAATTTAGTTGTAGTCTAGTATAAGTCTTTTAAGTCACAAATAAATTACTTACTTACTTACTTACTTACTTACTTACTTATCACTAAAAGTGATCTCTTCCAGACAACCTTTGGATGGACTGGGAAGGAAGTAGATGTAAAAAAAAATATAGAAAATGATAATTTCAGAGGCATATAAATAAATTCCTAAATAATAGTGTGAATAAATACTACTGTACTTTAATGCGCACATAAAAACATCATACCTACAGAAAACACAAAATCAACCCGTCATGTTTAAAAAAAAAACGACGAAAAATGCTCGCAGAAACTACAATTATCAGCAATTAAAAAAACTCCCTCAGTCAAACAACGTTAACGACATGAGATGGACATATTTTTTTCATAAATCGTAACTTACAGCCTGCCGCCGTTAATCATGGCAAAGACTCCGGCGCACAACAGTAGCGCTCACGCGAGTCTAATTCATATGGAGGGGCTAGATTTATAGGCCGACGGTGGCTGACTTACGGACTTTGTAATAAGGGGACATACGGGATCAACGATGTTGGTAATCAGAGATTTTCAAAGCCACCTTCCCACAAAAGATGGCGCTGTCTATCGACTTAAAAAAAGTGTGTAGGGATTTACATCATCTTCTTTAAAAACCTATTTAGAGGCTAAAAATTCCACCCATGCCGGGATTCGAATCCGCGACCTTTGGCTATCCGTGCCAGCGCTCTTTCCTGTTAGCCAAGTGTACCAACATTATGAAATTCATTCCCTCAAAAGCAGCACGAATGCGTGCACATGTTGTAATAACTTGTCTTTATTTAATTATATTCATTTTGTCATCAAGATCTTGGTTTTCATCATAAATTCTTCGCCTCCATCAGCAACATACTAGTTAGGGCATTGATGAGTACTTAGAGTTAGGGCACTAATCTCTGTATTACGTATCTTCTTCTTATTCAGGCTTTATACTCGTAAGTCCACTGCTGGACATAGCCCTCCCCTAATAAGCGCAAGGTTGTGCCATCATTGGGGGCATCAAAATTTAATCTGTGACAAACTGATGTGTCGATAAGTGGTTGGTTGATTGTTATTGTCACTGTCGAAATAGAAAAAAAATATCAAACACAAAATACGGTGATTTCCGTGCAACTGGACTCTGATCTAAACGCGTTACGAAGTTTTTACCAACTTATCGAGAATCGGATCGTGTTTGTGTTTGTGTGTTGGATGAAAGCTATTAAGTTAGAAGTCTCTAAGTCTAAGTCTCCTTGAAATATAATGAACATCAATATATTTATTATATTTTAAGGAGACCTTTGCATTGACTCCGATATCGGAGTTCAGTCGTAGCCAAGCCTTCAATGTTGTATATATCGGTGTTTAAGAAGTCGATGCCAGGTTACAGTCGAGAGCTACTTTTAAAAAGCCAACACGCAAAGAACATACACGAAATATTTCAGAGAAATAGAGTAAAGAATGAATGAACTAATGACATGACACATTAGTTTTTTTATGTGGCAAGATGTTTTTAGGCAAGCAACAGAATTCGCCAAGAAGCGCTCGCGGCCTAGTCGAACCAAGTGTATGATTCGCCAAATGTAGTATTTTTTTTGTATCGAAAACAGTATTGATTACAAAATGCAAGATCACTACTGTAATATTGGTATCTCAACAATATGTGCGCATACTATAGACTGCGACATTCCTGAATATATCAATGCACACATTTATCGTGTGGATCGATATCAACTCTTGTACGTCCCCAATGCTGGGGCACGGGTCTCTTCCTGCATCGTAGGAAGGTTAGGTCTAACCTTCCTACGATGCAGGAAGTATGGTATGGGAAGTATGGTCATACTCCACCATGGGGGCAAGTCCGGGTTGGTTAGGATTGTAAGTGGCGGGCGTTACTGTCAGAAGTTATCAAGCCGCCCATAAAGCCTTTGACATAGCTTAACGACTGCCATTACATGGCAGCCGGTACCAAGGGCTTAACATGCCTTGCGAATCACGGAAGCGCTCGGAAAAATGCCGCTAGCGTTAGTCATAGACGGTCCCATGCTGCACCTGACCGCGCCTGTTTTACCACCATTAGGACACGAGCGCTTCACTAGCCCAAATGGTTTGTAGTGCCGTATGTCCCAGGCAGTAAACTAGGTATGGTGTGATCTCAAATTACGTTCTTGTCTCTGCCTTGGTGTTGAGATACCAATCTCACAGTAGTGATCTTGCATTTTGTAATCAATACCGTTTTCGATACAAAGAAATTACTGCATAGAGGGAATTATTATAATGAATGTTGATTATCAAATTGTTGCAGGTACTCAGAAAGACTGGTATTCTTATCATCGATATTTAATTAGTACAACCTGTCTCAATTTTTCCTTTGGCAATCATTCCGGTAAAGAGTTGACTGAAAGAAATTGCTATAATTAATAAGCCAGATGTCGGTGCCTGTACGTAATACAGAGAATAGTGTAAAGAGGTTCGAAATTTCACTGATGCCGGTGAGTCGCCCATTAGCTCAGTTGGAAAGAGCGGTGGCACGGATAGCCAGTGGTCGCGGGTTCGGATCCCGGCATGGGTGGAATTTTTAGCCTCTAAATAGGTTTTCAAAGTAATAAAGCAGTAAAAAAAAAATTATTGTAAAAAACAAATTTAAAGTGTCACATCAAAAACAGATTTTTTAATGATTTGTTATGCTTACACTTTATCGATATCAACCCCTAGTATGTCCCCGCTGCTGGGGCACGGGTCTCTTCCTGCATCGCAGGAAGGTTAGGCCATACTCCACTACGGCGGTCAAGTCCGCGTTGGTGGAGTTACCCACTATGCGTTAAATTATTTTTTTAAGTTAAATTTTAAAGCATAGTAACTAAAAGTCACTAATTGAACATAGTAGTCTTGCATATGTGGAGTGTTCAAGAGGAGTCATTAATTTGTTATCAAGTTAGTTTATAGTTATGTCGTAATTTAATGTTTTGAGTTAACTTAGTGTATAACTATGTATGATTATCGCAAATCATAGAGAAATACTAACTTAGTGTCTGCAATATGTGGCTAATCAGGATACTATTGCCCAGCTGGAGTGGAATGATGAAGGCGAAAACTTCTTAAATATCGGTTTATTATCCCGAAAACAGAGTTTAAATAAATAAAAAAAATATTTAAAAAAATAAAAGAACCCGACTGCAGTGATAAATCAACTGAAAGGGAAAAAATAAGATAACTTTATTTTTAAATGCTAATGTCGAATCAGAAGAGTTCATGCTGCTTTACTTGAGGGACCAAATAATATAACTTTATAAGCATTATTTGATCAAACTGTTGCATTTATTATTTTATATAAAATGTTGCAGTCGGGACCCTGTTTGTTTAAAGTCCTCTAATGGGTCCCGACTGCATCATTTTATATAAAATAATAAATGCAACAGTTTGATCAAATAATGCTTATAAAGTTATATTATTTGGTCCCTCAAGTAAAGCAGCATGAACTCTTCTGATTCGACATTAGCATTTGAAAATAAAGTTATCTTATTTTTTCCCTTTCAGTTGATTTATCACTGCAGTCGGGTTCTTTTATTTTTTTAAATATTTTTTTTATTTTTGACCTTTTAGTGACTCAGTAAAACGATAAAATTTAAAGGTCCATCTGTTCTGTTTACATGCATTAAATCGTTACATTATTTTATGTCCTAAATGAATTTTAGTTTATTGCTTTATTTTCTTTTGTTCGACAATGGACATGTCTCGGTAAAACATAAATATTTTTACTGATATACTTGTTTGATATAGTCATAGGTACCACCTGCCTGCATTAAAAATTTATATCGTACGATATTTTTTAGCTAGTATAATGAATATGGTCTAATGGTGTTAAACTATCTAGAATATTTGCAAAGGAAACGACAGATTTTTTTCTTTATTATCCTTACATAAATTGTCTGTTTTTTATGTAGCCTAAAAACGCTCCACTGCACCTAGTTATTTAATGTTAACGATTGTAGGTGGGGACTGGAATAGTCACGAATTATCTCTTCGACCTGAACGGCGCTCAGCTTTCGACATCTCCAGAGTATAATTCTTCGTGCTTGCATTGCTGGGCCCAGTCTTCGGTCTCGCTAATTACTTAGAATAAGGACTTTTAAATGGGAACATAAATGGTCTGAGCCTTCAGCCGCGGCCTGTACAAAGGCGCGACAGGTTTCCTCCTAACAGCAACTTTAAGTAACTGTCGCGGCCTTCGGCCGCGCTAATAGTCTCTCCATTTGGCATCAGCTTAAATAGAGCTCAGCATTTGGAATCGCCGTGGGAGTATTCCTCTAGCCCGCTTCACAGCCTTCGGCCGTGCCGCGACCTGTATTGAGCTCGGCCTTCAACCTCGTCGCGGCAAGTTTCCTCGCACCCGCATGATGGGGCTCGGCCTTCGGCCTGGCGTAGTTATTTAGAGTTGTGGCATGGGCGTGGAGACATACAAAATCTTGGTTTTCTGAATGCCAAAATATTACCGGTATTAAAATAAAACTATAACAAATTCATCTTGAGGTGGCCCCCTAAAGCATTGAAAAATTTTACTGAATATTTAGGTGTAGATAAGCAATCTTTGGTCTCACAAGTGAACAGGAAACCTAACACAAAATCATAATCTTATTTTCGGAGGAAACGAGATAAAATTCGTTAAGATGAATAGAGCTAGAATTTTTTAAAATTTCATGGGTCCTACGATACGAGGTCACGGAGGATCCGTCTTCGGTTACCAGTGAGAGCGTTCAAATATTTTTTTATCATTTATTGTTTCTTCTTTGAACCCAGCTTGTCTGACTATGACCGCACAGGGGAAAAGGAGTTACATGCTACACTTTATATATTTTGTTCAGTTAGTTTTGGTCTAAGTGTCAGTAGGAAATTAATATCAGTGTTAAGAAATTAATTATTTTTTCTCAAACATGCTCGGAAATGTTTGTGTTATTACCATGAAATAAAGCCACAAAGTTTCTCTTTTATGGCTCCCGCTTCACTTTACTGGCCTAAGCCAGTAAAGTAAGTATGAAAATCCATTACCGTCCGCTGCTCTAACTTTTTAAATTTACTTGCTAAAATTAAACTGACCAAGGAAAAATTACATACAGCCAACCACCTACTAAGTTATGTAAGCATACTTAGATTAACAAAAAAAAAACAATCTGTGGTATTGGTTTTTGTGCGGTTAAACATGGTGCTCAAATATGTTAGTGTATTTAAAAAAAATATATATTTTCATATTAATATTTCCTCGCATTGTTTGAGAAAAGCATTATACAATCCTCGGCCGGAACAGGGATTGCAGGACTCGTTCTAGACGGCTTCGTCTACGATTCGGCCGTCTATCCCAAACTCGTCCAGCAATCCCGGCCTCTGCAGTAATGTATTATTATTATTACCCCCTATGAGGTTGATATTTCTTAAATTAATGAGATAAACGAATGGCGTAGAAAGAAATAAACACTTTATAGGCATTATTTCTTTCAGCACTTATACCGTTTCTATAGACGGTTTGTTTACATGTAGAGCAAAGCTGATATTATGTAAATTTATACATGTACTAGAACAAATATATATATGGCAGCGCCATCTAGTGGCTAAAAGTGGTACTGTAGGACAGTGTTTCAGCAGACAAGAAGAGAAACGTTGTTTCATCACGACAGCACGTACTTAGGGATCTATTTTTTATTGAAGCAATATGAAACTTACTAAGGATTACGGATTAGTAACTGTACTACTCGCACCACAGCGCAAAACGAGGTATATTACCTACGACACTAGTCGTGCCAATTATTAGTGGTCAGTCAGTATTAGTGGAGTGATTCGCAAGCGCTCAAATACTATCCAATTTTGTTTAACATTATGTAGGACCTTCGGACAAAAACATACCGCAATTTAGAACACAAACAGCGCCATCTGTGGTTGGGTAGAGGAACTAATGCTACAGTACTTTAATTACTTAGAAGTGAATATTATTTGTGTTGCGTTTGTTCTCTATTAATGCTGATTTTATGTAATCAACGACACCCGCAAAATTCTCTTTTAAATACTTTGCACGTGTTAGGCGTAGTTAAACAAAATTATATTTTTTAATTAAATGAATGATCTAGAAGGAAGAAACCACTTTATAGGAATTATTTCTTTCCGCATTTGTACCGATTCTATAAATGGTTTGTTTACATGTAGACCAAAGCCGAAATTATGTATACACATGTATTAGAATAAATAAAATATAGCAGCGCCATCAAGTGGCGAAAAGTGGTACTTTAATTGCTTAGAAGTAAATGTTATTTTTTGTTCCGTTGGTTCTCTATTAATGCTGATTTAATGTAACCTACGTCATCCGCAAAATTCTGTTTTAAATATTTCACACCTGTTAGTTCAATAAAATTAGTATTCGAATTCAATAAACTAAATATAACAGCGCCATCTAGTGGCTCCTAGCTGTACTTTAACGAAGCTTCTTAACGAATTTTATTTTTCGTCACGGTTCTGATCGCATAATTATAATTTTATATAGCCTATGACACCCGCGCAAGGATGCCGAATCGAATGACACCTTGTTTATCAAAATCTGGCCATTGGTTAAGGAGTTATGAGGGAACATAGAATCGGACATACTTACATACATACATACATACATACATACATACATACATACATACATACATACATACATACATACATACATACATACATACATACATACGCACTAAACACATTACCCTCCTTTTGGGCTTCGCTGCAGTCGGGTAAAAAGATGGATCGATGCACACTCAATTGCGGTCAAAATATGAATACAAAAAAAAGGTATATTGCGAAAAGTTGCGGCGACCCGCCAATACGTCACACGCTGGAAGGCGTATGTGTGGGTGAGTATTTACGAACGCACACAGATGCTAGGCGTTAACAATATGTTTAAAACTTTGTTGTCCAAATTTTTTCAATAGCCTCTAGGTTAGGACATACACTGTCCACAAATCACTTCTATCATATTGTGCCACTCTTATTGTACCTAATTTGTGGATGGAGATATAAAGATAAATTCAAATCGATACTGTGATTTCCACAGTAGCAGCTTTGCACTTAAGATTATTTACGTCTGCCTCTCATTAAATGAACTCTTTACAAATACTAAAACGCGTATCTCCACTATACCGATCTCTGTACAGTAGGATTCTAGATGTCAACTGTCAAATCACTATCTACCGTAAACCGACAATGCCATTTTAACACCGGCACCAGCAAAGCTCTTACTAAGACCTCTGATACAGAACAAATCATTCTCAAACGGAGCTCTTAAAGCTTGCCGCAGCATAACAATAGCTGTTCTTTATCGTGATCTACACGTCAGTGTTAACATAGAACAAAGGGAGGTCACCAAAAGGGCAGCGAGTGTTGGCAAAGTGTACCTGTCAGTCCACTTAAGTCCCTTTATCAGGGACGATAAAATCTCCACATTTAATTTGCTATCCCTCTTACGCCACTGTTTCCCTGTTTTATCGGCAGTTTGGTTTATTTATCTTCGGGGTTTATTCTTAGGCGAAAATAAGGGCCATAAGAACACTACGAGTTTTGTACGCGCCTCTAATGGCGTTTCTTGACATTTTTGAGAAGCGATACAAACACGCTACAGGATGTAATAATATAATTATGTTATTTTATAAAGTAGGACAAACGAAAAAAATACTAAACACATGATGTTAATTCTTAAACGGCCTCGGTGGCGCAGCGGTTTGGCACGCTCACTGTAAAACCGAAGTTCTCGGGTTTGATCCCCGGCCGGGTCAAACTAGGAAACGAACTTTTCTAGTTTGCCTCGGTTCTTGGACGTTATTTATGTATTTATTGTATTAAATCTATCGTCGAGTTAGCACCTATAAAACAAGTCATTTAGTTGTACTTAGTATAGGGCTAACGAGATCTGTGTAATATGTCCATGAATATTATTATTATTATAAACATTCCTCATTACTAGATAAAAGCTTTTCGTGTGACAAGAGTAAAATAGGTACATGACATTCATGAAAATATCCAATCATGAAAAGTTTCCAGTGAAAATCTTTTTTTAGTAGTCATTTGTGCAGCCTCCTTTTGAAAGAATACAATGGCATGCATTTCAAAGTTTCCGGAAATTTATTGTACACTTTTACAGTCCGTTAGCTTTTAGAATATATACCTCGGCTACTACCGGATAGAATCGGATATATTCGTTTATTTGTTTATTGTGTTGTATTGTTATTTATAACTATAGATAAGTTTTCAAAATAGTGAAGAAAAGTTTTATACAAAGCCGGAAGTACTCGTAGTATTACACTCGTGTGCTTTCGAAAAAAACTTCTGCAAACCACTATTTCAGCCTTTGAAATAGTGGATTGCAGGAGTCCCTAGGGGCTGCGATGCAGATGGCTCTAATGCATCTTTTTTTTGTAATTAGTGCTTTATCAAACTGTAGTTTAATAGGTATCTATATAATAAGCAATGCATTCGACGAAAAAGTGTTGCTTCCATTGTTGTACAAGCGCGCATACGCGCGAGTGAATCGCGTTTAAAAGTCGCCGTGGGCGATGGCACTTGGATTTACCTCCATAAGATGGCGATTGCTTTGCCATTTGCCACGTAGATGGAGAGGTAAATCCGTTGATACCATCAGCTTTTATCTTCGGACCGTTAGGTACTTCTCGTGTCGGCTATGTCGACTTTACTTTATTATCATTATATCCACGACAATTCAGGCTCGACCTTGTGAGATGATGATTAACCCTTTGTACGTCCCCACTGCATGGGCACGGCTCTTCCTGCATTGCAGGAAGCTTAGGCCATACTCCACTACGGTGGGAAGTCCGGGTTGGTGGAGGATTGATTGCACGGCAGTGGCGAGCTTTGCTGTCAGAAGTCATCAAGCCGGCCATATGGTCTCTGACATGGCCTAACGACTGCCATTATATGTCAGCTTCAACGGCTCCATGTGCCTTGCGAAGCACGGAAGCGCTCGGAAACAAAGAGCCAAAGTCACAGGAGGGTCACCCATCCAGCATCTGACCGCGCCTATTTTTGATTAACCCTAGTGATTGATTCCAATGACTCGGTTCCACTAGGCCACGAGCACTTTCCTTGTGTGATGGCTACTGCTAATGTCTTCTTCTTCTACTTCAGGCTATATTAGTCCACTCCTGGACATAGCACTCCTCTTATGAGCGCAAGGTTGTGCCATCATTGGGGGGTAATGCCCATAATCCCCACGCTGGGCATGCGGGTTGGGCTTATGTCTTAGCCGTATCTAATTGTGTTTGTTAATAAATTTTAAATTAATATATTTTTTTAACAAGTCAGACTTTTGTGGAAAACCCAGCGTATTACCGCTATGCCGTCGGAGCAGGGGCTTAGCATTATACACTAATTAATTAACACAAGCATAAAACGGCGAATAATCGCCACAGGCTAAATAAGCTGAGCCAACACGGCGTTTAACAAAATGTGTTAAGGGGCTGCTAGCCAATCAGATGTTGTATGAAAATAACCTTGGAAATGATGCCTTTTGGGCGGTGAAATGCCACTAAAAGGTACAACACTATTCTTATGTGAAAACAGGCTTCATATTTTTCTTCTTCTTCAGGCTATATTATGTAGTCCACTGCTGGACATAGCCCTTCCCTAATGAGCGCCATAGCGCCCTGTCTTCAGCTTGCCGCATCCAGCATCTTCCGGCAGTTTTTCGCAGATCGTCATACCACCTGGTTGGAGGGCGTCCTACATATTAAAGCTGCGAAAATAGTAGCAGTTTCACACGCTAAGGTATGCGACAACCTCAGAACACTCAGATTTTCTCAAGACGTTCTCCTTCTCAGTTGGCTAGTGGCACCTTTTGCTACTACAGGATCAAAAACGAGATACACTTTCATATCTTGGGCCTGAGTGTAAAAAGGTGAAAGAGTCAAATTAAAGCTCATATATTAGCAAACCATCTCGGAAAATTCTGCGGATTTTGGCAATCTGAGAGCAGAGTTATAAGAGATTTAGTAAAAGTGAGGCTATGCAACAAGCTGACAATGAAACTTAGCCGTGTCCGTACAAGTTAAGCAAGATCGTAAGTCTGAAGAAAGAAAGCACTGGTCGGAGAATTATTATAATAAAAACAACAGGAAACACTCAAAACGCGCTAAACTATACAAGAAGACGCTCGTAGTATTCTGAGAGAAGACGAGTGATCATGTGGTGACCACAGATTAAAAAGACTCAGTGGTGATCATAGATCATAGTGGTCAGGGAGCTGTCACTGTTAGCGCAGACCAAGGATATTTTTTTGGCACAGACACAGATTAAAATACAGTTGACAAACACGGGTAATAAATCGATCCGTAAACGAGAATCAATTTAAAGATTTATTTTCATCCAGTTAATATTTGGATTCTTTTAAACTGTGGACATTAACTAATTATAATGTGTTTATTTAATTTGATTTAATCAATCCTGTGGTTCAGGTGTTTTTATTTAATACATGCAGACTAATCGATTAAAGTAATCGGTATCCTATTTTAAGATTTCTCGTCTTCCAGATTGTGAAATGAGCTCATTTTTTATATTTTAAAATAGAAAAATACAACGCTTTTTTTAAACCATATCTCAACTATTTACAATCGGGCCCAGACATCCCCGTCTCTTTTACGTTACTTACAAAACATGCCGTATACAGAAACAATCAAATAAAATATATTATATTATAATCAGAATCTCTCGAATGTTCGGTCAGCGGTCTACCAATGCGCTACGGTAAATCATTTTAGTATTTTTTTCAGCTAAGTGAAATGGAATTGGGCCCAGATCGTCGTCGTCGTCAGGCTGTACTAGTCCACTGCTGGACATAGCCCTCCCCTAAAGAGCGCCACGTTGTGCTATCATAGGGGGTAATGTCCATAATCCCCACGCTGGCCCAGATAGTTGGGTAAAAATCGTCACTGACTGGGTTCCATGCGACGGATATCGCAATCGTGGCCGACCCAAGCGGAGATGGCGGGACGACTTCACGACATCTTTTTACCAAGCCAGTGGAAAGCAAAAGGTATTGTTCGGTGACAAGAGGGAATGGGTATCTAAAGGGGAGGCCTTTGCCGTCAATGGGACACACTTATGGCTATTTTTTGTAGGCTCGACTATAACCCACCGCTGGACAAAGGCTTCCCTTTAGATTTCCATCCTTTCTTGTCACAGAAAAATATCTTATAAAATTTTGTGATTACGGCATCCATCTATTTTGGCAAGTATTTATTAATTTGACGCATGTTTTACGTACTACAGGCCAGGCCTTCTTTCAGAGAGAAAGAGAGTATGGGCATAATTACCATGCGTGCCCACCGCGGATTAGCAATTTCAATTGCTGTGATTGTTGAACACCTCAGATACTTAATATTCCTCACAATGTTTTTCCTTATTTACTTTGTTACTTGGTTTCAGATAATAAAAAGTATTAGGGCCGTATGGTGTCGGCCTAGAGAATAGCACCAACCCAATTCTTCCCGAGGGTGTCGTGAAAGGCGACTAAGGGACACAAACCGTAGGGGTGGGCAGCAGCGCCCCCTGCAGTACAATTCCACCGCACTGCGATCCCCAACCCGCATGCCCAGCGTGGGGATTATGGGCATTACCCCCCAATGATGGCACAACCTTGCGCTATGACGCTCATTAGGGGAGGGCTATGGCCAGCAGTGGACTAATATAGCCTGAAGAAGAAGAAGGGCCGAAACATTCAATTTGGTTAATTACTTCACGATGCCGGCCTTTTCACGAAAAATCTGCAATCAGTTAACAACTAGGCAACCGACGCCCTCTTAACAGAATGAATTAATTGCGGGTATAAACCTGGGCGCCTCGACAATGGTATTTTCTCACAGTGCCCCAGCTGGGTACAAGGATTCCAACACCTAAGTGTGCCTAATTAGGAGCGAGGGACCGGGGACACTGCCTAACCTCCTAGAATCCGCCCGTGAAGGTTTCAGGGTTACCACTAACAAATTTTAATTATTCGTTTCGTCGATTTAAAGAAGTAACGTGATTGACGTAGCTTATAAAATTGGCAACTTTCAGTGTTAAGGGGCTGGTCACATCTGCTGCAGAACCGATATTGGATGGAGTACAATGGTTATTGAGAAGAGATCACGAAGAGGCGAATAAAGGGTAGAAATCGCGATAAACTGATTGAACTAATTAATGAATGAATGAATGAACGAACGAACGAACGAACGAACGAACGAACGAACGAACGAACGAACGAACGAACGAACGAACGAACGAACGAACGAACGAATGAACGAATGAATGAATTAATTAATGAACTGACAATATGAGGCATACTGCTGGCAGCGATTAGATAAGGATGGCTGAGGACAGACAGTGACATGCCTTCTTCCTCTTCCTGTGTCTCTCCACTAATGGATGTTGGACGTCAGCTCCGCATATTCTTCATCGCTCTTTGCCAAGCGAAACAGATCTTCTATGCTGGCTTGATCTGTTCATTCCCTTATGTTCCCTGGTATGCCTTAGGTGAGTCCAACAGTGGACAACGGTCTCTCCCTAACAGTACTGGCTGACTGATAGAAATAGTTCAAGGTCGACTTGTTCGAAGAACTTTAATATTATGCTACCTAATGTCCATTTCAGAACTGATGACGGGGAAGTTACCACTTTATCTGCAGTTAAAACTTATCTACATGTATAGATAGATAGAGAACAGATTATGGTACATAAAAAAGGTAATTACACACATTTTTATTAAGCTAACATTACAGACGGCAACCTTATCTCTAAAGGTGGTCTCTTCCAGACATCCTTTGGATGGACTGGAACAATACAATTGGATAAGGCAGAATTGTAGTTATTATCGTACCTAGCCTGCCTATAGATGAGGCTCCATCGACTGAATATCAGTTTTGGACACTAAAATTTTGTTCCTGGCCACACTGGTGGTTTACGAAAATTAAATTTTATTTTTATCTGAATCCTACTCACTCTCTCTCAGAGAAGGCATGTTCCAAGTATTCCACCGTATATAATAATACAACCTATATAAGTCTTACAGTAGGGTACAGGAATTCTCTCAGAAAGAGAAAGGGTATGGGCGTTATCGCCACGTGTGCTCATCGCGGATTGCCAATTTTAAGCGCTGAGGTTGTGTGTACACGTCAGACCTCAGGTTTCCTCACGATGTTAGCGAGTGGTAATGCTACTTTAACTTTACAAATCTACGTATAACCTAAAAAAAGTTCATCGTAATTGGTATCTACCAGGATTCGACGCCACGAACTCCCGAATATGTGTCCGATGCTTAATATTACCCAAATTTTACAATCACTGTAAATAAATACCTAAAATACTTAATTCCATGCGCCTTGGTTGGAACAGCCCTACGCGGATTCCCTAGCAGAAGGCGTTGCGTGTAATTAGAGATTGTATACATTAGCCAATACAAATAAAGCACAATGCCACGCGAGCGGAGCCCGGCGCGGACATTAGTCTCTCCGGGTCGTGAACGCCTCATCCCGTTGGGTTTCAGGGCCGTGTTCACGATCTAAGCTTTAGCAGTCTTTATTAAAACCTGATTCTTTAAAACACTACTCAAGTGCAGTCTAAGGCTTTCCCTTGACCACAGACAATTTTTGATTTTTACATACATACTTAATAACCTTGTCATGTCATAGCAGTCGTTAAGCCATGTCAGAGGCCTTATGGGCGCCTTGATAACTTCTGATAGTAAGTCCGCCCCTGTCTTACAACTTTCCATCAACCCGGACTTGGCCCCCGTGGTGGAGTATGGCCTAACCTTCCTGCAGGAAGAGACCCGTGCCCCAGCAGTGGGGACATACAAGGGTTGATATCGATTGACATACATAACCTTAAACCTATATCCCAGCGGGGTTGGGGTAGACCAGGGTCTGCCACTTGCCACGATTCTGACAAATCACCTTAGCTTTATCAATGTTCAATAGTCGTTGCATGCACGACTATTGAACATTGGCACCCAGGTTTCGGGCAGTTTTTATTTTCATTTTCTTTAATAATAAGCTAGATTTATTAAATTGAACTTAATTATTACTTAGAGTTACTTACGACTTGAATAATTTTATATTATTGGCAATAAATCACCAACAATCAAACAAATAGAATCTGACGAAGAATCACGTCTAAACCATTAATGTGTTCATTAATTTGTTCATATCTGATACAAACTTATTTTAATTGAAGTGGATACGAAATTATTAATGCATCATCTACTAGGGTTTGAATCGCGACGTACCAATGATATTTTTTCTAAGTGAAAGACTGTGAAGGAAAACTGCGTAAAGAAACCTGAGTGCGTGAGATGTTCACATACCCTTAACTTTTATCCAATCAAGTAATTTCACTCAATTTTAACTCACGTATTGGGTTATATTAATAATGCCAAAGATATCAAACGCGTTGCCGTCGTCTATTTTCCCTGAGACATATAACCTGGATCTTTGAGACTAGAGTCAACCGGAATTTAACACTGGCATATACACATATTTTAAGCCCCGTCTTCGTTCATCGTCAGGTGTAGCCGAACTGGAGTCAAACGACCTGTCCTAATTAAAAAACAGATTGCGGGGTTAACTCTCGTTTATCCTAAACGGTGGAACCGGGCCGAGGCCGTCCTTACGGTGGCACCGTCCACTCTAATTAACATAAACAGAAACGCTCCACAGTTATTTATAACTGAACCTTTTATTTATTCGTTTTAGACACAAATAAACACACACTTTGGTCCTACTTCACCTGTAAAGGCTGGGTTGTTTATTTTGTGGGCTTTAGTTTAGATTTTGGTTTCTAATGGGACGAAAAAGATTTAGTAGCAACTATAAAATTCTCCAATTTCGGGTTGCCTGGAAGAAATCGCTATTAGCAATAAGGCCGCCAATTGTATTTGATCTTTTGTATCTGCCATTTCTGTAACTATTTTTCCGGTATACAATAAAGAGTAGTCTTATCTTATCTTATGAAATCTACTCAGTTACCTTACGGGCAACTTTGCAATTAAAAGGTAGTAATAGATTTTAGGAGATTTCTGTGTACAAAAAAGAATATTCTATCTATCTAGAGTTTTTTGTAGCCAATAGTCTCTGATAGAAGGCCTGTTACCTATACACAAATAAGACCGTTAAATAAAATTAAACTATTAAAACCATTCCCTCTATACCTATCGATATTACACAAATTTTAATAATGTTATGTTTTGAAGGATTTAATTCATAATTTGTTATAGAATCTTGAAACTGGACACGATACTTTTGTTCAAGAAATAAAAAATAGAATCTGTTTTTTTTTTCTAACTTTTGCTGCGTATTAGAAATAGCGTACACTCTGGGATACATACCTGTGTACATGCAATAATACCTATAGGTGTGCTCCGTGGGTCTACCCGCGCTTTATATTTTCCCCTGTGAGTAACATACTTTTACGCAGTAAACCGTAGCCTATGTGTAAATCCAGGGTGTCAGCTGATTCCATACCAAACTTTAATAAAATCACTCCAGCCGTTTAGTCGTGAGGAAGTAACAAACATACACACTCACACACTTTTGCCTTTCTAAAATTAGTGTGATGTTTATATTCTTTTTTGTTGCACTAACCTGTGTGAAGACAATTTGAAAACCTATTTAGAGAATAACGGTTCGAGTCCCCGCCCATGCGGGGACTCGAACTTCTAGCTAACCGTACCAGAGCTCTGCCAACTAAGCTAATGGGCAAGTGCCAGTATCAGCGAAATTTCGAACCTCTTAACAGTCTGTTAGCTTTTAGATTATACCTCGGGCTCTAGAGTAGGCTTCGGTTTTTGCCGAAAGCAGCCGAGTGTAATATACATCCTGCTCTGTATAAAACTTTTCTTGTCTATTTTGTATTATATAACAATACCAAATAAACCTTACCTTATTGCGATATAATCGGTTCTATCCGATAGTAGCCGAGGTATATTCTAATAGCTAACAGACCTTACAATATTCTTTGTATTATTTACAGGCATCGACATCTGGCTGAAGTAATTTGCATCACCTGCAGCCCCGAGTGCCTACTTTGCAGTTAGGTTTTACATCAGAATGATATGTTATTTTTAGCCTCTAAATAGGTTTTTATAATGTGACGCGATTATGTCTCGTTGGCTATTTGCATGGGTAGTGCGACGACGCTATTAGATAGGCCATCTTGAATGTCAAAAGCCGTGATGGCCTCGGTGGCGCAGCGGTTTGGCAAGCTGACTGTAAAACCGAAGGTCTCGGGTTCGATCCCCGGCCGGATCAAACTAGGAAACGAACTTTTCTAGTTTGACTCGGGTCTTGGATGTTATCTATGTATTTATTGCATGTGATAGTCGTGTTAGCACCTGTGACACAAGTCATTTAGTTGCACTTAGTATGGGGCTAACGAGCTCTGTGTAATATGTCAATGAATGAATGCAAATTTACTATAATTGTCAATGAATATTAATTTACTATAATTGTCATTTCGTTTTCTTATATACGAGTATAGTTTTACACTCTGGAGGATAGCTGGTATGCACAAAACAGGTATTTTGTCCATTGTGTATCAATTATGTCATTATTATGTGTCTACCTACGAGCCACAAGACGGATAGACCTCATCCAAGTGGGAGGAAGACGCTGGATGAAAGCCGCTTCTAACCGGTCCTTCTGGACATCCATGGAAGAGGACTATTTACAGCAGTGGACTTCTTTTGGTTGAATGATTATGATGATGATGTAACAAGTATCCTGTAAAATTTGATGTTATCCACATCGTCGCCAGGCTATACTAGTCCATTGCTGGACATAGCCCTCCCCTAAAGAGAGCCACGTTGTGCTATCATAGGGGGTAGGTAATGTCCATAATCCCCACGCTGGACATGCGGGTTGGGGATCGCAGTTCGGTGGAATTGTGCTGCAAGCGGCGCTGCTGCCCACCCCCTGGTTTGTGTCCCTTAGTTGCCTTTTACGACACCCGCGGGAAGAATTGGGTTGGTGCTATTCTCTAGGCCGACACCACACAGCCACATCCATATCCACACATATCATATCATAATCATCATTATTAATCCATTATGTCCCCAACCTAGGGGCAGGGGTCTCTTCCCTAAGGAAGGTATAGGCCATACACCTCCACGGGGGCCAAGTCCGGATTGGCGAAGGCTTCTAAGACTACACTTCTGCCAAACTCGATAAAGAATAGAGGTAAACAAACCAATTTAGGGTTATCACAACTCACGTTTTACAAATCTTCTATTGTTTACATGATTATAGCCTTTTACTTGCTAAGTATTTATTAACAATTCCTATTGCAGCATGTTTAACTAGAATCACTCAAATAACATGCATATTACCTTGTCATTTCGAAAAAATATAAAAAAGTCGACATTAATTTTACGCGACAGCCCTACAGAAAAAGAAACATGGATGAAATTCAGGTGTGACAAACATTTTGGAAAATTTAGTTTATGCCAACAAGTGAAGTTTAGTCGTTTGTCAATACGTGTATATGGCATAAGTATATATAGCATATATGTGTGACGAAATGGCACAAGACAAAAATATAGATTGCCCCCATATCATTATGAATTAAATCCGATAAAAATCATATGGGGGCAAGTAAAAGGCCATGTTGCTGCCAAAAATAAAACTTTTTAAACGGCCGAACTAAATAAAGGTCCTGTTAGATGAGGCAATAAGTAAAATTACTCCAGCAGCATGGCAACGTTGTGTTGAACACGTAATTAAAGAAGAGAATAAAACGCCGAATTTTATGGTGTAATGGATAATGTCATTGATGAATTTATAATTCAAGTCTCCGGAGACACAAATTCATCCTCCTCTTTGGCCAGTGACAGTGACGATTAGTGTGAACATATGAATAAAAATATATACAAAGAACTTTCTTTTATTGCAATATTTGCAGTAGCTCCCAATCTCCTCATTTTCATAGTAGCATCTATAGGTACTTATTAATATTATAAAGTTGAAGAGTTTGTATGTTTTTTGCTTAAGCGCGCTTAATTCTATTAGGAAAATCATGCGGCATGGCTCTAAATCTGTGTGTCATATTTCAGTGTTGTCATATGTCATATTCAAATCGGTTAAGCCTTTCACTATAAAATCATTAACATATAAACATAAATAAGCATTTTACATTAGTAGGAGGAACGATTATTATTTGTATGAAAATGATTTCTAGAAAAGGTTGTTAACATCTGCGTTTAAGGTGTAAACAAGTCGTTGCCTAGCAACGGTTTGTTTATCGCCATTCGTTATCGAATTTGGCTCAGGTATAGTGGCTGGTCTTACTGTCACAAGTTTTCAAGCCGCCCTAAGGCATCTAACTTGGCTTAAAGACTGCCATCTATTGACGGCAGCCGGCACCACCTGCTTAACGTGCCTTGCGAAGCACGGAACCGCTCGGAAAAATGCCACTAGCGTAAGTCATAGACGGTCACCCATTCATGCGCTAAGCGCGGCCTATGTTGCTTAACCTTCGGCCTGGGCTACGACTACGATTCATATAATTATCCACATAATATCCACACGCCACAAATCGCGTTCTTCGTGCCATCGTACTATCCGGGCTGAACAGACCAACTACAAAGTTAAACAGAGACAATTATCATCGTGACGTCATCATATTCGACGGCCTCACGATGCGTGACGCGGTTTTTTATAGTCTATTGTTTTTCAAACAACGCCGTCTGATTGGCTGCCTTCAACCGAGGCGGTTGCAAGGAGTCCTCCGATTGGTCGCGACGCCGGGCGATGCAAAATCGTAATGGTGGCTCTAGATTGGTGTGACATGAATTTTGTAGAATAAATTAGTTAAGGTTGGCTTGTCAGTCTGTTTGGATTGGTCTGCGTCGTATTTAATTGCGTTGGCAGCGTATTGTTTGGCGTGTGAATGTTGTTTTTATGGACTGTTTTGTAAATATGCATGAGTAATGTCTAACAATGAAAGGGGAGGACCACGGAAGCTCTTACGTCTCAAGACACAAGTGTGAGTATCTTAATTAAAACTGTTTTTATATGGCATTATTTTAAATAAACTCATTGGTAATTGGTTCGCCTATTTTGGAACTTAACTTCATAACTAACTTTTGTAATTTTTGCCGAGGGTAGTAAACAAACCGTTAGTGCTTTCTAAGAGACGCCTGTCACCTTAGTCATCCGAGACCACGCCACCTGAAAAAGTGCCGAAACGTCGGAAAATTGTAAAAATGTAATAAACGAGCATAAATCCGTATAAAAACAGTTTTAATTATGTCGAGTGCTTGTGTTAACCTTAGAAAATACTATGCGAGTATCTTACGAATGTGAATATTTAAGCCAGCACGAGTCAATAGGTACGAAAATGAACGACTTGAAAGCTGTGAAATAGTCGACTCGGCATCAAAGTCAAAGTCAAAAACATAGAAAATATTTATTTGTCTTCAAGCGAAATGGGGCACAACAATCACTTATACTACAGGCATTATTGACAATTTAAAGAGACTTCGGGGGGCACGGTAGTGACCCCGCCAAGTCGAGCGCGAAGCATGAAAACATTCATAAAGTGTACACATTTTTTTAAACTACCAAGATAATATAAAATGAGTTAAATATCACTGTTTGCAACATTGGTTATTGTATTGTGCGACACAAATTTCCTTGGTATGCCTTCTCTATACGTAGTAGTATATACTCTAAGGATATCAACCCTTGTATGTCTCTACTGTTGGGGTACTCATATTTTCCTGCATCGCAGGAGGGTTATGTCATACTTCACCACGGGGACCAAGTCCGCGTTGATGGAGGATTGTAAGACAGTTCAAAAACACTATAAAACATATTTTATCTCAACAAAGCTCCGAACAGAATATCAACAGTCTCTCGAACAGTTACCATGTATCATCCAAGAATGCACGATTTCTCACGTATTTGTTCCCACATGCGATGTGTCGATGAAAGATGGCGTTTGTAATGCGCCGGTTTGGACTGGCTTGAAGCAGTTTTGAGCGTTTTACAAACATTTAATTACCCTGGAAATATTTCTCTCCTGTTTCGATTAATGACATAATATTAAATAGTAATAGTTGAAAGTCAGATTATGTACATATTCTTCCAATATATTTCATGTACACCTACCTACTTACTCTCTTCATCTTTCAGTTATATCCATCACAAGGTTGTCTGGAAGAGATCACTTTTAGCGATAAGACCGCCAATTGTATACGGCTATACTTAGATATGTAAGCCTTTGTGTGTATTTTGTTTTCTGGTGTATACAGTAAAGAGTGCTAATCTAATCTAATTAGTGTGTGAGGTGCTCAAAACCTCAAAGAAATTGTCAATCCACGCTGGGCTTGTGAGGTAATTAAGCCCATACTCCCTTTCCCTGAGAACGGCCTGTACTCTGCGATGGGACGTTATAGGCCACATAAAAACATAATTTTAAATGAAAACTTAACACAACAGACTATTATTAACCTTTTAATTTCCAAACGCACATTATCATAACCCTTTAACACCAAAGGCTATAAGTCGTTAACCCGTCGACGCAGGCTGCAATTATTGACGTTTCAATTTAAACTTTTATCAGATCTGCGTGGATACGTGCGCGCTCGCAGGGTTTAACCCTAAGACATATTGTTTAGGATGTTCGTAGCTTTATCGCGTAGGCGATTTAAGGTTAATGGAATTAAATTGTTTAGTAAGTGATCAAGGTATTTGGTAATGTTTACTGAAAATTAGAGGTTTCTATTGAAAGCTATTTGTTAGTTAATGGCACTACAGGTAAACTTGAAAAATATATATTAATAATAACATTTGCAGAATCTAGGCACTAATGTATATAAAAGATCGATATCAACCTTTGTAAGTCCCGACTGCTGGGGCACGGGCCTCTTTCTGCATCGCAGGAAGGTTAGGCCATACTCCACCACGGGGGCCATGTCCGGTTGGTTGAGGATTGTAAAGCAGTGGCGGGCCTTACCGTCAGAAGTTATCAAGCCGCCCATAAGGTCTCTGACATGGCTTAACGACTGCCATTACATGACATCCGGCACCAACGGCTTAGCTTGCTTGGAAAATGCCAGTAGCGGTAATTACGGGAAGGTCACCCATCCTGCACCTGACCGCGCGTGTTGTTGCTTAACTCAAATGATCATCACCAATAACTCGGTTCGACTAGGCCTCGCTTCATATATTTTACATGGGGCACACTAAAAGCTTTGCACTTCTAGCTAATCGGAAATATTAGAATTTCGAATGTTATATTTTTTGAAACTTTGCAACCTTCTTAGTAATAAAAAAAACAATTGGCGGGAAATCATTTGTCAATTGTTTTTTATAACACATCAAAGTTCTACGTACGCAACGAAAATGGAATTAAGTCGAAAAGATTTTAGAACGATGATTTTTTATGATTTTAAAAGTTCTCTCTCAGCAAAACTGTGTTTACCCACGGTGTTAGAAAAAGTTCCCGGAAGACGCCCAAAAAGCCGCGTTCTCCTACATCATGATTACGAAAGTAATTTTAGCTTCCGAAAAAGTACAACGCGTCACCCATCCTGCGCATAGCCCCGACCTAGCACCCTGCGATTTCTGTATTTTTACCAAAATCAAAGATTTGATGAGAGGTGTCACTTTTACCAACTACGAAGAGGCAGTGATAGCGTTCAATCAGCACGTAGAAAACATCATCAACACAATTGATTGAACACGTGTTTCGCCGTTTATTTTTAAATTTAACCTTTAAGTGAGTGAACGGGGTTGCAAAAACTAAAGTCCACGTGGACGGAGTCGCAGGCGAAAGCTAGTTATGTAATATTTATGCCTCGTTGTAATCAGTTTATAAACGCGGCGTGCTCTTCGTTTAAATAGGCTATGATTTTCGCGCAGAGCGCTTGAGAACTTAAATGTCTATTGATTTCAGACACGCTGGTTGAATGTTTGCTAAGGTAAAATTATCAGCAGTCATTATCGAGACAACGTTTAACAATGGTATTCTTAATGCGGTGGCAGCTTAGCGGGTAAAAATGATCGCAAAGGTGAAAGACCTAGATTCCATTCCAAGTGCGGGCATGTACCAATGACTTTGTCTACAAAGTTCCGAACATCTTCGAATTTATAATTTAAATAACAGCACATGTGTAATTTTAAAAAGAAATTACAAATGTGTTATGTCGTGGCTCTCACACTACGCTTAGCCTGTGTTGTGGATGCCGTTTTACTTAATGTAGTTAATACCGTTTTACTTAATGTAGTTGTTGTTTTACTAAATGTAGCAATCACCACACGCTAAGAAGGCAGTCTCTTATTTCCTTCAGCAACTTTCCGTCGTAAGGTTGTCTGGAAGAAATTGCTTTTAGCAATAAGGCCGCCAATTGTACTTTGTATCTTTACATGTTTTATAATATTTGCTCTGGTGTACAATAAAGAATATAGTATTTTCTAAGGTTAACACGAGCACTACAGACATAATTAAATCTGTTTCTATACGGGCACTTTTACAGGTGCCGTGGTCTCGGATGACATCATCCATTATGTCATCCGAGACCACGGCACCTGTAAAAGTGCTGAAACGTAGGAAAATTGTAAAAAAATAATAATAAACGAGTGAAATCCGTATAGAAACAGTTTTAATAAAGAATATTCTTATCTTATTTTATCTTAGAAGTTCAGAAGTGTAGCAGGCTGAAGTGGCAGTGGGCTGGTCACATCTGTCGCAGAACCGATGATCGTTGGAGCAGACGGGTTCTCGAATGGAGACCACGACTCGGCAAGCATAGTGTAGGACGCCCTCCGGCCAGATTGACCGACGACCTGAAAAAGGTGGCTGGTGGTGACTGGATGGCGAAAACGGGAGATCGGGTCTTGTAGCACACCCTGGGGGAGGCTTATGTCCAGCAGTGGACTGCAATAGGTTGAAATGATGATGATGATGATGATTTTATCTTAAGAGTACAAACGGCGTTCTTACCATTAAAAAAGCTGTCCAATTGGGTGGTCTTACCAATTTCATGTTACCCGACTGTAGGCATTAATATACTACATAACGCGACGAATGAAGTTAACATTTTATTAACTGTCGAGGAAACAACAAATACTTCAACTTTTCTTTCCGTAATGGGTGGGTGTGCAGAAATCATCAGGCCTCGCTGATGACGCTTTAATTACTAGGCACAACTCTAGTACATTTTTCATAGACTTCTATATACTTAGCCGTTGGCGCTGTGACGAGGTAAACATAATGAGGTCGTTCGGTAATAATTACAAAATTGCATATTTACTGACGTTGCAGTTGATGAGTTGATAACTGCATCTTCTATATTATGATATGCGTCCATTGATCTAGAAGGAATGAGCTGAGGAAGGGATGAGGATGTTTAAAAATCTGTGTCTAAAAGTGCTTATGAGTTATTTATTACTCCTGGCTCTGTGGAGTCGGCGTAGAGAATACCTCCAACCCAAATTCTTCCCGCGGGTGTCGTAAAAGGCGACTAAGGGATACAAACCGGGGGTGGGCAGCAGCGCCTCCTGCAGTTCATTCCTCCGCATGCCCAGCGTGGGGATTATGGGCATTACCTCCCAATGATGGCACAACCTTGCGCTTAAACAGCAGCTGAATAACTTTTAATATTTTCACGTATTTTAATTGATTTTTAAGCAGGAGTCCCATGTGAGGCTTGATATACTAACTTCATTTTTTACTGTAATATAAGGACAAATAGATTTTTTAAATTTTAATTATATACAAAACAGCAAAAAAACTCTAACACCTTGTCGAAAAAGCTTTTTTCTAGGGACTCTTCACCATACAAATAAAGTTTCTTCAATAAGGATTTGAAGGTTTTAAAGCTTCTTTCGTTGTTTTTTTTTTAATTTCATGATTAATTTAAAAAAATCACAAAGCACATAGGTACTTATGTCTTGCACACATACATAGACTTCTTAGATAGACAGCTTCAGATTTCTCAACAAAAACCGAGACAGATACATATTCAACTATTTACTTTGTGTTTTTTTTTCAACTATAGAAATGCGCTTTACAATAAAAATATCCACCAATGAATGCTAACCAGTCCGGGCTTGAAGCTTCGTCCATGGACAACCGACATTACAGAGCCTTTAGGGACCTACTCTAGATCTTACTACTGCGTTATTGGTACATACTTATAACAATAACCAATAACACACTAGGAGAACTGCAGCATAACGCAGCATATTACAACTGAAAACCATTTTATTCCTTTTTTAATTAAAATTAATGTCGTCGTCGTCGTCGTCAGGCTGTACTAGCCCACTGCTAGACATAGCCCTCCCCTAATGAGCGCCATAGCGCCCTGTCTTCTGGTGGTCGTAATGGTTTACTTTCTGGATTCTTCATTAATGGAGTAATTGTTAAGGTCCGATTTTTCCACTGAGCGAGAGCTGTGAACCTATATAATTAGGGCACCAACTAAACCGATTGCTATGGACTGAGTTTCAGCACATTGTAAAGTAATTATACCCCAATTTTCATTCTAATCATTGTATTTAATCTAAATCACTGTCAGCTTTCTTTATTACGGTACATTGAGCGAAGGTGGTCATCATCATCATTTCAGCTTTTTGCAGTCCACTGCTGGATATAATCCCCCCCCCAGGGTGCGCCGCAAAACCCGATCTCCCGTTTTCTTCATCCAGTCACCACCAGCCACCTTTTTCAGGTCGTCAGTCCATCTGGCCGGAGGGCGTCCTACACTGCGCTTGCCGAGTCCTGGTCTTCATTCGAGAACCCGTCTGCTCCAACGATCATCGGTTCTGCGACAGATGTGACCAGCCCACTGGCACCTCAGCCTGACACTTCTGAACTTCATCAGTGACTTTGGTTTTTTATCGGATAATCTCGTTCCGGACTTTCCGGAAGGTGGTCGATTGAAACTTACTCCTAAATTTTTGATATTGAGAGTAGGTGCTGGCTGCAACAATGAATGGGCCTCGCGAGGCGCGGGCGTCGCTCCGGGCCCGTTGCACCTGTACGCAGCCGCACGCGATCTAAGGTCTCGTTTACACTGGCAATACCACTCATGGTTTCCCTCGCGGGATTTTTTTCCTACTGGAAATATTCCCAGTCCACAGAAAAAATTTAAAATAACGGGAAAATAACTTTACATGTAAAATTGTTGTTTTACTTGGTGTCACACGCTAAAGAGTGTTATTTTTTGACAGTATCTATTGCATTTAGTAGTCCGACTGCAAACTGAGTAGATCTTTCGAGTCTAGATGCATTTAAAATTATTTTTTCCAATTTAGGTTAAATCTTGTTAACTTTCCTATAATTGATTTTGTTTCTTAATTGAACCAAAATTTTGTATTTTTGACATTCTAATCTCCCAGTTGTAGGCAATTACAGTAAATTTTGTGATAAAATTCTGTGCCTAAAACTAAAAATTTAAGAGAATATTGCCAGTGCTAACAGTAGGCCTGAAAAAGTGCAAAATTTAATAAGAATAGAATACACGTTTATTAGCTTTCTTGTTGATTTTAAATTAATTTAGGTATGTGGAAACAAACAAGAGCCCTACAAAGGCGCTGTTAATTTCAGATTATAAACATTAACTTAAATTCTTACTTCCTAGCTAGCCTAAATTAATTTATAATACTTCTTACTTATAACATACTTTATAACACTTCTTACTTATTTTATAAGTAAATATCAAGACGGTATTTACCACGATCAGCGAGCTTGATGGCGTTTTAGGCTGCAGAGCGTCTACCGACTGTTAAGCGCCCAATGTAATGATTAGAAGATGAGGGTAGCCAGGCATAGAAAAAATACAACACTCCTTGTAATGGGCGGCCTGTAGTCAGCAGATGATAGGGGTGGAAGAGAAGAGAGGGGATGGAGTTGCTATGTTGGCTCTTTTCAAAATTCCTCATATTACAATATACAATTGAAGTCCTTTTAGGTATTTGCGGGGATCTAAATTTCTGATCTGAAACCTAAAGGTCTCTATTTATCCAATAATGAGTTACTGAGAATCCGGAAATCGTGAAAAATTTAGATTTCTTTGTCATACATAGACAGGCTGTGTTCCAGTGGAGTATGTAAAGAACAGGGGAAATTGCCAAAATATACCGTTTTGTAAATAACTAATTACGAAAATGGTAGTCTTCGAATACTGTGTTTTACTAGCACTTGTAGAAAATGTCTGATATAGAAAGTATACTACTTTTATCCCGGTAAAAATGATCAAAATTTCTCGTGAACAAAACCGAAGGCAACAGTAGATTTTTTATAAATTAATATTACTCGCTGAATGCAGGGTTCACCGTATTTAAATCACCGTATATAAATAATTAGTATCTGGTTGTCTGTGTTTTGTGCAAAGATTGTTTTAAGTATTAAATTATGAATGATAAGGTTATATTATTGCATTTAAGTGTTTTTCGTATCTGTCGTGATTTCTCGTGTCGTCACGCGCAGGCCTTGTCAGAAAACCAGTGGTCTCGGGATAACCCGTGACAATATGCTGAGATAGCGGCCTTTTTATAACCGTAACACACATTGGTATCAACCTATGTAATATTATAAAAGTTATAAACTGTTTGTGTCTGCATGTTAGTCTAGTATATTGTTACAGTCTATGCTAGTTAAGTGTAGGTAAGTATTTAAATCTTCCTTTCTATGTTGCCATTCATATTGTATGGTCTATTTGGTGTTATGGTTTATGAATAAACATTTCTTACTCTAACTCTATTTTGAAACGGCAAAATACGGTGAACCCTGGAAAACTATGAGGGAGGCTTTTTACGTCCTGCAGTGGGCGTCAAATATCTAGAATATCTAGATGATGATGACAATGATGATGATAACATAGACTAGTCAAATAAAAGTGCTAACGCACTATGTGAACACAGCCTAAGATTCGGTGCACGTTGTCTGTGATTACTCGCGAAACGCGCCCCCCGTTTAAACGATTCCTTTTTTAAAAACGCCACCGTTCCTGTTTGAAAAACCGGCGCCATTACTATCTGGTTCATTTTGAATTTCGAACGGACAATGCCTTTTAAACTAAAGTTTTTTTTTACATTTTCGCGGCCAATTTGGGCCAGTTAACTCTGGCTTGTCACCCGAAGTACAGTAGCACAAAATAAGTAGAAATAGAAGTATTGCTGTACCTAGCAGACCTGGGGCATTATTATGCAAGTACCCACTGGGTTGAGTGACGTTGATTTTTACTTTTTTTAAGCTACTCCGGCAGTCAAATGCATACATTTTGTGACACTTTGGAGTTGTCTAAATGTTTCACTCGATAGAATGCTATGTAATAGAAGGCTTGAAACGAATGAATACTACATGGACGCTCACTGGCTCGCTGCGATGATCGACGACGATGACCGATGATCTGATGCAGATTGATGGTAGTGGCTGGATGAGGATGGCCGAGAACAGAGGGAAGTGTGATCCCTAATGGAGGTTGCAGTGGACGAGTATAAGCTGATTGATTGATAATAAATCGGGTAAAGGATGGGTAATCGTCCCGTGACTACCGCAAGTGGCATTTTGTCGAGCGCTTTCGTGCTTCGCAAGGCACGTTAGGCCATTTGGTGCCAGCTGTCAGGTAATGGCAGCCGGCACCTTATGGGTGGCTTGATAACTTCTGACAGTAAGGCCCGATACTGTTTTACAATCCTCCACCAATCCGGACTTGGTCCCCGTGGTGGAGTATGGCCTAACCTTCCTGCGATGCAGAAAAAGACCCGTGCCCCAGCAGTGGCGCATACAAGGGTTGATATCGATATCGATACCTGAACGGCAGGCAATTTGACGGCAAACACAGAGGAACACTTTTGAACAGGTAAGACCGAAGCAGTAGGTTCCAGTAGGTATTGCTTCCGTTTTACTTATTTTGTGCCAGTCAGCAGCAGTTTAGACCTCTTTTGTTCACTTCCCAAGTTGGGCAGTATGAAACATTGTTGCGGTCTCATTAAATTTTTTTCTTCCTTTTTTATTGCGTTTTGTCGCTGGCAAATTATGAAAATTACCCCAACTAACAGTAAAAAACCGGCTCAGGGCGAGTCGGACTCGTGCACTAAGGGTTCCGTATAAATTTGTAAGGAGGTACCTCCATAAATAGTTTAGGAATAGACTCTTTTTGTACTTACAAAGACAACTGTTGTATGATTTAATTTATCATGGGTTGATACCCATTATGTCTCCACCGAGGGGCACTGGGTACTTCCCTGAGGAAAGTATGGGCCATACCACCACGGGGACCAAGTCCGGATTGGCGGAGGCTTCCAAGACTAATGGCTGGTCTTACTGTCAGAAATTTTCAAGCCGCCCTAAGACTTTGCTTAACGACTGCCATCTATCGACGGCTTCTGATTTGATTACCAATGTATATTTTCAGATTTTTTTCCCTGTATATGTAGTATAAGACGATACCTCATAGTTACAAGCATGTTATGAATTATGATTCCCTTAAGTGTCGAAGTTTACGTATTTTTGTGGCATAAAAGGTAGTAACCTTTTTTTGGGTTAACTACGAAATTAGTTTTTTTTTAAACTTGGGTAGGGACGTATATGGTATTAATTTCTTAACTAAGTAACTTCATTAATTGTGACTATATTGTATTAATTTCAACTCGATATCTGCACGCGTTTTTGTGATAAAGGGTCTTGATAGACAGACAGATAGATGGATTGACGGTCAACAAAAGGGTTCTGTTTATCTTTTTGGGGAACGAAACCCTAAAATCTGAATATTTTACTTCTTCTTTGAATTGTTGTTATTATGTAGTTATTTTCGTTCTAAACGTCTTTAGTTGTACATTTAATATTCAATGAATGGCATCGAAAGTCGTTAAAAATACTATAGGTGCTTATATTTCACACTTTTTTAAGTCATCTGATACAGTCGACAGCATATCGACCTTTACGTTCATTCTACTCGGTGGCGTCGCAAGTAAAATATAAAGGTGGAATGCCAACGTACGCACGCGGGGGCACATTTACACGAATGGCCTGAATCTGGGTGTAATTTCATATATGTGATGTCGTTACCTGGTTACCATAGTACAGGGTATCCTAGTTTTAAACCAAGACAAGTGATGTCTTGGTTTAAAACCTCTTTAAACCATTTTTGTACTTCTTTTTCTATCTATCATTTCGAAATAATTAAATTATGTCACACATTTCGAAATTTCCCTCATTTTCAACATTACAACTTTACCCATCAACTAGACCTGACTGTGCTACCTGCTTATCCGTTTTTATCAATTTTTTTCTGTTTTATTATAAAATAACAATACCTAGCTGCAAATTAAGCAACAGTTGAAGTCGTTTCAGTTTTTATTATTTATAAAAGATACATAACATTACAACGTAACTAATTAGCGTGCACGTATGTAAAGGTTGGCGTGGTCGACTTTACTTCCAGTACAAAATTTTGGTAAATAACTTCCTCTTGTTAACTTTGGAATGGAGTTGTAATTTAAAAGAGGTAGGTACTTAAACATAAACGCACGAATAAATTAACAAAGAAGCACAACAAGACCTCGACGAAGAACCCCAGGAGCCAAAAACCAAACACTGAAAGATTGAAGTCCGACAAAAGATAACGCATCAACGCTACAGCAGCAATTTTCAAACGCAAAACAATGGCCATTTTAATATCGGGGAGCGCAGAAAAGAAGAATAAGTAAGACCTATTGATAATGCAAAAAAATCCCATAATAAATTGCCGAGCGGTCAGTAATAAACAGCGATTTGCTCCGGGCGACTTGGCCGGCTACCAGTGTGGTAAGATGCAAAAACAAAGCAAAAAGTCCCGAGAACAAGTGAGCGAAAGAGTAAAAATAATACTCTTAATATCAAAAGAGGTGCAGCCCGTTAATGCAGCCTTAAGGCTGGTGCCACAATATACAGAAAGGTACAGAAGCACAGGAAAGACTAGTGACGGAGCCAACCAAGCCGTGGGTTTTCTCACTCGATGAATGAGCCGTCAGGATGATATAGGTGCTGGGCAAGCCTACACCTCCTAAAACATTCCAATCGCAGGCACTGCAGAGACCGAGTAGTCCCTTCACTCATCCAGTGTCAGTGCAGATGCCACTGGACGCTGTGTAAGTCTCAGTACAGATTCTTTAGCTTTGTTGGGTATATATAAGCAAAGCAAATTTGAAACTCTTTGAACGTATGGCTCGAAAACAATACCTGAGTATTGATGAATATCGTTATCGCTATTGGAAGTCACCCATTAGATTTTCACACTGCTTTTGGTCTTCCACAAAGGCCACTTTTAAAGCCATGTATTTTTTCATCCTAATTGTTTTTTTCCAGGGTCCCGTACCTCAAAAGGTCTAGAGGCTTTATCTCTAGAAAACGTGGTGCTATCGAGTTGAAATGAAAACTGCATTCAGTCCCCAAGGTCCCTAAAGCACGTAGCAGAGTACCAGCAATTACCAGAAGCGCACGTAGTTTAGTCGAACCGAGTGATTGGAATCAATCACTTAAGTCAAGCAACAACAGTTAGGTGCAGGATGGGTGCATGTTCGGTGACTACCGCTAGTGACATTTTTCCGAGTGCTTAGGTACTTCGCAAGGCACGCTAAGCCATTGGTGCCAGCTGTTGTGTAACGGCAGTCGTTTAGCCATGTCAGAGGCCTTATGGGCGGCTCGATTACTTCTGACAGTAAGGCCCGCTACTGTCTTACAATCCTCCACCAACCCTGACTTGGCCCCCGTGGTGGAGTATGGCCTCACCTTTCTGCAATGCAGCCAGGACTCGTGCCCCAGCAGTGGGGACATACAAGGGTTGATATCGAATCGAAAGTTCCTATTTGTACGGATTTAGTTGTCATCGGAGCCTTCCGTTTAATTTTCGTTTGTGCCGCTGTGTTGCGAACATTGTTTTCTGGAATGCGATTGAGCGAACGAAAAAAACGAAGCGTCAGTTGTATGTATGTACGCTTTTTGAATGTGTGTTCATGTGGTAAGGATCGAATTGGTGCAAGTTGATTCTTTCTAGAGTGTTGTTTTCTTTTGTCTCATTGTGTGCTAGACAATGGTGTAGCGTTTTAAAAAACGGTATCATGATCAAACATCGTGATTAAGCCCGTACTCTCTCTCTTAGAGAAGGCCTGTGCCCTGCAGTGGGACGTTTACAGGCTATCTATAATATAAAAATGAATCGACGAATGCGTTGGTACGCGCAAATCTCGAGAGTAGCTGAACCGATTTCGCGAATACTTTTTTTTCAAATATTCCTCGAAGTACGAGGATGGTTCTTACGGAGAGAAAAATAATAAAATAATTAAATTATCGACTGTATGTCGGTACGAAGATCGCTGGGTCAGCTAGTGTTACATAAAAAATATCAAACAATGTTGCGTGCAGCGGCCCAGAACAAACACGTTGTAGGAAGTGTAATTGTAGTGGGTTCGAATCTCGGCATCTACCATTGACTATATTCTTAACCCGTGCTAAGGACCGCGCACTAACCCGTGCTAAGGACAATTTTAAAAACCTATTAAAAATTCCAACCATGCCAAGACTCGAACCAGCGACATCTGGCTAGCGGTCCAAGCGCTCTCCCAACTGAGCTAATGGGCAAGTGCCGGCATCAGTGAAATTTCGAACCTCTTTACCAATCTACCAATTATCTACCGATGACTTTATTTTCTAAGTTTATTTTTTTTACCTACGTAAGGTACATTTGTGAAGTTTTAGTAGCATTTTCTAACCATTTTCTAACGGTAAAGGAAAACAGCGTGAGGAAACCAGAGTCTCTGGGGTGTTCACACACCACAGCGAGCATGCGTTTAGTTATCACATGTGGAAATTAACCCCATGTTCTCTCTATGACAGAAAACCTGTGCGCTGTAGTGGTTTTTAAGGCACATAAAATATATTCTATGTATACTTTTCATTGGCATTATCGCTAGTCCTAAGTCACATTTATACCCTTTCATGGGCAGGGCTAGAACATTTTTTTTCCTGATTTAGGACTTTATTTCAAAGGTTCAAAAGGGTTAACCCTATACCAGGCAGGAGTGTAATAGATGCCACCTTAAATTGAATCTTATCACTTTGAAATAAAGTCCAAAGTCAGTAAAAAAAATATTCTTACCTATTCTAAATTATTCTTAATTATTAATAGTAAATTAATAAATTATACTATTTTTATTTTAATGCACTAACCCGTGCTAAGGAACACATTTAAAAACCTATTTAGAGGCTAAAAATTTCACCCATGCCGGGATTCGAACCCGCAACCTCTGGCTATCCGTGCCAGCGCTCTACCAATTGAGCCAATGGGCGACTCACGGCATCAGTGAAATTTCGAACCTCTTTACACTATTCTCTGTATTACGTGCAGGTAGTGAGCAGGTAGTTACGTGCAAATAGTATAATCATGTGTGTACAGTGATATCGTTCCGATGTTAAAACCTAACTGCAAAGTAGGTAGTCGGGGCTGTAAGTAATGCAATTTGCTTAAGTCAGATGTCGCTGCCTGTACGTAATACAGAGAATAGTGTAAAGAGGTTCGAAATTTCACTAATGCCGTGAGTCGCCCATTGGCTCAATTGGTAGAGCGCTGGCACGGATAGCCAGAGGTTGCGGGTTCGAATCCCGGCATGGGTGAAATTTTTAGCCTCTTAATAGGTTTTTAAATTAATAAATTACTCTAAATTATTCTTACTAATTATTACCCTGCCCGCGAAAAACATTTTTTGCGTGTTTGCTGTTGGTGTGCCTAATAAACAAAATTAATATTTACATAAAAATAAAATTGTGATACATCGCCAATTCACCTGTAACATCAAGGGATAAGACTTTTATACCATTGGAAATGGTGGTGGTTGCAGATAATAGCATCAAATTATTTCTTCATTAGCAATTAATGGCACGCAACGAAATGGGCACCTCCTAGGTACTTAGTTCGCAAGATGAATGTCTTTATTAACCTCTGTAGCTTAACACCTGTCTTCGCCAAGAGCCTAGCTCATTTGGGCTATGTGTTGTCTGCTTATTTGTCACTGTATGAGCCCTTTCATCTCAGTAAGTGAGAGAAAAATTCAAATTACATAAAATACACTCACGCCCGTATCTGACTCTACCGCTAACTACCACTGTGTTGTCTGCAAATTTGTCACTGCATGAGCCCTTTCATCTCAGTAAGTGAGAGAAAAATTCAAATTATATAAAGTACACTTACGCCCGTCTCTGACTCTACCACTAACTACTACTGTGTTGTCTGCTAATCTGTCACTGCATGAGCTCTTTGATCTTAGTAAGTGAGAGAAAAATACAAATTTCGACTGTCGAACGGGACAGGCCAAGAACAGTCAGTAATAAAACAATGTTCCTCCAGCTGAACAGAGCACGGATTCAGCGCCATTAAGCGTCAAGTTCAGGGGTCATGTCGGCCGATTTGTCGCGCATAACGAGCTCTTCGTGCGAGCCGCGGCCGGGCGCCCCGCTGACACGCATTTGTTTAGGGCTGGGAAGCTACTAAGGATCGGGGCACACTAGGAGCGGATTTTTCGTATTTTTTCTTCATTGCATGAAGATGTAGACGAACAGACAAACGCTGAAGAAGGAAAAGAAGACAAATGAGTAAAAGGAGAAGAGAAAGAAAAGCAGATTGTAATTTGGTTGACTGATCGCTTCGTGTGTGCTGCGGCCGGGGCGCCCTGCTGACACGCATTTGTTTAGGGCTGAGAAACCACCAAGGATTGGGGTACATTAGGAGTGGATTTTTCATTCTGTTTTTTATTTCGTGAAGAGGTAGGCAAAGAGACAAATTCTGTAGAAGGAGAAGAAGAATAAAGTATAAAGTAAAGTAAGTAAGACGAAAGGGTAAAAAAATAAATGTAATGATGTAGCTGATTGAAATTACGATGGCTAATTTGTACGTGCGTACGTGGTAGGAACGGGCTGAAGTCAGCCGCTCCGCTGAATTTGTTTAGGACTGAGAAGCTAGCCACGACTGGGGTACTCTAGGAGGGATTATCATATTTTATTTTTCATTTAAAGGAGAGGTATGCGGGCACTATACAGGAAGAAGACAAAAATGTGAAAGGTAGAAAAGTCAAAGAAGATAGAAATTTGGATGGCTGATTTCCGTGTTTTCCGTGCTGCAGCCGGACGCCCCGCTGAAATCCAATTGTTTAGGACCGGGAAGCTGTTCGCACACTAGGAACGGAGTGATGTTTATTTATGTTCTATTTTTCTTTCGTAAATAGACTTGCCAACACGCAAATGCTGAAGAACTAAACAAGAGAACAAAAGACAAAAAAGGAGGGGACAAAGATATTTTTGTTTTAAAGATTTTGCTTTTAGCACGGTTTTATTTATTTATTCACACTTTACAAAAAATGTCTCTGTTTTATATAGACATATATTTTTTTGAATTCTGTTTTTACACGTAAAATCTCAACCTGGCACAGATTTACGTTGATAAACTGCTCCCTGTGCACCCCCAACCTAAGTGCAACAGAAACGCGCGCCTTGGCGACTAACTAGCGGACAAACTATCGGTTATCCATAAAGTTTTATTGTGTTTTCTTTTTGACAAATGCCCCCGAGTGCCTGTCATTAATACATTCACGGGCCTGCCTATTGTAGCTGGCTGGTTAGTGGGTAAGGAGTTTAATTCTTGTTCTTGAATCTTACAAAGAGGTATGTTGTAGGAATACCAATTCCCTTCGCTATTTTTAAGACGTGCTATACGTTAGTGAAGTTATACTCGCAGTAGCGATACCACTAGCAGAACGGTAATGGTGAAAGAAAACATACATTCAGGCCCAGTGCGGTGATCGAACCTGGTCTCTGCCTACCCCGCTGGGTTACAAGCCTGATGTTATGTATGTGTGTATATATGTATAATTAGTGACGTGGTAGCGGCGCATTAAACTGCCGCTTTCTCAATCGGGAGGTCGTAAGTTGTAATGACATTTTAAAAAACCTATTTAGAGGCTAAAAATTTCACCCATGCCGGGATTCGAACCCGCAACCTCTGGCTATCCGTACCAGCGCTCTACCAATTGAGCCAATTGGCGACTCACGGCATCAGTGAAATTTCGAACCTCTTTACAATATTCTCTGTATTACGTACAGGCAGCGACATCTGACTTAAGCAAATTGCATTACTTACAGCCCCGACCACCTACTTTGCAGTTAGGTTTAACATCGGAACGATATCACTGTACCCACATGATTACACTATTTTTATTTTTAATGCACTAACCCGTGCTAAGGAACAAATTTAAAAACCTATTTAGAGGCTAAAAATTTCACCCATGCCGGGATTCGAACCCGCAACCTCTGGCTATCCGTACCAGCGCTCTACCAATTGAGCCAATGGGCGACTCACGGCATCAGTGAAATTTCGAACCTCTTTACAATATTCTCTGTATTACGTACAGGCAGCGACATCTAGCTGAAATAATTTGCATCACTTGCAGCCCCGAGTACACTGTGCAGTTAGGTTTAACATCGGAACGATATCACTGTACCCACATGATTACACTATTTTTATTTTTAATGCACTAACCCGTGCTAAGGAACAAATTTGAAAACCTATTTAGAGGCTAAAAATTTCACCCATGCCAGGATTCGAACCCGCAACCTCTGGCTATCCGTACCAGCGCTCTACCAATTGAGCCAATGGGCGACTCACGGCATCAGTGAAATTTCGAACCTCTTTACAATATTCTCTGTATTACGTACAGGCAGCGACATCTGACTTAAGCAAATTGCATTACTTACAGCCCCGACCACCTACTTTGCAGTTAGGTTTAACATCGGAACGATATCACTCTACCCACATAATTACACTATTTTTATTTTTAATGCACTAACCCGTGCTAAGGAACAAATTTAAAAACCTATTTAGAGGCTAAAAATTTCACCCATGCCGGGATTCGAACCCGCAACCTCTGGCTATCCGTACCAGCGCTCTACCAATTGAGCCAATGGGCGACTCACGGCATCAGTGAAATTTCGAACCTCTTTACAATATTCTCTGTATTACGTACAGGCAGCGACATCTGACTTAAGCAAATTGCATTACTTACAGCCCCGACCACCTACTTTGCAGTTAGGTTTAACATCGGAACGATATCACTGTACCCACATGATTACACTATTTTTATTTTTAATGCACTAACCCGTGCTAAGGAACAAATTTAAAAACCTATTTAGAGGCTAAAAATTTCACCCATGCCGGGATTCGAACCCGCAACCTCTGGCTATCCGTACCAGCGCTCTACCAATTGAGCCAATGGGCGACTCACGGCATCAGTGAAATTTCGAACCTCTTTACAATATTCTCTGTATTACGTACAGGCAGCGACATCTGACTTAAGCAAATTGCATTACTTACAGCCCCGACCACCTACTTTGCAGTTAGGTTTAACATCGGAACGATATCACTGTACCCACATGATTACACTATTTTTATTTTTAATGCACTAACCCGTGCTAAGGAACAAATTTAAAAACCTATTTAGAGGCTAAAAATTTCACCCATGCCGGGATTCGAACCCGCAACCTCTGGCTATCTGTACCAGCGTTCTACCAATTGAGCCAATGGGCGATGTTTCAAATTTCACTGATGCCGTGAGTCGCCCACTGGCTCAATTGGTAGAGCGCTGGTTCGGATAGCCAGAGGTTGCGGGTTCGAATCCCGGCATGGGTGAAATTTTTAGCCTCTAAATAGGTTTTTAAATTTGTTCCTTAGCACGGGTTAGTGCATTAAAAATAAAAATAGTGTAATGACATTGTTTTCTAAGTTATGTACATTTGTGAAGTTATGATAACAATATCACTCGCTGACTGTGAAGGAAAACATTGTGAGGTAATCTGAGTGTCTAAAGCGTTCATATACCTCAGCGCTTGAAAATTCCAATCCGCGGTGAGCTCGCCCTGTGCCCTAGTACACTCTGAAGACTTTCACAACCAAGGCAATTCACAGTTTAATATAACAATTTATTTTTCGTATTCGATTCTTAAAATCATTTTTTTTTATTAGCCATGGCTGTCTCTCTGCCATTATTCCAATTTATTATTCTGTCGATTATTGGGCTATACAATATGCATATAATTTTCATAGAAATGGGGCTCAGGACATAAATTCTGTTTCTGTTCGTAATCAATCGGATCACGTGTCACACTACATGCCGGGATTCGAACCCTAAGCCTCCGGATTGTGAAGCCGGTGTTTACCGTTCAACTACCACCGAGACATGAAATAAGATTCGCTAATCTATAAAATTTGTTAAATAATTACGACTCAGTGGTTTTTAAGTACAGCATTATAGCCAAAACACACACCAATAACGAGCATAGAGATCAAAATGTTGTTCCTCACAACGGAGGCAATAAATTACAGGCAAACAACACTCAGCGGCTCCATATTAATATCGCAAAACTGACTTTAAAAACGTGGATTCTCTTGTAAAGTGACACTAAGTTACGTGACGAAAAATCTGAACTATTGTGCGTTTACATTCATTATGTAAACGTGATGACAAATGTAAACGATTTCACAATCTGATGATTTAATTTTTTTTCTGCTTTCATAACATACTATATTAAAAATATTATCCCACTGAATGGATCAATTCAAATAACATAATTTCAAGCTAATTTTTAATATTTGAATGGTTTAAAAACACCTGCCAACTAACTGGAGTCACTGCAAAAATCAAGTGTAAAAGTCGGAATATTGCATCTCAGAATAAATGATTGTCTAGTTGACAAACAGTAAATACCATATTTAGTAACACGGAAGAAGAAAATAATTGCCCTTGTTAGAGGTTTGGAAACGCAATTAATATCGTCTTTCAATCTTGCTTATATATAAGTAAATAGAAATAACCTTACTATATAATATTTACTTACTGTACTGACTCTCCACCCAAAGCATGTCTTGGCCTCAAGAAACAAGAAATCACCACTCTTGTCTCTCTCTGACTCTTGCCCTGCTCGGTCTCCTGCCCTGCTCGGTCTCCTGCCAGTTCTCTGCCTGGTGCTCATACAGGTCCTTGGCTACTTCGTCCTCCCAGTGATATCTGAGGCGGCTGACTAGCCTTTGGCCGCTCGGTAGGTGCAAATTTGTTTTTTTTCACTGCCCGATGCTCTCCCATCTGACCTAAGAGACCGAGCCAACGGATACGAGAGATCTGTCACACAAGATCTTTCCTAGTATGAACTCCAGCCTCTCACATATGAATAAGTCCCGATTACTCAAATTGTATATATTTTGTGTTTAGAATCCTTTGGGACAGAGAAAGAAATAAATAAATTACGTGCTAAAAAAATACTTAAAGTCTGTTAGCTTATAGAATATACCTCGGCTACTATCGGACAGAATCGGATATATTCGTCTAACAGAAATATTGGGACTACAATTACACTTAACTTTACATAAGTTTTTAAAATAGTAAAGATTTTTTTTATAGAGAGCAGGAAGTAGTATTACACTTGGGTGCTTTCGGCGAAAACCGAAGCTAGAGCCCGAAGTTTATTCTAAAAATTAACAGACTGTACTGAGAGATCATTTGTATTTCTAAATCTGTCCATTTTCGGAAGAGACTCCCCGAATCCCGACGCCACGCACCGCGCCTAACGTGTCGCCATCGAAAACTGCACTAAATCACCCTTTAGCCGCAACAAGTTTGCAATAAGCAAACAGATAAATAAACAAAGGAACGGGTCGCAAAACAATAAGCCCGGCCGGTGAATTCCTGACGTTTTTATCATGAGTCTGAGGAACAAAGGCTGAAGCTTCCTGGCAGGCTCGCATCTCCATTCTAGTGCTTCGAGTTTGCTCCGGCGTGACCCAAGTTATAAGAGATTTTACATTTCCAATATCGTCGTTCACTATTAGAATATTTTCGAGACTTAATCGCGTAGTAATTTTTTGCTATTTTACCTCGACGTTTCAACGACGTTACAGTCATTGTGGTCACGAGAAGACTGATGGCTAGTGCCCGGTCGCATCTTCAGCTGATAAGGTTTCAGACCACTGATATTCTAATAATGTATTTAAAAAAACGTTATCATCGTTCATATTGCAAAAAGTCCCATGTCAAAAAAAAATACGTTTTTTCCCCAAATTTTAATGAAAAATTTAAAAATTATGAATTACGAAGATAGTAAGCCATCATAATCCTTGATTAATAATTAATCAAGGATTAATCAGGAAGAGACCCGTGCCCCAGCAATGGGGACATACAAGGGTTAATAACGATAACAATAACGAACGATCATAATCCTTACTCCTTAGGCTGAAACTATAATTTCTTACACTTACATTCGGAATCAAGATTTCCTTCAATTTAAATGAAAAAACGAAAATCATGTTTTTTGGACATATGACATTTTGCAATATGATTCAATATGACGTCTGATTGCCAAAGGTCTGGATCTTTGGAAATCACACTCAATTCGACCCAGAATTCGAAGAGAATTTGACCCACCACTGGTGGTGGGTCAAATTCTCTTCGAATTCTGGGGCCACCGCACAATTGTACACATGGCCTCAGTCTGAGTGTATTTCCAAGATCGTGATATCCTTAACTTAATTACTTTCTATGTTTGCGATGTCCTTTTGGTTATAATAGCACAGGGTATCCACACAACAGAATCACTCGTCCCGGTCCCAAACTAAAATACCCTGTGGTTTGGTAACCAGAAAAAGTACATCGTGTACAGGGAAGTTAGTTTCATGGCCCAATGTGAAACTGTCAAATTAATGAAACAACCGAAGTGAACAAGAGTACACAAAAATATTGTACTTCGCATTGGGTGACAACAACGGATAATCGAACTAAAAATGAACTAAATCTACATGGAGTTTACACAGAACAGCAATCTAAAAGAGCAATAACAAGAATTGCAAAACAATTGGAGAGTACCCAGTAGTGAGTTACAGATATAATTAACAACAAATATGATGCTTCTGACAATTCGTAATGACTGGTGCCAAGCGCGAGTACAGTGTGCACGTGTGCACACTACTGTGCAAGGTGGACTTGCACTTGAGCCAACGTTCTATAACATAAAATTTACATACAGGCATATACATTGCTTCTGGTCCCACACTAGGATACCCTGTGTCGTGGGAACCAGTGACAACGACGTCACAAACTTAAACATCTAAGACCTGTGGTTTTTTTTGTCTCCAGCCGGGATTTGAACCCGGAACCTCTTGCATGGTATGCAGATGCGCTACCGCTACACCACAGAGGTCTTCAAATGGTGTACATCATTACTTATTGTCTGTAAGAGACATACGCGTTGTCACTCAATACTAAATAGTGAAAATCGAATAGCCTACTAACTTGATATTGACAGAAAGTAGATCTTTGTTAACAAAGTTTTGTTGCTGCTTTTCAGGATGGCTGCTTCACAGGTCGTGATCCGTTTTCGAGGAATAACATTGTATCTAACTCTTAACAACTTAACCAAATTTCTCGCACTAGACCACTCTGCGAAATTCAGGATTCTATTATGTACATCGCCATTGAGTTGAGTGACGTTGATTTTTACTTTTTTTAAGCTACTCCAGCGGTTAAATCCGTGCATATTTTGACACTTTGTAGTCGTCTAAATGCTTAACTCGATGGAGTGGAATAGTACGTAATAGAAAGGCTGGTCTCCTTCTTCCCTGGACCCAACCTACAGCATCCAGCATCTCCCCACTTGGACCAAGCGCCACACATCAAGTATCGTAAGTACATTAACTTACAATAGAGGTGGACGTTCTATTCATCGGGGCGGCCATGTTCGGCTGACGAGCGCGCGTGACTGCACTGGGAATCAACGGGCCTTACTGGTCCGGTTAATAGCTGCTGAGATAGTGTGAACAACATCGGTATTGACCATCCAAGTAATCAAGCAAGTGTCATTAAATCAAATCAAAGCACTGTAGTCAAAATTATACAGAAATTGTGACTTAAGGAACGTTTCAAGTATCTAGATCATTTTAGAGAAAAAATTGACACAAAACCTCCTTTTGGACTGTTAGAGGATCTTTGGGCTCATCGATATAGCCAAGCTGTAATTTTATATTAAATCGGCCTAATCACGATTATTTATTAGGAAAATGTAATTACTTTAATTGCTGACGTTTCGACTACGTTGCAGTGGCCGTGGTCACGGGTAGGCTGAAGTGGCGAACGCAATCGGTTATGGTAGCGAAGGCAGGTGGTCTACCCTCAAGTGACTTAGTTTCTTGCAGCGGACTGACCGCAACAATCAGCACGTCCGCAGACTGGTCCGGTGGTAGGTCGTGTGATATTTACTTAGCACTAGATTCCCCGTGCTTGAATGTTTAAACCCATCCTTTTCATTGAGTGAAACTGTCTTAATTAAGAAGAAATGCGCAAGTCATATGCCGTATATGCTTAGAGATTTGGGACAATCGGCCAATGACGTACATTGTTTTCCGGCGGTGTTGAAGATGTTATGAGACTATTGAAATGATGGTCTGACTACTGATACTCTACACAATCTTGAGCACGGCACTGTGATGAAATGAAATCATGTTTACCTAGAACTCCGAACCATGCCTTTGGTAAATATCATACCAGCAATTTACATAATATGGCACTCACCATAAATTTGTCCTTTATATTTTGAATACAAAAGAGAACTGTCATATCTATTACGAGTATTTATTGAAAATTGTCAGGGAGCTATGCTAATATTGTGCCTATCCCTTGACGTTCAAGTTCCAGGCAGGAACTTCAAAAGTAATTAATATTTTTCGAGCAAAGTGGTACTGTAATAATGCCGTTATTACATGGTTCTACCACGTTGAAGCAATGGAACAACTTGAACGACTTTGCTGATTTCCACAGTGATTTACGTATACGTCAATGGCATTGAAAATCATAGCTTTCAATGAAATTGAGCTCGGCATTGAAATGTACTACGACGTTTCCATGCCATTGAAGCAATGAAATTGCAAGCAATATTGAACCGTTTAATATAAATTGACGTTACAATGCGACTGAAGCAATATTAAATCGTGCAATATATGTTTCAATGTGATTGAAAAAATGAGATTGAAAGCAACATTGAACTGTGTAATATAGTTTGACGTATCAACGCGATTGAAGCAATGAAATTAAAGCAATAGTTAACCGTGTAATGTAATGCATGTCTCAATGTAATTAAAAGCAATATTAAACCATGCAAAATAGCTTAAAAAGACTTCTGATTTGTAGCGTATCGGAAACGACTAATTTGAGTCTCACACCATTCAGGATGACCTGCGGTGCCATTCGAAGTATTGATCCTACCTTTAATAATTAAAAGGACTGTTTCTCCATCCAGCATAGCTGCACACCCTGTACATTATCAGCCACACCCGTTTGTCACACCTTCCGTCTCCGCTCACAGGTGCAGTCTCCGTGCAGCGTCCGTGCGGCGGCCGAGCAGCGTCCGGCAGAGGGCGCGCTGATTGCCGCATTGTGCCGCTCACAATAACTCGATTAGTGCTGCAACTGGCGACGCCAGACCCCATACCTGCCAGCTTGGTGTGGATAAGACGAAAGTTTGTTGCGAAGCAGCATTCCGAAAAGCAGTTCGATATCAACCCTTGCATGTCCTCACTGCTGGGGCACGGGTCTCTTCCTGCATCACAGGAAGGTTAGGCCATACTCCACCACGGCGGCCATGTCGGGTTGGTGGAGGATGGTAAGACAATGGCGGGCCTCGGAAAAAAGTCAAGTGGCCATTTTTCGCTATTAGCTGTAGTCACGGGACGGTCATCCATCCAGCTCCTGACCGCTGTTGCTTGCTTAACTCAAGTGATTTATTCCCAGCCGGAGTAGTACGATGGCACGAGCCACGCGTTTCTTGGAGCTAAATTGTCATGTATTGACTATTAATGTGTGGAAAGCCGCGACGTTTGACATTTAAAATGCGCGAATAGCGTCGTCATACTACCCAGGCCAGTGTTTGCTTAAAACTATTATAAAGTTTTTTAGGGACTATTCTTAATGATTATAGATATATTCTTAAAACTATAATATTAGATCTATCATCACTGTGGAAAACCCTTATAACTTATTATAGTAGTCGGCCCATAGTCTAGACGGCCTCGGTGGCGCAGCGGCTTGGCACGCTGACTGTAAAACCGAAGGTCTCGGGTTCGATCCCCAGCCGGGTCAAACTAGGAAACGAACTTTTCTTGTTTGTCTCGGGTCTTGGATGTTCTCTATGTATTTATTGTATTAAATCTATCGTCGAGTTAGCACCTAAAACACAAGTCATTTAGTTGTACTTAGTATAGGGCTATCGAGATCTGTGTAATAAGTCCATGAATATTTATATTTATTTATTTTTTATATTTAGATATGCCATTACGGAATAAAAACAGTTATCTGTGAGATACCGAAAAAGGAGTTTTTTACAAGTTGTTTTGCTATGTATACCAGGTAATTTATTGTGTATATCTATGCACATCATGTAGCAATTTTAGATGTAATTGTTTATGCCTGGTCAGTGTGAATCTATGAATAAATAAACGAACGAACGAACGGAAGAACGAACGAATGAACGAACGAATGAATAAACGAACAAACGGACGAATCAATGAATAAATGAATTGAATTCACTTAATGACTTTGTTATTGTAATGCTTATTTTCGCTACCTACTTCTTTACCTTCCCTTTTGTTCGTACACAAACACAGCTGTCCTCCAGCCATGTAATTTTTTACGTACAATTTTTTTCTCAAAGCGTCCTATCCACACCCACAGGCACATCCACTCCGCCCTTCCCGGACAACCTCCCCAATTAGGCGTCGAACGCTGCGACGCCAGCACAAAGGCTTAGATAATGGTCAGTTAACTCAGTTCCGAAGATAGTTCACTTAGAACTTAACTTTATCAAGGCGCAATTAAGCTCGGACCTAATTGAATGCTCTCACGGCTCTGTATCACAATTAGCGACCTTGTGAACTGGACTGTATCGATTCGCCGGTGCAAGTTTCATATTGATTTAGGAATATTTCACAGGGAGCGTCGTGGGTAGACCACTGGTCTTGAGTGTGTGAGGTTTGTTTGGGTGCTCCCATTAATGTGTACACTTAATAAGAAAAAGCATTCTATACAATCTTGAACATACCTACAGGGTTACCTCTCCAAAGAATAATTCTTTAAACACGCACATGTAGATTTGACCGCTTTTTTATTTGTTATTTGTTATGTGTAGTTTCCTAGTTTTTAATTTTTTTTCTAGTCTGTAGTGTCGTCGTAAATACAGTAGAACGAAAATAAATAAATCGAACTTCGTACATAACTCAAGTTCAAACGTATCGAAGTTTTCTGTACAAATAGTTACATAAGTACACGGAATGGACGGAGCCTCAGACTTGGCCCTCGTGGTGGAGTATGGCCTAACCTTCCTGCGATGCACTAAGAGACCCGTGCCCCAGCAGTGGGGACATGCAAGGGTTGATGCCGACCAACTTATAAATAAAAGGAAAATTTGGTACAACACCTTTGAACTTGGTTTGACGAAGTTATATATTGAAATTCCGCATTTTATTTTACCGTTTTTCTGTAGGGTTAATGGATTTGCTTTTCTTATCTGACTGACTGAAAATTAGCCAAACCCAACATAAGTTTCTATACTCAGCGCTTGCTGAGTCAGCTACCATTTTTCCGTTTTCCTCTTCGGGAATATTAATCTTCATGACATAAAACAACTTAAATTTAAATTTAAATTTGTTCCTTAGCACGGGTTAGTGCATTAAAAATAAAAATAGTGTAAACATTTTTTAAACTTTTGCTTAATGATAACAGTTTCTTCAGTCTCAAATAATATTATCAGTATGGAAAACGGTCTTGAGGTGTTTGTTAAATCAAAAATACCATGTTTAATACAGAACTTCCACAGCCTTTGTTATCAATAGATAAAGAATTGCAATAAAGATTCCAAATTATTAAACCCAGATCCCGTTAAGTTTTACAACTCTAATCCTAGATTACACCTTCTTACCCATTGTTTGATACACAATCGCACTTTTATGTCCAATAAGGAGAACATTTTATATGACGTCCACACTATTCCACAAACCAGAGTGTAACAGAAGATTCACTTCAGCCAGAAGATTCACTTCAGCCCGCATAAAAATTAAATTTTAGAAGCTAGAATTTTATTGACCTATAAAATTATGCAGATGACGTTGCCGTAGCTTCTCGTCTAGCAATAAATGAAATTAAATTAAAGATAAATAGATAAGCACTCAATGGAAAAACTGAATGAATATTTCTTAAAAAATCAAATTAATAATATATGATGTATTGTATTTTCTAAGGTTAACACGAGCACTAGACATACTTAAAACTGTTTTTATACGGATTTATGCTCGTTTATTACATTTTTACAATTTTCCAACGTTTCGGCACTTTTACAGGTGCCGTGATCTCGGATGACTGAGATGGTAGGCGTCTTTTTGAAAGCATTAACGGTTAGTTTACTACCCTCAGCAAAATTACAAAAGTTTGAAGTATATGATGTACCTCCTGTTAATGGTTATGCTTTGATTAGGTTATTTTCTTCTGAATTGTGAAAACGTGTTTTATATAATATCAGGTGATCGAAGATAAAAATAGACAAAATATTTTTTGGGTATTTATTGCCTATACTTAACCTTAACCTCTCCGGCGACTCGGTTACGTACCTTAATAATTGTAAATTTTGACTTAAAATATTTGACATTTCGTTATTATTAATTATAAACGCATTGTGTCTGGTTGTGAGCCCATTTTAAGATGCCATACGATAAATAAATTACCTGAGATTAAATATATAACCCTCACATTTTAAGACAGAAACTAAAATAATATACCAATCAACCAAAATGTGTCCTGGCTCTTCAAAACTCATTTACAAACCATTCATTCGTACGGAGACATTCCGTGAAGTTTTAATTGGAATTAAAATTCGACGTTGAAAAAATACAAATTAAATATTACGTTCGATTTTTTCCGAAATTTCACTAATAGACAAATTGCAATATGATTTAAATAGAATCACCGATTTTATTTAAATCAATTGCGTTCAGCTATGGCGTTATTAATTATACAAAGAGAACACTTTATTGTACATAAAAAAAGAAATTACACAGATATTTTCAACCTAAAAGACAGATTAACAAACAGGACAGAATTATTATTACTGACAGAAGCGCTTGCTCCTTAAACAACAACAGACGCGGAAGACGGTCAGGTGCAGAATGGGTGACCCTCTCGCGACTACCGCTACTGGCATTTTTCTGAGCGCTTCTGTGCTTCGCAAGACACATCAAGCAGGTGGTGCCGGCTGGCATGTAATGGCAGTCATTAAGCCATGTCAGAGGCCTTATGGGCGGCTTGATAACTTCTGACGGTAAGGCCCGCCACTATCTTACAATCCTCCACCATCTCGGTCTTGAACCCCGTGGTGGATATGGACTTACCTTCCTGCGATGCAGTAAGAGACCCGTGCCCCAGCAGTGGGGACATGCAAGGGTTGATAACGATAACGATCGTGTGTCTGCCCGCTGCGGGAAACTAAAAGGGACTTGAGGGTAGACCACCTACCCCTCAAGTAATAACGATTTTACCTAATAAATAATCAAGATTAGATCTGTTTAAGGAAAACGAAACGGAACGCGAAAAACTGCAGGCAGCTGCTGGATGCGGCAAGCTGAAGACAGGGCGCTATGGCGCTCATTAGGAGAGGGCTATGTCCAGAAGTGGACTACATAATATAGCCTGAAGAAGAAGAAGAAGACCTGTTTAATATATAATTGTATAAGCATCGCGAATCATTAATAAAGTAGAAGTAATTAATGTTGATGAATTTCGTGGAATCCCTAATTACAATATTTCTGTATTGCACCGACTACCCGTCTCTAATTTCCTTCTTGTCTACGTCTATGGTTGCCTGGAAGAAATAGCTTTTAGTAATAAGGCCGCTTTTAATAATAAGGTGTTACTGTAATTTCTGTGTGCAATAAATAATATTCTATCTATCTACAGTCTATTTATTCTTACTTGTCCAATTTAGTAAACAAGATTCTAACCTTAAAATTGAGATTAGATGCCTAAAATAGACATTTTCTTGCAAATATATGAACTATCATGAACTATGTTTATAAAATTGGCAGCGTGTTATCTAAAAGAGTGTTCCAGGTTACTTCATTTATGGAAGTTTTGGACTAAAAAGTCACACTTTAAGGATAGCATCTTTTTTACTACATTGGACAAGTATGAATAAATAGACTATATCTATGAAACGAAAGATATCTTTCAGGATTCAGTCAAGCGACGAATCCCGGTAAAAATATTTGGTTGAGCAGCAACAGAAGACTAGACCTTCTAATCCGTATCATTATGTGTGACAGCCAATAAAATAATCCCCAACAATTCAGTTTTTAGTACCACTGCTGACAGGAGTCGTAAAAAAGCTTGATATTTATATTTGCAAATTTTCGTTTGAAGAAATCAATTCAAATTAAACTTTATTGCCGATGTGGTAGAATCGAATTTACGCTGTTGGCTTGTGACGCCGGTATTGAGTTACACTTTTACGAGGTTGTTTAAGTTAGTTGTTAATGGAAAATAGACTAATTTTGTGGAAAGTTAGTTTGCCGTTATGCGAGGTTTATTATTTGGATGCCTCGATCTTTTGACCGTCTGGTCTGACTACCGGAATGTAAAGCAATAAAATCTAAATGTAATTGATAACGACTGAATTCCATACTTTGAACGATAATTTGCTGTTCCACTTTGTGTTTTGGGCTTTCGTTAAGGGGAATGCAAATTTATTCATTCAAATCAAGCTAATTAATTTAAACCTATAGTCTAAAATTATTTCTACCTATAGTTACGTACATTTGCGAATTTGTAGTCGCAATACCACTCGTTGACGGTGTTGGCTCCGCACGTATTGACTAGTCTTTCCTGTGGGCTAGGCCGACTATGCTGTCAGGATGTTATGGATGCTGGGCAAGCCTACACCATCTATAAAACCTTGTCCCAGGCACTACAGGGTCGGATTGGTCCCTTCACCCATCTAGTGTGAGCGAAGATACCACTGGACGCTGTGTAAATCATCTCATTAAGTAGATGCAAAAAAAGCCAATATTTTTTTTAATTCTAAAATATTTGAAACAAAAGTGGCTGGCAATCAGACGTGCTAACAAAATAGTTTGTTAATTAATATATTTCTTTTCATGTTTTTTTATTTTAGGTATTCCTTTACATGTTTGTTGAGAAGATAATACATTTCACTAATCTACAAAACAAATAAAATTAAATAAATACAGATTAATCTTAATAATCTATAATAGAAGTTTATTGGTAATGAACACAATAAGGATTAAATCCTTAAAACATCTACTGTCATATATAAAATATTTGTATCAGAATTATAAAGTAATAAGAATATTTGATAATAAAACAATATAATTAGAATTTAAACGTCATAGGGAATTTATAAAGGTTCCATATAATTTTTAAGGCTGCGTGCCCTACAGGGTCCACAAAGATCCATATTTTTACCTAAGTCACCTCTATATACTTGTGGAATACAATAAATTTTTCTCTGGCGTACTATAAAGACTAATCTCATCTTTATAAAACTAATTGTTTTCTAGTATAGTCGACAGCAGCATTAATCGTACGAGTCAAGCGTTATGTATGGCTAAAATGACAATATTTGACAGTTAGTGTACATGAAAATCGTATCTAATGACGTTAAAAAACGCTACTCGCATCATTGTGCTGCCTATGCAGGGCAACCTTTACATTTTTGTCGCAAAGTCACTAGTAACTTAACTGAGTAGAGTGCACGCGTGTAAAGGTTGATGTGCTGTCGACTTTACTTCCCATGACACGGTTAGCCAGAGCGCGTGGATTCGAGTATTGGCACGGGTGGAATTTTTTGCCTCTAAATAGGATTTTACTTCCCCTTCCATTCTCCACTTCAATGATATCGAAGTGCAGAATGGAAGGAAGTCGGAAGAAAATACTACTAAGCTCACCCACAAAATGTTTTTGCTGCAATGATTTTTTTTTCTCAATTCGATCCAATTATAAATAAATAAATAATAAATATTCATGGACATATTACACAGATCTTGTTCGCCCTATACTGAGTAAAACTAAATGACTTGTGCTAGGTGCTAACTCGGCGATAGATTTAATATAATAAATACATAGATAACATCCCATGTATCGTTTATGTATGTGTATCAACTATAAAATAATATGTTATCTAATATTGTTTAGTTGCGCCGACTACCCGTATTTCAGTTTCCGTTTCTTCTTTTCCGTCAATGGTTGTCTGGAAGAAATTACTTTTAGTAATAAGGCCGCCACTTGTACTGTACTGTTATTTTATGAGTCTCTTATGTAATCCTTGGTGTACATGCAATAAAGAATATTCTATCTATCTATCTATCTATCTATCTATCTATCTATCTATCTATCTATCTATCTATCTATCTATCTATCTATCTATCTATCTATCTATCTATCTATCTATCTATCTATCTATCTATCTATCTATCTATCTATCTATCTATCTATCTATCTATCTATCTATCTATCTATCTATCTATCTATCTATCTATCTATCTATCTATCTATCTATCTATCTATCTATCTATCTATCTATCTATCTATCTATCTATCTATCTATCTATCTATCTATCTATCTATCTATCTATCTATCTATCTATCTATCTATCTATCTATCTATCTATCTATCTATCTATCTATCTATCTATCTATCTATCTATCTATCTATCTATCTATCTATCTATCTATCTATCTATCTATCTATCTATCTATCTATCTATCTATCTATCTATCTATCTATCTATCTATCTATCTATCTATCTATCTATCTATCTATCTATCTATCTATCTATCTATCTATCTATCTATCTATCTATCTATCTATCTATCTATCTATCTATCTATCTATCTATCTATCTATCTATCTATCTATCTATCTATCTATCTATCTATCTATCTATCTATCTATCTATCTATCTATCTATCTATCTATCTATCTATCTATCTATCTATCTATCTATCTATCTATCTATCTATCTATCTATCTATCTATCTATCTATCTATCTATCTATCTATCTATCTATCTATCTATCTATCTATCTATCTATCTATCTATCTATCTATCTATCTATCTATCTATCTATCTATCTATCTATCTATCTATCTATCTATCTATCTATCTATCTATCTATCTATCTATCTATCTATCTATCTATCTATCTATCTATCTATCTATCTATCTATCTATCTATCTATCTATCTATCTATCTATCTATCTATCTATCTATCTATCTATCTATCTATCTATCTATCTATCTATCTATCTATCTATCTATCTATCTATCTATCTATCTATCTATCTATCTATCTATCTATCTATCTATCTATCTATCTATCTATCTATCTATCTATCCCAGACCCGAGACAAACTAGAAAAGTTTGTTTACTAGTTTGACCCGGCCGGGAATCGAACACGAGACCTCCCGTTTTACAGTCAGCGTGCCAAGCCGCTGTGCCACTGAGGCCGTCGTTGTTTAAACGTCGTTGTTGCTTTGAAATAACCGAGTTGAATTTGTTGCAAGTTCAACTCAGTTTGTTTCTAAAAAAGGATCACTCAACTCTAATTAACCGACTTCAAAACAGAAGAGGTCGTCAATTCGATGCGTATATTAGGTACTTATTTGCATGGCCATCCCTGCACACTAGAGACGACCAGACCGTCTCCAAGCCTCAACATGTAGAAGACAATCCGATCAGGATAACATAGTAAACTTTATAAACGGTCGCCGCCTCCGCGACGATGTCACTCCGTCACAGTGTGGGGGAAATACAACAAATTGGCACGAAAGCGGCGTATTATGGTGATTTGAGGCTGTGGCTTTAGGCATAAGAGACGCGGATAAGGCACGGCTATTTAAGAAAAGGTAGTTTTTGTTTATTTAAATATCATTCGATATCAACCCTTTATATGCCCCCGCTGTTGGGGCACGGGTCTTCCTGTATCGCAGGAAGGTTAGACCATACTCCACCGGGGGCCAAGTCCGGGTTGGTAGAGGATTGTAAGACAGTGGCGGGCCTTACTGTCAGCAGTTATCAAGCCGCCCATAAGGCCTCCGACATGGCTTAACGATTGCCATTACATGACAGCCGGCACCAACGGCTTAACGTGCCTTGCGAAGCACGAAAGCGCTCAGAAAAAATGCCACTAGCGGTAGTCACGGGACGGCCACCCATCCAGTACCTGACCGCGCCTGTTTTTGTTTAACCCAAGTGATTGATTCCAATCACTCGGTTCCGCTAGGCCACGAGCGCTTCTGCTAGGCCACGAGCGCTTCTGCTAGGCCACGAGCGCTTCTATCATAAATCTATTCTTTCTAGCGCTTCTATACTAAATATCATTCATTATCTTTCACTTATTATCAATGAAACAGAATAAAACAACAGCATACTTAATCGGAGAATAACTTTAATTGACGTTTCTGAATGCGGCGGTCAATAACTATTTGTCACTCGCTTACTCAATATCATCATAATCATCAGCAATTTAGGCCTCCTTCATGGTTACATGAGGTGGTTCATCTTTGATTTAACTAAGTCTTCGTCTCACATGCCGTCTCTCTTGGACGATATTCAAAAGAAAGTGACCGCATGCGAGATAGACCAAGTCTTAGTTAAACCAAGGCTGAACCACCTCATGTATGTCGGTCCCAAGGTCAAAATGGTAAAGATAAATCTACTGTCGACTGTAAACTTGCTTAAATGGTTAAGTCAAGTTGAATGAGGAAAGAGCAAATAAAATTAAATATGCACTTTCGGAGTTTTCGAGACGTTTCGGTCTAATGAACGATTCGTTCAATTTATAAAGGGTTTGATGTAATGAACGGTCGATCTAAAGTTGTCGATCCATTGACAATCGATGTTGTGTTATTCGACTTGACGTAGGGGATGACGTAGCATCCACAATAAATGTATCCGCTCCCGCTACCTCCCATCACCAACAAAGCCTTGCTTAAAGGGCGGCGTGGAAGAGACCCTTTGCGTCGCTTCTACACCTGTTCGGCAGCCCTTTGCGGTCACCCGATTGTCGAATCGAGCTCTAGCACAGAGAAAAGCGTGGAGAAGAAATACGAATTTCTATTATTTTAGTACATCTTTTTCAAAAAAACCTATTTAGAGGCTAAAAATTCCACCCATGCCGGGATTCGAACCCGTGACCTCTGGCTATCCGTGCCAGCGCTCTTTCCAACTAAGCTAATGGGCGACTCACCGGCATCAGTGAAATTTCGAACCTCTTTACAATGTATTAAAGTAATCAAACTATTATCTGTATTACAATTTTACAAATTGTTTTTTTTTTAAATTGTCCTTAGGACGGGTTAATGCATTAAAAAGAGTGTACCTATACATTTTTTTCGTTTACATTTTCTTTTACTTTTAATTTTATGTTATGGTAATATTCTAATTACAATTCCTTTCTCGACAACCAACTCCACTTAATAGAAACCATATTTGTTTGCTTGGATTTTAAATGTTTTAAGCAGATGTTTGCGGAGTGCAAATGAATGAAGTTCATTACTATACAGTTAATAGAGTTATTAATACCTACTTTAAAACTTTGTTTTTTTGTGGTTTTGATTAATATTCAATGTGCATTTTTATACGGCTTTTTACGAGCTTATTAATCAGTGACATACATTTTCAACAGAGAAAAACATATCTTCATATTGACATACTACTTGTAAACAAATACGATCTTACGACCGGCAGCCGAGATGTAATTTATATATCTGTGTTACCTAATATTGTGAACGGTCTATACCTCGACCAAAAAGGGGTCAATTAGCGAAGAGAAAGATAAAAAACACCCGAAACCGGCGTGCGTGGATACAATGACTAATGAATATTTCGATATCAACCCTTGTATGTCCCCACTACCGGGACACGGTTCTTTTCCTGCATCGCAGGAAGATTAGGCCATACTCACCACGGGGGCCAAGTCCGGGTTGGTGGAGGATGGCAAGACAGTGGTGGGCCTTACTGTCAGAAGTTATCAAGCCGCCCACAAGGCCTCTGACATGGCTTCACGACAGACATTACATGACAGCTAGCACCACCGGCTTAACATGCCTTGCGAAGCACTGAAGCGCTCGGAAAAAATGTCACTAGCATTTATTTAATTAAAATTTAATTTCATTTCAATTCTAAAAATAAACTCTTACAATGCAGCGGCCTTTGCCCAACAGTGGGACACAATCGAGGATGCATAAAAAATATCACTTTTTTAAAAGAAGCATCAGCACTTTCGACGGCCTCTGTGGCGCAGCGGTAGCGCATGGTTCCTACCATGCAAGTGGTCCCGGGTTCGAACCCTGGCTGGAGACAAAAAAAAACCCTAGATCTTGGATGTTTACATGTTTGGGATGTCGTTGTTTTTGAACTAAAACTTTCGTAAGCACAACACATTGTAGACTTTTAGTCCGGATTGGTCGGACTTTTCCGATATAACAACACCCGTAAGTAAATCCGGACTAAAAGTCTACAAAGTCGTTGTTTTTGCTTCCCACGACACAGGATAATTATCCTAGTCAGGGCCAGAAGCATGTATGTGCTTGTATGTAAATGTTATGTTTGTTATGTGTTACTCCACACAATTTGCTGTTCCCGATAATCAATTAAACTTAGCTCCGACCACTCAATGACAAGCATATTGGAACCATTGACTGATGATCACTGCATTGTCAGCTGTTTAAAACACGCCGTAAGTAGTACAGATGTAGTATTCTCCTCCGGGAATTATCCTTGGAGAGTTATTCCTGCAGAGTTCCTTGGGATTGTATGGAACTCTATTAGGGAATTTTCAAATCTGGCCTAATGTATTGTAATCAATATTCGCCAAATTCCCTACCTAGCGATTGAACGTGTCTTTTAGGATAACTAGCTCATGGAGACTTTAGGGATGTATCTGTTCTATCCAAGGTCTTTGGCTTGATTCACACTGGAGGCAACCGTACTTAATTTGTACAAAAAGCCTCAGTCTAGGTGTATTTTATGTTGGTGATCTATTTGCCTCGTTACCATAGGATAGGGTATCCTAGTTTGGGACCAAGACAAGTGATTGTGTTAAGTGGAACTTATTTATCTATTCATCCATTGCCTTCACCTGTTCCTGTTGGATCGCCATTAGTATCCAACAAAGGAAATGTCTGTAGATTCTAATGTAAAAATAATATAAACTTACGCCTATATCCCAGAGGGAGGGCCATGTTTCACGATCCGGACGGATCACCTCCGCCTTATCAACGTTCATTAGTCGTTGCATACTACAACTTTTGAAAAAAAAAATATATCTGATACTTTTTATATGAAGTGCTCATAGTCTAGTAAACCTAGTGATTAGTAGAATCAATCACTTGGGTCAAGCTACAACGGGTGCGGTCAGGTGGTGGATGGGTGTTCATCCCGTGACTACCGCTAGTGGCATTTTTTCCGAGCGCATGTTGGTAGCGGCTGTCATTTAATTCCAGTCGTTAAGCCATGTCTGAAGCCTTACGGGCGAGTTGATAACTTTTGACAGTAAGGCCCGCCACTGTCTTAAGAGACCAGGGATTGCCACTTGCCACGCTCCTGATAAACCTCCTATACTTCATCAACATTTATGAGTCATTTTATATCTTGACCTTAAATTTTGAGGTTTTTTTTGTGTTTATGGAAACGTTTTCCATCCAGCGTAAGAAAGGAGCCTGGCAGAGTTTCTACGTATCAGAAATTCTGATGAAGTGACAAGGTTAAATTATCTTGGAAAGTAATACCACGTCTATACAGTGAGTCCTAAAAAACAAACAAAGATTTAATGGCGTTGACAAATTAAATTCTTTCGCAAAGGTCAGGAGTGTGTGAGCTTTTTAAAATTAATTAGCGTTTAATTGCTCTAAAGTGCACTTGAAAAACTAGGACATGTAAGCATTTTTATTTTGTCTTATGACACGCGAGGTGCAAATATTTAATGAAGTACAAAAAGTTATGTGTAATTTTAAATTTTTGGCGGGTACATTTAATTAACTAAGGTGCAAGAGGTGTGAATCTCGTTTAGACGTCGTGTAGTCGTTGGGACATTTGTATCAGATTTGGCCCGGAAAGTTAGGTTTTTACATCGGAATGATATCGCTGTACCTACATGATTATATCCTTTTTTTTTAATGCACTAACCCGTGCTAAGGACAATATGACAATTGAAAAGAATAAAATAATGTAGGTACAGCGATATCATTCCTATGAAAAAACCTAACTGCAAAGTAGGTACTCGGGGCTGCAAGTGATGCAAATTACTTCAGCCAGATGTCGCTACTGTACGTAATACAAAGAATATTGTAAAGAGGTTCGAAATTTCACAGATGCCGGTGAGTCACCCATTAGCTCAGTTGGAAGAGCGCTGGCATGGATAGCCAGAGGTCGTGGGTTCGAATCCCGGCATGGGTGGAATTTTTAGTCTCTAAATAGGTTTTTTAAAATTGTCCTGAGCACGGGTTAGTGCATTAAAAATATGTATATAATCCACTACAATTTAAAATTAAGTAAAATTAAATATTTAAGCTACAGTAAAAATGTCAATACAAAATTAAATAGTTACAAAAAATAGTCACATGTAGGTAGATATATCAAATCAAAGTAGAAAAAACGTAATTACGTTTTACCTAATAAATAATCACGATTAGACCCGTTCAATATACTCGTATAGAGCGGTGGTAGCGGAGCGGTGTAGAACGCCGACTTCTCAATCGGGAGGTCGTGGGTTCGAACCCCGGCATGTACCAATGACTTTGTTTTCTAAGTTATCTACATTTATGAAATTATAGTAGCAATACTACTCGCTGACGGTGAAGGAAAACATCGTAAGGAAACCCTAGTGTCTGAGGTGTTCGCGTAACTCAGTGCTTGCTACGACAATGGCCCAACTATAAGGCTAAGTGCGGAAATCTCAGGTCTAACTAACTAACTAACTAACTAACTAACTATACTCGTATAACTCTGTATGAGTATCGCGAATCATTAAGAAAATTAAATACTAAAGTAGACAAAAGCTTGTGGCAAAAGCTTTAGACACAATTGTGCGCCAACACAAGAATCTCCACACGAAACGACCGTGCCAAATCCCAGCCAGTAAAAACCAGAAATTTATTTGGCATAATCTTTTCAGTTCACATTACTGCGGCTGTCATTGTCTGGCGGCGAAGGCAGTGTTGGCCACAATAAAATACGGAATATGGACGCATAAGCCGATATGATGCGGCAGGCGGTTTACTATGCTCCGCCTAGCGACGTTTATTCCGCTTTCAATACGTGCTTCTCGGAAAACGATACTATACTATGTAAAGTATTTACATTCTTAGTTATACGTTAAACGGATCTAAAATTTATATTTTTTTATAATAATTGCAATTAAGTACCTTCATTCCCGACGTACCTAGTAAATAATGGCCATTAGACCCGTTTTATCTATAACTATGTATGAGCATCGCGAGTCATTAAGAAAAAAACGATTATATTAGTTTTTAATTTATCAGAAAAAACACCTCCATAAAAAAGTTTCATTTTGGTTATTGGATGTCAAGGGACACTTATTTTATGTTATTACATTACTCCCGTACGACATTTTAGGGAGAAGGCAGTGGCTGAAAATCAGCGCTGTCCGGGGCTGACCCGGTTCAGCACCAGCTGAGCCACTACCTTTTGCCTTATTTTATAATACCTACCTTTAAGTCTTAATTTGTTTTTGATGAGGCAATAAAATTCTTTTTATTCTTATTCTTACTATACATACATACGTTAGCCGCTGTCCTAGGATTGACTTGTAGTGAAAAAAAGGCAGCGAAAAGTCCACTCTGACCATCTTTTGTCAAATCATATTAAATCTAAAACGTAACATACGAGTACCAGAATATGCAAGGCTGAAAGTTCACATATTTGCTGCAGAGTCACCCATAACGTAAGTATAAACATGAGGTTATGTAATGATATCTTCTTTTTAAGGCTGTATTAGTCCACTGCTGGACATAGCCCTCCCCTAATGAGCGCCATGTTATGCTATTCTAAAAAAATATTTACAAGGGCTCGTGTCCCAGTGGAACCGAGTGATTGCGATCATTCAATTGGGTTAAGCAACGGCAAGCGCGATTAGGTGCTGGATGGGTTACCATCCAGTGACAACTGCTAGCGGCATTTTTTCCGAGCGTTTCCGTCGCAAGACATGTAAAGCCGTTGGTGCCGGCTGTCGTGTAATAGCAGTCTTTAAGCCATGTTAGAGGCCTTATGGGCGGCTTGATAACTTTTGACAGCAAGACCCGCCACTGTCGTACAATCCTCCACGAACCCGGACTTGGCCCCTGTGGAGTATGGCCCTACCCTCCTCTGATACAGCAAGAGACCCGTGCCCCAGCAGTGGGGACATACTAAGGGTTGATATATTACATACCTAACACAGTTAAAAAGTGCGCATACTACGCGTTCACAATTTCTCGCTGCAGATTATTGTTTTTTGGTGTCGGATTTGTTCTTTCCAGTAATGACACTTGTAATTATAAGAATTACTTTATTGTTGGGCTTATTTTTCGAATAAGAAACAAATGTAGTACCCTCTATGTGACAATTATATAAGAAATTACACCGAAGGAACTTAGTAATAACTAACTTCATACTTGGCATATTATGAGGATAGATGTTTTAATGTCATGGCCGCTGTGAGATTAGTTTATGACATTAGTAAGAAAAGTTTACTTTTAGTACAAATCAGGTTTAATTTTCTTACATAGCTAATAAAATATTAAGCACTCTTCTAAATTTTAATCCTCATCATATTATTTATTATTATTATTATTATTTTATTTATTTAAATTGTAGAACATTACAGTACATATGACTATTTCGTTTTACAATTAGCGACTATTTACTAATAATTTAGACATAAAATACACATAACATACAATAAAAATTAAAATCCAATACAGTTTACACATAATTTAGACCATCCTTTCATTCGTCTCGTTCACAGTATTTCAGACATTCTTCAGCTACATTCATCATCTTATCAGCAAACAGATCACACCCTGGTGCTGACGATAGAAGGGAATTGATCGAGGAGAGTGCGCGCACGAGCGGAGACTGACTGCGGGCGACCGTACGCGCCGCTGGCACCGCCAGCAGGGCGTGTCTGCGAGCTCGCACGTAGTTGTCCGGCACGGCAAGTCTACAGACTTGGCGTGTGAGCTCAGGGCAGTCGGATTCGCCCCGGATTATGCGACATACTGTTACTAGCTGCTCACAGCACCGGCGCACTCTTAGCGTATTAAACCCGAGCATTCCGCACAGGAACTGAGTAGGGTACATAAACGGGTAGTATCCGTATATTTTCTTGTACAAGAAACGAAGGAACGCTTTTTGCACCTTTTCCAACAGCAGCATGTATTTGGCCTCATGTGGATTCCATACAATGGCACTGGCTTCGATCTTGCTCCGTACTAAAGCTGTGTATAAAAGTCGAGCAGCTTTTGGATCTTTGAAATCCCTGACCATACGCAGAACAAAACCGAGCCTTTTCATGCAGTCACTAGCTAGGGTCGTCATGTGCTCGTGGAAAGTCAGAGAAGGGTCAAACACGACTCCAAGGTCTTTCATTACCTGGACACGTGTTATGGCTTCCGGTCCCAGGTTATAACCACCCTGAAAGGCCTGGTTGGACCGCGTGAATGACATCACGTAGCACTTGCTATTGTTGAAATGAAGTTTATTTTCAACACTCCATTGATAGACTGCGTTTAGGTCCCTCTGAAAAAGTTCACAATCTGATTCCTGTTTTATGCTAAGTACAAGCTTAAGGTCGTCTGCATAGAGGAGACACTTTGCGTGTCTAAGGACAGACTCGAGATCATTAATCATGATAATGAACAGCAGTGGACCCAGGATCGAACCTTGACTCACTCCAGACCTGGTAAGATACGGTGCTGAGGTGTGACAACCATACTTCACGTACTGCTGACGATCACGAAGATAGTCTGCCAAAAGGATGAGCATATTTGGCGTTAATCCGATGGCACATAGCTTTTCCAGCAGTAGGTCGTTATCTACGCGATCGAAAGCCTTCTTAAAATCAAAGTAAGCCACTTCCACCTGGCAGGCTTTGTCCAAGTGCCCGGATATAGTATCGACGAGGGTCAATAAGTTGGTATTTGTTGACCGGTGGCTACGGAATCCGTGCTGCGCGTCGGAGAGATATGGCTTTAACTGCGAGGATAATTTGGCATGTAGCGCAGATTCGAAAAGCTTACCTAGCGAGCAAATAATGGCAATGGGACGATAGTTTTCAACATGAAAACGGTCGGATGTTTTCGGAATAGGACTGACACGGGAAAGTTTCCATCGTGCGGGATATACACCTTTATTCAGTACCAAATTAAATATATGACAAAGGGGTTTAATCAGATAATCTGCGCATGCTTTAAGAATGTAGGGCGGTATGTTATCTGGGCCGGTAGAACTTCGCGGCCTTAGCTTGCGCAGCGCTTGCCGTATGTCACTCTCAGTGAAATGTGTGATATGAATGTAGTTTGCCGAGGTATCGGTAGTACTAAAAACGTCAAACGCATTCAGGGTTGGGGTGTTAGGCAGGAAAACACTGGAAAAGAAGTCAGCGAACGCGGTGGCCGCTGCCTCTCCAACGCAGTCGATCCCCTTGTAGTTTACTTTAGGCTCAAAGCCCCCTTTCGACTTTAAATTGGTAACGTGTCTCCAAAAAGCTCGTGGGTCAGAGTTGATGTTGTCAACCATCGCCCGCATGTACTCGTTATACCTCGCTGATAATTTGGCTTTAATAACGGCTCGGAGCCGACTAAATTGACAATAGATATCCCTATCTCGCGTAGCCTTCCACCTACGATGAAGCGCTGCTTTCTGCCTAATATCTTGTATTATATCATCCGTGCACCATACTGGATAAGTTCTTTGGCTTACTTTGGGCCGATTTTTTTTGGGAATATAAAGATCAAAAATATCATAGACAGACAAGTAAAATAATTCTACAGCGTCATTTACATTGTGAATCCTGTACACTTGGTCCCACGATATTTCGCTAATAAGGCGATATAATAATGTATAGTCCCCTTTGGAAAAATTCCACTCCCGTGACGATGTGATGTTGCTTGGATCCAGACGTCCAGATCGCTGTGCACTGCAATCATAAGATTTTACATCCGTTACGGACGATTTAAGAAGTATTTAAGTGTTTGACACTTTTTTGAGCGACCAAAAAGTTCAATTTCAGAGCGGCAGGCCCTACTGCTTGTGTACTATGTATCCTCTATCCTTCAAGTTTTAGTAACTAAGTAATAATTCACAAGTTACCCGTCTCTGAAAACATCTTTTTCGTTTTCTCCAATTTGTAAGCGTTTTATAAATCTATTTAGAAGTTAAAAATTCCACTCATGCCGGGATTCGAACCCGCGACCTCTGGCTATCCGTGCCAGCGCTCTTTCCAGATGTGCTAATGCAGATGTGAACTCACCGGCATAAGTGAAATTTCGAACCTCTTTACAATATTCTCTGTATTACGTAATCTTAATACAGATAATAATATTACGTATCTATGTTTGTAAGCGTTGCTAGTTTTACAATTACTTACAATATAAAAAAAGTCGTGTCTTTGTTAACTTTCTTTCCACAAAATGTATCAATCCTGAAACGAATGTGCCGGCTGTCATGTAGTGGCAGTCGTTGAGCCATGTTAGAGGCCTTATGGGCGGCTTGATAACTTCTGACAGTAAGGGCCGCCACTGTCTTACCATCCTCCACCAACCTGGACTTGGCCCCCGTAGTGGAGTATGCCTAACCTTCCTGCGATGCATGCAGGAAGAGCAACGTGTCACTACAGTGACCGCATACAATGCGTTGATATCGAATCAACCCTTTGTATGTGCCCAATTGTAATAAGTGTCAAGTTTGTTTTGTTATTGAGGCATGTGTACAGTTTCTATAAATAATTTTCTACTTCTTCTTCCGTTAAAAAACGCTGGAGGCGTACGAATATTTACAAATAAAAACACTGTAAAACAACAATAACAAAAGTTGTCGCAGGCAAAGAGGGCTGATAATCGAAAGGAGCCGAGTTAGTTACGCAGATAACAATTTTATTAATGTTCATTTATTCGTCGAGTGATAAAAACAAATCTACATATCCAGGAATCCCTGTTCACTTCATTTTTACCTTTTCGTCGGTCAGCGCGGCTTTGGGTCGTATTTACCATTATTTTGATAAGAACAGCTGTTGTGTTCGAGAAAGTGTTCAATTTTTGAGCTAAAATTTTCGCATGCACCACACATTATTGATTTGCATCCGGACTGCTTCGTTGGTTTAGCCGTCGAAGGCGCTTAGCTACAAAGATAGTGGTCGTTGGTTCGATTCCCACTGGACGTGAAATTTGCACAAATGGCTTTAGTCTAGATGTATAGTGATGACACCGCCAATTGTATAACATTATTCAGATTTAAGAAATCATGGTTGTATCTTTTTTTCAGGTTATGCAATAAAGTGTTCTCTTTCTATCTATATCCTATTAAGTGATTTAAAGATTAGTGCTAAACAAAAGTAACAGCATTCAATTCATAAATATATTTTTGCAAAGCTACAGAGTGTACGATATCAACCTTTGTATGTCCCCACTGCTGGGGAACGGGTCTCTTCCTGCATTGCAGGAAGGGACGGCCATACTTCACCACGGGGCCAACTATGGTTTGGCGGAAGATTGTAAGACAGTGGCGGGCCTTACTGTCAGAAGTTATTAAGCCGCCTATAAGGCCTCTGACAAAGATCAACGACAGCTGGCGCCAACGGCCTAACGTGCTCGGACTTGGCCTGCATGGTGGAGTAAGGCCTAATACTCCACCACGGGGGTCCGAACGGGTCCACCTGACCGGGTTAATGGATATAGTTTTTACATATTACTATTTCTTGGTTTGTGATTTCGGTGCCTGATTACCATCACAGGGTATCCTAGTTTGGCACCAAGATTGGTGATTGTGTTGTGTCAAAGTAAGTTTATACTATTTTTATTTTTAATGCACTAACCCGTGCTAAGGACAAATTTAAAAACCTATTTAGAGGCTAAAACCCATGCCATCCACCCATGCCGGGATTCGAACCCGCGACCTCTGGCTATCCGTGCCAGCGCTCTATCCAACTGAGCTAATGGGCGAATCACCGGCATCAGTGAAATTTCGAACCTCTTTACACTATTTTCTGTATTACGTACAGGCAGCGACATCTCTAAATAGGTTTTTAACAAAGTAAGTTTGTGAAGTTGTAAAACGTTTTGAAAATATAATAACTGGAATGCGACTCCACTTTTTATTTAAAATGTGATTTATTTATTTTATTAATAATATAGGCAGAAACGTAGCTGTACAACTCCGAGCTGTGATTTTACGAGCCAACTCATTATGGTGGTTGGATAACAATAAAAATGAAATTTGATCATTGTCCCCGTCGAGATGGTTTGGATCACTTAAGGGGAAGGCTGTTTCACCCTTTGAACTTGTAATGCCTGTCTCCAAGTTATGTTAACATAAAATAAGCCCGTAATTGGCCAAAGACAAATTATATTTGTAGCAGTGAATATTCATTCATTTATTCAGACTGACAATGTTGAGATGTACAGTCGCACTATAACAACGTGACAATATCGTCAACATACGAAAGATAAGCACTGCAGAGGCCTAGTCTTAGGCCTATTATTATGTAACTACTGTAGTTTTTTCCTATAAACTATGTATATTTAACGATTTTTTTAAACATTTCCATCATACATTATGTGAAACTCTAGCGGTTTAGGCAGCGCTCGCCAAAATAGCTCGCAGATGATACATTTTTTTCCTATTTACTTGACACTTAACGTCATATTTTGGACAATTCACACAATATCTCTATAAATTGTAGTCTATGTGTTATTCTGATATATTATTGATAGTCTATGACCTATATTATTGTAAAGTTTTATTATAATTTAGTAGTTTTTACGTGAAAGAGTAACGAACATCCATCCATATTTACAAAGTTTCGCGTTTGTAATATTAGAGGGAGATAGGATGGCAAAAGAAATAAATGATGAAATGAAATGATATCCCGGTGACGCGCTCCAGTGGAATAATTTCTAACGCGGGCGTATTTGCGGGTTCAAAAAGCTAATAGATAAGATAAAGATATTTATTTTTTAAAAAGATGTTGCATGTTTACAATACTTGCGGCATCTGCACTAGACTTTAAGTCTATATCGCAGAGACCTGAATAAACTTCCTAAAGTAATTGTCGACAGGTTTGACAACGCTATAATTAAACGCTATGAAAAAAGTTATACAATCTTTATAATTATGAGTTTTGTAATTATGACAATGCAATGCAATGAAACAATGCAGTGTCTTCTCAAATTCACCCGTCGTCGCCTTAACCGCGGGCATTTCGGTTATTATCAGATCGGCGTCGTCCCACATGAATAAATCGAATACTTTACTGCCCGTATTGTTGTCCTCATTAACCCTTTGTCTCATTAGAGCACTCACTTCATATTCTGGACGCTATGTGGAAATACAAAAGGTGCAATTTGTTACTGACATCTGTAAACACGCTGAGGTAGTTTGAGTGACTGTTATTGGCAAGGACCTCAGTAGAGAACATTATTGGCTTTATACTTTGAACCGCTAAGGATTATTGGCCTCATTTATATAAAGTAGTATGTATTAACAAAGGGCATGATAAGAACCTGCATGCAACTATAACACAAACTTTTTAGTCAGCGTTTTTGGATTGTTCTAAGGAACTGTGTAAAAATATTTCTTTGCGATTCACGATACTCATACATAGTTATATATTAAACGGGTCTATTCGCAATTATTTATTAGGTAAATAAGGTAAATAAGGTAATTGCGTTTTACCTACTAAATAATCGCGATTAGGTAAAACAAAACCTTATTTCCCGACGTTTTACCTAAAATATAATCGCGATTAGACCCGTTTGATATAAAGCTGTATAATTGTAATAAGTAATAAGGTTATTAGTTATAAGAGTTTACAATGTATATACATGCAATATCCGTAGATTTTTCATTTGTTTTTAAGAGAAACTGATTAGTAAATAGAAAGATTTTTTTTCTGTTTGATTTGATCAAACTTAACCGACTACAAATCTTTGTTACAATGCATTGCAATGATTTAAACAAATAGTAAGTACGTACTTAAAAAGCTTTAAGTGCATTTTAAAAGTTTGTCTAAAAGTCATGATGCTCAAATACAAATACTGTATTTGTGAAATGAAGGTCGATACAAACATTTACAATAAATGATATATATCTTGCTGATAACTTTTGTTTTAATATTTGTATTAATATAAAATAACCAATCCCACACTTTCTAGGTGCATATTATATTGTATCAGCACAAAAAGATATAATCAACACTTAAAAGGAGAAAGTTTTCAAATGTCAAGCAAGAAATGACCAGAACCTTTATTCTGTAACAGTTTGTGCTCTAACACACTTCATATTCTTACCTTATTTCTTCCCGATGACAGCTTAGATTACGACTAAGGAGGTTTCATTTATTTTTAGGTTTCGATTATTTGGAACTCTTTGGAGATTCCAGCCAGCAATGCCTTCGATCTTCATTTGTTTTTTTTTAAATGACATTGTTTTAGATTTGACATTTTTTACATTATTACGGTTCATGGCATACCTACAACAAAAATCAATTACACCAACATTATGAAGGCGGTACTTTGTAAGTGTGTATCGCTGCTCGGCAAAAAAGTGTCATACATAACACAAAAATGTTGAATTCGAGATAATGAGACTTTTATGCCAGTCAACTGACCAATACGACTCAGTGAAAAAGAGAACTTAGCGCCATCTCTCGGTAACTAAGCACACCATAATAATGACGATTTTACATTTTACAGTCGGTCAAATGAAATATTCGCTATCCAATGGTACAAATATGTCAAAACGTTATTATTATCATTTACTAGCTGACCCAGCGAACTTCGTACCGCCTAACAATCGATTCTTTATTTTTCTTTTAATTTTTTCCGTAAGAACCATCCTTGTACTTCAAGGAATATTCTAAAATAAAAATTAACGAAATCCGTTCAGCTGCTCTCGAGATTTGCGCTTACCAACATATTCAGCGATTCATTTTTATATTATAGATTATGTATTGTGACGCTTTTCTTGCCGGGCAGCGGTATGTTTGTTACTTCTTAAAATTCAAATGGCTGGAGCGATTTTTTTTGTATGGAGTTAGCTGACAAGCTGAAATCATTCAGATTACTGCTGAAAATGCAGTGTGTTATTTTGAAACACTGGACAACTAAATTATGTCTCATTTCTTTATTTATATTTAGGATTAGGATCTAGTTATAGTTGGTTTTTAAGTCGGTGAGTGCTGAAAAACAGCGCCGTCTATGTCATTGTTGTCTCTGGCAGCAGACGCTGAGCACACACCTTTTGTCGCCAACGGTCACAACAACAACAATGACTTCATGTCATTATTTGTAATTTCTCCTTTTATTCTTATTCTTCTACTGTTGGTCGCAATAAATACATTTTTACTTTACACCCTGGGCACACATAGCCTGCTTTTTACAATTATTTTACTTTTATTAATATTTTATTCCGATGGGAAAATCGATAAACCGCAGGTAACACCGCAGGGCACAGTAAGTTCTACGTAAATAATATCAGAGTCCCCTGTTATTTTAGCGTAATGTCTAAATTTAGGCATGTGTTGTGTCAAAACGACTGCAATAGTATTTCAAAATTGTTTCTGATTCCCCAAATTAGTGTAAGTATTTTCAGTAATTTCAGGCTGTGATGTTTCTGAATGTATTGTCAAGAAAAGAAATTCTTTCAACGTCACTCAAACACATTTTTTTTTACTAAAATTTCGTTTCATTTTTTCTAACACTGAAGCCAAATAGCACCACATCTCAAACAGCATTAAAGTAGCAATCAAAATTGAATTTTGTATGAAGAATTTCAAAACAAAAAATGTGACTAAACTCAAGTAGCTACCTCACGCCTGTATCCCGGAGGGGTACGCAGAGACCAGGTACTGCCACTAGCCACGATCCTGACAGATCACCTTCGCTTCACCAACGTTCATAAGTCGTTGCATGTACGCACGCCGGTTCCGGGTACTTTTTATAATACATCCCCTTTGCTAATACATCCCCTATTTGGACGATGTATGTCCGCCTGGGACGTCCCTTACCAGCTCTTCCGCTCACATTCGCAATATATATTTCTTTCGTCAATCTTTCTTCCTTCGTCCTCTCCACATGTCCAAACGAATGCAACATTCCTTTCTCAATGCTTTCGAATTTTAGATCTTCTTTCAAGTAACGTCACATTTAAGATAATGGCACAATTAAAGCGGAGCTTGCGCATAAAATAGCGATTAAAAATAAAATCACCTTGTGGCAGAGTAAATACGAGAACCCACGTCCTAGGGCCAGTTTCTGAATTGAAAATTTCTAAAAAACCTATTTAGAGGCTAAAAATTCCACCCATGCCGGGATCCACACCCGCGACCTCTGGCTATCCGTGCCAGCGCTCTTTCCAACTGAGCTAATGGGCGACTCACCAGCATCAGTGAAATTTCGAACCCCTTTACAATATTCTCTGTGTTACGTACAGGCAGCGACATCTACTTTGCAGTTAGGTGCTTACATCGGTTTTTCGCTAAGTAAATAGTTAAGTTTTGTCTCTTCGAATTTCCCAGAAAAGAGCGAACTTTATTATAAGATATATATATATATATATATATATATATATATATATATATATATATATATATATATATATATATATATATATATATATATATATATATATATATATATATATATATATATATATATATATCTTTATAATAAATTGTATAATAAATTAAGTAACGGTATGTAAGTGTATTATTATTAAGTATGTATCAATATTCAAATTTGCACTGGCTACCCGTCTTTCTAATTTCCTTCAGCAACTTTCTATCATAAAGTTGTCTGGAAGAAATTGCTTTTAGCAATAAGGCCGCCACTTGTACTATGTATATTTGCAATTGTTTTGTATTTGCTGTTTTCCAGTGTACAATAGAGAATATTCTTATCTTATCTTAATTATGTATTTACTTAGTGAAATAGGCATGACAAAAGATTTTTAAATATTCTTCCACCTTGTGGGGACACATGCGGCAAGCTGAAGACAGGAAGCTAAGGCGCTCATTAGGGGAGGGCTATGTCCAGCAGTGGACTACATAATATTGCCTGAAGAAGAAGAAGGACACAATTATTATTAATAAAACAAAACCTTTATTTCAGTAATAAACTAATTTTTAACGAACTTTAAAGGCATTTTTCTAAAATTATTTAAATCTTTGGGAAAATAGCTCGCAGTGTCATGGCGTCGAATCTGACGTCACGCCCAGGTAAACAAACATCGTAATCACTAGAATTCACAACAAAACACGGGTAAAGCTTACCAACTTTAACCTAAGCGTGACGTCACGCGGTCGTGAAAGCAGTATTGTAATGTAATAGAAAACTGTTTTATACGGATTTTTCTCGTTTATTTTACATTTTTACAATTTTCCGACGTTTTGGCACTTTTTCAGATGCCGTGGTCTTGGAAGACTGTAAAAATTTTATATAAACGAGTAAAAACCATATAAAAACAGTTTTTATTATGTCAAGTGCTCGTGTTAACCTTAGAAAACACAGTATTATAATCTTTTATTTTATTCAAAACCTTGGTAATTCCTTTTTTGTTATCAAACCACGAGTAAATCAGTGTTTTAAGTCGTTTTAATATGTACTTTGTGGTGTCGGCCTAGCTGTGTGGTGTCGGCCTAGAGGATAGCACCTACCCAAATTCTTCCCGCGGGTTTCGTAAAAGGCGACTAAGGGACACAAACCGGGGGGTGGGCAGCAGCGCCCCCTGCAGTACAATTCCACCAAACTGCGATCCCAACCCGCATGCCCAGCATTACCCTCCAATGATGGCACAACCTTACGCTATGGCGCTCATTAGGGGAGGGCTATGTCCAGCAGTGGACTAATATAGCCTGAAGAAGAAGAAAAATATGTAGGTACTCTACCCTAATTAGTTAAATGTGTGATTATTTGATACTGTCGTCACGCCTATTCTCGTTTCAGAAACCGGTCCCTAGTCTCTCGTCCGAACGGGCGGTCGGCGCAGCCTGTCCGTCAATCTCGTTCATTTGTCAGTGGTAATCGAACCATTAGCGGTAATTACCGCGTTTATCGAAGCCGCTAGTGGGGACTTAATGAGACTTATTGTAGTGCGTTTTGTGGCGTGTGAAGTGTGGAAAATCACGGGAGAAGGTATCATGTTTTGGGGAAATTGAACGGGGTCGGGGGTCAAACTAGTGACGTCGGTATCGAATAAATCGTTTGCTCGCAAAAAAGGGGTTGGCGAATGATAACTGTTAGGTGATTAGAGTCGAAAACACATATCTTTATAATCGTAAAGTTTATAGACAGATACTCGTAGATAAATGAATAGATAGAATGTTTATTTGGTATCATTAAAAAAATAAAACGTATCATCTTAATATGAGCACTGTACGTCTAAATGACAAACCCATTTTGTGGAAAATGTCGTCTCCCACGACACAAGCCCAGCCTAGTGTGGGTACACGGTCACCTCTACTAGGTAATTGTTAGAACTATTTTTGTTAATTTTTAATTAAATTTAAATTACACTATTTTTATTTTTAATGCACTAACCCGTGCTAAGGAACAAATTTAAAAACTTATTTTTGCAATTTGCTTAAGTCAGATGTCGCTGCCTGTACGTAATACAGAGAATAGTGTAAAGAGGTTCGAAATTTCACTGATGCCGTGAGTCGCCCATTGGCTCAATTGGTAGAGCGCTGGTACGGATAGCCAGAGGTTGCGGGTTCGAATCCCGGCATGGGTGAAATTTTTAGCCTCTAAATAGGTTTTTAAATAAATTTAAATTAATAATAATTTTACGTCCACATACATGTAACATAATTTACTTGATAATTTTTTTTTTACTTTACATTTTAAACTAGGAATTGGTGCCAAAAACGCCTCCTTGTTGCCGTTTCCATTGGAAAGTCACTCTTAACGTAACAGTGCACATAGCTTCTCTCAGAGAGAGAGAGAGAGAGACGGGCTTAATAACTACGCTTCCCCACGCGTATTAGCAATTTCAAGCCAAGAGGTCTGTGCTCTGTAATGGGACGTCTGTAGGCTTATAAAAGATATGCTTATCAATCACATCATACTAATATTTTAAAGGCGAAAGTTTGTGAGTGTATATTATTATTATTATTAATACGTTTATTGCACATAAGTAAAAAAAAAACCATGGCAATGTGGCGGACTTAATGCTATAAGCATTTTCTACCAGTCAACCACAGATGGTGCAAGAGATTAAATGGTAGGCATTCGAAACAAAACGGAAGAGAAACTTAGTTAAAATTAGATAAGGTGACAAGTACTCAATAAGTACATATAGTATATGAGTAAATAAATATACACTATACACTTATAATAGATAATAATTATATTTATAAATATATAAAATATATATACTAATAACTATCACAACATAGTATATGTTTGTTACTTCTTTACGTCTAAATATCTGAAGCGATTATAAAAAAATTGGTACGGAGTTAGCGGACACCTAAACGCAAAAGTGTTAATATAACACTTACCCCCTTATTCATAATAGTCTGTTAACTTTAAGCAATGCTTATTCTCACTCTGTCCTCTTCTATTGACCTAAGTCAGAATGAAAGAGAACACTCTTTAGCAGCTGTTTTAAGCTAGCGGACTATTATGAATAAGGGGGTAAGGCTTCGTTTTACGTGGGAAAAGATCTTAAGCCCATGGGAGAAACGATAAACCGCGGGTAACACCGCGGGCACAACTAGTGGTGCTACAAACCATTAGCCATTTCTTTACTAGCCGTACCCTCGTTTTTGCTACCCAGCCCCTCCACTAAACCTACATTCTGAATGAACAGATGAATGAGCGTTGCCCAATCAAACATCTCCAACGTGATTAGCTCACAGCGATTGTCTCTATCAAAGAGACAAAAAGACAAGCAAAAAAGACGCCTTAATGAGAATGTGTGAACACTACAAAGGGGCCGCGGCGCACACAAAGGGTTAAGCAGAGCAAATAAAGGACTACGAGTCGTCAATGTGAATCGTACCGCGGGTATTGTTTTATATTTAAGTGAAACAACAATAGGTAGCCATTTCAATGGCTATGCCGCCTGACGCGGGGGAGACTGGGCGCGGACGGGACTGTGCAATTGCGATAGGTTTTGGTATGGGCTAGGTTTGAATTCAAAAGTCACGTAATGTCATAGTAAATGTTACTCTGTAACTTAAGGTTTGAATTTTAAATAACGTAAAGTTATTGTTAATGTTACTGTGTTGAAATTTCTGCTCCTTGCTTTATAGTTCGGCCATTGTAGATAGATAGAAAATTGGAGGAGAATATTATTGCACAGCCAGAAAAAAAATATTGTACGTAGCAACCACTAATACATGTTAGTACTTTGGACACTACGGTTTTCTCACGATGTTTTCCTTCGCAGTTTTATTGGCTCCAGCTGAATTGATGGATTGGAGACGCCCTCCAGCTGAATTGACCAAAAGCATATTGGTGATTGCTGGCAGTGACTGGATGAGGATGTTCGAGGACGTAGGTAGCTAGATAAGGAAAAAAAGTGACTTGCTTTCAGGGATACCAGCAGTTGACGAGTACGCGTTAATTGATTGATGTGTGAACATCAGGAATAGTAACTATTTTACAGTTGTTTTCTAGTTATAATATTGAAACTATATTGTGCTGTCCTGACTTGCTATTTGCCAACTTCTGCCTCGTAGGTCTAGTGCTGACTAGCTTTACTACTAAATGAAAGGTAATTCTCGCTGGAGATTGCCGTACTATACCTGTTTAGTACCTTAAGTCTGGATGTATTTCCATTTATGATGTTCGTGCGTGGTTATTATATATTTTTATCCTGTATTTTGTTCTTATGTTTAGACAAGAAAAATAAATATTTAAATATATTTTATGAATTTAAAAACCTATTTAGAGGCTAAAAATTTCACCCATGCCGGGATTCGAACCCGCAACCTCTGGCTATCCGTACCAGCGCTCTACCAATTGTAATACAGAGAATATTGTAAAGAGGTTCGAAATTTCACTGATGCCGTGAGTCGCCCATTGGCTCAATTGGTAGAGCGCTGGTACGGATAGCCAGAGGTTGCGGGTTCGAATCCCGGCATGGGTGAAATTTTTAGCCTCTAAATAGGTTTTTAAATTTGTTCCTTAGCACGGGTTGGTGCATTAAAAATAAAAAAAATAGTGTAATATATTTTATGTAGCCTATGTTCACCTCATTGCATGCGGACTTCTCTCAAAGAGAGAGTAGATTTTTAATCATGCGTTCCTGACGTGATGGACAACTCCAAGCGCTGAGGAAAGTTACCTCAAGAATATTTTTATTTCACTCTAGAGCTTGGCAAATCAACTAACTCTCACCTATGAAGAGTCCCCAGTCTCCCTCCAAGCGTAAGTGGACAATAGCGACACAGGGGTCCCTTGTGAACATAATGTTAATGTGAGATACAACATCACATTGTCCCGTCGGCGAATGCGCGACTGACATGTCCTTTAGCGAACACCGCCGGCTCGTCTTTACACTCTGCACCAAATGGTGGGTGTTTCAATGTAAACAAAGAACTTAGGCCTACAATATAGTCTGTTAGCTTTTAGAATATATCTTGGACTCTAGAGTAGCCTTCGGTTTTCGCTGAAAGCACACGAGTGTAAAACTACTTCCTGCACTGTGTAAAAGTTTCCTTCACTATTTTTAAAAGTTATGTAAGCTACAAGTGTTATATTAGTTCCGATATTTCTATTATATGAATATATCCGATTCTGTCTGATAGTAGCCGAGGTATATTCTAAAAACTAACAGACGTAAATGGTTTTGAGTTGATGGTCTTCTCACAAACAGAGAGAGTGAGGTAGCATGGATTTGATGGATTAAAATTATTGATGGCAATGATGAAATCTTATTATATAAGGAAAAAAACTCCACTCTGTCCATGTTTTCTCAATGCATCTTACACCAAATACATCAGTTGCCGCGTATTGTACTATAAGCCTTAAAGCCTAAGTTTATAAATACAGTCAACCAAATGTCTATATTTTTATGCCTTCTTTTATTTAATTTTAAATGTCTGTTCGCCCATTGTTTGTTTTTTTTCCATTTTCTTACTTGCTTCTTTTTTACCTCTGTTTGTTTATAATGTGTTGTAAACTTTGTGTATATTTGTGTTTTGTTAATTTATTACTGTTTTGTTATCTTTCTGGAGCGGTGGTAGCTCAGTGGGTAGAACCGTAGACTGGCAAACGAGAGCCCCAGGTTCGATCCCGAGTGCGAGCATGTACCAATTACTTTGTTTAATTTTAAGTTACGTACATTTGCGAATTTGTAGTCGCAATACCACACACTAACTGTGAAGGAAAACATCGTGAGGAAACCCGCGGATTGGTTGGCTCCGCACGTATTGACTAGTCTTTCCTGTGGGCTAGGCCGACGAAGCTGTCAGGATGGTATAGGTGCTGGGCAAGCCTACACCACCTATAAAACCATGTCCCAGGCACTACAGCGTCGGAGTGGTCCCCTCACCCATCTAGTGTGAGTGAAGATACCACTGGACGCTGTATAAATCATCTCATTAAGTTATCTGTTTAGTAGTGTGCCGTTGAATAAATTATTTCTCTCTCTCTCTGTCTCACATGTGATTTTTTTAATTTATTTCTTTGCCACAATCCTGACAGATGATTTGCGCTTCATGGACGTTCATTAGTCGTTGCGTGCGCGCACGCCGATTTCGGATGTTAGTTCTTAGTCTCTGCCTCCTCGTCTGGTATACAAGAGTGAGGTTATGTTATGGTATTTATTTCACATTTTTTACTAAACGGGTTCCCGTAGTTTGGAATAACTGTGAAGTGTGGAAACTTCATTATTTACATTATTTTTAATGCACTAACCCGTGCTAAGGCCAATTTTAAACACCTATTAAGAGCCTAAAAACTCCATCCATGCCGGTACTCGAACCCGCGACCTCTGGCTAACCGTGCCAGCGCTCTCCCAACTGAGCTAATGGGCGACTCACCGACATGAGTGAAATTTCGAACCTCTTTGCAATATTCTCTGTATAACGTATTAGCGCTGGCACGGTTACCCAGAAGTTGCGGGTTCGAGCCCCGGCATGGGTGGATATTTTAGCCTCTAAATAGGTTTTAAAAACTTGATTACTGTAATAAACATTATTTACACTTAAAATGTTATTACCGCGCCTTACATTCACAATACAAAAATGCCTGAACATCGTATAATCACAATGTATATTAGAGAACGCCGGCTGTAAATAAAGGATTATAAGAGAGCTAATACAAAAGTTTATCTCTGTAACAAACGTCGCTCAATAAAAGGTGCGATGAACCGGCAGTAGTAACCCATATGGGAATGTAGGTGCTCTAAGCGATATCTCTATAGAGTTGCTCCTTCGAATTAATTACTCACATCACATTATATGATAGATAGATAGATAGATAGATAGATAGATAGATAGATAGATAGATAGATAGATAGATAGATAGATAGATAGATAGATAGATAGATAGATAGATAGATAGATAGATAGATAGATAGATAGATAGATAGATAGATAGATAGATAGATAGATAGATAGATAGATAGATAGATAGATAGATAGATAGATAGATAGATAGATAGATAGATAGATAGATAGATAGATAGATAGATAGATAGATAGATAGATAGATAGATAGATAGATAGATAGATAGATAGATAGATAGATAGATAGATAGATAGATAGATAGATAGATAGATAGATAGATAGATAGATAGATAGATAGATAGATAGATAGATAGATAGATAGATAGATAGATAGATAGATAGATAGATAGATAGATAGATAGATAGATAGATAGATAGATAGATAGATAGATAGATAGATAGATAGATAGATAGATAGATAGATAGATAGATAGATAGATAGATAGATAGATAGATAGATAGATAGATAGATAGATAGATAGATAGATAGATAGATAGATAGATAGATAGATAGATAGATAGATAGATAGATAGATAGATAGATAGATAGATAGATAGATAGATAGATAGATAGATAGATAGATAGATAGATAGATAGATAGATAGATAGATAGATAGATAGATAGATAGATAGATAGATAGATAGATAGATAGATAGATAGATAGATAGATAGATAGATAGATAGATAGATAGATAGATAGATAGATAGATAGATAGATAGATAGATAGATAGATAGATAGATAGATAGATAGATAGATAGATAGATAGATAGATAGATAGATAGATAGATAGATAGATAGATAGATAGATAGATAGATAGATAGATAGATAGATAGATAGATAGATAGATAGATAGATAAATCATTTATTTACATAATACACACACACGTATACAAAGTGAAGCCATAGGAATCTAGTTACAAGTCACAGCACGAAGAAATCATAAACAAAACAGTAGCACACATGAAAAGCGAAACACACAGACAACTAGCCATACACGGTACGGCAATGTACTGGACTAAGAGTGACCAACTTAGGTGTGGCAAACGTAAATGGGCTCCGATTCAGCATGTGCTGGAAGTTCGGAAAAAAACTTCAGCGCTGATATTCTGCCGATACCCGGTGTGCGTGGCGTGCAGCGCCAAGAGAGCTGAGGTGCGGTGGGAAAAACTGTTATCATATACATATCACATGAGATCATACTAACATTATCGAGGCGAAAGTTCGTGGCTGTCTATGTTTCTTACTTCTTTACGACTAAACGGCTGGAGCGTTTTTAATAAAATTTGGTATGGAGTTAGCTGACGCTCTGAATCAACACACAGGCTACGTTTTACTGCGGGAAAATATCTTATTCCTATGGGAAATTGATAAGCCGCGGGTAACACCGCGGGGCACAGCTAGTTAATTATACTTTATCGCACACAACCATTTGGCAGGACATTACAGAAGAAAAAAACATGTGCAAAGGCGAACTTATCTCTGTGAGATATTTCTTTCAGCAAACCTTGGGGATCGCCGTTCGGTGGAATTGTACTGCAGGGGGCGCTGTTGCAAACGCCCAGTTTGTGTCCCTTAGTCGCCTTTTACGACACCCGCGGGAAGCATTGGGTTGGTGCTATTCTCTAGGTCGACACCACACAGCAATAAATTACACCATTTTTATTTTTAATGCACTAACCCGTGCTAAGGAACAAATTTAAAAACCTATTTAGAGGCTAAAAATTTCACCCATGCCGGGATTCGAACCCGCAACCTCTGGCTATCCGTACCAGCGCTCTACCAATTGAGCAATCCCGGCATGGGTAAAATTTTTAGCCTCTTAATAGGTTTTTAAACAGCAATAAATGTAAAGCAAAGTAAATTAAAAGTAAAAGAGGATTATTAACATCAAAAAATTTACATAGCCTTACAAAGCTGTTGATCCCACAGGATCCCACCTGTATCGTGGGATTCATTTATTTATTTTATTTATATATTTATTCACTGTAAACAATGCATGATTACAATATCAATAGTTTGCCAAACTGCTAATGCAGTTTATCGGCAAGCTCTTGGTAACAGTTCTTTTTATCTTACTAAATTAACATTGTCTTCTACACAACTAAAATTATCCATAATAATATTTTATGTCTACAGACTACTTAACAGAAAACGCTTAAGCGTATTTTTAAATTGTGCTTTTCTGAGGTGCTTATTACATAATTCCTCTGGGAGGCTTTTGTAAATTGCAGGTACCAAACAATTACTTAGCCTAGATCCATAATAATTTGAGTATTTAGGGATTTGACCTGTTTTAGTTTAGTATATATTAATTTCATATATATTAATTGATGTAAGAAAAGTATTGCTGTTTAAAAACCTATTTAGAGGCTAAAAATTTCACCCATGCCGGGATTCGAACCCGCAACCTCTGGCTATCCGTGCCAGCGCTCTACCAATTGAGCCAATGGGCGACTCACCGGCATCAGTGAAATTTCGAACCTCTTTACACTATTCTCTGTATTACGTACACCCGGCATGGGTGAAATTTTTAATAGGTTTTTTTAATTTGTCCTTAGCACGGGTTAGTGCATTAAAAATAAAAATAGTGTAAAGTACTGCTGTTTAAGAATAATACTTAAGGCGAGGTGCAAACGCAATTCAAATTTACAGGGTAATTACGAAATCGCGGCTTGCTTGCCTCCGTCGCTGTTGACTAGCCTTTTCTGTGGGCTAGGTCGACAAAGTTTTCAAGATAATATAGGTGCTGGTCACGAAGACACCCATTAAAACCAATATCCCAGGCACTGCAGTACCCTTCACCCGTTTTACCCATCTAGTGTGAATAAAGGTGCACTGGACGCTGCATAACTCATAGTATTACATTGATGGAAGTGGTTAAATTGAACAAAATGCTAGCTAGCATTAAGTACGCTTTCTTATCAGACACTTTGTGTAAAGATTTTTTTTCTTAGGTAAACATGTATCCTAAAAAGTAATCATTCGCCAAACCACGTGGCAGTTTGTTGGCGACTTATAGCGTACTCTTATTTTACTTTCGTTATCAACCCTTGTATGTCCCCACTGCTGGGGCACGGGTCTCTTCCTGCATCGCAGGAAGGTTAGGCCATACTCCACCACGGCGGCCAAGTCCGGGTTGGTGGAGGATTGTAAGACAGTGGCGGGCCTTACTGTCAGAAGTTATCAAGCCGCCCATAAGGCCTCTGACATGGCTTAACGACTGCCATTATATGGCAGCCGGCACCAAAGGCTTAACGTGCCTTGCGAAGCTCGGAAGCGCTCGGAAAAATGCCACTAGCGGTAGTCACGGGACGCTCTCCCATACCGTACCAGACCGCGCCTGTTGTTGCTTAACCAAGTGATTGATTTCAAATTACTCGGTTCGCCTAGGCCACGAGCGCTTCTACTCTTCTTCTTCTATTTTACTTTATTAATAATTTAATAACTTGGTGCAAAGGCGAAAATACCACTTTGAACTGTGTTACCATCACACCAACACCCACCCATGGGGTTTGGTCAGCTCTCTACAAATCTCTCCCCAACCTTCAGAAGTCGCCGCGGCCGACCCGGCCGATAGCGCGGGGACAAATACAAATTGATAAACAAAAAGACAAAAACACCCACTATGTGTATAGATTCACATTTTGAGTATAGACAGAAGGATCACTTTTATTCAGCATAACAAAGAGTCGCAGTCTCAAGTTTCCTTACTTTATTCGACTTTTTAATTGTTTTTGAAAACCTATTTAGAGGCTAAAAATTCCACCCATCCCAGGATTTGAACACGCTTCCTCTGGCTATCTGTACCAGAGATCGCGGGTTCTTATCCCGGCATGGGTCGAATTTTTAGCTCTAATAGGTTTTTAAAAATTGTCCTTAGCACGGGATTAAAAATAAAAATAGTATAGGCCGCCGTCTGTACTCTTATGTTAAGAAATATCTGTGTAATTTCCATTTTTATGTACAATAAAGTGTTCTCTATCTATCTTTAATTTTTAATTGTTCTTAAAAGATTTTTTTATTAAATTTATCCACTTACTTCCATCGTCAGCTATCTTCAGCCATCCTCACCCAGCCGCTGCCAGTAATCTGACCCACAGAACAGAAATTCCATCATAATGGGTTAGTGATGAAATTTCGCGTAAAATCGCGTCCACAACGAGGGGCACGGGTTTCTTCTCTGAAGAAGATATTGGCCATACTCCAACACGGGGGCCAAGAGCGGATTGGTAGAGGCTGGCCTAGTGGCTGGTCTTACTGTCAGAAGTTTTCAAGCCACCCTAAGGCCTCTGACTTGGCATAACGACTGCCATCAATCGACGGCAGCCGGCACCAACAATCACTAAATAAACAACATAGGGCACGTTCAGTGTATGGTTGAGTGATCTTCTATGACTAACGCTAGTGGCATTTTTTCCGAGCGCTTCCATGCTTCGCAAGGCACGTTAAGCCGTTGGTGCCGGCTGTCATTGTACTGGCAGTCGTTAAGCCATGTCAGAGGCCTTATTAACGGCTTGATAAGTTCTGACAGTAAGGCTTGCCACTGTCTTACAATCTTCCACCAACCCGAACTTGGTCCCCGTGTCTATGATGTAGCAAGAGACCCGTGCTCCAGCAGTGGGAACATACAGAGGGTTGATAATTGCATTTTTGTCGACCATTTTCACATCATAAGTCTAATAACCTAACTTCTTCACGAGGTAGCCATATGTTTGAACATATGACTGCCTTATTGTTCTAGCGGTATCACAACCGATTACTATGCGGAAGGTCGTGGGTTCAATTCCCACTGGGAGCCGCCATGCATTCGTATAAATGGCCTCTTCCTCTTCTTCAGGCTATATTAGTCCACTGCTGGACATAGCCCTCCCCTAATGAGCGCCACAGCGCAAGGTTGTGCCATCATTGGGGGGTTATGCCATAATCCCTACGCGGGTTGGGGATCGCAGTTTAGTGGAATTGTACTGCAGGGGACGCTGCTCCCCACCCCCCGGTTTGTGTGCCTTAGTCGTTTTTCACGACACTCGCGGGAAGAATTTGGGTTGGTGCTATTCTCCAGGCCGACACAACATACAAATGGCCTAGCCTGGGTGTATTCACATGTTTGTGGGTTAGTGGGTTCAGTAGGAAACAAACCCACGATCTACAGCATGGTAATCAGACTTGATACCGTTAGATGAGGTAGTCATGACTGGGGGTGCGATGCCAGATAACCTTCACGTGTACCCCTCCGCTTTCCGTTCCATCTGATTCTATGAACCAGGTGGAGGGGCAAGTGGTGGGGTCGGTGCACCCTGAGCGTTAGTCAGTAGGTTGTTAACGGAACTTACTGGCTAACGGCGAATAATCTGGCGGGAGGGGTCGCGTGGGCCCTGTTTCACTTTGTGGAGCGGGACCCAGGCGACCAACCGATTGAAGGACCGACTGGTGGGGGCGCCGCTGCGCGAAAGCGCGCGCGCCTCGTACCAGTCGGACCAGAGTGGCCGTGGGCGGAGGGTCGGGGGACCCTCTGCCTCCATCACGGCGGGAGGGGTCGCGTGGGCCCTGTTTCACTTTGTGGAGCGGGACCCAGGCGACCAACCGAATGAAGGACCGACTGGGGGGGGCGCCGCTGCGCGGAAGCGCGCGCGCCTCGTACCAGTCGGACCAGAGTGGCCGCCGGGACGCGGAGGGTCGGGGGACCCTCTGCCTCCATCACGGCGGGCCGGAAGGCGCCCTTGCGTGTTCCGAGGGTGCCTTCTGGCACGGAGGGGGCCCGCGCGGTCGCTCACCGCCTTCTCTGCTTTCAGAGAAGTGCTGGTGGGTGACGTGACGGGCCTCGCGTGTGGGGCGTGTGGGGGCCAACAGTTGACATTGGCCCCCATGCGCCCCAACGAGGAGGTGCGCCGCCCTCCTCTAATCCCATTGGACCACACAACAATGGGATGGAGGGGGCGGCGCGTTGGGGCGTGTGGTGGCCAAGGGGTTCGCACTTGGCCACTATGCGCTCCAACGAAGAGATGCGGCGTTCCCTCGCCCCGTCGTTCGGTCCGATGCGATGGGGCAGGGGCGCCGCCGAAGGAGTGCCCGAAAGGGCGCCCGCAGACGGGGTCGCGGAAGTGTGCGTAAGCGTCCCCGTGGCCCCGTCCTTTGCGGTGCGGAGGAACACCCCAGGAGTTTTAGTCGGTATACCGCCCTTTTCAGGGCGGGGAGTCCGACATAACCACTGTGCTCCCCCGAGCCGGTGGTACCCGTAATTGGGGTTTCTCCTGGGTGAAAAAAAAAAAAAAAAAAAGGTAGTCATGACTGCAAATCCTTCCTCAGTCATCTGTTTCAGGAACGTGGCGCCAGCTTTCTGTATTCACGTACCAAGGTGTTTTGTGACAAAATGGATATTTTCTATCCCTGAGGTTCCCAATTTTTTAAAACGTTCTACGTTTAATTAAAACTGTTTCTATACGGATTTATGCTCGTTTATTACATTTATACAGTTTTTCTTTTGAATTTTTTTTTTGAAAAAATGTAATAAACGAGCATAAATCCGTATAGAAACAGTTTTAATTATGTCTAGTGCTCGTGTTAACCTTAGAAAGTTCTACGTTTAACTGTAGAATTATAGTTGATTAACCCCTTGTTCCTGGACAATTAACAATATGTTAATCTACTGTTAACAGCTTTCAAACGGTGCAAATCTCTTTGCACTATTGTTTTTGATATTTCTATAATTAAGTCTATCTTTTTTAAAATTTTAAACTACGTCACCCATTTTTCAGATTCCCTTGACTTTTTGGCACTACTTCTTTACAATTTAACCGGTAAATACGGTAATCCGACATGTAAAGACCTGCTTATTCTGTTTTTTATCAAGTTTTTTGTTTATGTTAAGTTTTATATTTATTTAAGTTTTCTCTTTATATTATAAATAAAATAAATCAAACACAGAGTTGAAGTCGTTCCAGTTTTAAAACAACCTCACTCACTTTGGCCAACTGACAGTTGTTAACAGTAGATTAACGGCTTGTGTACTAGAAACCGGGACTAAGTTTTGTAAGAGAAGAAAGAGACCCGCGACCCAATAGTGGGGATAGACAAAGGATTGATGATGATGGTGATGATGATTAAGTTTTTTAAATTTAAACACCAAAATCATCGCATACTGTCGACACATGTTTTGGCGAGTCAACTAGACATAATTATCACAGGGCCGATTTCTGAATTGAAAATTTCACTAAGTATCGTTCCGTCACACTCCTTTCTGGGATTTTCGAAGAGACAGCACTACAGGTACCTAACTACTATTCACTTCGTACATACACGCGAAATTCTCAATTCGAAAACTGGCCCTTAGTGTATTATTTCGCATCATTATCGTTGCCTTGCAGTTTTGTGTCTGTAATAAATACATAAGTAAATAAATGAACGTTTTATTTATTTCTCGGACAGCCCGCGAAACCCTTGTGACCGTGCCAAGGAACCCCGCAGTGCCGCGAACCACCTTTTGGGAATCGCTGCTCTACTCCATAACGTGTAGATAGGTATATGTAATGAAGCCAGATAGAGTGAGAGGTTCTTGTAATAAAACTGTTAGTTGGCGCATAATAAATGTTGCTTATAAGTGGTTGTGGAGAATGGATAAAACGAGACGATTTGTTCTTTTGATGGCGAAGAAAATGCTTCGGAATAGAAGAAAACTTCACAATAAATCGAAGACAAAAAGACAGAAAGTAGTATGGGTGACGACGCGTGTAGCGTTTTGACGTCAAAAGTCGACGCTACTTCATAGTAAATTAATGGTGAACTTGCATTAAAGATACGATAAGAAAAGATAAGTATATTCTTTATTGTACACCAGAAAAAAAACAAACAAAAAATTATTACAAAGATACAGCACAATTGGCGGCCTTATTGCTTAGAGCAATTTCTTCCAGGTAACCTACGATGAAGAGTTGCTGAAGGAAAAGTGAGACGGGTAGTTGGTGCAAATATGAATATTAATGTACATACTTATACTTAAAAATAATATACTTACATAAACCATAACAATATAATACATATAGCAATTTATTATTATACATACACAACGTTACATTATTTCCAATAAAGTTCTACGAGAGGATAAACAGAAAGACATACCTAAGTACATTAGGAAAAACCATAATAAAATCAAATAATATTAGAAATCGCAATGTTTTTATACCATGAAGTCACTGGAAAATGTCTGGATTTTCTTAACCTGCATTTTAATTTTCGTTGTCCCAAATAATTATTGCGAAAAAAAAACATACTCTAATAAAAAAATAAAATAAAGACAGATAAAAGAATTACCACGTTTTTTTTTATTTATGGAGCCTATACACGTTCCGCTAAAGGGTATAGGCCTTCTCTCAGAGAGAGAGAGAGAGAGAGTTTGGGCTTAATTACCACGCGTGCCCACCGCGGATTGGTGATTTCAAGCGCCGACGTATTTGAATTTTTCCTCCCTATTTTTCTCCAAGTTTTAATTGGCGAGTGAAAAGCGTGCATATTAGATGCTCAGTCCCCTATCCCAGAATGAATGAACATGGATACGCCATATTGTGAACTGAAACGAATGCCTCTACAAACAATATTTTACATTTACATTTCATATTTTACAAAAAAAAATAAAAATACCGTTTCTTAATTTTGCTATCTTGACTACGAAAAAAATATTTAGAATTTTTAATATTTCTTAATTTCAGAGAAAATAAATAAAAACCAAAAACTGTGTGATGACGTCACACATAGGGTGGAATAAGGAGGTACCTACCGTTGCCTAGTATTAAAAATGATATGACAGATGTCATTTTTCATTGCATTCAAATGTCATGTCGGAGAACTTACTTTTCCTTTTTTAAAAAGGCGTATGTGTGACGTCATTTGGCGGTTTCAACCTTTTAGAATAAGACGAAATGCAAACAGAAAATTATGAATGAAAATCACCGAATTTCTGAATATAAAAAAATATGGGTCGATTTATTTCGTACCTATCTAGTTTCCTTTAAGACAGTAAATAAAATACTTATGCTAAAAGAATTAAATGTTGTCAATTGATGAGTGAAAACTAATATGCTCAGTCCCCTATCCCAGAATGAATGAACATGGATACGCCATATTGTGAACCGAAGCGAATGCCTCTACAATCAATATTTTACAGATATTAAATATTTCGCTACAATTATGGGTTGTAAAAATTTGTTACAATAAAATCGGCCGTGATCGTGGAATTGCTTTTATTATATTGTGAATTGTGCAAAACTAACAATCGATAAACTATAGTTTTGAACGCGGAAATAGCTACGAAATAGCACAGTGAAACTAAATTTAACTGCTACAAAATACGTGTCTCAACTTTCCCCTCGCAATAAATTTTGTCCATTTTTTTTTCAAGAAAATATCTTGATTTAAAAAAAAGCTATTTAGAGGCTAAAAATTCTACCCATGCCGGGATTCGAGCCCGCGACCTCTGGCTATCCGTGCCAGTGCTCTTTCCAACTGAGCCAATGGGCGACTTACCGGCATCAGTGGAACTTCGAACATCTTTACAATATTCTCTGTATTACGTACGCCCTTAAGCACGGGTTAGTGCTTTAAAAATAATATAAATATCTTAATGTTGAAATGGTCACCTATTTCAAATTGAAAAATTTCTGTGCTACTTTGAATAAAATTAATTCATTTCATTTTATAAAATAGATCAATAATCAGTACAGCACAGTTAAAAGCAGCGTTTACCATACTTCTCCTTCAGGCTATATTAGTCCACTGCTGGACATAGCCCTCCCCTGATAAGCGCCATAGCGCAAGGTTGTGCCATTGGGGGGGTAATTCCTATAATCCCCACGCTGGGCACGCGGGTTGGGGATCGCAGTTTGGTGGAATTGTACTGCAGGGGGCGCTGCTGCCCACCTCCCGGTTTGTGTCCCTTAGTCGCCTTTTACGACACCCGCGGGAAGAATTGGGTTAGTGCTATTCTCTAGGCCTACACCACGCAGCATACATTTCGGTTACCATACCAGAGTGCTTAGTGCGAGTTTGACAGATCCAATCGACTAACTTTACTACCGCGTTAATCGAGCATTGAATAGTGAGTATGAGTAAGTTAACCGTTCGAATTGGCAAAACGCTGTCACAGTACAACTCGCACTCGCGTTTATTCGTGTTTTGGCTGGTAAGCGTGTTCACTTCTCAACGTAAATCATTACAACTCTCACTCAGCAATATTAATTTTCATACTTGTCGCTAGGTGGCGCTGCCTCGATGCCATAGAAATATGAGTTTACGTTAACGCGATCGAGTAGTTAAAAAACTCGCACTAAGCACTCAGTATGATTTTTTCGGATGACTTTTTAGACTGGTTATCCTTCTAATACTAAGTTTGTGAAGATGTTTGGATGTTTGGTACTCAATCACGCGATACTGGCTGAACTGATTGACATGAAATAGATAGACAAAAATCTGGATTGAGACATAGGATATTTCATATCCCAGTAATGTGTTCCCGTGCACCTAATATTTGATTTTAATATTTCAAGCCAAACTCTAATAAATTTATTTCTTTGGTTGTTATGGTAACAAGAATTGTATAGACTACCTCTGTCGTGCAGCGGTAGCGCATCTGCCTGCCATGCGAGAGGTCCCGGGTTCGATTCCCGGCTGGGGACCAAATAAAATAAAGCCCCAGGTCTAGGATGTTTACATGCTTGTGATGTCGCTGTTTCTGGTTCCCAAGACACAGGGTATCCTAGTGTGGAGCCAGAAGCAATGTAAGTGCCTGTATGTAAATGTTAATGTTATGTTTGTTATTTGATTGTAATATTTCAGGCCAAACTGTAATAAATTTATTTATTTGGTTGCCATGGTGACAAGAATCGTTTAAACTGATTCTGTGGCGGTACGAAGTTCGCCGGGACCACAGACTACATACCGGGACAGCTAGTACTAATTAAATAAGTTTAAAGTGCATTTAATAGATGAAACGTTTAATCGCCTCATGTTTTGAATCAGTAATGAAGCCTCTATGTACGTAATACAGAGAATAGTGTAAAGAGGTTTGAAATTTCAATGATGCCGTTGAGTCGCCCATTAGCTCAGTTGGAAAGAGCGCTGGCACGGATAGCCAGAGGTCGCGGGTGCGAATCCCGGCATGGGTGAAATTTTTAGTCTCTAAATAGGTTTATTAAAAAAGCCTCTATCAACTGACCAAACATTTTCACAAAAAAAATCTTACAACACCATTACCGTACAAGCCAGCTTCCAAAGTACACCGTCAATACAACAGTCAATAGGTAGTTAAAATAAAACTACATACAGCGATCGCAGCTAGAACATTCCCATGGGACCAAATGAATGCTAGCCGACTGTCCTAAAGCAATGTTAAAGCCAATTAAACTGATAACTGGCACCGAAAGCCGAAGCTGCCAAGCCAAGTATAGGCCGGGAGTAGGCGGTGTGAAGACTTATAGTTACCTAATTTATACTTTTTGCACACATAAAAATCATACAGAAAAGACAACATGATGAGCTTATTTCATTAGAAATCTCTTCCAGCAAAGCCTATCATCATAAACCGATTGTCCTCACCAAGGGGCACGGGTTTCTTCCCTGAGGTAGGTATAGGCCACACTGCACTACGGGGCCCAAGTCCTGATTGGTGGAGGCTTGCAAGACTAGTCTGTCCCCTGCAATAGGATATGTGTAGGATACACAAAAAAATGCCAATTAATTCATACTGTAATTATTATTATTAAATTATTTATTGCACAAAATTCATCGTAGTTAGTTATTTGGTACAAATGCACAATTAATCCGAAGTAGCATTTTCTTCCAGTCAACCCTGTTTTACTGTTACATCGCTTAGTAAATACATTAGGCTATAATAATTTTAATATAGCATTTTGCTTGAACCGCAACCGTGGCAGTAGCAGGTATTTTAGCACGATCATCAAACTGAGAGAAGGCCTGTGCCATAAGACACTAAAAAACACACACACGTATATAGACCCACTTTTTACTGCTTCTCCGACTCTCTAAGGTTTGCTGGAAGAAAAGATAAGCTCCCCTTTGTACATGTGCTGTTTGGTGTCGAGACACTCGGACCGTGGGGGCCCGAGGCGCGACTGTTCTGCAAAGAACTATCGTCGCGCCTTATCGACACGACTAGGGACCCCAGGGCTGGCTATTACCTCGGTCAGAGGATAAGTCTCGCCATCCAGCGAGGCAACGTAGTAAGCATACTGGGGACCCTTCCCAGAGGCAGTCATGATCTCGGTACAGTTTTTTATATTTTGTTCTGGTTAGTTTAGTTTATTTTATTTAAGATTTTAATGTACATAGTTATTTTTTTTTTATTAATCATCTGTTATTTTGTAAATAAAATATTATATTTGTTACACTATTTTTATTTTTAATACACTAACCCGTGCTAAGGAACAAATTTAAAAACCTATTTAGAGGCTAAAAATTTCACCCATGCCGGGATTCGAACCCGTAACCTCTGGCCTCTGGCACGGATGGCCAGAGGTTGCGGGTTCGAATCCCGGCATGGGTGAAATTTTTAGCCTCTAAATAGGTTTTTAAATATTATATTTGTTATCAACCCTTGTATGTCCCCACTGCTGGGGCACGGGAATATGGCCTAACCTTCCTGCATCGCAGGAAGGTTAGGCCATACTCCACCACGGGGGCCAAGTCCGGGTTGGTGGATTATTAGATTTATTAGTTCATTAAAAAAAATATAACGCGTTCTCCGCAGCCGGCTCCTGACCTACACGTAGCACTTCACCGGCCACTTGTCCGTAACGCGCACCGCGGATGTATTGTCGCGTCTGGCGGCGACTAGAAAAACGCACAGTGTGCCCGCGCCCTTAGTCGCGTCACTTTGAATAGCGATCGTCCGCTTGCGAGCGGCCTAATTGGGATTCCATTGAGCGGGAAGCCGTGTTTGTTTGACACGCAGTCATGATTGCTGGCTCTTAGGAGATGGATGGGGAATATTTTATTAGTACCTTTGAACGAATGGCGTAGGTACAGTACTACACATCATAAAAGTCCCTTCCGGAATCTACGTTCGCGCAGACTAGAAAGAAGTGTAACGAAAGTACCCGAAGCTATAAGTACATTCAACATGATCCTTAACCCATACGGTTAAGGTGCAAAATTGATTGCCGCAGTAGCGCTAACTATTTCGCTCACGCTAATATTGCCAAACTAACAGTCACCTGCATCGATAAAGTTGAACCAACCAAAAGCAACAAAGGCGCGCGGCCTGCCATAAAATGAAACTATGTGATTTGTCGATCAATTTGCCGCACATCCAAAATTTGGTCATCTGCGCAGGTATACACGCGAGACTTATTTCTTGTGTAGCACTGTACTATTGAAGCTTTTCTGGCAAAAAACTGTTGATTTTTTGACGCATTTGCAAGAGAGCATTTGTGAAATGTAGGTACATTTTTTCTGTAGCCTATAAACGTCGCACTACAGGGCACAGGCCTACTCTCAGAGACGGAGAGATTATGGGCTTAATTACCAGCGCTTGGCAATTTCAGGCTTCCTCACAATGTTTTCCTTCACGATTAGCGAGTCCTATTGCTACTATAACACTACAAATGAAAATGCATTAGAAACCAAAGTGATTGGTTAGCACGGGAATCGAACCTGGGTCTCTCGGTTCCAAGTCCGTGGTTCTACCCATTGGGATACCGCTGCCGCTCTTGTTTAATATCGTTATCAACCCTTGTATGTACCCACTGCTGGGGCTACGGGGGCCAAGTCCGGGTTGGTGGAGGATAGTAAGACAGTGGCGGGCCTTACTGTTAGAAGTTACCAAGCCGCCCATAAGGCCTCTGACACGGCTTAACGACTGCCATTATATGATAGCCGGCACCAACGGCTTAACGTGCCTTACGAAGCACGGAAGCGCTCGGAAAACTGCCACTAGCGGTAGTCACGGGACGCTTACCCATCCTGTACCTGACCGCGCCTGTTGTTGCTTAACCAAGTGATTGATTCCTTTCACTCAGTTCGCCTAGGCCACGAGCGCTTCTTAAGTAATATAATTGGTACATATTTTACGTGTATATGTAGTCTATATACTGCTACAGGCCATCTTAGAGAGACATAAAAATATGCACCTAGTTTTTTATCTGACATTTTCCATTACAAAAGTGAAATATTGACAGAAATTTTCATGTTACTTTTTCCGGAACATAAACTCTAAAAAACTCTGCTAAATTCGATTCAGATCCGTACAGCCGTTCATCATCCAAAGTTTTGCATTCCGAACAAACTATGATTAAGTAATTCTCGGCAAGCTGAAGACAGGGCGCTAAGGCGCTCATTAGGGGAGGGATATGTCCAACAGTGGACTAATATAGTCTGAAGAAGAAGAAGTAATTATTTCTTAGTTGCTGAGAAAACTCTAGTCTTGTAAGGAGCTAAATTATTGATATAAAGAAAGAGATGAGAGATTTTGTGTTCGTATAACGGCTGATCTATACGTCTATCTATCGAGCCCATGACTGAAGCCCACTGCTGGGTATAGGCCTCTTCAACGCCTGATATTAGATCATTATTAATACTGTGAAATTGAAAAAAAAATGTCACAGAACTTAGACGTCTTTCTTATGTCAACTAAATAGAAGTAAAATTTGGTACAAACCAAAACTCAATTTTTTTATTCACTATAAAAACAAAACATTTACTTAGCGAACGTTAAAACTGTTAGTTCTCTTTAATAGAATTTGTGGAGAAGAACGTAACACTATACTCGTAAATATAGAAATTAACGAGGAAATATAGAATAGGATATATAGAACATTCTTTACCTCATACATTTACTGGTGTAATTCATGGCAACTAAGATGAAAAACTGCCGGCAGATGCTGGATGCGGCAAGCTGAAGACATTTAGGAGAAGGCTATGTCCAGCAGTGGACTGCATAATACCTATAGCCTGAAGAAGAAGACGAAAAACATCGAAAGGTTTTGGCCATTGGAGGCGCATGGCGCTAGTTAACCTTGTGAGGGCTCTTCCTAAAAAAGTCACTCTTCAACTCTGAGAAAAACGTAGTTTGGGCTTGTTTACAAATTTCACGACGTTCGCAAAGAAATTTTGCCAATACAAATTGAGGTTTGATTTTGCTTAGAGTTGGAAATCATCAACCCATTATGTATCCACCGAGGGGAACGAGTCTCTTGCTTGACGAAGGTGTAGACCATACTCTACAATGAGGGCCAAGTCTGGATTGGTGGAGGCTTGCAAGACTAGTGGCTGGTCTTGCTGTCAGAAGTTTTCAAGCACCCTGAGGCCTCTGACCTAGCTTAACGACTATCATCTATCGACGCCAGTCGGCACCAAATGCTTAACGTGCCTTCTGAAGCACGGAACCGCTCGGAAAAATGACACTAGCATTAGTCATAGACGGTTTACCCATCCATGCACTGAACGCGCTCCGTGTTGCTAAACCTTCGTGATCGTTTAAGATCACTCAGGCAGCCTGGGCTACGAGCGATTCACTACCAGCGCGATGGAAATAAACTTATCAAAAAGAAATAATAGTTTTGAGAACAGTTTTTATTGAAAATTATTATTATTTTGTGTGCAATAATAATAATTATTGCACACAAAACAAAGAAAAAAGAAATACAATTTAAGAAAATACAATCATGTACAAAGGCAAGCTTATTTCTGTAAGAGAATCTTAGCTATAATTTTTGATAAGTTAATTTTCAATTCTAATTACGATCAAACCTCGATTTGTGTGGTACAAACGTAGGTATTATGAACGTCAATTGGACAGAATTTTTTTTTATATTTTATTTTATAAACCTATTTATAGGCTAAAAATTCCACCCATGCCCACACGAACCCGCGACCTCTGGCTAACCGTGCCAGCGCTCTCCCAACTGACCCAATGGGCGACTGCATCAGTAAAATTTCGAACCTCTTTACAATACTCACCGTATTACGTACAGGCAGCAACATTTGGCTGAAGTAATTTGCATCACTTGCCTCGGTTGGAGTCCCGGCATGGGTGGAATTTTTAGCCTCTAAATAGGTTTTTAAAGTTGTCCATAGCACGCAATAATATAATTTTATTTTTGTTATTGCATGGGAATTGCTCCTTGAGGGCGGCTCTTAAGGCGGGCTTACAGAGTCGCAAGTCTCAACCATTGTCGGTGTCCGGACAGACGGGTCAATGGGCTCCAGGGGTAACGAGCTAGCTGTGAAATGGTACAAATGGCCGGCGTGTCAGCGGCTGGTACTGTCGACTAGCAAAGTAAAAGAGCATTGGTGAAATGATCGTTATTTTTAATTTCTTATACTCCGAAAGTAGTTACCGGGTGGAAAATGCTGCTTCCTTCCCTAGAGCGGGAAAAACTCATTCAAATTACTTCCCACCTAAGAGCCGGAATTTAAAGTTAGAACTACTGGCAGCTGTGAAGTCTTATGTAAACAAATACTAATTTAAAAAAATGCTGCGAAAAAGTGAGTTTCTAAACAGCCAGTGCGAACTTAGCGTAAACTTCTTTGAGCGGAAAAAGCCGCAAGAATTACACGGTGAGCTCCATATTTAAAATTTAAAAAGTCGACATAAATTAGCGGGATACTATACTGTTATATGTATCTGTGACGGAATTCAAAAAAAAAGGTAAACATCTTTTATTACACTATTTTTATTTTTAATGCACTAACCCGTGCTAAGGAACAAATTTAAAAACCTATTTAGAGGCTAAAAATTTCACCCATGCCGGGATTCGAACCCGCAACCTCTGGCTATCCGTATCTGGTACGGATAGCCAGAGGTTGCGGGTTCGAATCCCGGCATGGGTGAAATTTTTAGCCTCTAAATAGGTTTTTAAACATCTTTTATGCTAAGATTTGAATATTAAAAATGAGATTTTATTCTCCTCATATTCGAAATGAAAAGTAGTGTTTAACACGGGTAAAAGAATCAATTCCTACTCGGTCTATAGCCGTCTAAATATATCGGGATTGATTCTTTCTACCCTCGGTTAACAATCTACTATTATACATTGACAGGGCTTTTCTTTCCAAGTGAAGACCACTTGGAAAGAAAAGTCCTGTCAAGTCTGTGTAGCCTAGGCGGACCGAGTTATTGGAATCAATCACTTGAGTTAAGCAACAACAGGCGCAGTCAGATACGGGATGAGTGACCGTCCCGTGACTACCGCTAGGGGCATTTTTTCTAGCGCTTCTGTGCTTTGCAAGGCACGCTAAGCCGTTGGTGCCGGTTGTCATAAAATGGCAGTCGTTAAGCCCCGTCAGAGGCATTTTGGGCGGCTTGATAATTCCTGACAGTAAGGCCCGCCACTGCCTTACAATCCTCCACCAACCTGGACTTGGCCCTCGTGCTGGAGTATGGCCTAACCTTCCAGCGATGCAGGAAGGCACTCGTGCCCCAACAGTGGGGATATACAAGGGTTGATATCGACTGCTGGGGCATGGGTCTCTATGTTTGCATCGCAAGAAGGTTAGGCCACACATAAAAAACGAACTGAATAACTCGGCTTAATAACTTTAAATTTTTGCTGGACTAATCAATATTAGTCACTTTTAGCACTGAGGTGTGTGAACACCACAGACACTTGGGCTTCCTCACGAAGTTTTCCTTAACAGCTAGCGAGCGGTATTGCTAATATAACTTCACTAATGTACGTAACTTAGAAAGGAAATCATACATGCCGGGATTTGAACCCACAACCTCGCGAATGAGAACTACCACCGCATAACCCGAGGTGGGCACGCGTGGTGATTAAGCCCATACTTTCTCTCTCTCTCTGAGATAGGCCCTGAGCCCTACAGTGTGGCGGATAAAGGCTGTGTTAAAGCCCATATTACAAGAGCAATAAGCACGTTTAACTTAGCAACACGTTCAATTAAATAAATTAAACAGCCACACGAAGTATCCAATTCAAGCTTACGATGATGTTAGTCAATAATTACTCTAGCCCGACTAATTATTCAGCAATCCCACACTTCATTTACCGTGTAATTACAGTGCTGAAAAAAACACAGCGCATGCGCCATGCAGAACGGTTTACTTATTAATTAGTTCGAAAAAACTAAAGACGCGTGTGTAAACGGCATGTGAAGCAAATAAGGTGCGAAGTGCTTGTAATGTGTTATGTAACCGATTACTTCGATATGTTGCCGTCATTACAATGAAACGTTGTGGACTGAAAGAGGATGTAGTAACTAGAATTGAGAAAGGAATGTTGCGTTGGCTTGGACACGTGGAGAGGATGAAGGAAGAAAGATTGAAGGAACAAATATATATTGCGAATGTGGGTGGAACGGCCGGCCGAAAATACTTTTCTTCACTATTTTGAAAAGTTATGTAAATTTATCTGTCATATAAGTTATGGGCTTAGCAGCCCTTCCACTCACAATCGCAATATACAGGGTGTCTCATTAAAATCGGTCAGTATGGGAAATTCTGAAACTATAAGACATACCAAGATCTGTTCTGAGGAACCATGTCATCGATTTTAATAACAAGAAAAACTGCATTCATACATTTTAAAAAGCATCTGTACTCCGTTCGGGAATCGAACCCGGTGGTTTTAAAAAAATAACCTACACTATTTCTATTTAGATATCGATTGTGTAGATCTTAAACAGTAAATGTCTGTATGAAACATGATGTCTAAAATGAATAAAATGCATTGTTTTCACATACTTTAATTTATTTTAGTAGGTGCTCGAAGTGACCGCTGCCTTTTTCAATACAATATTCAACACGTTTAGGTAACGATCTTAATCTTTAAATAAGTATCTACATATTTATTTCAAGTGGGCTTTTCCATTGACTGTTAGTGTTTGATTAACAGAAGTTTTTTTTTTTCAAAACAACCGGTCCGATTCCCGAACGGAGTACAGATGTTTTTTAAAGTGTATGAATGCAGTTTTTCTTGTTATTAAAATCGATGACATGGTTCCTCAGAACAGATCTTCGTATGTCTTATAGTTTCAGACTTTCCCATACTGACCGATTTGAATGAGACACCCTGTTTCGTCAATCTTTCTTCCTTCATCCTCTCCACGTGTCCAAACCAACGCAACATTCCTTTCTCAATTCTAGTCACTACATCTTCTTTCAGTGCACAACGTTTTCTAGTCAGACTATTTTGCGTATCCTGTCACTAATTATAATTAAGCCCATACTATGAACGATGGCCTGTGCCCTGCAAGTTTTGGTTGTTTTGTGTGACTGAAGCATGCTTAAATTTTAGGATGAAGCAGATGTAAAATAGACTTGACCCAAGCTGTGGACCAAAGCTATTATACTTTTTCAGATAGTATTAATCTCGGGCGCTTGATTAGAGAAACTATAAAAACGGAAGTATCGACGGAATGCGGTTAATGAAGGTTTTTTAATAGTAACTTCTGGTTACCCTTGTCTTAGTTGTGCTGGCAAGAATCGGGAGGTCACGAAGGTTTGGTTGGACTGATACAACTATAAAACTTGACTTTTATTACTAGAGGTCTGACATAAAATTTGAAGGCACAGAAAGACTTCTTGCAACACAGGACCTTTTTACATTGGAGTTGAATATAAAGGTAACGATAATTGAGAATTTCACTAAGTAAATACTGAAATATATAAATACACGTTCTGTCACGCTCTTTTCTGAGAAATTCAAAGAGACAGCACTATACTTAACTATTTACTTAGCGCAAGTCCAAATTCAGAAAGTGGCCATTTGAGTATTTGACTAAGTACCTATTTGATGCGAAGAAAAAGGTACATTTACATTCAAGCTAACATTCTCAATGAGCTAGTTTTTTTAGCCTGCAACGGCTAGGCCTTGTTAGAACGTAATTGCTTAGCGTGCATGTATGTAAAGGTTGACGTGCTGATGACTGTACAATATTATCGTCTATACATACGAGTATATGGTGTAAGTAAGTGAGAGACAATAGTTGAATAAATCACTTCCACACGACACAATCCCTTGTCCTCGTCCCAAACTAGGATCTGTGCCGTTTTAACCAGGTTAGGATACCACAAACGTAGTGAAGGACGCCCTCCAACCAGGGATGACGATCTACGAAAAACAGCCGGCAGATGCTGGATGCGGCAAGCTGAAGACAGGGCGCTATGGCGCTCATTAGGGGAGGGCTAAGTCCAGGAGTGGACTACATAATATAGCCTGAAGAAGAAGAAGAAACTTGGAAATACACCCAGATTGTGCACAGATAATTTCCCAGAAATACAGATGTGCACAAATGTACGGCGCCCCTAGTGGGATTCGAACCCACGACTTTCAGCTTGGTAATCAGACGTGATACCGCTAGACCAACGAGCCAAAGTCAGTTGTTCAGTCTTTTCCGTTAATAAACCGTTTACAGCGTATAAATATTACCTAGACCTTTTGTTTTCATCTATTTTGTGCTTCACAAGTTAAAATGGACGGCTATTGTCTAATTGTTATTATTTAAGTGTTTTTATTTTTCATTTTATTGCTTTTGGGAGAGATCTCGTTTTTGTTTCTCTTCGTAGGAACAATGTGAGCAATGGGGCTGCAAGTGTTGCAAATTACTTCAGCCAGATGTCGCTGCCTGTACGTAATACAGAGAATATTGTAAAGAGGTTCGTAATTTCACTGATGCTGGTAAGTCGCCCATTAGCTCAGTTTGAAGGAGCGCTGGCACGGATAGCCAGAGGTCGCAGGTTCGAATCCCGGCATGGGTGGAATTTTTAGCCTGTAAATAGGTTTTTAAAAATCCCCTTTTTGGTCGAAGAATGTATTTAGTTTATATAGTGTATTATTTCTGCTTAGGTTATTGTTAAGGGTTTTTGCAGTCTATGTAGTTTATTTTGTACACATTTATAGACCCGTTTTTAGTGCTGCTCCGACTCTCCAAGGTTTGGTTGAAGAAATCTCTTACAGAGATAAGCTTGCCTTTGTTCGTGTTATTTCTTATATAAAGTCCTATTTTATGTTTCGTGTGCAATAAAGGATAATAATGTCCGACTGGGACGTCCCTTACCGGCCCTTCCACCCACATTCGCTACATAAAAACAAAAGCAAGGCTGGCCTAGCACTTGGACCCTGACAGCTGAGCCGACCAAGGCACGGGTTTCCTCACGAGCCCCACTACCGAACCGTTAATCGATTCCGAACGGAATAAATCGAGCCGCCGATAATAAAAGAATCGGCCCCGCCCACACCGCCTATCGTAAATCTCCGACAAAAAACAACGCAAACGAGAGAACTATAATAACACGAAATTAAACACGAGGTGTAATTATAACCTGTTATATTTAATACAAGTGTCGAGCATTAACAAATACGCCGGGGACCACCTACCGCTCTTGGTGGGGTTACCTTCGGTCCAAAACCAACATGGGGTCGCGTGCTCCGGATGTTTGGACCGCTCTAAAGAGGTCTAGTTGATGTACGGGCGTGTGATAGCGCGAGATTAGGATCCAGTGGAACCGAGAGATTGGAATCAATCACTTGGGTTAAGTAACAGGTGATACATAGGTGACCATTCCGTGACTACCGCTAGTGGCACTTTTTCCGAGCGCTTCCGCGCTTCGCAAGGCACGTTAAGCTATAATGGCAGTCGTTAAGCCTCGTCAGAGGCCTTATGGGCGGCTCGATAACTTCGGACAGTAAGGCCCGCCACTGTCTTACAATCGTCCACCAACCCGACTTGGCCCCCGAGGTCTTACTGTCAGAAGGTATGAAGCCGCCCATAAGGCCTCTGACATGGCTTAACGACTGCCATTAAATGACAGCCGGCACCAACGGCTCAACGTGTCTTGCGAAGCACGGAAGCGCTCGGAAAAATACCACTAGCGGTAGTCAAGGGCCGGTCACCCATCCCGCACCTGACCGCGCCTGTTGTTGCTCAACTCAAGTGATTGATTCCAATTACTCGGTTCGATTAGGCCACGAGCGCTTAAGTACTCCAATGTCCTAACAAAAAACAATGTCCCAGTCGATCTAAGGTGATCTGTCAGGATCGTGGCAAGTGACAGTCTCTGCTTACCCCTCTGGGATACAGGCATGGGGTTATGCTATATTTTTCTCCACCTACGATAAGATGACGTGAAACATATCATTCGTCATTGCAATGACATCACCGGCAATTATAGTCGACCCGTTTTGGCGGGAATGTCAAAAACGTCCGGTTTGCTAACTGTTTACACATATTTCGTCAATTTATTTTGAATTGACCTCACATTTTTCCCTGTCTCCGGTTCGCTTGTTAACTTTATGCCTTTTGTTTCTTCGATTTTGCTTGAATGAGGCCCCTTTGTCTTCGTAGATAAGTCACACTTCCTAGAAGATTTGTTAGTTAGTTAGACCTGAGATTTCCGAACTAAATTTTATTAGATAGATTGTAGGACAATATAGTTTTTGCGTTGGTTTGGACATGTGGAGAGGATTGTTAGCGCCGGAAATGGAAAGCCCGAATTATAGTTGTCTGTCAACTGTAATGTCAATGGTTGAAAAACGTAATTGTAGAAATCGTTTCTCGGCCCCCACGATACAGGCTAGGCCCAGTGTGGGGACCACCGTTACTTCTAAACTTTTCAACAGCCTTTATGTTGCATTCAGACGACCTCTGTGGCGAAGCGGTAGCGCATCTACCTACCATGCAAAAGGTCCCGGGTTCAAATCCCGGCTGGGAACAAAAAAAAAACAACCCCCAGGTCTAGGATGTTTACATGTTTGTGTTGTCGTTGTTTCTGGTTCCCACGACACAGGGTATCCTAGTGTGGGGCCAGAAGCAATGTATGTGCCTGTATGTAAATGTTATTGTTATGTAAATGTTATTCATGTACCCACGTCTTTAATTTAAGCATTTGTAAAGTTTATGTTATGTTATGTATGCAACCTCATTTAAATAAATTATTCTATTCTATAGATATTAGTTATATTTAAAACAAATAAATCATAAAAAGAACAATACAATGAGAATCGATCGAGGCGGCTACTCCGTTGCTGTGTAAGTCTTATAACTTTCTCACAGCAACGGGGTTGCCAGATCTGTCGCCGACAAGTATGAAGGAAGAAATATTGACGAAACAAATATTTATGGCGAATGTGAGTGGAAGGGCTGGTAAGGGACGTCCCAGGCGGATATACATCAACCAAATAGGGGATCTTTTAGTAAAGGTGAAAATAAAAAGTACCCGGAACCGGCATGCGTAAGTATGTATGTATGTATGTATGTATGTATGTATGTATGTATGTATGTATGTATGTATGTATGTATGTATGTATGTATGTATGTATGTATGTATGTATGTATGTATGTATGTATGTATGTATGTATGTATGTATGTATGTATGTATGTATGTATGTATGTATGTATGTATGTATGTATGTATGTATGTATGTATGTATGTATGTATGTATGTTGGACAATCTGCGGACGGGCGGGTAGATAATAATATATTTTTATCTTAACATCTAGTTCTTAGTGGTATACTATCGGCGCTCTTATTTCCAAAAGCGATCTCTTCCAGATAACCTTAGGATAGAGCTAAAAAAAAGAAAGTGGGCATTTACATTATCTGCGTATATTATCTAGTACAAGTTAGGCTCTTGTCAGTGCAGCATCCGTGCTAAAGCGGATAAATTATCATCACGGTCCTATTAAATTACCATATCTTTAATAGATTACTAAATTTATATTAGTTCATTCGATTATAGCGCATTGGTACTACTTTTGCCTTACTATCGCGAGGCCCAAGGTTCAATTCTGGCCTTTACCAATGAACTTAGTCTCTATGCAAAATCTTTGGCAATTGCATCTACATCCGTAATGCCTTTACTCACACTAGGATGAAGGGACCACTCGCACACTGCGGTACCTGGGACGTTGTTTTTTTATATGGAGAATGGCTTACCCGGCGCCTAACTAAGCCGTGGGTTTCCTCACGCTGTTTTTGTTTTCCTTTTCAGTTAGCGTGTGGTATTGCTACAACACATTGGCGTATAAATTTACTACGGAATTAATTGTGTACGGTTTTGGCCGAACACACATTTTGTATTGATTCATGCTATCGTAGCCTCTATTGTGACACGAATAAAGAGTTTTTATTCATTTTAATGCATTAACCCGTGCTAGGGACAGTATAAAAAAACCTATTTAGAGGCTAAACATTCGACCCATGCCGGGACACGAACCCGCGACCTCTGGCTGACCGTGCCAGCGCTCTCCCAACTGAGCTTTCGAACCTCTCAATACTCGTACAGGCAGCAACGAGAATATTGTAAAAAGGTTCGAAATTTCACTGATGTCGGTCGTCGCCCATTAGCTCAGTCGGGAGAGCGCTGGCATGGTTAGTCAGTGGTCGCGGGTTCGTGTCCACCATGGGTTGATTTTTTAGCATCTAAATCTGTTTTTACGAATAAAGAGTATTTTAGACTGCAATATCATCACGCAGGCAAGGCCCTAGCCCGACGTAATGCGAAAAGACATATAGTTGTTTCTGAGGAAAAACTTAATAGGATATATTTAAGATTATCGAACGGGAAGCGTGAGTTTTTCCTGCACAACCGGTGGTACATTCAGGTGCACTAGAAATCTCAGCTTTTTGTTCCAAATCCGCTCTTGTGGCGTTTGTGATAAGATCTGCGGCGTTTGCTGACAGGACCAGTGGCACGCAACCATAATCAACAATACCAGAATGGAGCGACAGGAGCCGGCAGGAGTCAACAACCGTGGGTCTGGCTTATGTCGACAAGTGACAACTTTTCAGGGAAAAATATGGTTCGTGTTTATTAGTTTAGTGAATAATAGTACTTTAATTCAGGCATAGTGACACATATAAACATAATTATTACTAATTATACAGAAATAGATAAAACTTACTATAAAAACGAAACAATAAATTGTGAAATATATGATCAATATCATTTGAAAATAATGAATAATAATACATGGTTTAAATAATGCATGAAAATTAAAATATATGTATTCTTAGATTAATTAACTAATTTCGCGGACTCAACTAACGATAAGATCTCGTTATAGGCCTACTCTTAAAGACCTGCGTAATCAAAAATAATAAAATGACCATGTTTTTCTATTCAGTGCTATCCCCTTTTCCATCCGTACCGGAAGATTATTTATCCACACAACGTGCAGCTGTTTCACATGTTTGTCACGTTTAGGGAGAAAACTGCATTGAGCTTAGATTAGTTCAAGGTGTTAAATCTTTTCAATTATGCAATTCTAAAATAAAATATTTTGGACATGCTAACATATTGTAATTGATACATTCGTAATTATATAATTTTAGTTTCTACAAAAAATGGTTTTGAAATTAAAATAAATGAAAAGGTTTAATTTAAAGTAGCGCAGAAACTGCGGCTTAAAAAACACTACAATTCAAACTATGTGTTTCTAATTTCATAATTTTGTCTAGATCATTTTGGAGAAAAAATGGACAAAAAAAATCCAAACTTAGTCTTTGCAAAGTCCTTAATTAACAGATTGCAAAGTCCTTAATTAACAGAGTTTACATTATTACTATAAAACATAGAACTCATGCATTGTACTGGCTTTAATTTCAGACATCATTGTCATCTATTTGACATCATTGACAGCATTTTGCAGGTCTAGAGTTAGAATATTGAGTCTAAAAGTTGGCAAATTAGAAAAAGGTCGACACGAGTCGCGCCCTAAGCATCGGTCGTCATCTGTAGGTGTTTCCAATTCAAGTTCGCCTAGTTTTTTGCCCCGGCCGCGCTCGCGCTAACGCGCATTGTATTACAAATTGTAATATTCCCCCGCTAAGGGCCCACTGGCTATGCCATTTTTATAAACATGGACTTGTTCGCTTCTTGCTTTGTTTACTGTTGGGGCGCAAGATTTTTCTATGGACAGAAGGTTCTTCTTTCCTTTGCGAAAGAGCTTTACTGGTTAATCGACCAGAGCATAAAGGACATACAAACTTAAAAACCTATTTAGAGGCTAAAAATCAAACATCAAACTTACCAGCGTAAGAATAGTATACTTTATCCTTTTGTCTTGGTATTCTAGAAAAGCGATCTCTCCTTCTTCTTTGGTCCCTTTACTCCGCCATGGAGTCTGGGGCAACACAAGGGCTTTTCAGTCCTATCCGTCTTGTGGTTGTCTGAATATGCCAAGAAAAAGCTCTAGAAATACTTTCGTTCGCAGAATTTTCAATCTACTTTTTAGGGTACCAACCCTCAAAGGGGCCAACGCGACAATTACATTTACGGTTGACTGAATAATTTTATACACAAATTAACAAACACTGTGACTCGAGATTTTTATATGTAATAAGATTTTCTATAATACAAGATCGACCTTCTACGCCTTCCTCCAAATGGTTAAGGGATCTTTCCTTTCAACTTTTTCATGCGAGAAAGATTAATTGCCTTATCGGGCGTAAAGGCTCAAGTACAAATGTTTATAGTGTTACTGTTTTGGTGTCGTGCATACCTTAGTGTGCATCCTTCGCGGTGGCTGGGCGTTTTCTTTCGATAGTACTAGAAAAAGCTAGGACTATTGACGTCATGGAAAGAAAATACTTTCTAGTTTCCAGGTAAATTGAAAGTGAGTCGTGACAGTGACGTTTCGAAATGTACTATAATCATACTAAGTTTCATATAATTATGTCGTAAGGTTTTCTTTTTTACGTGCCACTGTTTATTAGATTGAAATTTCTTTCGATAGGACCACAAAAGGCTATCGAGGACTAGAAAAAGCTAGGACTACTGGCGTCATGGAAAGAAAATACTTTATAGTTTCCAGGTAAATTGAAAGTCAGTTGTGACAGTGACTTTTTGAAATGCACTATCATCATACCAAGTTTCATATAATTATGTCGTAAAGTATTCTTTTTTACGTGCCACTGTTTGTTAGATTGAAATTTCTTTCGATAGGACTACAAAAGACTATTGAGGACTAGAAAAAGCTAGGACTATCGACGTCATGGAAAGAAAATACTTTATAGTTTCCAGGTAAATTGAAAGTCAGTTGTGACAGTGACGTTTTGAAATGCACTGTCATCATACCAAGTTTCATATAATTGTGTCGTAAGGTATTCTTTTTTACGTGCCACTGTTTGATAGATTGCAATTTCTTTCGATAGGACTACAAAAGACTATTGAGGACTAGAAAAAGCTAGGACTATTGACGTCATGGAAAGAAAATACTTGTAGTGTTGTAAAACTTTTATAAAGGATAAAACTGGAACGCCTTTAACTTTGTGGTTTATGTGTACTGTTTATTTCATTTATATTTAGAATAAAAACAGAAAACTGGCTTAAAACGGTTAAGCAGGTAAAAATAGTCAGATCTAGTCATATGAAGATGTAAAGTGGTAATGATGAAAATGAGGGAAATCTCGAAATGGGTGACATAATTTTAAATATTTGAAAATGATAGATAGAATAAAAAATGGTGTAAAGATGTTTGCACCGTTACATACTTTCTAGTTTTCAGGTAAATTGAAAGTCAGTCGTGACGTTTTGAAATGCACTACAATTATACCAAGTTTCGTGTAATTATGTCGTAAGGTTTTCTTTTTTATGTGCCACTGTTAGATTGCAATTTCTTTCGATAGGACTGGAAAAGGCTGTTAAGGACTAGAAAAAGTACAGACGTCGAACTGGAAAGAAAACAGTTTCTAGTTTTCAGGTACCTACCTAAATTGAAAGCCAGTCGTGACAATACCGTTTTAAAGTTCACTAGAATTATTCCAAGTTTCATATAATTATGTCGTAAGGTTTTCTTATTCATGTGCCACTTCATAGCACAAAGCTCCTCTCAGAAAGAGACTCTCAGAAAGAGAGAGTACGGGCTTAATTACCACATATTCCCACCGTGAATAATTATATTCTTCTTCTTCTTCAGGCTATATTAGTCCACTGCTGGACATAGCCCTCCCCTAATGAGCGCCATAGCGCAAGGTTATGCGATCATTGAGGGTTTATGCCCATAATCCCCACGCTGGGCATGCGGGTTGGGGATCGCAGTTCGGTGGAATTGTACTGCAGGGGGCGCTGCTGCCCACCCCCCGGTTTGTGTCCCTTAGTCGCCTTTTACGACACCCGCGGGAAGAATTTGGGTTGGTGCTATTATCTAGGCCGACACCACACAGTAATATACTAGAAAATAATAAAAATTATATTAAAAAGTCAGTCAATGTTACAATTTAAACTGTCATTGTACCTCGGGCTTTTAGAATATACCTCGGGCTCTAGAGTAACTAAGCTTCGGTTTTTGCCGAAAGCACACGAATGTAATACTACTTTCTGCTCTGTATAAAACGTTTCTTCACTGTTTTGAAAAGTTATGTTATTATTTGTTCATATTAGCTGCGATATTTCTATTACACGAATATATCCGATTCTATCGGATCGTAGCCGAGGTATATTCTAAAAGCTAACAGACTATATTAGTATACAAAATTGGTCAATATCAAAATATTTAAGCTACAATGGCGTTACCTGATAATAAGAGCATTTTTGTTTGAACTTGTTAATAATCATAATATTTTTATTTTTAATGCACTAACCCGTGCTAAGGACAATTTTATTGTTTATTTAGTGTAGAGAATAGTGTAAAGAGGTTCGAAATTTCACTGATGCCGGTGAGTCGCCCATTAGCTCAGTTGAAAAGAGCGCTGGCACGGATAGCCAGAGGTCGCGGAATTTTTAGCCTCTAAATAGGTTTTTAAAATTGTTAATAATATCTATTTTATATCAATGTGGTGGCGCTACGCCTAACGTTTAGTGTAAAACCGGCCTATATTCTCGGAAACATAAACATGCTCTCGGTGCACAGTAGCCTTTTAGTAATTACGGGTAGCCACAATCGATCTAGTATACAGGTTGTTGTGATGGCGACCACCGGTGTAAGATACCTTCGTGAACATTTGCTTCAGTTGATGGGCGGTGAAGGATTCCAGGAGAGTCGCGAAATACCTCCCGTATAAGCAAATACGTATAATAATTTCGCACCAATAAATTAGGCACAATGCTGTGTTGAAACAAGCTCCTGATACGTATGATCCGCCTTTATAATGGGTGTTTTTGTTTTGTTTGGCCGATCCTTTCCTGGGCTCTAAGACTTCCTTTAAACATAGCATTTTAAAAATACTCAATGATAATACGTAATATATTGGAGAACCCTCCCCCCAACCCTATTCGCACTAATTCATCGCAATCACGCTCACAAACACACACACACACACACACACACACACACACACACACACACACACACACACACACATACGCACAAACACATACTTTTCAAGTTGGCAAATCTTGATTGGTTTTAACTGTAATGTGCTATATTTAATATAATAGTTAAAATACAAAAGCATGTACTTACTTATTTTTATCTTTATTACAAAGCGTTGTCGTGGTATATTTTTAGTAATTAAGACTGTCTATTTGTGGATATCTGTTATTGGCCCTGTGAACTGTATTTTTATTATTGTAATCAAATAATTTGTTTTCGCTGTTGATGTCCTTAGTATAATAATATAAAGAAAAAATTGTAAAAAAAAAACTAAGCCGAAATATACATAAATAATCGTAGTATTATACAAAGGCTTCTTTTTTTTCTTTTATTTTTATTAATATTTATTCAAATTGGAGAATCATAAGTTTTTATGAAAATTATGTTAGTAGAATATAAATAGGTAACTAAGGGCTTATAACATATTCCTACAGATACATACAACGCAATCAAACATGTAGAAAGTAAAAATGTAGGCAATAAAATAGTAAAGATGATGAATGTAGGCAATAAACACTTACTTTTCAAGGACCTCATTTCTACTGCATTAGTAGAAATGAGGTCCTTGAGAAGTATGTGTAGGGTTACTTTGAATGACAGGATACGCAACAGTCTGATTAGAGAACGTTGTGGACTGAAAGAGGATGTAGTGACTAGAATTGAGAAAGAAATGTTGCGTTGGTTTGGACATGCGGAGAGGATGAAGGAAGAAAGATTGACGAAACAAATATATTATATTGCGAATGTGAGTGGAAGGGCTGGTAAGCGACGTCCCAGGCGGACATATATCGACCAAATAGGGGATGTGTTGGCAAAAGAAAAGATAAAAAGTAACCGGAACCGGCGTGCATGCATGCAACGACTTATGAACGTTGATGAAGCGAAGGTGATTTGTCAGGATCGTAGCAAATGGCAGTGCCTGGTCTCTGCCTACCCCTCTGGGATACAAGAGTGAGGTTATGTATGTTTGTATTAATATTGTACCATTTACATTTGACAAACTGGGCCCTTAACTAGATCAGAGATTTGCCCTAACATGTAGGGCGTCTATGACTAACGCTAGTGGCATTTTTTAAGCGCTTCCGTGCTTCACAAGGCACGTTAAGCCGTTGGTGCCGGCTGGCAATCGTTAAGCCATGTCAGAGGCCTTATAGGCGGCTTGATAACTTCTGACAACAAGGCCCGCCACTGTCTTACAATGCTCCACCAATCCGGACTTGGCAACCGTGGTGGAGTCTGGCCAATACCTTTCTTAGGGAAGAGACCCGTGCCTCTCGGTGGGGACATCATGGGTTGATGATGAAATATCTTCAATCAATCCATCAATTCAGACTTCCGGATTCTAAACCACTAGAACAAAATCCTAGTCTCTCATTTTCTACGTAAAGGTGTCCATTTTAAGCCCACTCCCTCAGTTGGGTTCCAGAAGAGTAAAACCGTACTCTGCAATGCAACTGAACATATGACCATTTGGTGGTCTCCAATCACATACAGTTTTAGCTACAAAACGGGTCTCCAGGTGTACTGCATCTTGTCGCGAGTTGTTTACAGGAAATCATCAACCCGTTTTCTCTGTAGACAATATACTAGTTCCATCATTATTGTTGGAAAACAAGTAAACTGTTGTGATACCTGCTTTCATACTGTTAACTAGATAGCCAGGATCACCAGAAATATCTCCGAACTACTAGGCTTGGTTGACTGAAGTCCACTTTGGTGGTCTTCGATTTGGTGCTGACGCCAAAGAGAGGTCGGTCACCAGTAGTTCGGATGTTCGATCGTCATTAGACATTGGCTACTGTGCAAGCCACTGCTCTGCCAGGCGTAATTAAGTTTTTTTTTTGAACGACAGGCATTGTATTAAGAGGCTGCCAGGGATAGATTGTAGGTTTCGATTCCTGTGGTGTGTTTTGCTCGTTTTTTGCGGAATAATCTGCGGAAATATGGATGCAAGAAAGCCGTTTTGGTCAATGGTATATTATTATGCACAGATCTTTAAGCAGGCACCACATTGACTTGTAAAACTTATTATTTTTAGCTTAGTCTTCATGCAAATTGAGCTTATGATAATTTGTTCGATCGAAATTTGATGAAAGCTGCGAAAGCAGTCAAAGCCATTTTGATTGCTATAACATGATAATTATGGCTTATCTTCAAATCAAATAGTTCTAGCTTCTTATGTGACTATGTTTACTAACTTATGTAGGTACTTTAACAGTATTTTGTAAGGTTAACACGAGTACTAGACATAATTAAAACTGTTTTGAATCGGATTTCACTCGTTTATTATATTTTTAGTGCTTAAGTGCATGAGAACCCCTTGCTAAAAGTGTGACTGTAGAGTTAATTTTAATTTCAATTAATAACCAATATTGTAATTCATGTAAAATAATTGGTTTATAAATTTAATTTTTAACTCCAATTACTAATAGTCAATATTGTTGACTTTATATAAAATAATTGCTTTACCTATTTTGGAACGCAACTTCATAATTAACTTTTGTAATTTTTGCCGAGGGTAGTAAACTAACAGTTAATGCTTTCAAAAAGACGCCTACCACCTCAGTCATCCGAGAACAGGGCACCTGTATAAGTGCCGAAACGTCGGAAAATTGTAAAAATATAAAAAATGAGTGAAATCCGCATTAAAACAGTTTTAATCATGTACTTAAATTTCAAAAACTATAGTAGCAAGACTACTCGCTAAATTTAAAAGAAAACATCGTGCCGTTGACGGCATCCGGCACCAACTGCTTAACGTGCCTTGCGAAGCACGGAACCGCTCGGAAAAGTGCCACTAGCGTTAGTCATAGACGGTTTACCCATCCATGCACTGATCGCGCCCTGTGTAGCTTAGCCTTCGTGATCGTTTAAGATCACTCAAGCAGCCGGGGCTACGAGCGATTCCAGGCTAGAGGCTTTGTACATACAGGATCTCATATCGGTACCCACGGTGGGTAGGCAGAGATCTAAATTTGTTAGTTGCCAAGATCAAACCTACCCTCAAACCTCACCGAGAAACCTCTCTTGTTTCATTTAATTTTTACCATTTAAAGTCGCTGCATGCAGGATTTCAAGTTAGTGCTTTTTATCTTGGCCTTTGCTTATAAATACCCTGCTTCATTACTATGTCCACCTAGGGCATCCTTTACCGGTATTTCCACATATTCACTCACAAGCTTATTTTGTTTAATGGTGTATTATTCTGTTTATTGCAAACCACTAATTCGAAATATTTTTACATTACATTGTTAAAAGTGCGAACTTATCTCTAGGAGAGAACTCTTCCATTCAACTTTGGCAGATGGTGTTTAAAATAAGATAAAGAGTAGAAGGGAGAAATATTACCAACCAATAAGAAATAATTATACCAACATAAATAAGTAATACTAAGATAATAATGTCCGTATCACCACATCAAGGGTTGGCTGGAAGAGATTTCTATTGAAAAATCTCGCCAAGTACACTTTTAGTAATATACTTGCACATGAACATACTCGTATACATATTATACGTACACAATCCTGCTAAGTATTATCTGCTAAAATTTAATTAAGCAGAAATAAGAAAAACCTGTTAAAAGGCTCATTATTATCCTAACCTCGATACGAATTTATACCATATAGGTACATAGTTTAAAAGGCCGCAAGACGAAAGCCTTACAAAGTTAAGAAATTAACCCGAAAATATCCACATATCTATTAAACTGATTAGATTCCAATGCGTAATTTATTGTCAAGCTGCGGACAGTCACTAAAGCACAATGCCCGCTAAAGCGAGAGGGCACCTGTTTAGAGCAAGAGGGCGAGAGTGGTCCTTGCAAGGTGATTTCAGTTGCGGCTACGCAAGCGTGTAGTCAGGTTGCTAACGCACACATCGACGCGGGAGGCGCGCGCGTTCGAAATTCAAAATCGGCCATGTAAGGGTTGGTGATTACGTCACGCGATTTTGACAGCTCGGACTCGTTGGCTTTTGTTTTGTTTTTTTTTCGTTCGCGGTCGACAGCTGTTCTTTATTCAAAAGTTTTTTCTTTTAATTTCCCTTCGGGAGCCGCGCAGAGTTTTCCGCTAGTAGGCTATTGATAGCAAACTTTTTGGTGGAAAATGTGTGATTGACAGTGAGAACTTAGGACTTAGTAAGGCGAGATACCTGAAACTTTTAACGTGGACTTTAGATGTAAACGATTAATATTAAACGTAATGTGATAGTGTGTTATCTATCTCTCGAAGTGAACAGTGAGACACCTTTAGGTTTTTTGGTTTATTTTGGAAACTAAATACGCATTGTGAAGTGTTCGGTGGTCAGCTGAGATGCAGGTGGACCTGACTGAATGTTCATAAAAGGTATGTACCTACAATTTCCCGAATATTTTAGATGTTTTGCTTCGTTTATTTCAGATATGCTTCTTTCAGTACCTACTACACATTTTTAATAAATTGTAAAATAAAACCATAATATTATGACACACCTACTCGTAAAAGATTTCAAATAAACGATTATATTCACAGATACTTTTAGTATTGAAATCATCTCATTTAATAACTTCTACAAATTGTTAGGCCTTTGAGTTTCTTATTAACTTACTTATAGTAAGAGACCAATGTAAGCCGTATCTAGAAACATTCTAAAACTAAGCAACTACAATTAACAAAACATTTATCCATTTAGGTTTTTGTAAGCAAACAACTGCCAATTACAGTAAAAGCTACTTTTTAAATATACAACTTGGAAGCAACTATTATCAGTTTCCGCTAAAACGGCTGTTATTAGCAAAAACACATAAAAGTAAATTAATGTATTATTTAAAAAAACCTCCTTATGCTCCTTAAATACAGTCTCAGTCTTTCCCTTTAATTCAGATTATTTAAACCGCATTTGAAAAGTGCTTCAGTTAATCGTGGTTTTAGAAATAAGAAGCTAGGTTTTTGGTACAAGATTCCAAAAGCAACTATTATTGACCATTCTGCATTTTTTAAACTGGCTAAGCCCCTTAATTAATTGTAACACGAATTTAGTCGTTGTAGTTTAAAAATTTAGTCTGGAGTTGGATCTGAAATAGCTAACGCCGGCGCGGTATTTTTAGAAACGGCAAGAATGTATAGATTCTAAGGCCGCACAGTTTTACCAAACTTTCTAGATTTTGATTAAAAAACTACGTAAATTTGAGTGTAATAATAAAATTCATTTCGTATAAAAATATACATTACCAATGTTCAATTGGTTTTAATGTAAGACGAGGAGATGAGATGATTTATACAGCGGCCAGTGACATCTTGACTCACAATAGATGGGTGAAGGGAACAGGAAGGGAACATGATTTTATAAGGTGATGTAGGCTTGCCCAGCACCTATACCATCCTGACATCTTAGCTGGCCTAGCCCACAGGAAAAACTAGTCAATACGTGCGGAGCAAACCAAGTCACAATTCCATCGGTTTATATGTAACAATGGCAAAAATAACATATTCGATTAGTATATTATGTTATAATCCTATTTTTGGTTGTTTGTTCTATGATCTATTCAACTCTTGTTTGTCATTCTACACACGTCCCACTGTAGGGTACAGGACTCTTCTCAGAGAGAAAGTGCAAGGGCTTAATTTCTACGCATGTTGCTGTTATTGAATTGGTCAGATTTTAAGCATACAAAGAATTTTATTGCCCCATCAACGACAACTTAGACAAAGTAAGATTAAAACTAGGCATTCTAAAATACCCATTATCGGCATTACCCCCCAATGATGGCACAACCTTGCGCTATGGCGCTCATTAGGAGAGGGCTATGTCCAGCAGTGGACTAATATAGCCTGAAGAAGAAGAGGAAGGAGATTCTAATAAAATAAGGCAAAAGGTAGTGGGTCAGCTAGTGCTGACCCGGGTCAGCCCCGGACAGCGCTGGCCTTTCAGCCACTACCTTCTCCCAAAGATGTCGTACAGGAGTAATGTTAAGAGGGCTGTGTCAATTAACTAACCACTAATAGAACATCGATTAAAAGCGTAACGAAACAAAAAAAAATCTGTTAAAATATGAGATCGAAATAAAAAAAAAACATTTCTTCTTCCTATTTGAAAAGAAGTTATTAAACATTTTAATTAAAAAAAAAGTATGAACGTGAACGGCACTCTTATGAGAATCAGCAGTGTAGTGTGTATGTATGTGTGAGTTGTGTGTGTGTGTGTGTTTTATATTTAACGGATTATATAAGCGACTCCAGAGTACCGTGCCTAGACTACACTCAACGTTATGATTCATTTACCTATTAGTGGTTATTCTATTGTAGTGAATCACCTCACACGTATCCTATTGTTCTTGATAGAGACGAAATCTTCCTCTTCGTTGTATCGGCGTTTTTTCCCAACAGCTTCTACACAGGTAGAGACTTTGCGAAAATATTTGTCCGTTTTCTATAGTTACTTTTTCAACCAACGTCTGGATTGTCCTAAATTTTAAGGTACCTAAAAGTTTGACTGCCTAGATGGTCTAGCCCTTAAAGTACTTGGTTACTAAGATATAGGTCGTGGGTTTGATTCCCACTGGGTGCCGCGGTACATTTGTGCAAGTGGCCTCAGTTTGGGTGTGTTTTTATGTTTTTGACATTCTTGCCTGGTTACCATAGCACAGGGTATCCTAGTTTGGGATCAGGTCAAGTGATTGTGTTGTGTGAAAGTTATTTTTTTTTTTACGTAGCCTCGTTTGTGTCCCACTGCTGGGCAAAGGCCTCCCCCAACTCAGACCAGATGTTTCTGTCTTGTGCCACCTCAGACCACTCCGGCCGGCACATGTCGGTCGAAATCCCCCAACTATGAATGAAAGATATTATTATAACTTTAAAATAAAAAAGAACATTATGTTACACTGAACCCAAATTCTTCCCGCGGGTGTCGTAAAAGGCGAATAAGGGACACAAACCGGGGGGTCGGCAGCAGCGCCCCCTGCAGTTCAATTCCACCAAACTGCGATCCCAACCCGCATGCCAAGCGTGGGGATTATGGGTATTACCCCCCAATGATGGCACAACCTTGCGCTATGGCGGTCATTAGGGGAGGGCTATGTCCAGCAGTGGACTAATATAGATAGATAAATAAGAATACACAGTTTACGTGATACACCTACTTTAGATCAAATTTTGTAAATGTATTTTGTAGTGTTACTTCGTGTTTTGTAATGATTTTGATATGTTTTGCACACCAACGAGCGCTAGCCATAGACATGCTAAGAAGCAGTGGGCACCGAACTCAAGACTTGTGTTTTGTAGTCAAGTGCGTTAACCGCTAGACGAAAAAGGCATGTGTGTAAGCAGTCTACTTGAGACCTATTCGGTACAATGTATTTTTTTATTTCTGATATTGGCTAGTTGTATGTCTAGCTACCAACGCGTAAATTGCTAGCAAATACCTACTCGGGATGTGCTGAAAATCAGCGCTGCGTTGATGTTTGCACACGCAGCATTTAGCTGAGCATATCCTTATTATCGCATAGCGTTATTTAACTAAGTATTCACCAAATTAACTAAGTATGTAATTAACTTAGTCTATTCTAATTTGTTTTTGTACTTTTTTGCGATAATTAATTTCAATTTCAATTTCAAGGCAGTCAGCTTCCGTAAAGCTTAGTTCCAGAACATCACAGCCGGTCGCTCATCGGATTCCGACGCAGCCAATGAAGCGTCCAACCACATAGAGTGGCCGCTAGATCTGCTGCGTAATAAACTTCGAGCCATTTGTGTACGATTATATTCTTTTTAATGCACTAACCCGTGCCAAGGACAATTTTAAAAACCTATTTAAAGCTAAAAATTCCACTCATGCTAGGATCCGAACCAGCGACCTCTGGCTATCTGTTGGCGCATGGCCAATTAAAATAATTTGAAAATTCTGTGCTCTGTATTTAACTAAATGTGTATGTTTGAATTTGTTGTTCTTTCCAGTGTACAATAAAAAATATTCTTATTTGAAAATCCTTATCTGTTTATCAATCAATCAAAATGATTTTATGGTTAAATTGTAGTTATATAAGCTCTACAAAGTTTAATATAGCCTGACACCACACGTGTAAAAGCCTGTCAACCGCTTATCTTAAGAACTTTGCTAAAAAAACCTTTTACTCGGACTGGTCAAGAATTAATTAGGTTGCTAGCTTATTTGGCTACGTTAAATATAATAAAACGTGTTTAGGGTGTACAAACTCCCATATATATATATATATATATATGGGAGTTTGTACACCCTAAACACGTTTTATTATTTTTAACGTAGCCAAACAGTATTTTTTCATATTTCTTTTCATTGCACAGATTCAGAATAGTTTTTTGTGCTTACGAAATGCTTAGTTCAAAAAACTATTTATCAACTACATTACAAAAACCCTTCTTTAGCAGGATATAGAGTTCCATAAATCTTCTTACCATCTTTCAGTAGTGATTAGTGTAAAAACCCAGACTTAGATACCAAACTCTTATAAACTCCTACCTCGCACCATTTTTAAAGCCTGCGCGCGGCCGTTGATGTCTTTTCTATGGAGCCCAGACACTTCCGTCGGAAGAAGGCTTTCTATTGGTAATTAATTTGAAAAGGCCGTGATTATCTCTTGAGCTTTGTTTTAATTACCAGACGGGATGACAAGAAGACTTACCTCCAGTTTCTCGTAGATTAACAATCTGGTAACAACTGTCAGTTGTGTTTTTATTATGCGTGTACATAAAGCTGGTTATAAGCTTTAATGAGGTTTTTCTGGGTGCTAAACGTGTAAACTTGTATTATAATAATATTAATATAAATTTTTGTAAGTGTATTATTATTAAGTATAAGTATGTATCAATATTCAAATTTGCACTGGCTACCCGTCTTTCTAATTTCCTTCAGCAACTTTCCATCGTAAGGTTGTCTGGAAGAAATTGCTTTAAGCAATAAGGCCGCCAATTGTACTATATATATTTGCAATTGTTTTGCATTTGTTGTTTTTCCAGTGTACAATAAAGAATATTCTTATCTTATCTTATCTTAATATAAATCAAATTGTTTTCTGAACATCACAATATTCTTTGAGGGGGGCTCTCTTTATCAATATATATATATATATATATATATATATATATATATATATATATATATATATATATATATATATTTTAATTAATACTGAAGCGTTCAAAAGTATTTACAATATATTCGCTCATAATTTTTTTTGAAAAACCGATTGGCGGTTTTTTCACTTGCAAATGATAGCAGTCGTTCCTTTAAAAGCCAGAAACCTGGTGGCCGGATGAGGCGAATTACGTAAGAAGTAATTATTTTAATAAACAGAGGAAAAGAACAAAAAACACTTAATTTTACGTGTGAGGCAATACTTTACAGTTTTCCTCACGTTTGGTAACTAAAAAGCTTGTGTAGGAAATTATTCAATGCAAAAGTTACAGGTTTTGAAGTAGGAATTTAAACTCCGTTCGAAAAGACTTTGTAGCCTATAATCGCCCTACTCCAGGGCACAAGCCTACTCTCAGATAGAGATTATATTCTTTTTTTTAATGCAGGACAATTTTAATAACCTTTTTAGAGGCTTAAAATTCACCCATGCCGGATTCGAACCCGCGACCTCTGGCTATCCGTGCCAGCGCTCTTTCCAACTGAGCATAGGCTTAATTACCACGGGAGCCCACCCACCCAATGATGATATTGCTTAAATTGAGCAACTACTTTGTTTTTACTATAAAAACAAAACGTTTCCTTAATTAACGTCAAAGCTAATTAAGAAACAATTAATAAATAATGTGGAGAAGAAAGTAACAAAAAAACTCATTATTTATTTTCTTCAAAACTAATTTTAACCTAAATAACAGAGTTTTCAACTTAAAATTACATTTATTTTAATACCAGAGATCGTTGTCTTCCAAAGAATCCTTAATGTTATAATTATGTTTTGATTGTAACATTCAGTTATGGCGAATATGATTACCAGGTGGGATGACGATCTGCGAAAAACTGCAGGCAGATGCTGGATGCGGCAAGCTAATGACAGGGCGCTATGGCGCTCATTAGGGGAGGGCTGTGTCCAGCAGTGGACTAATATAGCCTGAAGAAGAAGATGATTTTGTGACCTCTGTGGCGCAGCGGTAGTTCATCTGCCTACCATGCAAGAGATCCCGGGTTCAAACCCCAGCTGGGGACAATAAAAAATAACCCACAGGTCTTGGAGGTTTACAGGTTTGTGATGTCGTTGTTTCTGGTTCCCACTACGCAGGGTATCCTAGTGTGGAGCCAAAAGCAATGTATGTGTCTATATGTAAAGGCTATGTTATGTTTCATACGGTTCGTAACTCAAGTCGGTTCAAAAATAAATCTTTAAACGCCTCCATATGAAAGAGCAACTCAGAAAAGTAAAACAATTAAAACTGCTACATTATCTTATTTACACACACGGCCAGCGGAATTAAAAACAAACTTCCATAATAAAAGTACAAAAGAAGGCTTCGAAACAAGTGCGTTGCGTGCGAAAGCCAGATTGTGACCCATTGGGCTATATCTTTTCGGTCCGTATTTTAAAAACGGAGAAGTACTACTATCAAATGTGGATTTATGTTTTTAATGCCTGGCGGCACTACCATGCAACTGTGAATTGTTAATTGCTAAATGAAATTTACGTTAAGTTACTTAATTATTATGTGTGTGTTTGTATTTGAAATGTATTGGACTTGTTCTGGAAATAAATACTATTATTAATATCAACTAAGCCCTGAAAAAAATAACTCTCTATCAAAATGGTGGATATCACCTTTGACCTTACGGCGTTCTATCTAATTTACATCTGTTTGTGAAGACTGTCAATTGTCTTAGGCTCATTTGCGTCAGCCCGGGTTAGCTCATTTAACTTGAGTTAACCGGTTACCGTGACTACCGCTAGTGGTATTTTTCCGAGCGCTTCCGTGCTTCGCAAGGCACGCTAAGCCGTTGGTGCCGGCTGTCATATAATGGCAGTCGTTAAGCCATGTCAGAGGCCTTATGGGCAGCTTGATAACTTCTGACAGTAAGGCCTGCCACTGTCGTACAATTCTCCACCAACCCGGACTTGGCCCCCTACTTCCTGCGATGCAGGAAGAGACCCGTGCCCCAGCAGTGGGGACATACGAGGGTTGATAACGAACCGGTTAAATCGGTAATTTCGCATGCCAAATTATCGATTCAACCGGTTAACTCGAGTTAAATGAGCTAATCGGGGCTGACGCAAGTGGGCCTTAGTATATCCTATCTTTTCTATTTATTATAACCTTGGAATACCTAATCTAGTTAGTTTTCCTAGAATACAAAAAAAATGCCTTTCAAACAAGTGTACGGTGCAAACTTCTTTACACCATTCTTTATATTTCTTTTTCTATCTATCATTTTCAAATACTTAAATTATTTAAAATCTATTTAAAGGATAAAATTTCACCCATGCCGGGATTCGAACCCGCAACCTCTGGCTATCCGTGCCAGCGCTCTACCAATTGAGCCAATGGGCGACTCACGGCATCAGTGAAATTTCGAACCTCTTTACACTATTCTCTGCATTACGTACAGGCAGCGACATCTGACTTAAGCAAATTGCATTACTTAAGTCAGATGTCGCTGCCTGTACGTAATACAGAGAATAGTGTAAAGAGGTTCGAAATTTCACTGATGCCGTGAGTCGCCCATTGGCTCAATTGGTAGAGCGCTGGCACGGATAGCCAGAGGTTGCGGGTTCGAATCCCGGCATGGGTGAAATTTTAGCCTCTAAATAGGTTTTTAAATACTTAAATTATGTCACAAATTTCGAAATTTCCCTCATTTTTCATCATTACAACTTTACCCATCAACTAGATCTGACTGTTATCTGTTACCTGCTTATCCGTTTTTTATCCAGTTTTTCTATTTTTTTACAAAATAACAATACCTATCTGAAAATAAAGCAACAGTTGAAGTTATTTCAGTTTTTATTATTTATAAAAGATATACAATATGGTTGCCTGGAATAAATTGCTTTTAGTAATAAGGCCGCCATTTGTACTATATTTTTATATAAGTTCTATTACTGTAATTTCTGTGTACAATAAAGAATATTCTATCTATCTATCTACAACATTACACAAGAACATTCAATCAATGAGCCCATTCTCATCCATTACTTGACTTAAGAGGACTGCTGTGTGGTGTCGGCCTGGAGAATAGCACCAACCCAAACTCTTACCGCGGGTGTCAAAGGCGACTAAGGGACACAAACCGGGGGGTGGGCAGTGCGCTCCCTACAGTACAATTCCACCGAACTGCGATCCCCAACCCGCATGCCCAGCGTGGGGATTATGGGCATTACCCCCTTTGATAGCGCAACGTGGCGCTCTTTAGGGGAGGGCTATGTTCAGCAGTGCAAAAGTCCCTAAAGTAAATAAAGATTAAAAAAAAAATAGGATTGCCTCGATTATGCAACTTTTCACGTATACAACTGTGTGCGAAAGGTGAATGTTTACTTAACATTTAACATACTGGCACATACATTTCTTCTGGCCCCACACTAGGATACCCTGTGTCGTGGGTCCCAGAAACAACAACATCACAAACATGTAAACATCCAAGACTTGGACTTTTTTTTTTGTTTCCAGCCGGGATTCGAACCCGGGACCTCTTGCATGGTAGGCAGACGCGCTACCGACTCAACTTTGTTGTACAGATATGAGGCGTAATACGTATCACACATAGTAAATACCACATTTCAGAGGATATGACGTACGTGACAGCAATATTAAGCTACATAATTAAACGACAAAGTCAAGTAGACGAATGCTGTAGCCAACTTGTTGGCCTAAGGCCACATCCATTTTTTCTGCCACTCTCTGGGCCACCGACATGGCTGCCACTCTTCTCGGGTAGGTACAAGTAGACATTTCGTTTTTGCACACACATGTATGTATACGTCAAGCTTTACATAATCAAGGCGGAGGAGAAGTGGTTATATTGTGAGGAAGTTATTATTAATATATACGAAAGATTGCTGTTTTAAAACGTCCGGTCCAGATGGGTCCGATTCCTGTGAATACCCCCTCGCGTTACGAATCGCACGGAAGGCGTGTCTTCATACTTGTTCTTTTGTTCCCGATCGATTGACGACCGATGCTTCGATAATCGGGCCCGGATTGAAAGTTCTCGACTTCTGTTACAGACGGGGAAAGGTTTGTTGTATAATCTTGGCTTTTTAATGCAGTTAGCGCAGAGTGATTCATATAACGAATGAAACATAATCGAAATGATACACAATCGAAATGATAGCAACAAAACTGTAATACAAACTTGGTTAAAAAGAAGTTGTTCGTTATCAACCCTTGTATGTCCCCACTGCTGGGGAACGGGTCTCTTCCTGCACCGCAGGAAGGTTTGGCCATACTCCACCACGGGGCCCAGTCCGAGTTGGTGGAGGATTGTAAGACAGTGGCGCGCCTTACTGTCAGAAGTTATCAAGCCGCCCATAAGGCCTCTGACATGGCTTAACGACTGCCATTGTATGACAGCCGGCACCAACGGCTTAACGTTCCTTGCGAAGCACGGAAGTGCTCGGAAAAATGCCGCTAGCGGTAGTCACGGGACGCTCACCCATCCCGTACCCGACCGCGCCTCTTGTCTGTCTCGTTCTTCTCGCGCCAAATGATTGATCCCAATCACTCGGTTCGCCTATGCCACGAGCGCAAAAAAGCTGTAATAGCACTATTAGAACTGTTTTTATCTATCTATCTATCTATCTATCTATCTCTCTATCAACCACTTGCTAAATGTAAAGTTAAAAAACTTTGTGAGGAAACTTGAGTGTCTGAAGTGCGCACATATTACAGCGCTTGCGTCACCACATCTGGTAATTTAGCCCAGAAACTCTCCCTACATTAAAAAAAACCTAATTTGAAGTGAACACGACAACTCTCATTAACTTCTCAATTTCCAAACGCACATTAGTATAACCCTTTAACACCAAAGGCTACACAAACTTAATAATAATAATACTAACTACCTAAAGATAAGCCGCTCATAAGGCTTTTGACACTTAAATAACTTCTGACAGTAGACTTACAATCCTCCACCAACCCGGACTTTGCTCCCGTGGTGGAGTATGGAATAACCTTCCTACGATGCAGGAAAAGACTTGTGCCCTAGCCGTGGAGACATATAAAGGGTTTATAGTATCATCATAATCACTTATAGATAAAAACATATTTATATTTACCTCGATATCAACCCTTGTATGTCCCTGGTATCCCCCATGCTGGGGTATGGGTCTCTTCCTGCACCGCAAGAAGGTTAGGCCATACTCCACCACGGGGGCCAAGTCCGGGTTGGTGGAGGATTGTAAGACAGTGGCGGGCTTTACATGGCTTAACGACTGCTATTACACTACAGTCTGCACCAACGGCTTAGCGTGCCTTGCAAAGCACGGAAGCGATCGGAAAATGCCACTAGCAGTAATCACGGGACTTTCAGCCCACCCCTATTGTTACTTAACTCAATTGATTAATTCCAATAACTCTGTTCGACTAGGACGCCATCGCTTCTATATTAATGTATTCCATCGTGTATACTCATATAACCTAAGGTGTTCCAGTGTCAGATCACGCGTCACAATGTAATTATAAACATCATTTCTATAAATAAAGGTCTCTACAGTCTATTTATTCTTACTTGTCCAATTTAGTATATAAGATTAAACTGTGATTAAACCCTTAAACTGTGACTTTTTAGTCCAAAACTGCCATATTTCCATAAATGAAGTAACCTGGAACACTCTTTTAGATAACACGCTGCCAATTTTATAAACATAGTTCATGAATTTGCGAGAAAATGTCTAGTTTAGGCATATAATCTCAATTTTAAGGTTAGAATCTTGTTTACTAAACTGGACAAGTAAGAATAAATAGAGTGTACGTCTACATTAAACACACTACAGCAAACTAAATAACCCATATGTCATACATTACAGCTACAAAGTAATTAAAAAGGAGAATCGCATGACACGCCACGCTCTGTAGAAACCTGTAGTTAGCCCTTTATTTTTCTTTGTCTTTTTTTCATTCTTTTAGCCCATCACATCGGCAGGATACCGGCTGATTTAGAGGAGCTGGTTTACGAGTCGATTATACTCTACTTGAGTTATCAAGGGAAGTAGTAAGTCTTTCTAGGCGATAAAGACTTGCGGTTTTATTTTAAAAAAAACGGAACTCCTTAAAACACTCACTAAAACTGTCTGTAGTGGAGAATTTACAAAACGTGGCCACCAATCAAATAACGCGCCTTTTGGAGTGTTTAGGCAGTTACTAACTGTAACATTTTTGTGTGTTTACATAATTTGAAATTCCTAATCTGCGATGGGCACGCGTGATAAAAGTCCTAATTGTGTCTGTCAGAGGTCCTGTGCCCTGTAGTGAGACATATAACTGTACAGGTGTCTGGCTGATGCGATGTTTGATTGACTGATTTTCCTGTTTGACACATTACACAAAACAAGTGGTTTTATTTGCGCAAAACTTTTCCATTGCTAGGGAACTTAATAAGAAAACATTGGTTATAATAAAATTACGAGAAGCGTTCGTAGCCTTGTCAAACCGAGTTCGTTATCAACCCTTGTATGTCTCCAGTACTGGGGCAGGATTCTCTTCCTGCATCAAGGTTAGGCCATACTCCACCACGGGGCCAAGTCCGGGTTGTTGGAGGATTGTAAGACAGTGGTGAGCCCTACTGTGAGAAGTTATCAAGCCGACCATAAGGCCTCTGACATGTTTTAACGACTGCCTTTACTTGTCATCTGGTACTAATATATTTTACCTAAGAAATAATCGCGATTAGACTCGTTTAATATATAGCCAACGACGATTATACGAAAGTTACTCCTTAAGGCGCATTTTTAATGAGTTTTTTTCAAATTCAAATCATTTAATTTCAACGTAAAGAATTTACATTCTGTTTGCTGAATGTCAATGTACAATGTAAAATGTAAGCCGCCGCCTTCGGGCCGTATTGTAGTGGAGAAAAAGGCAGCGGAAAAAAAAAACTCCACTCTGACCATCTTTTCTCAAATCATCTTAAAACCTAATACATCAGTCGCCATTATGTAAACCTAATAAGATTTCATGATTGCCATTAACAAGCCTAAATGCCAAAGCATTAATCAAATGTCTCACAATAATAGGGGAAAGCTGTGAAAACTGTGTAGGATTCTTCTTCTTCAGGCTTTTTTGTAGTCCACTGCTGGACATAGCCCTCCCCTAATGATCGTCATAGCGCGCTGTCTTCAGCTTGCCGCATCCAGCATCTGTCGGCAGTTTTTCGCAGATCGAAAGTAGGATTAGTTAGTGGAATTTTAGCATAATTTTATCACAAGCATAGTCAAATATCCTCAACGAAAATAACGTTAATTGAAAAACTATACTATTCTAATTCAACCTTCAGCAGTCCATCACTCAGCGCACCAACCATCAATCATCTGCTTCTCCACCACTTTTGTTACCAACTGTATCCAAGCGTAAAAACACATTTCATCCGCTTATTTCTTATTAATTAACACTTGTTCGGAGCTTAAGCCTTTTTTTGCTCAGTGTACACGATTATGTGTCGGTTTTTCTTGGATGCAATTGTACGGTTTTTGCTTTGGCGTGTGCACGTAGTGGAAAATGGGTATTGCTCTTCTGAATCAACTTTTCATTTGTCACTTGTCACTTTGAACATACTTTGTCTAAGACTGCGACTGCCCCGTTGACGTATCGGGTAAGTTCTTGTTTACTATCGCAGGAGTTGTGTGTTCAATTTCCATAGTAGGCTCGTGTGAATTTATTTTTACAGTTACTTTAGATTACAATTACAACTGCCTTAGTCTGTAAATAAAACAAGGTAACATGTTTAATATTTTAATAGGTAGTGTAAGCTTTAATTAGCAATATAGTAAATTACCATCTAGTTAATTGTACAAGTTTAGTAGGTTAAGTTAGGAACGGGGATATACAGTAAGCAAATAATATACCTGCCAAACAATAAGTAGTTGTAAACTAGTCAGATACGATTGTATTGACTAGCTTCAAACTTTCTGTGATTCGATTAAAATGAAGAACTTTCGAAACTAAACTGAAAACTATTTCTGTCTTAACTATATTAAAATTTGTAAGAACCTTGTCTAGGTAACTAGTATGGGACCATTGACTTTAGGATAAAAAAATAACACACTCTTTTCTATTATTAGTTTTAGAAAAGAGTTTAATAGTTTTAATGCTTAATAGATATTTTAACACTTCATGTATAAATATGTATTTTAGTAACCTATTTAGAGGCTAAAAATTTTACCCATGCCGGGACTCGAACCCGCAACCTTTGGCTATCCGTGCCAGCGCTCTATTCCAATTGAGCTAATGGGCGACTCACCGGCATCAGTGAAATTTCGAACCTCTTTACACTATTCTCTGTATTACGTACAGGCATTTTTAGCCTCTAAATAGGTTTTTAAATGTGTCCTTGGCACGGGTTAGTGCATTAAAATTAAAAATAGTATTATGTATTTTAGTGTTATTTTAATTCTTTGACTGTTTAATTTTTAGTACATTAACCTAAACAATTCACTTTAAACTATTACTATGTAGTCTTCTGAATTACCTAATACCTTTATAAATGAAGAAATAGCTTAGTGTTGGAAATCGCACATCCGCGGTGGGCACGAGCGGCAATTAAGCTCACACTCTCTATCTGTGAGAAGGCCTGCAGTGGGACATTTACACGCCACATAAAAAGTCTGAATTAGACAGAAAATTTCCACTAATGCAGAGGAGATAATTTAATATACTATGTTTAACCATATAGTGTCACTTTCGGAAGAGTTCACCTTAAACTTTTTTGCCCCGGACGTGTGCAAAAAAAATGTAATATTATGTTATTATTCCTTTTGTCTGTGTTTTTTCGCTTTTGTTTTTCTCTAAGGTCGTTACTGAGGCAGTTGTTCCTGATAACGAACGGGTGGGTTTCCGTTTTTCTATGTAATAATGCTGGTAATTGATAGTTTTAGTGGCGTCGGAATGTGGCTTTTTATCCCTTAAGTAAGAGGATAGTTTACTTTGAACTTAGGAGTGGAAGGGCAGAATAATTGATACGCTAGGACCTTAAAAGAGTACAAATACCGGTGGAGTAACAAGTGGAAAGTAATATACATTTGCCATGACGACTTTAACTTATATAATCTGCCTACCTCTACGATACAGGCTTTGCCGATAGTATACCGATCTTCTTCTTCTTCGGTTCTTTAACTTCTAGTGGAGCAGAGCGCCTCAACCACTGATTTCCACTTCTGATGGTGCCCCAGTGAGTTAATACGTTTATTAAGATTTAAAATGTTTACATTTAAGATGCGTTATTTTGTTTGTGTTTGTTTATTTAAATTTATGACTTACAGTTAATGCCAAATCCCTATAAACTTCGTTATTCATCGAAAAATCAAACATCGCATTCTATAATATGAAAAAGAGTCACTGAATGTGTTGGTAAACACAAATCTCGAGAGCAGCTGAACCATTCGCTAATTGTTTTTTTTAGAATATTCCTTGATGGTCCTTACGGAGAGTACAACCTGAAGAATCGACTTCTAGACGGTACGAAGTGCACTGGGTCAGCCAGTAAACAATATAATAAATATAACATAGCATTAATCACTTCAATACTAAAGAAAAATACAGAATTATCCCTCTCCTAGAATTTCCTTCTATTCTTCAATCATTTTCCCGATCCCTGTGGTAAATATATGACATTGCGGCACCTCCCTGAGCAGGGAGTTCAGCAGTGCGAGCGCACGAGGCACGGCCACGCCGGGGACGCCGTGGGCGCGTTACAAAAGTATTAGGATATGTTTCCTCTACCAAGGATACAGTAAAAGTGAGCCGGCACACGGTTCCGACTTTCCCAAATAATCGATGCATCCCACCATACTTGACTATATCCCAATTAATCGATGCACTCCACCATATACTTTGTCCAAAAAGTGTAGAAATTAAAAAGTAAGGTTTTGTTCAGAGTTTTTGTCTGTGTTAGTTAATTTCTTGCACTTGCAAGCATTATAAAAATAAAAACTACAGTCATTGCATTAAAATTATGTATTGTACTTAATCAAAGGTGGTAAATGCTCGTGATTTTCGTTAATACCAATAATAAAGTTTCACTTCCGGTTTCTTGAATTTTTTGACAAACTTTACATACATACGCCATACTTAGCACAGATGCCAACTTAACGAACGGTTACATTGTATGTTTGTTGTTATTTCTTATTTAATTTTATTTCTCCTCCAAAGCTCTGGCGTCCTAGAAATAGGACATCATGAATAACTTTCTTAACTCACACCCAACGATGAAGTCCAGAAAACTTACTGTTCCAGGTCCAATATTTTCCTCATCATTTTGGACTGCAAGAAGAAAAAGTTATTTAAAATCTACGTAGTTTTAGAGGAATTGAAGTGACTGTTACCTCCAGGGCTTGGGAGGTTATTAGGCACACGAAACAGATATTGGGCAGCACATCATCAAGATAACATGTAAGATCCAGACTAATCTCCCAAACATATGCACACAGCATGATTACAATAATACTTAACTTAGAGGTGTTTTTTAGACTAACCTAACATGCATTTTATGTATTCTTTTACATTCGTTTACGTTTGATTAAGCTGAAAAAAAAAGAAATGAGGGTAAAAGGAAGGACGCTACTTTTTTTTGGGCCGATCAAACTTTTTCCAAATACGGACTTCAACAATACTATATTAGGATTAGATTTGTCAATAAAAATATCTATTTAATTGTTCCTTTGTGCGTGGGACTGCTGTTGCAAATAAACGTATGTCGAGTCTAAAAATATAGATTTTTTTCAAGTGGTGGCGCTGGTTAGCAACGCGTAGAGCCTTAATTTATAAATTATAAGCTTAACGTAGGATTTGTTTATATTCTTTTTAATGCACTAACCCGTGCTAAGGACAATTTTAAAAATCTATTTAGAGGCTAAAAATTCCACCCATGCCGGGACTTGAACCCGCGACCTCTGGCTATCCGTGCCAGCGCTCTTCCAAATAGGCGACTCACCGGCATCAGTGAAATTTCGAACCTGTATACTCTGGCTATCCGTGCCAGCGCTCTTCCAAATGGGCGACTCACCGGCATCAGTGAAATTTCGAACCTGTATACAATACTTTCTGTATTAAGTACAGGCAGTGACATCTGGCTGAAGTGATTTGCGTCACTTGCAGCCCCGAGTACCTACTTTGCAGGTAGGTTTTTACATGTAGGTAAGTTTTGTTCCCGGAGAAAACTGGCTTAGCGAGAAAATCGAGTGGCTGTGCAATAATGCCTTTATTATGCAAAGGGTTTCTTCCATTAATAGTCCGCGATAATAATCGACAAATCTTTCGGATTTCACAGAACTCTTTGACCCTTCGTTTGACCGTCTCAATGCGATCGGACCAATAATAAAATATTTTAAAAAACTTATTTAGAGACTAACAATTCCACCCATGCCGAGACTCGAACCTGGCCTGGTACGGTTAGCCAGAGGTCGCGGGTTCGAGTCCCGACATGGGTGGAATTTTAGCCCCTAAATAGGTTTTTAAAATTGTCCTTAGCACGGGTTAGTGCATTAAAAATTACAATAATAAAAGGTTTGTTCGTTGTCGTCAGGCTAGACTAGTCCGCTGCTGGACATAGCCCTCTCCTAATGAGCGCCATAGCGCCCTGTCTTCAGCTGGCCGCATCCAGCATCTGCCTGCAGTTTTTCTCACATCGTCATCCCATCCCACCTAGTCGGAGGCTTGCGAAGCACGGAAGCGCTCGGAAAAATGCCACTAGCGGTAGTCACGGGACGGTCACCCATCTTGCACTAGACCGCGCTTATTGCTGCTTAACTCAAGTGATTGACTGCAATCACTCGGTTCGACTAGGCCTCGAGCGCTTCAAACTAAGATTCCTACCAATTTTCGACGAAATACGGTGTACGTTTATTACGCACTAACCTTTGCTATTGTCCTTATATCTAACAAGAATCATTTTATAAGGCTATCACATTCTGCAAGATATAAAAGCGAGTATTCCTTGCCGAGTTCTCGTGTCTGGTGGTCTCCAGTGTAATACAACTGGTACGAAGGCATCGGATTCCAATTCACCGGTGGTTTTCATTTACATTGTAGTAATATTGTTATGATCCTCCATAGAAATCTCCAACAATAATAGCTCTGGTCGACATCCTGTCAAAGTAAAAGCTTGAAAGGAGAGGTCGCCATTAAACATCAGCTGTTTTGATGGTACTATAAAGTGTCATATAACGCTAAGTAGCGTGTTTAACGGAACTTTGTCAGTAAAATAGAAAACGGCCAAGTAGTTCCTTTGAGGTTCTTCGTCATTAGATACGTACAAAAATGGGACTTTTATCTGTGGCTTGAGATACTCATGTACAGTCGTGGTCTAAAAATGTTTATCAGTTTTCAAATTAGATTCTTTAGCACACTGTGTGCAGTAAAGTTTAAAATGCTATATCTCGGTACGTATTGCTTTTTAATAGTTGTAGCATCGATTCTAACAAAATTATAGTATTCATGACGTTTTGATGATGAAACTCTTTTCTTTATTTAAAAGTTGACATAATTGAATTTTTTACAATGACATTTATCAAAAATACTAGGATTGAAATAATAGAAATTGATTGTAAAACCATGGCAAACTCGCTTGGGTGAATCTCTATTGCTTCTTCTATGCTCTATGCCTAATCAAATCACATAATATCATCGACATGGTGGCATATAGATTTGTGCATGCGATTACAAACCTTAAGGTGGTAAACATTTTCAGACCGCGAGTGTACATAACACAGTAAATTATTTTTTTATTTCTCACCACATCCTATCCTATCGTACTAATATTATAAAGGCGAAAGTTTGTAAGTATGGATGGATGGATGGATGGATGGATGTTTGTTACTCTTTTACTTAAAAACTATTAATTGAATTTAAATAAAATTTTACAATAATATAGTTTAACCAACAGAGTAACACAAAGGCTACGATTTATAAAGATACTGTGTAAATTGTATAACATTACTTAGATTTAAGAATCATGGTTGTAATATTTTTCTGGTTGTGCAAAATTGTTCTCTATCTATCTATCTAAATTGTCCAAAATATGACGATAAGTGTCAAGTAAGTGGGAAAAAATCTACCATCTGCGAGTTATTCTGGCGAGCGCTGCCAAAACCGCTAGAGTTACACATGTGTAATGTATGATGGAAGTATTTAAAAAATCGTTAAATATAGTTATAGGCCTATAGGTGACTACTGCATACCGCAGAAGCGACCTATAGGCCTAAGATTAGGGCTCCGCAGTGCTTGGTTACCGTTCTTGTTATGTCATTATTGTGAAATTATGGTGCGACTGTAACATCTCAATATTGTCTGGCTGTTATATTTTTCAAGTGCGACCCAAAGATTATTCTTGTGATAATTTTAATGTCATAATGTATTTTTTTCTACGCTACAGTTAAAATAAGCTATTTGAAACACTAATCCCAGTTAAAGTTAATAAAGAATCTAGAACCGAAGTTGTACTATTTATACAATCTTACATACCTACTTCAGAAATGTACAAGATAACTGTTACAGGTAATTTATATGTGACAAAAATGTATGTCTATTGCAAGGATTCGTCGAAAATGCACCGAAACGGGTCTAATCGCGGTTGCTTATTAGATAATTACTTATTAGATAATGGTTGTGATAAAGCACTACAGCGTCGGAGTGGTCCCTTCACACATCTAGTGTGAGTGAAGATACCACTGGACACTGTATATCATCTCATTAAGTAGATGCAAAAAGACCAATATAAAATGTTTGTCTGGAAGAGATCACTTTAGTGATAAGGCCGCTGTCTGCACTCTTAGGTTAAGAAATATCTGTGTAATTTCCATTTTTATGTACAATAAAGTGTTCTCTATCTATTACCGTAACTTCCGACGTTTATTTACCCTTCCGACACACTTCCGACTAAAGTTACCGTGGTAACGAGTAGACCAGTGGGCGTATGGCCAGTAAGGCATTCAGCTATTGATAGATTTATCTATCTGTCTATCAAGTTGGGATTGGCGTGAAATTCTATGATCTAGCGTTTGTTTGTTTGTTCCACTTTATTGCGCAAAAAATGAAGATGTAAAATATTCAAGCGTACCGGGTTTTTGCAATGGACCACTACAGTAGTTGGGATGGCGATCTGCGAAAAACTGCAGGCAGATGCTGGATGCGGCAAGCTGAAGACAGGGTGCTATGGCACTCATTAGGGGAGGGCTATGTCCAGCAGTGGACTAGTAGGTACAGCCTGATGACGATGAACAAACATTTTATATTATTTTTAATGCACTAACCCGTGCTAAGGACAATTTTAAAAACCTATTTAGAGGCTAAAAAATCCACCTATGTCGGGACTCGAACCCGCGACCTCTGGCTAACAGTGCCAGGCCAGGTTCGAGTCTCGACGACGACGACTACACTATATTATAAAGTGTAATGCTGTTGTTCATCGGCTGAGCCATAGATAATGAGGCTTACCCGATTTCACCGGTACGCGACAAGTGATTCCTGCACAATGGGCCCCGTCCGCGGAATCGGTTTAATAGGTGTTAGTTTGTTATAAAACAGCTGCTATAGTCGCCCGGCCGGGTTGCTCCTGACAGACTTAAGTGCTTGTCGTCGCTTAGCAACCAACGCTGCTCAAGACGATTCTCCACCGGTGCTAATTATGATTTTGCTTACCCTACCCGACTTCCAAGACAGGCTATGCTTAACGTGGGAGTTACAACTGATCATAACTCTAATAGTATTTCTTAATGACAGATAATTCCATAACCAATATGCCTGTTTTTTCTCCAAATAAATAAATTAAAATTAAACAATCGCGATTTGGCCCGTTTAATATATAACTATTACTGTAATATTTATCTAATTAGTCCATAAATAGAGCCCACTGTTGGGCGTAGTCCCTTTCTCTTTCACGCCGACTCATCCGGTCCTTTACCAGTCATGTCTCCGTCTATGGTTGCCTGGAACCAATTGCTTTTAGTAATAAGGCCGCCGTTTGTACTATATTTTTTATATAATTTCTGTTACTGTAATTTCTGTGTACAATAAAGAATATATGTATTCTATCTATCTAACTTGTCCAATGTTTCTCAGCCGCTTTCACAATGTCGTCGGCCCAATGGGCTGGTGGTTTGTCCACCGGCCGTCAACCCATTGTTGGTCACCACTCAGTGGCTACCTCTGTCTACCTGCTATCTTCCCGCCTAGCCAAATGACTGCAATACTTTGATTTATAGTTAAACATTTTTTACAAGTTCATTTTGACACTTGAATGCCATTGGGCGCATCGATCAACCTGTAAGATTGAAGCATTTATAATTAATAGCCGTCTTTATTGAAGAAAATTGTAATACCGCGCAATTTTCAGCAAGGGCCTTCTGGTGAATTAACCAGAAGGCCCTTGCTGAAATCAGTGTTGTGGGTGCAAACCCTCAGCTTATACTGAACACGAGGCCTTTTTTCCGCTGCATCGACATACTGTGTATCGTTGGAATTTATGTTCATTTCATTCGTCTGTAGTTCGTCTTTTCTTCTGCTTTTGTTTTACTCCTGCTTTCTTTTCTGCATTTTCCTTTTCTGTCAAATTTTGTATGTCTATATGGCGTTAAATAAATGTTGTTATTCCTCTTCTTCTTCAAGTTTTCTGTAGAACACCGCAGAAACTAAAAATCCTCATAATTAATAATCGTAATATTTTTTCCTCATAAATAATCGCTCATTTAATACATTGATGTAACCACTTCGCAAAAAAAAGTCAAAATTTATTTGCTAAATTCCGCCAAAAATCCCACAAGCACTTTGCGGTTAGTTAATGCACCGCTCTCCCTCCCACTTTTTCGCAGAAGCAAGACACAAACACACCACTAAAATACCAGATAAAATACGCGACGCGTTTCGCTTCTAACACGAAGCATCCTCTGGCTCACAAGTGCAAGTACGCGTATTTTCTCACATAAGTATTGGCTGTCGGTGGTGGTGTGTTCGTGTCTTGCTTCTGCTTGAAAAAGTGGGAGGGAGAGCGGTGCATTAACTAACCGCAAAGTGCTTGTGGGATTTCTGGCGGAATTTAGCAAAGTAATTTTCACTTTTTATTGCGAAGGGGTTATATCAAAGTATTAAATGAGCGATTATTTATAAGGAAAAAATATTGCGATTATTAATTATGAGGATTTTTTTAGTTTCTGCGGTGTTCTACAGAAAACTAATTGCGCGGTATTACAATTTCCATAATAGCATTCTATTATGGATTTTCACAAAGTAACGCCTGATTCCATACAATACCTCTTCGCATGTTCCCACTGCTGGACCACGGGTCTCTTCCTGCGTGGTAGGAATGTTATGGGACGGGTGCCAACTCCGAGTTTGTAGAAGATTGTAAGGCAGTAGCGGGCCTTACTGTCGGAAGTTATTAAGCCACCCATAAAGCATTTGACATGGCTTAACGACTGCCATTACATGACAGCCGGCACCGACGGCTTAACGTGCCTTGCGAAGCACGGAACACCTCGAAAAAATACTACTAGCGGTATTTCACCCATTCTGCACCTGACCGCGCCTGTTGTTGATTGTTTCTAATCACTCAGTTCGACTAGGCCACGAGCGCTTCACTCTAACATAACTTTAAAAGGGTGGCCTCAAATGAAGAAATCTGTTTATTTTCTACACTTCAAGAACTATTTAGAAGTGCTATCTTTATTTTAAACTAGCTGACCCAGAGGACTTCGTACCGCCTAACAGTCGATTCTTTAATTTTCTTTTTATTATTCTCTCCGTCATCCGCCATCCTCGTACTTCAAGGGATTTTCTAAAAAAAGAATTAGCGAAACCGGTTCAGCTGCTCTCGAGATTTGCGCTTACCAACACATTCAGCAATTCATTTTTATATTATAGAAGATTACCAAATGTAGTATGACACATTGTACAATTTGAAATAAAATTCGTGTTAAGCATAAAGCATCGGATAGGACCATCCCGATAGGCAGAGTTTCCCTCGTTACTCCCAGACACATTAGAAACGTTCGAATCGTAATTCTAATAAGCCCATTAACTGGTTGCCGTGAAGATACGAACATTTCGATGTGAGACATCGTTGATTTTCAATTATCACAATGCTAATATAATTTAACGGTAAGTCAATACTTATCGTAGAATTATGTTAGCTTAAATTATAACTTCTACTCGATGCAATCACTAAACGGAACCTGGTCGGATTCTTCCATAAATAATCATGTAAGTAGATGCGGATTTAGGTTAGCGCTATTATAGTAGCACCAACCCAAACTCTTCCCGCGGGTGTCGTAAAAGGCGACTAAGGGACACAAACCGGGGGGTGGGCAGCAGCGCCCTCTGCAGTACATTTCCACCAATCTGCAATCTCCAACCCGCATGCCCAGGGTGGGGATTATGGGCATTACCCCCTAATGATGGCACAACCTCGTGATATGACACTCATTAGGGGAGGGCTATGTCCAGCAGTGAACTAATATACCTGAAGAAGAAGAAGAATCATAATACAGTCATAAAAAAAACTTGTAGATTTTTTAAAATATAAAGTGATTGGAATCAATTACTTGGGTTAGGCAACAACAAGCGCGGTCGGGTGCTGGATGGGTAACCATCCTGCGACTACCACTAGAAGCATTTTTTCCGACCGCTTCCATGCTTCGCAAGGCGCGTTAAGCCGTTGGTGCCGGCTGTTATGTGAAGGTCTGCGCAAACGAGGGAATCCCTGAATCGTAAAAAAAAAAAATATAGCCGAATAAATTTATTTTTTTAGAAAAAAAATATAGCCAAATTTATGTGCGTGAGGCGGTTGAAATTAAGAAACACAAAAATTTTTATCGGGAATGCATGTGGTTTCAAACCGCCGCAAACGTGGGATCCGGTCATCAAGAAGTGTTCGAGTGGAAAAAAGTCGCAATGCTTATCGTCAGACATTGTCAGTGTAGTGTGTCGCAACTCTAATAGTGCTTTGTGTTGGCTGATTGAGGGTAGTCTGAAACCTTGTCAGCCGAAGATGCAAACGGGTGTCAGCCATCAGTCTTCTCGTGACCACGATGACTGTAACGTCGTCAAAACGTCAAGGTAAAATAGCAATAAATTACTACGCGATTAAGCTCCAAAAATATTCTAACTATGTGTACAAGTCACGAAAGTTTAAAATTTGTAATATAAAGTAATTTCACAAAAGAGCTCTATAGATGAATCTTACCTAATCTACCAGTGACTGTCTCGTTTTAAAGCAGTCGACGAGCTTGAATACAAACTGAGGTCATGGGTTTCATTATTAGTACAGGTCGAGGTACTTGATTTGTACAAATAAATGGCCTCCGTCTTGTCATATTTCCATGTTTGTGATGTGCTTCCACGATTACCACAACACCCATTATTATAGCTCGGGACATGTACCTTGATCACGTAACTTTTCACGTATACATGTGTGTCGTCGTCGTCGTCGTCAGGCTATACTAGTCCACGGCTGGACATAGCCCTCCCCTAAAGAGCGCCACGTTGTGCTATCGTAGGGGGTCATGCCCATAATCCCCACGCTGGGCATGCGGGTTGGGGATCGCAGTTGGATTGCAGATCGATCGGTCAGCGCTGCAGGGGGCGCTGCGGTGTGCGAAATACATGTGTGTGCGAAAGCAGAATGTTTACTTAGCCACCGTACAAACATGAGGCGTAATATTTATCCCACACATAGTGAACACCGAGTTTCAGTGGTTATCTGATACCTGAATCTGATATTGGGCCAATATATATATATATATAATTACGTTCAATGGATATTACGTTTTTGTACACAGATGTATACATTATATTGTTTTTAATGCACTAACCCGTGCTAAGGACCATTTTAGAGCCTATTTAGAGGCTAAAAATTCCACCCATGCCGGGATTTGAACCCGCGACATCGGACTATCCGTGCCAGCGCTCTTTCCAACTGAGCTAATGGGCGGCTCACTGGCATCAGTGAAATTTTGAACCTCTTTACACTATTCTCTGTATTACGTACAGGCAACGACATCTGGCTGAAGTAATTTGCATCACTTGCAGCCCCGAGTACCTACTTTGCAGTTAGGTTTTTTTTACATCGGAATGACGATGATGTCGCTGCCTGTACGTAATACAGAGAATAGTGTAAAAAGGTACAAAATTTCACTGATGCCGGTGAGTCGCCCATTAGCTCAGTTGGAAAGAGCGCTGGCACGGATAGCCAGATGTCGCAGGTTCGAATCCTGGCATGGTTGGAATTTTTAGCCTCTAAATAGGTTTTTAAGATGTATGCGTTAAAAGTTACATAATCAGGGCGGTGGACAAGTGATTGTGTTCTATGAATAGGTGTAGTTAGTTTCTATCAACGTTGCTTCTATGATTCACGCAATATCTTCTCCAAAGTGCCGCGTAAAAAACTATTCAATCCTAACTCCATTCCGAGGCACACAATCGAATCGAGTTTAGCGAGCTACTGGTAGCCTTATACGGCGATGCTGGACGATCTAAAAACTAGCGCGAACTGCCGTTGCACCGTCATTTCTAAAGCTCTATGCTTGTTCTAGCGATGAAATAATTCATTGCTTGATGCGCGAATTTACCTCATGTCCAGAAATGGCGGCATTTGAAGGAGAAACGAATTTTTTATTGGCTTTTTCTACAGCATTCCAGCAGACCACCTTTCTAGTGTACTTCATTCACTATGAAAAGAATGTCAAAGCTAGTTTCACAATGGGAGTTTGGGGGACTCAGACCAAGATCTTTGCTAGGGAGCTGGGTCGCCGCTTGAGGGACCGTGGGTTTGACTGCCGCTCCGGTACGTATCTGGGACAGAGGGTCTCTTTGGCGGTGCAGCGTGGCAATGCTGCCAGCATGTTAGGATCCTTTGGCTTAGATATTTTCCGGAGTGGTTTGTTCAGTTAGTGTTTTTTTTTTTGTGTGTTTAAATTATTATTATTATTTTATATGTTCTTGACGAAAATTTATTGGATATATTGTTCTGTGCATGTATTTTTTTTTTATTAAGTGTGACATGTTTAGTAACTATTTTATTTTGTAATAATACGCTTCAGGAGACCCGAGGGCTGGTGCTTACTTTGGCCAAAGAATAAGCCTAGCCATACAGCGAGGCAATGCCGCCAGCCTTCTTAGTACTCTGCCGCCCGACAGCGATCTGGCTCTAATATTTTATTTAAATTAGAATATTTTAGGTTTACTTCAATTTTTATCATTAATTATTATTATTATAAGTATTTAAGCTATCATAATGTTTGTATAATATATAATATGTCCTTTTGTAATGAAATTTTTATCTGAATAAATTCCTTCAATTCTTTAATAGATTATGTGGAAAAGAAACGACCTACAAAAAAAACCTACTAGACTAATTTTCTATCTAGCGCTGAAGTTTTACATATAAGATAAAGTGGTGTATAAAACCATTGCGTTGCGTTGCATACGATTGTGCACGAACACATAAATGACTATCGCAACCACAAATTGGAAACATACAGACAGTCTATTACGCACTTTACTCAGTAGGTAGCGGCTTAGTACAGTTGACAGCATATCAACCTTCACATTTTAACATATTTTAAACCTTCGCGACTTGTACACATAAAATATTTTCGGGGCTTAATCGCGTAGTAATTTATTGCTATTTTACCTCGACGTTTCGACGACGTTACAGTCATCGTGGTCACGAGAAGACTGATGGCGGCACCCGTTCACATCTTTGGCTGATGAGGTTTCAGACTACCCTCAATCAGCCATCACAAAGCACTATTAGGGTTGCGACACACTACACGACGATAAGCCATGCGACTTTTTTCCACTCGAACACATCTTGATGACCGGATCCCACGTTTGCGACAGTTTGAAACCACATTCCCATAAATTACTACGCGATTAACCCCCGAATATATTCTAACTTCACATTTTAGTTGCTAAATCACCCGTAACGTAACTGAGCAGAGTGCACGCGTGGCAAAGTGTTGTGAAATCTATCCTTTTTAAAAACCTATTTAGAGGCTAAAAATTCCACCCATGCCGGGATTCGAACCCGCGACCTCTGGCTATCCGTGCCAGCGCTCTATCCAACTGAGCTAATGGGCGACTCACCGGCATCAGTGAAATTTCGAACCTCTTTCACTATTCTCTGTATTACGTACAGGCAGCGACATCTGGCTGAAGTAGATTGCATCACTTACAGCCCCGACTACCTACTTTGCAGTTAGTTTTTTACATCGGAATGATATCGCTGTACCCACATGATTAAACAATTTTTATTTTTAATGCACTAACCCGTGCTAAGGACAATTTTAAAAACCTATTTAGAGGCTAGAAATTCCACCCATGCCGGGATTCGAACCCGCGACCTGTGGCTATCCGTGCCAGCGCTCTATCCAACTGAGCTAATGGGCGACTCCATCCCGGCATGGGTGGAATTTTTAGCCTCTAAATAGGTTTTTAAAGTTGTCCTTAGCACGGGTTAGTGCATTAAAAATAAAAATAGTAAAATCTATCATTTACAAACAAAAACTATTTTCCTTTTATACTTTTATTGTGAACGTTCGACGATAAATATATTTGTTTCCACTTTTATTCAACGTAGCAGTATTTTATTATTTACTTGTATTTTTAGCATAATATGTGGCGGAAACTAACTTATGTACTTTTTTTAATAAACACCTTCAATCAAATAACAAACAACTGAATTCACTAAGATATGTCTGGATCATCATCCAAGTAGCTTACAGTTTTTAGTTACTAAGGTAAGTCACTCGGTCCGAACCTGCTAAGATCGTGATAACTCTCCTTTAAACTACGTCTAGTGGGACTGATATTTCTGTATCTTTACTATATACTACACAACCTGTTTCGAAACTGTGGTGCTTAGGTATTAAAGCTGTTACTGGGTCAGCGATTGTCTCTACAACACTAGCCAATGCGTGTGGTTTCTCTCAGTAAGACTGGGAGGCTTTGCCCATTAGTGGACAAAGCGTCTATTAAACTTAACTGCAAGTTTGCTAAAGGTCATTTGAATGGTAGTGTGGTGTTCGGTTCATCTATCTCTCTCCAAAATGGTTGAGACTGATGATGGCTGAGCACTGCGTTATGCTCGTGAACGAGTGCTGTTCGTGTGTCTGGCCGCAGCACTTGTGTTTTCCCCTACTGTTGTGAGACATTTGACTAATGCTTTGGCATTTAGGGTTGTTAATGGCAATCATGAGATCTTACTAGGTTTACGTATGGCAGCTGATGTATTTGGTTTTAAGATGATTTGAGAAAAGACTAAAATACGGCCCGAAGGCAGCGGCTTAGATTTTACGTTGTACATTAACATTCAACAAACAGAATGTAAATTTTTACGTTGACATAAATGGGTTTGCATTTGAATTTTAATTTGAGTGGCTGGAGTGAAATAACTACTGTCTAATAATTCTCATTGGTTTAATAATTTTCATCAGCCCACCGTTGCTTACTGCAGGATATAGGTATTTTTTCCCCAAATGCTGCTGCTCCGACACTCCAAGGTTTGCTGGAAGAAATCTCTATCAGATATAAGCTCGCCTTCGTGCATGTTATTTCTTACGTAATGTCCTATTTAATGTTTCGTGTGCAAAAAAGTAGGTATAAAGGTTAAAGGCCACCTTTCTGGGTCCGCTGCCATCCGCATCCTTGGACCCTCCTTCCTCCCTCACAAATGTACAGAATGCTTAGTGCGAGTTTGACAGATCCAATCGAGTAACTTTACTACCGCGTTAATCGAGCATTGAGTCGTGAGTATGAGTAAGTTAACCGTTCGAACTGTCAAAACGCTGTCACAGTACAACTCGCACTCGCGTTTATTCGTGTTTTGGCTGGCAAACGTGTTCACTTCTCAACGTAAACCATTACAACTCGCACTCAGCAATTTTAATTTCCTTACTTGTCGCTAGGTGGCGCTTCCTCGATGCCATAGAAATATGAGTTTACGTTAACGCGATCGAGTAGTTAAAAAACTCGCACTAAGCACTCAGAATAAATATACAGGACGTCCCCACGGAGGGAAAGTACCTTGAATGTTGTAGATGGAATATTTTATTGCAAAAAGTTTATGTTATGTTTTAATTAAAATTAAAATAAACTGCATTCATATATCTATTTTTAAATTGTTCAACCAGGAATCGAATTTGCTACACGAGTAAAAATATTCGGTACCCTGTAGTTTTATGATACCGATTGAAGGGCTTCATCATAAGGATTTCTATGCCACACGGAGGGAAAGTACCTTGAATATTGTACTTGGAATATTTTATTGCAAAAAGAGATGTTTTAATTAAAATTAAAATAAACTGCATTCATATATTTTCAAATTGTTCAATAGGAATCGAATTTGCTACACGAGTAAAAAAAATCGGTACCCTGTAGCGTTATGATACCGATTAAAGGGCTTCGTCATAAGGATTACTATGCCACACGGAGGGAAAGTACCTTGAATATTGTACTTGGAATATTTTATTGCAAAAAGAGATGTTTTAATTAAAATTAAAATAAACTGCATTCATATATTTTCAAATTGTTCAACCAGGAATCGAATTTGCTACACGAGTAAAAAAATTCGGTACCCTGTAGCTTTATAATACCGATTGAAGGGCTTTGTCGTAAGGATTATTTTTTGCTAAACAACGTATGTAGTATCAGAAATAAAATCAAGGCCATTAGGCTACTAAGTTGCCGTTAAACATTGTTAAACATATCATCACATCACACAAATATGATAAAGGCGAAAGTTTGTTAGTGTTTACGTTTGTTACTTCCTCACGTATAAACGGCTGGAGCGATTCTGATAAAATTTGCTATGGAGTTAGCTGAAGCCTGGATTAACACAAAGGCTACATTTTACTGCGGGAAAATATCTTGTCCCCATGGGAAAATCGATTAACCAATTTTTCTTAACTCTCAAAATAGGTAATCCTAAGAACTATCGAGATATTATGTTTTAAAGATGAGTATTTTCTAAGGTTAACACGAGCAGTAGACATAATTAAATCTGTTTTTATACGGATTTATGCTCGTTTATTACATTTTTACAATTTTCCAACGTTTCGGCACTTTTTCAGGTGCCGTGGTCCCGGATGACTGAGGTGACAGGTGTCTTTTAGAAATCATTAACGGTTAGTTTACTACCCTCGGCAAAAATTACAAAAGTTAATTATGAAGTTACGTTCCAAGATAGACAAACCAATTATTTTTTATATAAAGTCAACAATATTGATTATTAGTAATTGAAGTTAAAATTAAATTTATAAACTAATTACTTTATATGAACTTAATAATTGTAATAAACGAGCATAAATCCGTATAAAAACAGTTTTAATTAAAGATGAGTGTTATATTTTCTAGCTGTCAAATAAGGTACCTTTTCTTCCATTCTTAAAAAGACCAAATCATTTGCAAATACAATCAGCCACAAGTCATACTGCTGAGCAAGTTACGTATAGTAGATTGTTAATTAAGAATCCAAGGTATTTAGGCGCTCGAGCGCAGCGAGTTAAACGCTCTACTTTTCATTTCGAATATGGGGAAAGTAAAAACTCATTTTAATACATATACAAATCTTAGTTTACGTAAAAGATAGGCCACACATATACTTGACAGGACTAAGTGGTCTTCACTTGGAAAGAAAAGTCCTTTCAACATAGAATAGTAGATTGTTAACCGAGGGTAGAAGAAATTATACGCCCGAGCGCAGCAAGGGCGGCTATAGACCGAGTAGGAATTGATTCTTTTACCCGTGTTAAACACTACTTTTAATTTCGAATATGAGGAAAATAAAATCTCATTTTTAATATTCAAATCATAGCATAGAAGATTATTACCTATTTTTTTGAATTCCGTCACAGATAAAACAGATCAGTACCCGCCTATGTAAGTCGACTTTTTAAATTTTAAATATGGAACTCACCTCGTAATTGTTGCGGCTTATTCCGCTCAAAGAAGTTTGCGCTAAATTCACACTGGCTGTTTAGAAACTCACATGGCCGCAGATTTTTTTTTTAATTAGTTTTTTTTAAAAGCCTATTTATTACAAAAACTCTTCACAACTGACAGTAGTTCTATTTTTAAAGTTCATTCCAGCCCTTGGGTGGGAAGTAGTTTGAATGAGTTTTTCCCTCTCTTTGGAGGGAAGCAGCATTTTCCACCCAATAATCAGATCAAAACAACTCTACTTTCCGAGTGTAAGAAATGAGAAATACTTTTCAAGTACCTTACTTTCTGTAGTTGTTGACTGTATCAATATAAGAGTTTCACTCAATAAACTAGTTTAAATCTTTGTGTACTAACATGACTTGTCGAAAGACCTTTTACATTCTGTTTTTTTTATTTTTGTCTTTTACGAAAGTGTTGTAGAATGCTAAGTAGACTGCCTTGACTGGGTTGCCTGGAAGAAATTGCTCTAAGCAATAAGGCCGCCAATTGTACTGTATCTTTGAAATATTTTATTTTTGTTTTTTCCTGGTGTACAATAAATAATATTCTTATCTTATCTTAGACTGCTTAAGTGACAATTACAGCGGTTAATTGATACGCAGTTTCCCATAAGACGGAGAGAACTAAGTGATTGGAATCAATCACTTGGGTTAAGCAACAACAAGCGCGGTCGGGTACTGGATGGGTAACCATCCTGCGACTACTACTAGAAGCATTTTATCCGACCGCTTCCATGCTTCGCAAGGCGCGTTAAGCCGTTGGTGCCGGCTGTTATCTAAAGGAATGCGCAAACGAGGAAGTTTTGTCCTCAAGGGACAAAAGTCCCGGAATCGTAATTTTTTTTATATCCGAATAGTGCTTGAGGCGGTTGAAATTAAGAAACACAAAATTTTTTTCGGGAATCCATGTGGTTTCAAACTGTCGCAAACGTGGGATCCGGTCATCAAGAAGTGTTCGAGTGGAAAAAAGTCGCATGGCTTATCGTCAGACATTGTCAGTGTAGTGTGTCGCAACCCTAATAGTGCTTTGTGATGGCTGATTGAGGGTAGTCTGAAACCTCGTCAGCCGAAGATGCGTACGGGTGCCAGCCATCAGTCTTCTCGTGACCACGATGACTGTAACGTCGTCGAAACGTCGAGGTAAAATAGCAATATATTACTACGCGATTAAGCCCCGAAAATATTCTAACTATCGTAAAAATGGTCCTCCGAGTTCTTGTCGCGGACTCAACGCCTACGGTGTGCGGTTAATAAAGCGGTTCTAAGTAAATACTAATACCTACTCGTATAACGTTCTGTCACGCTCTTTGCTGAGAAGTTAAAAGAGACGGCACTGCAGTTAAGTATTTACTTATCAAAATTCTTAATTCCGAAACTGGACCAAATGCTTCCTAAGTTACATACATTTTTTAAAGATATTATTTATTTTAATTCTTTATTGCACTAAGTACATGAAAAAATGTACAAGGGCGTGCTTAATGCAACAAGCATTCTCTTTCAGTAAACCTTTGGTGTTGAAGAGAAGGGACTGGCAAACGATAGTGCAGGAAAAGAAGAGGTGAAATACAATAGTAAACTTACATAAACATAGAGAGATTTATAACATTAGTTATAATAGCAATACCACTCACTAATCCGCTATTTGTCACGTATCAAATTTGACGCGATAAATGAATATTTCCTATAGTATTTAACGTAAGAAACCGAAATATATTGATTTTGCTAAGTAAGTTGCAGGATGGCTGCAAAATTTGCAAAGTAAAAAAAATTTTCCTCGTTTAATTCATAACGGCGAAAACGCTATCCGCCATCTTGAAACCATCTAAAGTATGTAAACAAACATCTTTTGTTTACATACTAGTTTTGTTTACATACTCAGCCAGAGCCAGTGGACATTGATTATTATAGGACTTACATCATCGTGATTTTCACATAAATACACCCGAGTTTCAATTGATAATGAATCGGGGTCTCTTTTGGCAAATTTGAACCAAGTTTTTTGAATATTATTGACGTGTTTTTTCATTCTCTGACAACGCAATAATGATAACTGGCATATTTTGGATGTAAATTCGATGAAATCATGGTTGCGTTGTTGTTATTTCACTATGCTCATAGATCACTAGCAGAAAATTGAATGTCAAACTTTGTTTACAATTTTTTGGACTTCAAACCATAGACAAAAATGGCTGACCGCGTTTTTGGCTGTTTAGAAAAATGAAGTTTTAAAATATATTTTTATGTTGCTTTTAGGTCCTCAAAAAATATACTAAAATATTTGTTGGTCTAATGGAAGAGTTATTTACCGTTTAGGACTTACTTGAAAAGAGAGTCTAATAGCGGATTGTGAAGGAAAACACCGTGAGGAAAACTGAGCGTCTGAGGTGTGGGCACGTGTGATGATTAAGCCCATACTCACTCTCCGAGAGAAAGTCTGTGCCCTAAAGTGACGTATATAGGCTGAAACATTATTATTATCACCCTCAGCGGTGATTATTTCTTGACGGCCATTAATACAATCCTTTGACATTTACAGAATCGTGACGCTCTGTAAGGAAACAACTCCTTCGTATATTAATTTTAAGCTTATATCAAAGTTGGCGTCGAATACAAACAGAAGCATGGTGAACAGCTATTGTTCCATAAATCCGGATTAATTTGTAATTACGATTTGTAATTTGTAATTGTACGAAAACTGTACAAAAACAATAGCTTTTGTCGTGAATGTGGCGTTAACTCTTTCAATCTCCTGACAACTTAGTCGGCCTAGCCCATAGGAAAGATTAGTACAATCGGCGGCACATCATCCTATACATCCATGCACTCTGCTCCGTCGTATTACGGGCCACTTTGCAACTAATATGTTAAGGGTGACGTGCTGTCTACTGTACGCGTATTTCATGCGGAGCCAGCCAAGCCGCGGGTTTACTCACGATATTTTCCTTCAGGTCAGCGTGTCGTAGGTATTGCGATTTCAAAAGTGCAAATATACGTAACTTCAAAATTAAACAAAGCATGCCCGCACTGGGGATCGAACCTGGGTCTCTCGCTTGCGAGGTACCAGACACGAACAACAAATTTAAATCAATCACCAGTAAGCCTGACCTTTGGTTTTATACTATTCTGTAACTAAAGTCCACGCAAACTGCAGGCAACTAATAATAGTCCATTGTTATTGCGGCAACAATGAGGAAATATAAATGATGTGTGCTGTATCCGCGATATATCTGTTCGATTCTGCGCAATTGTGATGTTATTTACATAATAGATAGATTATGCCCGCGCGGATAGAACTTGATATTCCTAGGTACTGTGCGTCGGATTCTATTGTAACACCACTGTACGAGCTCTGTTATATAAAATAGAATAGAATATATTTATTTGTCTTCAAGCGAAATAAGACACAACAATCACTTATACCAGAGGCATTAATGACAATTTAAAGAGACTTTTATTTAACATACATACATACATACATACATACATACATACATACATACATACATACATACATACATACATACATACATACATACATACATACATACATACATACATACATACATACATACATACATACATACATACATACATACATACATACATACATACATACATACATACATACATACATACATACATACATACATACATACATACATACATACATACATACATACATACATACATACATACATACATAACCTCACGCCTGTATCCCAGAGGCGTAGGCAGAGACCAGGGACTGCCACTTGCCACGACCCTGACAGATCACCTTCGCTTCATCAACGTTCACAAGTCGTTGCATGCAAGCACACCGGTTCCGGGTACTTTTTATCTTTCCCTTTGCTAATACATCACCTATCTGGTCGATGTACGAGTATGTCCGCCTGGGACGACCCTTACCAACCCAGCCACTCACATTCGCAATATATATTTGTTTCGTCAATCTTTCTTCCTTCATCCTCCCCACATGTATTTAACAGTATACAAATTACAAATGAAGACAAAAAGGTATGTGTGTATAGAGTAGAAACTTTAACAAAACATAACACAAAGTATCTGCGATAAACTGCCGGCAGATGATGGATGCGGCAAGCTGAAGACAGGGCGCTATGGCGCTCTTAGGGGAGGGCTATGTCCAACAGTGGACTACATAATATAGCCTGAAGAAGAAGATAGGAGTTAGTGAAATAACTACTGTCCTCTTATTAGTATATTATCATCATCAGTCCACCGCTGTCCACGGCATGGTGGGCAAATGCCATCTGTCAGGGTTAGATGCCATCCGCATCCTCAGACCCTTCCTTATAAATATACAGAATAAATTTGCAGGGCGTCCCCCGGCTATGCCACATGAGAGGAAAGTACCTTGAATATTGTACTTTCCTCTCATATTCCATAGCCCGTCCGGCAATGGACTACATAATATAGCCTGAAGAAGAAGAAGAGAAAAACATAAACTAGGGTCTGTATCCTAGAGGAGTGGGCAGAAACAGACAGACAGATAGACGGACGTACGGAAAATCAATATATTGCTAATAAACAATAAAAAAGGTTTATTGCCAAAAGTTACCACGGTAAGCATAATCTTACAGCAAAATTAAATAATAAAAAACATTCTCGTATATATCGTTATCAACCCTTGTATATCCCCACTGCTGGGGCACGGGTCTCTTCCTGCATCGCAAGAAGGTTAGACCATACTCCACCACAGGGGCCAAGTCCGGGTTGGTGGAGGATTGTAAGACAGTGGCGTGCCTTACTGTCAGAAGTTGTCAAGCCGCCCATAAGGCCTCTGACATGGCTTAACTCCCATATATAGGTATAATTAATTTAACTAAGCAAGAGTTAATTATAACCTTATCTTAACACGTTTCATTTTGGCAGTAGAAGCGCGCTCAGCTGTGTCGCTAGATCTTATAATATAAAAATGAATCGCTGAATGTATTGGTAAGCGCAAATCTCGAGAGCAGCTGAACCGTTTTCGCTACTTCTTTTTTAGAATATTCCTTGAAGTACGAGGATGGTTCTTACGGAGAGAGAAATAAAAAAAAATAAAGAATTGACTGTTAGGCGGTACGAAGTTCGCTGGGTCAGCTAGTGTACGCCCCTAGGTTATTCTAAATAAATAAAAATGAAATTCAAACACACCGATGCTGCATCAATCTTGGAACTATCGAATAGCAAGAAAGGAGGCGCCTGCGCCCGCGCCGACGCCTCGCGTTATCAAACCATCTGGATGACGGACGACGTGTCCGATGTGTTTAATTGTGTAATTAATTGCCTGAGAGGGCCCCGCCAAGCTTTTGTTAGTCGAGTGTTGAACATAAGAAGTCGATGAGTCGAAAAAAAACCGCCAACAAAATACGCAATGAACAGAAACTACAGTTTGTTACTCTTGACACCAGTTCAAACCGGTTTTATCCTTTGGGTTTTTGGTTTCGAAAAACAAAACGGAAACTAAGTCATTGGTAACGGTTAAAACCGGCACGCACTACAGTTTTTCAACACGTGACTTTTCCAAAAACTCTGTTAGATATGGAAAATGTATGAATTTAAAAACCTATTTAGAGGCTAAAAATTTCACCCATGCCGGGATTCGAACCCGCAACCTCTGGCTATCCGTGCCAGATTGATTGTGCCAGATTATCCGTGCTCAATTGGTAGAGCGCTGGCACGGATAGCCAAAGGTTGCGGGTTCGAATCCCGGCATGGGTGAAAAATTTTTAGCCTCTAAATAGGTTTTTAAATTTGTTTCTTAGCACGGGTTAGTGCATTAAAAATAAAAATAGTATAATGTATGAATTTGTAAAATGCATGAAGAAAAAAAATTGCCAAAAATTTGGCCAAAAGAGTTAAGCCAAAATTTTGGCTTTCAACCCGTCAGGCGCTTGCCGCGCACGTACCCCGGAAAGTTTGAAGGCGCCGTATAGTGCAAGGTCATTTCGCACTGCCATTTTTTTGCAAATTTTTTGTGGACATAATTCCGCATTTTTCAAATTACAGAACGTACTACGTAATTATTCAATAAGTGTTATATATCACTACAATCTGCATAAAATTCCCTATCCGGTTATTATACTTGTAATGCTAATAAAATTATCAATAAACTTACATGATATTCAAATGTCGAGATGAATTTCACTATCCACGCCATTTTGACACTACTTTGAACTTTGTCTCACTATTTTCACTAATTACTCATTCACTAGCACTGAACTAACACTTATAATATGATCTGCATATTATCTATTACTGTTTACACAATTTTCATACTCTAATTCACCAAAATAAAGCTATAAATTAATAATTAACACAAAGAGATAAAATGACACTAAAAAAGAAAAAACCAATAAAAAAAACTATGCCACGAACCCGCGACGTCCCGATTGAGAAGTCGGTTGTCTATCACGCCGCTACCACCGCTCTCCCTAATGTAGTACATAAAATAAAAGTACATACATAATGTCACGCCTGTATCCCTGAGGGGTAGGCAGAGACCAGGGACTGCCACTTGCCACGATGCTGACAGATCACCTTCGCTTCATCAACGTTCATAAGTAGTTGCTTGCACGCACGCCGGTTCCGGGTACTTTTTATCTTTCCCTTTGCTAATACATCCCATATTTGGTCGATTTAAGTCCGTCTGGGACGTCCCTTACCAGCCCTTCCACTCACATTCACACTATATATTTGTTCGTCAATCTTTCTTCCTTCATCCTCTCCACATGTCCAAACCAAAATAAAAGTAATCGTATATTATTCGCTTCGAGGCTCAGGTTCGAGTCCCACTGCCATTTTGGAAGAGTTTGATAACAAACACAGTGACACGAGATTTTTATACATTTTACTAGCTGACCCAGCGAACTTCGTACCGCGTAACAGACGGCTCTTAAAAAAAATTGGCCTCTCCGTAAGAACCATCCTCGTACTTAAATTCTAAAAAAAGAATTAGCGAAATCGGTTCAGCTGCTCTCGAGATTTGCTTACATTCAGCGATTCATTTTTATACTATAGAAGATTAGATGAGGCTTAAACTTTTCGTCTTGGCGAAGCGTTTCTACATATATCCAAAACCAGATTCTCTCAGAGTCGTGTCACAAGGTCCTGGGTTCGGTTCCCAGCCCGTTTATCACTGACAAACTGACGGACATACATTCACACACACAGTAGGGTGTCTGGCGAACAATTAGTGTTGTATGAAATTGAATACGTGTTTTAGAGAGAATTCTCTTCAATAGTTTTAAAATTTATGTCTTTAAACTCCAGTGTGTGTGGTTTTAATTTTCCTTAGTGGAGAATACAAGAAATATTTAGGTACCGACCGACTATATTCTTAATGCAATCCACTCCATCCAAAGGTTGTCTAGAAGAGATCGCTCTTAGCGATAAGACCGCCAATTAGATAATTTACTTAGATTTAAGAATTTTTCTGGTTGTGCAATAAAGTGCTCTCTACCTATCTATAGTAAAGGAGGTAAAAATGCCAGAAAAAATACCCTGCAGTGGGACATTTATAGTACCACTGCAGGGCACAGGCCTTCTCTTGAAGAGAGAAAGAAAGAGAGAAAGAGAGAGAGAGAGAGGGAGAGAGAGTGGGC